>JAPQWV010000205.1:0-600000 GCA_027422505.1 Craterostigma plantagineum
AGTCTTCTTTTTTAGTGTGGGAAAAAAGTCTTTGCCTTTGCATGTGTCATTTCTTACGTCACATAGGGCAATACTTGCGTAGGTCAGAAACATTTACACACACTGAGTAAATACAACATCGGCGCACACCAAAATGCGAACCCCACTTTCCTAGAAATTTCCTACCTCGAGGAAATTCAAGAAAAACTCCCAAGTTCCCTCAATCATATATATATATAGACACACCACACATCCATCTCACACTATATTTCCAATCAATCATAAACCTTAAAAAAACGCCCCACAATTCAACAGCATGGCAATATGCCCATTTATGTCGGCCAAAGCTAAGAAATCGCATTTGCTCCCTTTCGTGACTCCTGTCCGAGGAGGGACGATAAAGCGCAGAATCTTCTTACGTTTTCTCAAACTTTTAGGCTTCAAAGTGCATCCAAGCTGACGCTTTCGTGGCACCTGAAAGCTGCGCCTGCTATGTATCATTAAGCCCGTTTTTGTATCGTTTAAACTGTTTCAGTTAAATTTTCCTCAGATGGGTCCGCATTTTTAGTGTTTAATTATACGTTGAATGCTTTCAGAATACGGCGTTGTAATGAAGATGGTGGTTTTCCCTGTGGTGTATGTAGTGAAGGAATAAGAAAGAACAGAGCAACGGAAAAAACAGAGTGCTCATCTTTGAAGAGAGCTTTGCATTGCACCTCTCCTCTGTGTTGTGTGTGCTTCAAAACGTCGTATTTCCTTTCCTCGAATTATATCATATATCAATATGAAATCAATTGCTACTCTGTTTATGGTCCCACCTCTGTTTTTTCTTGGACAGAGTAATACTAATTCGAAAATCGTCGCCGTTAAAATCTTAATGGGCTTAATTAATATTTTGGATCAGTTGTTAAGGCCCAATACATTAGCATTATGGGCTTTTTCGGCCTAGTATCAGTGAACCCATTTATTTATTACAAGGGTTTTGGTGGATGAGAAGTTGTTCAAATGATGTCTTAAGAAAACTCCAAACAATATCGATAAGAAAAAGGATCATTGTACAATTCTCATCTTGTCATTTTTTTATATGATTCTTGTTCTACCACTACCACTTGATGCTGACAAAGCAGAATTACGAGGCAGCATTATATATAAATAAATATTTAACAACTAATCAAGACAGAGTAATCATTAATAGCAGTCCAGCATTGTCCAGGTAAAACTATGCCGTTATATTATAATATAAAACAATACAAAATAATAAAAAAAAGAAAAACATGGAAATAAATTCTCCTCCAGTCCAGCTGTTCAACTGTAATCGAATAAATTTAAAACTCGTGAAAGACAATGATTTCCTAAGCAAAAAAAAGCATAAGATTCCAAGAGAAACGATGCCTTCGATATAGCCCCAGTTGCACGCCTCGTAATCAACGATTAAGTGATTTTTGCATTCTATTTATATGTTAATTATCCTAAGCTTCAAAAAATAATATACTTGCACGGTTTTTTATATATGGATTTAGATTAATCTTATAAATCAAGAGGTTAGGACCGTAGGATCTATATACATGACAGACAAATGAAGTTCTAACTAAAAAACTGTTGAGTATCATTGTCATCTGAAGAAATGCATTAACTATTTATCTATTTGTGCCACTAAAACAATTTTAAAGGCTCTAAATTAAAGGATTTTGAGGGAAAGCTGTAAAGCTAAAGACCAAAACGTGTGTTTTGTGTGTGTGTGCGTGTTAGAATTAGTTAGCTTCACACCACATGTTTGTTTTGTCTATGTTCTGCCCACCATTTCAAGCAATATCCTCTCATCAATCACTTCCTTCCCAACTTAGGCACATGAAAGTCAAACCAAGTTAATAAATTATTCTTTTATGCATTTACTAAAACGGGCAGCATTTCTTGGTGATGCATAAGCTATCTCATAAATGACCTAAGATGAAAATCAAAAGTAAAGAAAATCCGATCAACAGTAGTTATATTTTCAAACCGCAACTAGTCAAGATTATCCAACCATTTCAATACCCCTAACCTATATTATCCTCCTTTTTGCTCGAAAGTATTAATTTTAACTAAACTTTCCGACCAAAATGTCAAAGCGTGTGAGATGGACTTGGTCAATTAAAGCATTTGATATATTATATGATAAAAATAAAAAAAATATTTGCCTTTTTTTTTTTTAATTTTAGTCTTTGGCCTTCTCTTTTGTAGCATGTGTGCTTGTTGGTATTGTATATATCGAAATTGCTGTTATAATCATATGATATTTCTACATCTCAATATATAATTAGAAACTCTCACGCTCTCCTCTCCCTGCATTTCTCTCTCACTCTATAGTTGAATTGAATCCAACCCAAAAAACGACCTAACCATTGAAAACCATTTTCTTTTGGTTTCTCCCTTCATGATCCACATTCGTCGATAACGTAAAGCGAATCCCATGTAATAATCACGGATCTACGCCCCTAAACTGAACCAAAACCCGATCTTTTTCACATTCTTTAATCCCCTTTCCCCAAAAATTATTATCGCCGTTTTTCTTTCAGGAAAATCACGTATCCTTTCAAGAGATGGTGAAGATGATGAGGTGGAGACCTTGGCCTCCTTTGAATTCAAGAAAATACGAGGTGAAACTGAAGGTCCTTAATCTAGAGGGTGTGGGTCTTGATTGGGTGCATGAGGGTGCAGAGAAGGCTTACGGTGCGCTCGCCGTGGAGATTAGGTGGAAAGGTCTTAAGATGTCCCTGGGTTCTTTCAGGAAAATCGTGAAGAGAAACTGTACAAGGGAGGTCGATTTGCTGGATGATATTCAGGGTAATGGTGTTTTGGCCGAGTGGGACGAGGAGTTTCAAAGCGTTTGTGCGCTTTCTGGGTACAAGGACAGTGCTTTTCATCCTTGGGAGATCAGTTTCAGTCTCTTGCAGGTTTGATTTATTTGGTTTTCTTTTAATTGTTTTTTTTTATCTATGTTTTGTTGGAGCCAAGATCTGTCATTGAAGTGAGAAAAGAACGTGAAGAACAGATCATTCCACATGAAGGAAAATTGAAAAGAGTTGAATATTGATAATTGTGATTGTGACTGGAAGATGCATTGATCTGTTATCTGGGAATTATGGATGATGACTTCTTTATAACTTTTCTATGCTTGTTTCATCCTCTTGGGTTGTATAAAGTGTTGAATAATTCGGTTTGTTTTTAGGGTTAAGACTAGCATATGGAAACTGCTTGCGATTAGGCTTCATAGCTGGAGTATAGTATGTTTGATGTGATGGGATTTTCTTTAACCTTTACTCCATCTTTGCTTGTCGATTTTTCACCAACAGATCCTAATTCTTGGCTAGTTTTTCGGTTGATGGATGATTCTTTGGATTTGTTAAGCTTATCTTATCTTGTTCTTGTTGATCGACTGAACGTTTGGCATCTTCTATTTTCAAGATTCTGTATTGTTTCATCATCTTGTCTCTTTCCTTATTTGATCTGTCCATTAATCTATGTTTTCTGATCAAGAATGTTATAACTGCTCGAAAGCACCGACAATTCTGTAGCAGCAAAGACATTGTTCATCCTTGGGATTAGATTCCGCTTCATAATCGTCCCTACCATGTTCAGATATTAGTCATTTCTACTTTGTGATGTTAATGCTAAACCCTTTTACCATTAGGGATTGAATCAAGGAGCCAAGAACAAGACTACTGTACTTGGTTCAGCTACACTTAACCTTGCTGAATATGCTTCCAAGACCGATCAAGTAATCGAAGTAAAGCTTCCTATAACAGTTCCTGGAGAAAATCGCCCCTTGCTTTGCGTAAGTATAATCACGTATATATATATATATATATATAATATATATATATATATATATATACTCAATCTGATGATGATGATGATGCAATGTTACAGATATCTTTAAGCTTGCTGGAACTTAGAGGCGCCCAAGAACAAACCGAACTTATGCAAAGTCCCAAAATGCCAGTCCTCTCCCCTACTACAACTACTGAAACCTCATCTTCAGACAAGGACGAGATTTCTGCTCTGAAAGCAGGTTTCATGAAGGTGAAGATGATCGTATCGTCTCGAAGGGCTAGAAAAGCCTGTCGTACAGAAGACAGCAGCGATGGAAGATACTCTACTAAGAGCGAAGAAGCAGATGCCTACCCTTTCGATTCTGATTCGCTCGAGGAGTTCGAGGAAGGAGAATCTGATGCAGGCAAAGAAGAATCCTCGTCAACCGTTAGAAAATCCTTCAGTTATGGGCCATTACCATACGCTAATTATGCAGGCGCACTTTCGTACTCCAATTCTTGTACGAATAACGAAGAAGATTGGATCTATTACAGCAACAGGCGTAAGTCTGACGTTGGTTGCTCTAACGTGGAAGAGCCCATTTTGGTTGATTCGGCGATACTTACTTCTAGACGAAGTATTTTGCCTTGGAGAAAGAGGAAGCTGAGTTTTAGATCGCCTAAAGCTAAAGGCGAGCCACTGCTTAAGAAGGACAATGGAGAAGAAGGCGGTGATGACATAGATTATGACAGAAGGCAGCTCAGTTCTGATGAGTCTTTGTCTTCAAGGGTAAGTAACTATGAGTTTATTACCAAGAAATTGTTGAATCTTATGATATAGTTTAATAACACCAAGAAGTGTTTATTACCAGGAATTAATGGCTAACTGTTCTTTGCTTGCCTCTCTTCTGCAGTGTTATAAAACAGACGAAGACTCAAATGCGAAGGGATCATCACTTTCTGACTTTGGAGATGATAATTTTGCCGTAGGAACTTGGGAGCAGAAGGAAATCAACAGCAGAGATGGACATATGAAGATTACAACCGAAGTTTTTTTCGCCTCCATCGATCAGCGAAGCGAACGTGCCGCTGGAGAAAGCGCATGCACTGCCCTCGTTGCTGTTATCGCAGATTGGTTCCATAACAACCCGAATCTCATGCCCATCAAATCCCAATTCGACAGCTTAATAAGGGATGGATCTTCAGAATGGAGGAATCTCTGCGATAACGAAACGTACAGGGAAAATTTTCCCGACAAGCACTTCGATCTTGAAACTGTCCTCCAGGCTAAAATTCGCAACCTCTGCGTAGTCCCAGACAAATCTTTTATAGGGTTTTTCCACCCTGATGATAACTTGGGAGGAGATTTCGATTTCTTGCATGGCGCCATGTCATTCGACAGTATCTGGGAAGAGATAAGCAGCTGTTTGGGGGAGAAGAACTCTAACAGCTTTGAATCCTCTGTTTTCATAGTCAGTTGGAATGACCACTTTTTTGTACTTAAGGTTGATGCTGATGCTTACTACATCATCGACACGTTGGGAGAAAGGCTGCACGAAGGTTGTAGCGAGGCTTACGTACTGAAGTTCGACAGAAACACAACTATCTATAGCTTGCCAAGGTGTAATAACGACTCATCGTCTGATGACAAGACACAGAGCGAAGAGGAGCAGACCGAGGATTTAAAGCAGCAAGATTCGAAGGAAGAGATTGTCTGCCAAGGTAAAGAATCGTGTAAGGAGTACATAAAGGGTTTCTTGGCTGCCATTCCCATTAGAGAATTGCAGGAAGATATCAAGAAAGGAAGGGCTATATCGACTCCTCTTCATCAGCGGCTGCAAATCGAGTTCCACTTTACTAAAGCGAAGGAATAAGGTTCCTCGCCACGCCTTTTAACTGCTGCTGAATCAAGAATATGACCTGACTGAGAGAACTCTTTAAGCTGTATATCTTCTTACATACCTAACCCGAGATTGTGGTAACCTAAACTAAACTGAACTTAGCCTTGTGAGTTTTGTCGTGTCTCATTTTGTTGTTGTTTGTCTTAGAGGTGTGCCGCTACTTCTGCTGTAGGATAATTTCGAAAAGATGCAGTCAATCGGTACTATGTTGTCTTTTGTCTGGTTGTAACTGTTGACCTTTCCCAGGTGATGTTTTTTATCGGACTAATGAATGCAGATGTAAGTTTTTTAAGAGATGAAGTGCTCGCAGTCAACAGGCTTCTAAGTAATTCCTCGTACTAACTATAAACAGAGCACTTAACAAGTCCATTCTCGTGTGGGAGTGTTGTGCCCCTTGTGGAGTTTTGTTTCCTCTTTTCGAGGACTTGTTTCCGCTTGGCGAAATACGACCAAACGGCTCGGTGAGCTTTTAGCACGTTGTATGTTTGTTATTAATGGGAATGGCAAGATATCGATTGGAAAAAAAAAAAATTAAGACAAGTCCATTCTCATTAGAATCTGGGCACTTCATCTGCTCCTCTGATGAAAAAGCCTTTGTGAGACTACTCTGTTTTTACCTCCTAGTGTTCTACGGAGCTCTTCTCTGTATCCAAGCCCATGGAAGCGTCTCTTTCTTGAAATGCCACGCCAGAAGAAGCTCTGTTTTTACATCCTAGTATTCCGAAAAAGGAGCAATCTTGGAGGAGACAAGGTGTGGCAGGGGTCATCATTTCAATCACACAATGGTGGGTGTTAGAGAACCAGTACTTTTCTTGATATAAAGCGAAACTGCTGTGTAAAGATAATCTGATGATTGTCGCTTTTTTTTCTTGCATCAGCCATGAGCCATGTCTCTTTTTTATCTCAGCTAATCAAACTTCAATTTGAAAAGAAAAAGGATAATAAAACCCTTTTTCCAAACTTGTCCTTGAACGATTTCCGAGTGCCGACGACTATACAGTCAAACGTCAGCGAGTCCATGCCGACGTCACATTCTGTCTTCGAGTATTCAATAAAAGCCCAAAACTTCAAAATAATTTCAAGCTTCTCGAATCTTTATACGAAGAAGCTTAAGATATGGGCCTTGATTAGGTTTTAAACCTCGGAGAATTCTAGGCACAAAACAGCTCAGAATTCAGATGACGGAATTCGTCCATTTTGTCTGCTTCTTGATGAGTTTTTAAGGTTTCATACAGTAGTTCATCATCATGGTATTATACATTATATATTTTTACATTACATATCAAAGGTGACAAAAGCCAACTATTTCTTGGAGTTGTTATTCGGTGGCTTTATGATGAGAACGGAACAATCTGCATGATGAACTACGTAGTCACTAACACTTCCCATGAATGCCCTGCAAATTAAATCCATTCTTGCGATGAGAGTGCAAATTAAATCAAATAGATACATACATAAATACAAATAATACATACAAATACCTTTCGATTTTCCCAAGCCCACGGCTACCCATAACAATGAGGTCAACTTTCATTCTCTCGGCAAACTCACATATCATGTCTTTTGGATCACCTTCAAGAACTACAGACTTCGCTTCAACCTTCAAATAGTATATATAATATTCATCACTGAAAATAGTTGCAGGCATCCTATTGCTGAAGGGACTCACGGGTTTATTATATATATGACGAAACCCAAAAATTCCAAATCCTAGAATATTATATCAAATATTATTTATTTATTACCTTTCTTTGGTTACACATGTGTAGAGCTCGAGCGAGTACTATGGATGCACTCTCCTCTTGAGCTTTGTGTATGGATTGGATTATGGAGGTTGTCGGAAATACAGCTAACGAAAAGAAATTATCATCATCATATACAAATATATATCAACTATACTATAGATCAAACCTTAATGAATCCCCAAATTAGTATATACATATATTACCGTGCATCCCAGGAAAGACTAGGGAAGGAAAAGGCTCCTTAACATGGACGTTAGTAAGCACATAATCGTCATTTGAAAGTATTAAGAACAAGTTGTTAAGAAGCCATTGAAGAGCATAGAAGCTCTCATCACTCTCATCTAAAGCTACCACCACTTTCATCTTCTCACGATTATGATGATGATTATGCATCTAATTCGTTGTGTTTGAGCATTTGTACATGCAATAAGTTACTACATACGTGGCAAGCTGTGGCAGTTGCTGCTTGCAACGTGGCTGTGAGCTGTTATTTGTTTTATTATTTTTTAAATTGTTATATTTAATCGGACGCAATAATAATTACATTATGTAGTAAATAAAAATCCAAACTTTTTAAAAAACTACAACTTTGAAATGCTTTCACTCCTCTGAGACCAACTCCTCCAAAACCCAGCACTGTAGAATCTGTCCCACATCTCCTTTTCGAGCTCGGCCAAATCGTCGTCAATTACGTTTTTACCCTCGCCGGCGCCGCCGGCGCCGTCACCACCATGCAGGAACTCGGTCGAGATGGGTAACTGCATCTTCATCATCTCCACGTCCACATCGGCGCAGCCGCAGAACGAAGAAGACAGAGACGACTCGCCGCCGCTCTGCTGCTGCTGCAACTGCCTCCGGCGGCGGCGCTTCCTGCTCGTCAGAGCTTTCCGGCAAAGACCCGCCGGAAGCCTGTAGACGGCGAGGACGACGAACGTGGCCAGACCGCACGGGCAGCAGCAGCACACGGCGGCGCATTCCGCAGTCGTGCCTCCGGCGAACTCCGCCAATCGACGCCTCGAGCTGCCGCCGTGGGAGGAAGCGTCGTCGTCGATCTGTAGGAACGGTCGGCGCCGGTCGATCATCGACCTCGGTGCTCGGAGCACGATTTGCTTCGTCATCTTGATTTCCGCCGTCGTCTTCGTGCTGCGTATATCAATTATCATTGCCTTGAAAAAGAAACCGAGGAAAAAATCGCCGATCAGAAGAATGGACAGAAATGGCGTCCACCGGCGAGGAACGTCGGCGAGACAATAACTGTTGGGTTATATTAAAGTAAATGGGCTTTAATATTTGGGCTAGTGAATGATAATTATTGTGAGGAAAATAATAAGTAGTTGTCCCACATTGGAAAGTTTGTGGGATTTGACACTCCTTATATAGTGTAGTATGATTTATTGGTTTAAAATAAATAACCAATATTATACTTCACATTAGACGCTCGCGTGCGCACGCAGGGGGGTGCAAATCCGGCGAAAATCCAATGGACTCGTATGCGAGCGCGACCCGCGTACACGAATGCCGGACCAAAATCCCGCGGGCCTGATCAACTCGCATTTTGTTCCTTCACTGCTTTGTCAAACAAACGTCACACAATTTTTAATTAATGACGTTGATGGCATCATGATTCAGTTGGCCTATATTAATAGGACAATTCTCACATGAGAAATAGAGAGAAAAAATACGACACTGAACCATGCAATTATAATTCCAAAAACCAGTTCTGCTCATACACGTTTTTTTCTTTAAATTCTGTTCGCCGTCGGTTTCGGTCAGTGCAGATCGAACACTGAATTAATCGAAGTATCCTGAGAGACAAACGCTCATTAATCCTCTTGCACATACGTGAGGGAGCGAATTTGTTTTAAGGAAATTGTGTTCGCACAATCTTCGAACCATTCGACAAAACTGTTCAAGTGCATGCGTGGTGTTTCAAGTGCTAGAGATCCGAATCAGAGCCAGAAGTAACAATAACTTGGTCCAAACCCGCCGTGTTATATAGAATTTAATTGTCAAATTCCAAAAGATAATTATCTGAACAATCAATCATAATCACCTGAGCATCATCATGGTGGCGTGGGATTACAAGGGGAAATGAGGAGAGGAGAAATGATTATTGATTGGTATTTCTTTTTTTAATTTATTAATGAATATGATTATGATTTTTATGGGAGATGAATGAGTGGGATGTCTCCGAGGTATTTGGGAGGGTTGTTGATGTTTGTAAGACTCAAATTTTTTTAATTTCTTTTTAAATAAATGCTGTCCTATTTTTTTTATATCATACGCTTTGACTTGTGTTTGAAGAGATGAGATATATTGAAGGGGATTTTGTGTATGAGAATGAGTGCGGATCTATTGATTGATTTCACGGAAATGCAGGAAATAAAAGTGTCTTAATTTAATTTCGTATATAATTACGTGATTATTCACGGAACAAACAAATTAGCAACAATAATAGAATTGACGCTGACGCTTCGTGTCTATTGCACGGAGTACTAAATAAATTACTACTTACTGAAATTAACCTAAAGTCGAAGACACTTATCCCAAATGGTTTACACATTATATTATAAAAGAAACAGTAAATGATGGAGACCATTACCAAATTATTCCAACGATGTCCCACGCAGTGTGGTGTGGAGCCTCCATTTTTCTTTTCCTAATATTTTCTCAAGTCCTAATATATTATATTTAAATTTGAAATAGCCTGCAACTCGGGCCAAAATTTTGAATCCCAATATTCTTGAACACTTTTCATGTCTTTTCTGCCATAATATAGTCTGTAAAATATACTATACTATAATACACAATAGTTTATCATACAACTGGATAAAAATCGAACTTTTCGTTACAAATCCTAACATACAAAAGGCAACGACCCTCCTGCCTTGTTATTACACGAAAACAACACTAATAGCATCTTACAACATTGGTACGAACACTAATTATTGGTAGTATCTTTAGTTATTAGAACCTAATATTTCTATATTTCAAAATTCCTTTGTACATAACCTGCCAATTTTCAGGCATAGCTTCAAAGTTTTCATCGTCAGCCGCATTAACGTAATTACTGCCGAAAGAACAATGCTTCTTCTTATTATTATTATTAATATTATTCAAATTGTAATAATAAGCCTTCTTATCATCATCAATATCATCAGCCGCCGCCATTGACTGATTAGCAGCAAACCTCACCTTCTTCTTCGGCTGAACTTTATCGGACCCTGAAAATTCACATTAGAAAAAAAAAACTATTTTTTATCAATAGAATGTTATTTGTATATGGTCATCAACGACGACGACAATATTAAGTTATAATAACTCATAATAAGAAATGACCCTTTCGAGGCAGGGCACAAAATAGGAAATACGTATAAAACAAACAAAATTTGTTACCTATGTTATTTGATGAGTTTCTGATTTCAAACTCCATTTTCTTCATGAAATTGGAGAGAAGCCTTTTGTGGGCTTGCATGGCGAGGAAAGCCACGCTCCCTGAAATAGCAAAAACCGCCATAAAACTGGTCTTGAAAGAATCATCCATCGTTTCTTCTATATATATATTTGAAATATTATATTCTTATAATCTCCCTTTAATCGAAAGATGAATACGAATTATTGTTGGAACGACAAGGGTTATGAAAGAGGCCATTGCTGTTTTATTTTTCTTCCTCTGGATTTTAAAGGTTAAAATAATTCGAAGGCGATGGGAACATAATGCGAACAGAAGGGAAGTTTCCATGTAATGAGAACTCGAAGGATATTATGAATTTGACAAAGTGACGGTTATTGTTAAGGTTTCTTTTGTCTCTCTTTTATTATCGTCTTAAATACATCGACGTGGGTGACATTATTTGACGCTGTCTTCTCGTATTTGAACATAAATAAATAATAAAAGTAGATTTTATAGTTGTATCATATTAGGATGTTTCACCTAACTCTCTCGATTGGTCAGTGTATCCATTTCGTTACAGATTGAGAAGAATCATTATAGAAAAATGTTTGATATATTTGATAACTCTCACATTCTGTAAATTTATAATAAAGATTGAACATTCCGATCAATAAACAAATGTGTATTACATAACGGTTATTATAGTTGGTATTACAAAGGGAAAAAAAACTACTACATGAATGAGCAAACAGAGAACAAAACTCCTGGCTAAGAACAACATAACAGCCAAGAGCCAACAACGCAGAGGTAAGAATTTAACAAAAGGCTCGAAAGGGAGAAGTTGCAAAAGACAATCCAAATAAGTGAGGAAAAGATATAAATCACAAAGGCAGCCTTGTAGAGTAGACGATGTTCTTACACATGTGTGTTCGATATAGTTATCCACTGTCCCAAACGAGGGCTGCGGTCAAGAATCAGAAGTAGGCCCGAGTTGTGGACGGACAATCCAAATGTGTACCTGCCAAGTTAATGAAGAGATCATAAAATGGTCGTATACGTAAAAGTTCACTTGAGAAGACTGTGTTTCTGTCATTATATATTAGCTCACCTGCATCGTCTTGATTTTCTTGTCCAGAAAAATAGCATGCCGATCCACTGTGTTGCAAGAAAAGGAGAAGTATATTGTTAGCAATTAATGTAATAGCTCGTTCTCAGGGCTACGTGACGTTTCAGCATAACATTACCTTGAACAAGAAAATGCTCCCAAGCACCGAGTGTTTCCTTGCGTTCATTCCCCTCGGTGCAGAAGGTGACATTTCTCTACACAAGCTCTGAGCAATCTCTTTCAACAGAGCCATTTGTGCCTTTTCGGTACCGATGGAAATGATTGTCTGCCTCATCGTCTCTCTATCAGCCTCGAGGGCATGAAGCCTGGCGTAGAGTTTTTGGATTTCCAGGTCCTTGATCTCAGAATAAGCTGCCGACTCATCAAAAGTTGAAGAAACTTTTGGATCCAAGCGACCGTTAAACGAAGCTCCATGATAAACTGAATCGACTGTGTAGACTCTATCATTCAAATCATCTCCAGTCTGTGATATGCAACCCACCCTCCTCATGCTGGGACTTTCGACATTCGGAAATTCAGTCTTGAAACATTTTGGAGATTCCCTAGCAAAATCTGGGTAAGCTTCTTTCGTCATGGTTAAGAGCGAAGTAGAGCTATCCACTGAACACTTCCTAAGATGACTAGGGCGCCTTGGAGAGTGACCGACTATGATCTTCTCAAACATGTTCTTCGCACCGAAGGTTTCACCATCGCCTTGAGCTGGAGCCTTAGGACTTCTTTCCAGTTGATTGATCCGTTCATCCAAATCCTTTAATTGGTCTTGAGTTCGTGGGGTCTCTCCAAAGGCATACTTGTCAACATCGGGAATTTCATCTACACCATCTGGGTAACCCTCGTTCGGGCTACACTTGAGAGGTGGGTAAATAGCATGAGAAGTAACATTAAAAGATCCTTCTAAATTATTTCCAAAGCTTGGACCTTTGTCTCTGTCGACCTCAGCCTCTGCAAGTCCATAACCATAACTCAACAACCTATGTCTGTAAGCCTGCACTTCGCACGTAAGGGAGTGAATCGCCTCTTCCCTCTTGTATAACAAATCTTCCAACGCCAGAATTTCTTCATCGTCGTGTGCAATTTTCTCCTCTGCAAATCTCTTGAATTGAGTGGCCTCCATTTGAACCTCTGCCTTGTCCCGCTGAAGCCTCAGTATCATAGACATGGCTTCATTGGCAGCTGAAGCAGCTGCATTCCTCTCCTCTTCTAGCTCGGAAATGAGATCAGTAATGGCCTGTTGTTGATTGCTCACCATTTCACGCAGAGCCTCACATTCATCTCCCATCTCCACTCTCGCATTCCCTGGAATCTCCCCCATAGTTTCTTCCTCAAATTCGTCGTACTTACGCTTAACAGATCTTAGATAAGCCTCTGAACAGATACCGTTCGTCGTAGAAGAGTCCCAATCGCCAGAATTGTTGGGAATAATTGATGTTCGGTTCTCATGCTCCATCAACCAATGCAGATTCAGCGAAATCAATGATAAACGAGATCACAATATCCCAACATATTTTATAGAATAGCTCCACCGACTTATTAATGTAAGAAAAAATCCCAATACCTCCCTCTATACACGACTAGGTTCCCTATCGAGCTTTATTTCCTCAATCTCTAGCTCAATAAACAGAATTCAATGCCTTCGATCAAATCGCAATCTCTATCAACTCCCTAAAAAAAAATTTAAAAAAAAAACGAAAAGAAACTCATAAGAAATAGCCAACCTTCTCATTGAAATTCATGCATAAAATAGGTGCAGCATCTACATATTTTTCGTTACCTCTTGCGCTTCATGGAGATTGAGGTGTGAAAAGCAAAGGAAACAAGACGAAATTTGGAGGGAGGATTTCGGAACCCTAGAAATTAGCGGCGTTTGCTGTTTGTTTGGATATTTAGTTTTTTTCAGACGCTCGATTTGCATTGAAGACTGCGAAAATGTAACGCATTTTCTTGATTCTTTTAGACCATCTCCAACCGAAAAACGCATTCCCAAACTCAAACTCATTCGCAAACTCAAAATGCAATAATTCTTCTCCAACCGATAAACCCATTCTCGAACTAAAAAGACTATTTTGTAATATTACTTCCACACAATTTTTTGCGAAATTTCAATATCACCCATATATTTTATAATTTTATAAATTAGATATTATTTAAGATTTATCGAGAACAAAATAATAAATTAATATAAAATTATATATTTTTTACATATAAAAAGAGCCGATTTGACAAGAACTTTAACACCTACGTGTCATAAAAACTCTAGTACAAAAGCTCCCACAGCTAACACCTAGCCAAAATAATAATTATTAATTGTACTAGGGCAACTTGTAATATATAAAGACAAATGCGTTTATGAAAGAGAAAACGCAAAGATGCGTTTATCTGTGGGAAAAACTGCTCTAAACCCATTTTGGGTATGCGTATGAGTATCCATTGGAGTAAATTTTGATTTTTGGGTAGGAAAATGAGTGTCCACTGGAGATGCTCTTAGAGCCGATGGTCGATCGAGTCCTCGTTCAAGGGCATAAATGTCTTTCTGTTCACTACAATAGCTGATTAAAACCATTGTTATACAATTTTTCCTTGATATGAAAAATAGTTATTTTCCTTAATATGTAAAGAAAAAGTTCTATATTTTCTTTTTCTTTTTGTGATCCATTCCCTCCCGCCCCTTTGGAGTTGCAAAAGTCTGCACCGTGGATCGTCGGTGCAGGGGCAATTTCGTCAACTTTTCTTGGCGAGAAATTGGCCGGCGATTCCCCAAAATCACAGGGCCGGGATTATACCCCCGCCCTGTTGACAAGCCTATGTGTATAATTTCACAATCATCCTCTAAAATGGGCGAAAAATATATCAAATCACTAGTTTACAGCAATAATACACAAATAGGCAATTTGGTTTGAGTGGTAGGACCATACAATCAATAAATAATATGTTAAGCACAAGTTAGAAGAACTTGTACTGATTGGTAAGGGAATCCCTGAGATTGGAGTAAAGCCCAAACAAGGAATACTGGCGAAGGTTCGAGACCTCATACCAAGAATTGAAGACCGACTCGTGCTTATCCGTGCCAGAGAATGCCAATTGTATGCCGAGGCTACAATCTACGGTTCCCCCTCGGTATTTGCAGTTGTTGACTCTGATGGCACAGTCTTGATTGTTAAGGCATACGAAGTTGGACTGACCTGAACAAGAGGAGCATCCATCTCTTTTCCAGTACAGGTTTTGCAGCCTCCCTTTTTTGAATTCAAGAACCTTCGAAGGAAGGTTAAATTTAGACTCGGATGCAAAGGGGTATGTAAAAATCGGGGCAAAATGAGATATAGTTAGTACGAGTGAGATTATTTACCAGAGTGAAGCTGGTGACGGTGAATGTGCCATTTGCTACGAAGGCGGGAATTGACCTTGCTGCGTATTTTCTGCCTGCGAATGCTACCATGTAACCTCCAACTGAATCCTGTGATGAAGCTCATATGTATGGACAATCACATTGCTTCCACTCAAACTTCCATGTTCGCGACAGACAATACAGTCCATACACACAGATAACGAGCTCATAAACACGTCTATAATCAGTGATTAAGAGGCATCAATTACTCTCAGTTGTCATCTCTTCTCAAGAACCAAGAACTGGGGCTCCTAAGTGCTAAATCAAGCATAAAGGTTGAGGTCCTCCAGAAAGCTTCATCAACAGTTAAATCACAAAACAGAAGCCAAAGTATATTTGTTGAGCATCACAACCACTTTCACAAAAAATTTGTCCTACAACAAAAGAATAAACGCAGACGTATCAATCCGCATCCACAGGAAAACTCCAAAATATACCTAACGCACTTGAGCAATTAAATATCAAGTTATCTCAGATACGCCATTGGTAACTACCCTAGAGCTACATCCAGTCATATGAACAATGCAATTCGCTTGCAGAGATGTATAAAACAACAGCATTACCGGAAAAAATCAGATGTGTTGACAGTGAGCAGCGAGATCTCATCCACTTTAGGTCTGAAAACCGCGATCTGCGAGTTACCACTGCTCAGAGACAGACGGCGATCGCACGGAGACAACTGCACGGAATTGTTCAAGAAGTAATCCGCCCGAGATGCGAAGGCGATTCCGAAGGTGAACCCATCGTGACGCTGTACGGACGCATCTCCGCAGGGTGAGAACACACTATTCCTGTCGCTGATCGACTCTACTACACACGCAAGTCCGGCGAAGAGAGCTGCGAGCAATTCAATCATCGATGGCCTCGAAATCGCCATTGATGAGCTTGGCTTCTTCTGTGTTCTTCGAATTTAGGAGAGTATTTTACCAATAGGCTATATATACTATACCTACAAATAGGATATATTATATATACCAAATCAGATTTTAATACAAGTGCTTGGTCCTATCTAAATTCAATTAAATTTCAAACAATAAGAAACTAATGTTACTGTAAATGAAATTTCGAATGTTTGGTATTTTACAACGAATCTACGCACGTAACAACTTTATATAGAAAAACCATCGACCTACCAATCTTGGGAAACGTTCCCTTTCTCTATCTTCATCTATTTCTTGCTTCTTCTCAATCACCTCTTACCACCTCAGCCATGGCTGCGTCCCTGTGGATATCTCGAATGCGTTCTTGCTCGAAATTCGTTTACAACCACCTAACGAGCTCACTTTCTAACATCAACAGCAGCTCAGTTCCACCAAGAACACTTGCTAGAGACGTCGTTCGCAGACAATACACTTCATATTGGGCTGTCTCTTCGTGGCTTCCCTTTGCAATTGCTGTCTCAGCTGGATACGTTAATTTCCAGTTTCACCCCTGCAATGGTTCTTCGCTTTGCGAAGCTCCAGCTATTGATCAAGCGTGAGTGTTAGCTTGATTGGCTTAAATTGCGTTTTGGTACCAGCCTTCGTTTGGGCAAGGTTTTTACGTATGTTTTATTGGTGGGTTATGGGTAGGCGTTTTTTGTGATTAATTTAGATGCGTGTATTGAGTCTTGAGTGGTCTAATCTCGTAATCACTGATGAAGTATTTGGCGATATCTCATGTTCATCTCTTGATTTTGGTTTTTCATTCTCGGAATTCTGTATGATCTTTCTACATATTTTGCATAAAAATCATGTTTTTAAATTACCTTGGAGATGCAGGGATAAGAGCTTCGGCGGTAAAGATAGCACGGATTATGTGGTAAAAGGTTCGCACAAAGAAGTCCCACAAGAACTTATTGATGAATTGAAGGCCATCTGCAAGGTATTCACTTGCTATGTTTCTCCTCACAATCGTTGTAGTTTTTGGTATACTGTTATGCTTTTGATCCTATTAGTTTAGTTTGAGTTAAGAATACTAATGACTTGTTTAGCTCAAGATGATGTGGAGTGCCTACTGTAATGTCCTTGCAGGATAATATGACAATGGATTACGAAGAGAGATACTATCATGGGAAGCCACAGAACAGCTTTCATATGGCGGTCAACGTCCCTGATGTTATCGTTTTCCCAAGGTCATTACTTGATACCGTTTTGGCTGGACAATTCGATCGAATTTTTCTGCTGTTTCGATCCATTCAATACACATCTTTTGAAAGTTTTGAATATGTTGACCTACTCTTCCTTAGCTGCATGATAACGTATGCTGACATGCAGATCTGAGGAGGAGGTTTCTAAGATAGTCAAGGCATGCGACAAGTACAAGGTAAAGTTTTCTTATGTTTGGACAAGCGCATGAATTTTTTTTTTAGATCAGAGATTGAAGCTCTGAAATTTATATTGAATTGTCGTTGTATCAGGTTCCTATCGTGCCATACGGTGGGGCAACCTCGATCGAGGGCCACACATTGTCCCCTTATGGAGGCGTTTGTATTGACATGACGCTTATGAAAGTATGAATTGGCCATCGCTAGTATCTTACCACGAACACGTTATTTCTGGTTGTCTCTGTTTTCACATATGCTCCAAATGATTTCTTGCTTGAGATACTTCACGTTTGCTTATCAGACTATCTTTTCCTCTCAAGCTATCGATCCGCCAAGTTGTAATTTTGCCCTATACCAGTTCTGTTTTAGGTTGAGAAACTAAATTAAGTTGCAGATCTATATTTTCGGTCGGTTTAATTACTGTTCGAAATGCTTGAATCACAGCGTGTGAAAGCATTGAACGTGAGGGACATGGATGTGATTGTTGAACCTGGGATTGGCTGGATGGAGCTGAATGAATACTTAGAACCATATGGTTTATTTTTTCCTCTGGACCCTGGTGAGTTTCCACCCTGCAAAATATATATATATATATATATATATATATATATTATTGTAACACAAGTTTCTGTCAATTTAGCTCGTACGGCTTAGGAAGGGATCCATAATTTACGCTATGAGAATGTTTTATACTTTATGCAAACAATTGCTGATTAACCACTTTATCATATACCTGACCATATAATATGTATCATTCTTTAGAGTTTACGTTTTGACTTTCAACTACAGTCTCATAAATCTTACCGCACTATTAGTCTAGAAAGCTCTTTTTAATCCATTGAGAAAAACATATATTCTACGCCTTCAAATATTATTACCCGCAATATGTTGCTCTAAGTAATCATTCAACTACTAGGCCCTGGAGCGACCATTGGTGGGATGTGTGCTACCCGTTGCTCAGGTTCTTTAGCTGTAAGGTATATTCTCTATTTTCACAGCAAAGTCAATGAATATGATATGTTATGGTTTTATCTGATGCGAAGCATGCTGTGATATCCATTTGGAGAAGGCTTGATGTTAGAGAAGCCTTAACCATTTGGCATCTCCATCTGTTCTATTTTTATATTTTTATTGAGGTTTAATGATCTCATTTCTAGCATTCAGGTACGGAACTATGCGAGAAAACGTCATCAACCTTAAGGTTTGTTATAATTTAATATGATCCTTAACACTACAGTCACCACGAGGCTTTCTTGAGTCGCTGTTTACCTTTGGAGGATGTCAGATTTTTGGTTCTTATCTTCTCTTAAGGTTGTTTTAGCCAATGGAGACGTGGTTAAGACTGCATCCCGTGCTAGGAAAAGTGCTGCAGGGTTGGTACTTATTTCTGGTCTTAATTTTATCCCAATGGCAACCAAAATGTTATCGATCAATATAGAAAACGTTAGTTGTTTATATCGCACTTGCTAATGTCGTAATCACTTACCCAATGACGCCACTCGCTCATAGGTATGACTTAACGCGTCTCATTATTGGAAGTGAAGGAACTCTAGGAGTTATAACCGAAGTTACTTTGCGCCTGCAGAGGATACCCGAGCACTCCGTGGTATTTCCTTACTCACTTCGATGACTCACTTTCTCCATCTTAAGGCCTTATGATCCATCATTTGCTCAGTAACTATTTTTGTTGATCAATCAACACTAATTGGCAGGTAGCTATGTGTAACTTCCCGACGATTAAAGACGCAGCAGATGTTGCCATTGAAACAATGCTCTCTGGCATAGAGGTCTGAAAGCTAACTGAACATGCCATTTTCGACTCATTTAAACGTTGCATCTCTCAAGTAGTTTGTGTTTGGCCAATCAAACTTGCTGCTAAACACTGTTTGAACTTCTTAATGGTGGGATTAAGGAGATAGTCTGACCATTCTTTAGCTGAACTTTCTTCCCTAAAGCTTGTTTTGCTTTGAATCCCAGGTCTCAAGAGTGGAGCTTCTTGATGAAGTTCAAGTGAGAGCGATAAACATCGCCAATGGCAAGAATTTGCCTGAAGTCCCCACTTTGATGTTTGAGTTTATTGGCACTGGTTAAAGTTTTCTTTCCTGATACTAGTTTATAAATTTGAATTTGTTTCATGCTATATGATACAAATGGCTGCGTATATATATGTGACTGTTTGGCGTCTATATTTTCAGAAGCATATTCCCGCGAACAGACTCTTATAGTTCAGAATATAGCCTCACAGCACAACGGCACGGATTTTGTGTTTGCTCAAGAGACCGAGGCAAAAAAAGAACTTTGGAAGGTGAAACTAACAAAAACTATAGATTCACTTATCTTAATGATTAATGAGATGTATTGACCTTAATATCTTATGCAGATAAGAAAGGAGGCACTTTGGGCTTGCTTTGCCATGGAACCAAACTTCGAAGCAATGATCACGGTTAGTCTCTTTCTCTCTCAGACACACACACACACACTTTATTTTTTGTTTACTTAAAATAGATATATATATATATATATCATATATTGCAGGACGTATGCGTTCCACTGTCGTCCCTCGCAGAAATAATATCGAGATCGAAGAAAGAGCTCGATGCCTCTCCTTTAGTTTGGTATATAATTTGATCGATATTAATGTGTATCTTTTTCTAGCAAAATCTCCGAGCAATTATTATTCAAATACCTCGTGTGTTATCTTAACAGCACTGTCATAGCGCATGCTGGCGATGGAAACTTCCACACGGTAGTTCTATTCGATCCCAATAAAGACGATCAACGAAAAGAAGCCGAAAGGTTGAATCATTTCATGGTTCATGCTGCTTTAGACATGGGAGGTATTGGCCAATTTCTCTCTCTCTCTCTCTCTCTCTCTCTCTCTTTTTTTTGTCGTCGATATATTAGAGTTCTTAATATTCTTTCTGGGCTGACTAATTAGGAACATGCACTGGAGAACATGGGGTGGGCACAGGGAAAATGAAGGTACATTGAATATAGATAAGTTGCTGGAAAACGAAACCAATTTAACGATGCGGATTATATAGATTTATTGGGTTTTTATTATGATTTTTTTTCTTCAAAACGTTAGTTTTTATTATGATTGAATGGATCATCTGTTCTTCTATTTAGTATCTGGAGAAAGAACTTGGAATCGAAGCGTTGAAGACTATGAAAAGGATCAAAGAGGCTTTAGATCCCAACAATATTATGAATCCAGGAAAGCTCATTCCACCTCATGTGTGCTTGTAATAAACTTTTGCATGGTCATTACAAGGGCAATGCAAGCAATAAATAGATGCCAACACTTAATCTTGCATTGGAGCTACGATTGTAATAATTTTAACTAAGACGAAAAAGAATATTGAACATGGCAAAATTTTTTGCAATTATAGCAGCATGCATTTCTGTCCCCCCTCTCGCAAAATCCATCGTTGCAGTGATGAAAAGAATGTAATGCTACAGAAAATAAATACCAGATTTATCATATATCATCACTACGCTTTCCCGGAAAATTATTTATTTTAACAGACAATGTATTGCTTTCACACGCATCAGATTCCGAGAATCTCATACCTCGCCTCTTGATTCTTTTGTTGAGTGCCCAGCATCACATCTCACTAGGAAGGATTCTTGACAATCCAAGGCAAAAGAGCCTCATCTTCTCATGTGTTGCTGTCTGAATCATTTCGTTGCATAGGTGGCAAGTTCTTGACAGATTCTTGATCGACGCCAGGTGGTGGACTTTGTGCCTTTGGCGATGTTTCCATTTCAAGGTCGTCCTGAAGCAAATTAAGCTCATTCCAGTCGATAGCTGCAATGCAATCATAAGACGATGAGAATATTCAGAAAATTGAAACTGAAAGTGATTTAGAAAGAGGCATACGGTCAGTATTCCACAGGTCCGTGTTGCTAACACCAGTGACATCTGACAGAAACCAATAGTCGGTATTATTCTGCAAAGTCCAATCATACAAATAACAAGCAGATTAAGGTTTGCCTGGAATATGAACTGAGATAAAAATTTCATTGAAACGATGTCGAAGAAGAAAGAGTGAAAGACCAAGCCTACGTCAATGGTGTTCATGGGGATAATTTTCGTTGGTCCACCAGCATAATCGTCTGAAGTGCCCTCTTGTATTTGATCTTCAGTACGTTGGGCACTGTGTTCCGAAGAGCCTTTTTGAATAACCTCATTTGAACTAGAAGTCGAGGGAAGGGTATGGCGACGTGTTGACTGTTCAACCCCATTCGCATCATCAAATGCCTCCTCAAATTGGCTAAATCATAATAAGAAACCTCTAATGAAGGCTGAGAGGACTGAATGTGGTATGTTGAAAAAGGTGATGTCAACTTAAAAGACTTTAGGAGAGAAAGTATCATAAAAAACCTGACAAGGTAAACATCAATGGGTCCCATAGTACTTCTGAGAATGATTCTGTATCTTCTTTGAGGATAACCAACATCCTACAAGAGCATTAATCTACGTAAAATGGAAGGTAATAACAGAGACAAAGCTGATATCAAGCTCGGTTTCTCTAGTAATACCTCATCAGGGTCTGGGACTTCAAGTGTGGTACCATGAGGTGCTTTAACTGCTATGAGTGTTTTGTTCTGCCAGAAACAACATTCAAATAAGAAACATTAAGACGAGAAATCTATGACAGCTGCATTTGTAATCATAAAACCCTTGTCTGAAAGTCCTATTAGTTTGTATATTCGAAAAAGCATATAGTTCGACACAACTAAAAAACCTGGAAGCATGGTAAAGCTTTTATGTCATCTTCTGTTACATAAAGCCATCTGCGGTTGTCATGAATGAAACAAAGGCATCAGTAACTAAAGATCTCAATAATTTCATAAAATGGATGTGTTTGCTAGAATGTCAGGATTTACTTCTGATTATTTTCATCTTCACTCAGTTGTCTCAACTTTTCCTGAACTTGTCTGTCATGTTCAAAGGAACTCTCAATCAAAATATCACAATGCTACAAGCAATATTCTGTTACTAAATGACATTGTGAAGTACACCTTATCCTCTCATCCAAATGACTTTCTTCCATTGAAAGGTTCTCAAATTCTGCCTGCAGACAGGATAAAATCATTCTGATTTTGCATACTGATTATCAGCCAAATAAACACAATAAAGCATGTTGACTAAACACTCCAAGCATAGAAAAAGAAAAGCTATGATAAATACAAAGAGGAATTGAAGCGACAATGCCGCTGTAACACCTGCAAAAGAGTGGCATCATTCTCGACTTCTCCAGCTCCTGAAGAACCAAGTCCCCTGGGGAGAAACAGTACAGATCCTACGTAAGTTCATATTCAGAGCCACTCGCATTTGCAAATCATTGAATTCCTACTAAACTATACAAGCTTACTTCCAGTGAATTCTGTTCTTGAGCTTCTTTTCGATAAGACCAATCCCTTCAAGGACATTGGTTATATCATATATACGCCTTTTCTGAACCTATGTAACACAAAAAAAAATATGAGAAGCTGCAGCTTGAAGAAAGACTATCAGGCCAAAAAAAGATAGCTACCTGCAAAGTCTCAGCTGCTTTGTTGAGATCTAGTTCACCATCTTGTGATTGTGTTATCAAAGTAATAAATTTTTTGGTTAAAAGACCTGACCAAAGAATCACACCAAAGATCACTTTAACACATTGATAATTGAAATTTCAAGCCGAAAAGCAGAGCAAGGCGATTACTCAAAGAGCTATCATAGCGGCAGCTTCCAGCGGGAGTTAAAGGGGAATCAGCATCTGCATTTCAAGTGACGATGAGTTAAGTTCATGCAGAAACGGAAATTGTTGCCCTTTGTTTTGAGGAGAACAAAGTCAAACACCGAAAATGCTCACCACCATTGGAGACAGGAGTTAAAGGGACAGATCGGTTGTTTCTAGTGGCCCTTCCACGACCATTTCCCCTCCCTCCTTTAGCAGATAAAGGTGTACGGAATGGGCTGCCATTCATATTCGTACCTAGTGGACTTGCTGTTCTTTCACTTAGCTCTACTTCATTATCTCGACATCCATTCTTACGCTTCAGAGGCTGTAAAAGTGAAAAACATTGAAGAAAATTAAAGCTATATAACTCAACAGGCATCAAGAAATTACTCTAATTTGACAATATTCACTAAGCTCATGTGATTGGAAGAATATATGCCAAGGAACTGCAAGCCATTTAATCTGCATGGTACACACAATTTGCCATGAATGCAGTCGCCGCGAGTTTACTTGATATTGCATTTAGGGGATTGCTTGTGCAACCTAAGATAGCTTCACTAAGATTCATGGTAAACAATAAGAAAAATATCCATTATAGAAGAGGGACACAGCAAATTCTCTCTAGGGTGTACATGCCACTGACTAAATATGTTCGGTGTTCACTAGAAACAGAAATCAACGAAATAGTGCATGCACTGTTGGGGCAATTAAGTCAGATTTCCAATTCTACAGAACATATCAAGGTAACAAAAACAAGCGCCACCTACTTCCGACAATAACACTCCACCAGAGAATGTCCTGAACTTACGGTTCGAAATACTTGGTAAGAAAACACACCCACATAAAATAGCCAATAAGTAGCTAAAAAGCCACAGCTCAATAGCAGAGTAACATATTAAGGCCCAAAGCAAGAAACGGTGTAAATGCAAAAGCAAAAAGTACAAAAACGCACCGTAGATTTCACGATTATAGCATCAGCCTGGCGATCCCACACTTGCTCCATCGCGGCATGTGGAGGGTTAGGAAAACGGTGGTAGTCTCCCTGCGTATTCATCGTAGAGAACGGAAGATGCCTCCTGATCGACGCCGGCGGAGTCTGCTGCTGCATCTGCTGCTGGAGGATCCGACCGTTCGACGGCGGTGGCGTCTCCTCCGCCACTCTATGCGCCGGACGAGCAGCCCCAACCATCGGATGGAAATCCTTGTGGGCGGATTGATGTCCGAAAATTGAGTTTGAGGGTTTTGATTCTCGGCGGGCCGCGACTGCGAAGGAGTGAAGTAGACGAGGGAAGGGAGGGAATTTTGGTTCGGATTGATGTGGAGGGAAGTGGAGCGGGGCCAAAATGTAATTTAATCGTATTTTCAATATGGTCCTTTATCTACCAACTATTACGTTGTACGACCTCTACTTTAGTCAACACTTTTTTTGGGCCGATTGGGCTCAGTGTAATAATTACTCGAATCAAATTAGAGTTAGCCCTTATTATCCTTTTTTTTTTTGCATTTACTCATTTAAAGAAAATCTAATAATATTTATCAATAATATTCCACGACAAAAAACAAATAGGCAAGATGAAATTGTAATGTAAAGCATGTGCAGTGTAGTTGGGCATTTTCCTCACTAGGGTTGGCAAATTCTTCATTAATATACGTCTCTATCTATTTTTCAATTATTAGAATAGACGGTACGAAAATGACTAGCAAAAATAAAATAATTAAGGCCACACATAAAATAAGGCCCCTACGCTCTCTATCTAGACAAGGAAATCCTATATTTAATTCAATTTAAACGTTATGCATAAGATGTCTAGACCGTTAGAAGTTAAAACTGCTTAATAAGAAAAGAAACCTCGTTCCCATATTTAAGCTCAGATTCGCATGCTTAAATAGTCTAAAGATTAATGAAGAAAGAATTAGGCCTTATTAGTTTGATAAGATTTGGACACTTGGAAAGCTAAAAAGCTTATCTCAACTTACGTGGGTCACGTTTTAGGAAAATATTCGAGCGACTATAATGCTCTATTAGGTAATCAATCACTTTTACTTGAGTGACCATGAGCATGACTCATTAATCCATTGATAGCTCTCTTCTAGCTAACGTGAGATCGCTGTTATATATTCTAACGTGTGTGCGTGTGTTTTCAAGACAACTAAAGTCGCGTTTTGGTTAGTGGTGATGGAATATATTGTAGTAAAGTCGCTCTACATACTCTTGTGGTATTGAAACTTAGGACTTTAATAGATGCTTTAGGTTTGGTATGCAATCGACATCTAACGTATATATTCACATGGGCTGCCAAGAATAGACATCTTACAACCGTAACATGAAACACACTAACCAAATAAAAACTTAAATAGATGATAAAATTATACTAAACAAGCTCATAATACAAGAAACAATAATTGCACGCCCTTTCCGTTTAAGTAATCCCTATAGCTTCATCATTCTTACAATCACTCACGGTAATATAATATAAAAAAAAGCCAAGCTTTTTCCTTCAATTATAATAAAAGCTGTCTCATCATCAGCCCTTACACTTGCGATTATATCGTCGTGGTAATAAAAAAGCTTATTCCAAAGTATACAGTTCTATCATTACACAAAATAAAATAAAAAGAAAAAATAGGAGAAAGAGAAACGATTATTTAGACATTATGTTCTCACACAGTTCACACGCTGACACTGCAACCCTGCGAAAGCTGATACTTAACGGCGTTACCGATGACAATACCGCCGGAGTTCCTACCACCGCCGATCGGAATATTCGCCGGACACGTCACGTGCAGATGGTACCTCCCCGAGATAAACGTCCCCACCTTCCACTTAACCCTTCCGTCGATCTTGACGTTGATACGTATGGCCCCGTTTCCCTGGTCCTGGCCGAGTGCTACGCCGTTGAACGGCGCGACGGGAACGTCCCTTCCCTGGAGGAACGGCGACCATATGTTGACGTCCTTGTGCCCCTGATAGACGGGGTTTATGAGGGTATAATAGGTAATTTGCTGGTTTCTGTAGGTGGCGTAGGCGTGGAGGCGCTCGTAGTAGACGCCGATCCTCGAATTAGGGTTCCGAGAGGCGACGGTGACCTGCACGGTGGTGGAGATGACGTTCGGCGAGGATACGTTGAGGACGAAGATGGTGGCGTCTTGGAGCGTGAAGCGAGGCTTTTTCGGCTGGAGTATGGCCCACGTTATGAGGAAGGTGAGGAGTACGAGGAAGGCGAGGATCAAGAATCCGGCGAAGCAACGGCGGAGGACGCGGCGGCTCTTGTGCTTGTGGTGGATGCAGACTTTTTCTTCCATAGTTCAGAGAGAGAGAGAGAGAGAGAGAGAGAATGAGAGGTAGTGTAGTCTCGGTGTGTGTGTGGACTTTATAGGGTTTTGAACTTTGAAGGAGTGTAAGAGAAAAAGGCACGTAGCGTAGTGAGGTAAGCATAGTGTATGTCTTTATTGGAAAATGGCTATTCTTTTTCCCCTCTTTTTTAATTAGCTGTATAAAATATTTTATTTTATTTTTTGATTGTTGAATATGATAAGGTATGATATGATATGATATGCGTGCATGTGCCTGAGATTGAAAAATCTGGAACTTATGGTAGGTAATGCATGTGTGAAGCTTTTAATTAAGTGGAAAGATATGCCCCCGAGTCCGTAATTATAGATATGACCTTTGAATCGATATTTAATTTATATTTCGGAATTATTTGTATATGGAATAGGATATATTGGAAATGGAATGGGGTAGATGGAATATATGCTCTAAGCGTAAATTATTACCTTGTTTACTAAATGAAAAAGAGAAATCAAACTTTGTTTCATTGGAAGGGCTGAAATAGGGGAAAGGGAATGTCTTATGTTAAGAAAATAAACTGAAGTGGTGATTATAAACCTTTCCACTCAGGTTAAAAAAGGAGAGCTTAAAGCAACCTTACGAATTATTAAAATGAAGGGTCAATTATACATGTTTGATTTATTTAATTATTATATAATTAGGGTCCTATGTTTAATATATTGTGTGAATGCGGTCTTAACGTCTGACTGTGACAGTCGACTATTGCGACTACAAAGCGGACAACACGCGCATTGAGTATGATTAATTGCACCTAAAGCATGTGGAGTGGAGATCAAACATTTGTCGTAATATCACAAAATTGTTTAATATGAAAAAAAAAAAGAAATAAAAGAATGAGAAGCTTCTCTGACATGGCGAATCTTGCATATTGTTCAAATATATATTATATACCATTTCTTACATTAAATGTGGACAAGTGGCTCTTCATTTATAATCGTTGGATAAATTTAATGTAACATCATACGATGGGCTATGAATACTTCCTTGAATTCGAGGAGAAATAGATTGGGGTGAGCGAGTGAGTGGACCGGACAACACTTCTCATCTTATCTATATGCATACGTGGAAACAAATATAACTTTGTCGGTTTATCTAAGATTATTTTTTTTTCGGAGGGATTCTCTAAGATTATTTAAATATTAAATCATATAGATATATGTATACACTATCAGAAATATTAGTGTAGATATAGAACAATGCATGATTTACACACACACGTAGTAGATATGATATGTTAACATACTTCAAATTTTGATTACATATATAGAGATACGATATTAATCTTATAATTTGTTACCCAAACATGGTTCGTCCATCCATTAATAATTACCATTATTATCTCTATAGGGCACATAGCTTAACCATTATTACAGACGAAAAACCTATTTATTAATAGCTTAACCCCTATTCCCTTTTTATTCTTTGAAACCCTTTTTATCACCAGCTTATTGTCGTCTACTGCTCACAGACTTTAACGATGCATGTTAGTATTAGGAAACTGAACTTGAAAGCGAAGCAACATTACTATGGCTTTCATCTTCTTCTTCTTCTTCTTGCCTCTCTTTGAGATCTACCTTGCCAGACTGGGCTTTACCTGTAAGAAGTATTACTTACATAGTTACATTCCATTGCTGATGAACTGACAATTAGTTGAGTTATAAAGTTTATTACAACATATTAATTATTAGCTAACCTTTTCCGCCCTTTCGATGACGACGCTTTCGATTCTTTGTGGCTAAGAAATCGTCGGTGGAAGACGCCTTAGGGAGGAAAACACCCGTCCCTCCGTGACCCGACGACCCGCCCGGGATTAACGGGTTGAGAGATACCAAAGACGACCAATTAGTTTTGCTTACTCCCATGAAATTTCCAACCTGCATTTAAGGTACAGAACAAAAAAAAAATGGAGTGCATTTATTTCAACCTTACGTATTCCAATTGAAAAGAAAAATATATAGCATTGATTTTTTCGTTTTCTACTATTAGGATAATGCTTCATAAATGATTTTCCTATCTATAACGGGATGTAATGTAATATTTCGCGTACGTTTTTTTCTATTCAGATTTATATCATTAATTAGAAGAGACAAAAGAAAGCCACATTAATATCAACCTGGCTATGAACCGGGTTCACTCTTTGGAATTGAGAAGCGGGTGACCGGCCGGTCCAGTTGACGGCACCACCGTTACTTCCGTACAAAGTCGCCGACTTAAACCCATTTATGATGTTAAGAAATACAAAATATTAAGGAAAGAAAATGTAAATAATTGATCGTTTTCATGCATGTCAATGTAACCTACCTGCATTTGAGGGAGAGGTTCATAGGTGTTCAATGGATTGGTGGGTTTCTTCGCTGTGGGGATATTATTACTAGCTTCGTCCATGGAGAAGAAATCGCTAGGCAGCCATAGCTCGCCATCTTCCAAGTTTTGGTTTTCGCCCAATATATCATTTTCCATATTGCTTCTTTTTATTCTTTTCAATTTTCCCTCTCTGTTACCTTCTGCGGGGGGGTAAAGAGAGGTGAGTGTGGTCAAGGGCTATTTATTATAGAAGTATTATAATATTTGGAAAATAAATAAAAAGGAAACTTTTCTTTTAATCATTTTCTCATTCTAGTTTATCGAGATTTCATAACGTGTACGAGGTTTTGTTGGTTGCAATCTTCTTTATCACTGTCAGCAAATGACAATCCATTTTGCAATGGAATTATGAATACATGGAAAAGCCGATTGCAGTAATCCATATTTTTGTTTATTGAATGAATGCAAGCAAATATTGTAGTAACTTCGATTTATATCCAACATGTACGTTACCAATCGAGTTAATGAAAATCAAGTCGCTATTCTAATATTATTACAAGAATCTCGGAAAGCAGATTCTATTCTAATAATTATTAACTTTCTCTTGACATGAATAACATCATTAATAAAATCACTAAAGTAACTGTAATAATTATTCACCTTCTCTAATCGCATGTTGTGTAGACAAGAAACGAGTTTGTCTTTGTGTAGCTGGAAATCAAAGCCTTTCCCATTGCTGTGGGTTGAGAAAAGGCCAGCTCTTTGCGTCTCAGCACTATACCTGCGCAGAAGCTTTGCCTTTGCCCGCACAAAGAATGTAAATACGGTTTAAATATTGTTCAAATTATCTCTATTCTCAACTATTTCTCAAGGCGAAAAAAAAAAAAAATTTAAGTCAAAGGCGAAATATACCTCACTGCATCAAGGAGATTAGTTGCTACATGTTTCCTTCTATTACAAGGCGCGACCCAAATGGCTCTTACGCCACAACAAGCTTGTACGGCGACGTCCTCGCAATAAGTGGCGCCACTATCGTTTCCCTCGTTTGCTTTTCGGCCAGAATCTTTTCTCACGATTTCTCTTCGAAGACTTATGCCGCCAAATTGAAGGGCAATTGAGCTTCTTTGTTCAGCTTTTGGAGACGCGCTATCGCAGTTTTCAACCGTCGAAGGTGGAACAATCCTATAGGCCCTCTTTATTGCTTCTGCAAATACACATCCCAATACCCTTTGCGAGGAAACAAACAGATATACCTGATGCGAGGATAATATGATGGTTTATCGGTTAACTTAATGCTGAAAATTTTTAGAAAAGCACTTCGACAGATGTAGGTAAGAAGTTATGATGGAAATGAAGATAATGGACCTCATTGTGAGAAAACGACAATCAAAACAAGTTTTTAACAAAAGACGACAATCAAGAAAGAGCCATATACGGTAGTTAGAGAAAGTATCCCAGGATAAACGCACTGGGTATTTACTTCTCTTGAATACCTTACAATCTTTATCAAGAATCCACCCTTCTCCAAGCTCCACCTCCATCATGTGAACAATCTCCTGAACCTGCGGTTTAACCAACTTTAACCTCTTCAAAGACCAACCTTTAGAGTTAAAAATAATTTTTCTTGACTTACAAAAATGTTAAATCACCTTGTTCTGCTGAGCTGCGGGGTCGCCATGTTGGATCAAGATAATACGCCATTTTTCTTTTGACTGTACGATCCTTACGTTTATCCAACCCTTTAAGATCAACGATGTCATCACTCAGTGAATAAGTATCGAAAACAGATGGATAATGAACCAATCTCAAGGGCAACGATCAATTAGTTAACTACTTGTTACCTTTAAAGGTACGCCATGGGTGTAATTCTTGTGAAACGTCTTGTGTACCTTTTCATCGTCTTCATCGCCAGCAGCATACTTAAATCCACACGTCGCACATGTACGAAGCAGAAAATCAGATTGGCCGATCTCCAAATGCAACTGGGCGTATTTCCTCTTCTTATTCAGCACTTTCCCACACTTGACAAGCTTTAATTTGGTCAATTTTTCATTGGAATCATTCTCCTGCTGTTTGCTGTCCAACGCACTAACAAAACTACAGAAAGCCATCCCATATCAGTATAAGCACATTAAATTTTAAGAACTTCAGCTGAATTTGACGAAATCTTACATATAAATCATAATAAATCGCAGTATAAAAAAGGTCGAGCACCGAAATAGAAAACTAGATTGAATAAGAATTGTCCAGCGCGAAAATTACCCCGATGGATCGCGAATCTTGCGTTTATGTGCGAGTGTGCTGTCTTCCTCTTTCTGTACCGACGAAGGCTTGAAGAAACTGCTGATTTTCGCTTGCATTTCCCTTTTCTTACTACGCAATCGGCAAATCCATGTGATTTTCTCTCAATTTTCTCAAATACTCCCACCGAGGGGGAAAAAAGAAATATTATATATATATATAATTAAACAATCTTCCCGCCAAAAGCAGCCTTAACATATACTCCCTCCGTCCCACTAATTTTATCACATTTTGCCATTTCGGGCGTCCCACTAATTTTATCACATTTCCTTATTTAGCAAAAAAAACTATCACAAACAATCAATATAATAATATTAAATATTCTTAAAAGACGTGTCAAAATATACACTTTATTACCTTTTCAATGTACTATATTATTATAATAATACCACCTTAATATACGTGCCCGGCAACTTATGTGATAAAGTTATCGGGACGGAGGGAGTATTAGGTTTGGTTTTGGGCTTCTCACGTATGGGCCGGACCAGTCGTTTATATCAAATATGCCCCTTTTTTTCGATAATGCTTATATTAGAAGAAATTAACAAACGGTTAAATATTATGCATGAGCCGTTTTCATTTGAAGTTGTAGCAAGTGTGGAATTCTACTCTGTTGCATATTATATAAACCCCAGAAAACACATCATTTCTCTCATCTTTTATACCAACAGCAAAACTCTAATAATGCTCTTCTCCATCAATCATATAATCACTGATTCTAAGCATATGCATGTTCATTTCTTGATTGTTTCTAAGCATTTGATTTTCATGGAATCACTGATTAAATTCCTACTACGCACTCAGTGAAAGCGATCTCTCGATTTTCTTGGAAAAACATTTCTTGTCGTTCATCATCACCATCACCATCTTCGTAATCTGAACTTTTTTCTTCTGTCCTCCCCACTTTTGACTTTGAGAAGTTGAATCATATGTTTCTTGAAGAACAAAATGGCCAAGTGTTTCTTGAACAATCCTCAGTTTATTTCTCTTAATCCCAGATTTTTCTGCAGTTCATCATCATTTTGCCCAAGATGAACAATCCACCCCTCCCATGTGCTCCATGCCGATATCTACAGAGAGACAAATGCGAACAAATTCCCTGCCTTTTAGCCAGATACTTCCCAGCTCGAAAAATGAAGGCATTCGAAGCCCTAAACGAAGTAGTCAGCGGCGCAGCAGAAAGTTTAACCCAGATTCTATCTATTTCCGACGAGACAGAAAGGGATTCATGCGTCTACCTTCTTACCACCAACGCCGAGAAAATCAAAGAGGCAAAGCCTAGCCTGGAGTCAGTTAAAAAGGCGGCCGTGAGGCTTCAGCAGACTGCAGCTCGCCATGGCATACAAGCGCCGCCGCCTATTGGGCAGGCCTACTCAGACTTCTTCGCCGATTGGTTAATGACGATGAAAGACCCTCAACATCTGTGTTCTCAGGCCTATCTTACTGCGAAAGATCAAGCTACTAAAGATGCCATTTTGGCCCTGCCGAATAGTGGAATTACTATTATCAATCAACCACAGCTAACGACGGACAGAACCTTGGGAGAAAGTAGCACTCGACGGCCGCCTCCGCCGCCCGACATTACTGACCCAAATGGTGCGGCGACGGCGGGCGGTGGGCTAGGTTTGGGAGCTCCTCCGCAGGGAAAACGACAGACAGTCAAGATATCAACTGTTGAAGCTAATAAATTGGGGGAGAAATGGCCGCGTTCTTATGGCCGTGGTCGAGGGAAAAGGACGGCGGCGGATGGTGGTGGCGGTGGTGGTACAAATAGGAAGACGAAGGCTCGAAGGTTTAGTTTCTGATGAAATTGTTGATTGAGTCTCAGTTTAGGGAAAGCGTTCTTCTCTATTGTTTCCCAATTGAGGTGCAGATATGTTCATTCTCTAGCTATCGACTAAGTGATGAAAATTGATTGATTGATCACTCTGTTTTTCGAATAAGTATCGGAAACAGATGGATAACGAACCAATCAACCAAGGGAACCGGTTAATGTACTTGCTACCTTTAAAGGGACGCCATGGGTATAATTCTTGTGAACCTTTTCATCGTCTTCATCGCCAGCAGCATACTTAAATCCACATGTAGCGCATGTATGAAGTAGAAAAACAGATTGACCGATCTCCAAATGCAACTGAGCGTATTTGTTCTTCTTATTCAACACTTTCCCACACTTGACAAGCTTTAATTTGGTCAATTTTTCATCGGAATCATTCTCCTTCGGCTGTTCTCTATCCAATTGATTAACAACAGCACTACAGAAAGTCATGCCGATGAAACCGTTATCAGTAATAAGCACATAAGAAATGCAAAAAAAACTTCAGCTGTCTTTTGCGAAATCTCACATAAGGAAATCATAACTAATCACAGCATAAAAAACGTCGACCACCGAAATAGAAAACTAGATTGAATAAGAATTGTCCAGCGCAAAAAAGACCTCAATTGATCGCGAATCTTGCGTTTATAGGCGAGTGTGCTGCTGTCTGCCTCTTTCTCTACCGACGAAGGCTTGAAGAAACTGCTGATTTTCGCTTGCATTTCCCTTTTCTTACTACGGCAATCGGAAAATCCCTGATTATTTCTCAATTTTCTCAAATCCACCGAGAAAATATATAAATATATCTATATATATTCAACAATTTCTTCCCGCCAAAAGCAGCCTTAACCTACCTACATTAGGTTTAGTTTTAATCAATGTTTTAAAAAGCGTGTAGCGTAGTGTGTCGCGTTTTAGTGCCGGTAGCGCGTAGCGTTAGTAGCGTAGCGCATTGCGTGAGTATTTCGGTTATTTTTTATGTCATTATTGTAGTTATGAGACTAAATAACCAATATTTTCTCAAAGAATTTAATGAAATAAAAAACATGGTACAATTAATTGATTAAAATAAAAAATTCAATATATATATATGAATAATATATTTTAAAGTGTATATAAGCCCACAACAAAAAAAAATAACATAAAATAGTGTAACACGCTATATGCGCAATTTGGCACGCTATATGCGCAATTTGGCACGCTATTCACGCTATTTCTCAAAATATTCGCGTTTTTCAGGACAAAACGCTATATTTTTACGCTTTAACGCGTTTTTCTGCAAAATTGCGCTATTTCGCGCTACGAAACGCGCTACACTACGCTATTTAAAACACTGGTTTTAATATGATAATGCTTTAACAAGCATTCATCGTGATAAAATACAGTATAATTTGTGACGGCTAATTTATTATTATGCACAGCGGTTTTCATTCATCGTGTGGGATTCTATACTGTTGCAATATTATACTACCTCCGTCCCAAACCGTTTTGGACATTTTACTATATCCGACGTCCCAAACCATTTTGGACATTTCCTTTTATAGCAAAAAACTACCACAAACAATCAATATAATACTATTATATATTCTTAAAAGACGTGTCAAAATATACACTTTTTCACCTTTTAATTGTACTATATTATTAAAATATTCAAGTTCTTAAAAACCGTGCCATACTCCAAATGTCCATAACCGTATGGGACGGAGGGAGTATAAACCTCAGAGAATTCATTATTTCTCTTATCTTTTGCCAATAGTAAAGTAACACTTCAAATTGCTCTCCATCTTCATCATCATCAGCTAATAAGTCGATACACCATTCATCTTTCTACTAATAGTACGTAACACGTCAACGATGCTTTCCATCATCATCATCATCATCATCATCATCATCATCATCATCTAAGTCGAAACACCAAGAAGGTGGTGCAATATTCACACAGCGCACTTATCACGGTATTACCTTTAATTTTGTTGAGTTTCATGCACATGTTCGTTTCTTGATTGTTTCAAAGCGTTTGATTTTCATGAAATGAGATCGATTGATTACTCCTACGTACTCAGTGCAAGTGCTCTCTTGATTTTCTTTAAAATCCATTTCATTTTCTTGCGCTCTTCGTTCGTTTATGATCATCACGCATCACCATGCGAAGTAGTTCTCTCCTATCAATATCATCATCAGCTATGTCGAAGCACTAAGAAGGTGGTTCAATTCACACAGCACACTTATATCACAGTATTTACCTTTTAATTTTGTTGAAAGTTTCTTGCATGTTAGTTTCTTGATTGTTTCGAAGAGTTTGATTTTCATGAAATGATCGATTAATTTTATCTCGTTATGTACTCAGTGCAAGTGATCTCTTGATTTTCTTTGTAACTCATCGTTTCATTTTTGTGTTCTTCCTTATTCGTTCATGATCATCATCACCATGCAAAGTATTTTTCTTGAACCCAAGTACGTACTTCTCTCAGTTTACTTCTCTCAATCAATTCCAGAATTTTTGCAGCTATCATCACTATGTCAAAGAATAACCCCACACCCCACGAGTGTGCTCCTTGTGGATACCTCGGCAAGAACAATGCGAAGAAATACCGTGCGTTCAGCGAAATACTTCCCGCCCGAAAAGATGAAGGCATTCAAAACCCTAAATCGAATCTTCGGCTCGGAATTCTTACAGCAGATCCTTTCTGCTTATTCCAACGACCAGACAACGAGGGATTCATCGATGGAGCTTCTTCTGGACTGCGCCGAGGATTAGCGAGCGCAAATGCTTTGAGGAAGTCAGCAACCAGGGCGACCGTGAAGCTGCAGCAGATAACAGCTCACAAAGGCATTAAAGTCCCGCCTTTTGGGCAGGCCTTCGCGGACATGTGGAGGGACTGGTTAACGAAAAAACAATAAATTAGATCAAAGTATACCTTAAAATCATAAAAATGTCTAGTTCTTCGTATATCCAATAAAATGTTCTTTTCATACACTTTTAGCATATTTATTCCATATTGTTATCAATGTCAAAATAATACGTTGTAACTTGGGAATCGGAGAATAAATATGAAAAACAATAATAAGCAGCGTCTAGTCCGTTGTCTAATCATTAAAATGTCTTATATACGTTTTGCAACCACCATCGTTGCGGATGCCTTACTAACCCAAGTGGTGGGCAGCTACATTTGGGAGCTCTTATATATAGGTGGGAAAAAAATCCTCTCGTTGTTTTCCTTTGTGCATGTTCCGAATTATGTCATAGGTAATATTAGCCAATAATATTCTCTGTTTTGCATTTGTCGTAGGTGTAAACGGATGTTCTCTAAAAACTGTTGAAAACCTCGACGTGGTAAAAGGGATCCCTAATGAGAAGATGGTGATAGAAACATTCTCCATATTGTGAGATCAAGAACACACATGCTGTAGTCTTGTGAGATCTTCTTTGCCATCAAAGGAGGAAGATAAGCACGATCTACTGGGCACGTGAAGGGTCGCAATGAACTATGTTTAGTAAGGTATGCAACCGATATGTATATATTAGATCGACGGAATATGATCTGAGATATATGCTATCATGATGAATGACGATACTGAAGGCGAATATGGTTTTTTATGTCTCAAAACAATAAGCCACAACCCTACCGTGAAAAAAAAAAGAAATAAAAAACTTTTGATATGAATTGCATGCAAGTGCTTGAGGTTGTTGCTGGCTGTAATGGTATTGATGATATCAGTCTGTTGAGCAAAACCTGCAGGTATATACAATGTTTTCATATGTTAAATTACGTACATGATCTGCAAAATGAAATATCACCGCAAAACAAACACGGTAATCATGAAGATTTCTTATATACGTTTTACGTAATATGTTTATTATATACTTGATAATAACTTGCATATTGTAAGTAACGAAAAAATAATAAATTAGATCAAAGTATACCTTGAAATCATAAGAATCGTCTAGTTCTTCGTAAATCAATAAAATGTTCTTTTAATACATTTTTAGCATATTTATTACATATTGTTATCAATGACAAAATGATACGTCGTAACTTAGGAATCAGAGATAAATATGAAAAACAACAATAAGCAGCGTCTAGTCCGTTGTCATAGCACGACAGTTTCTATGAGGGTCTGAGCCTTAATAAAATAGAAAGATAAATCGCCCACTTTGTACTCTCATTCATCATCATATTGTTCCACTTCATCCGCGTATTTTACGCCTCATCAGAAGCTGGGGTTTTGGAGAGTTTACTTGAAATATCCTACCATTTTTGTATAATATGACCTAAATAAAAGGAATCTTATTCACTAGGACTATATATGTCCGATGTAAATATATAAAGTCGACTCCTAATGTATTTTTCATCAAACAGTACTACTTCTAGATTATTATTATTATCATTATTACTCTTACTTAGGCCATCTCCAAAAATTCCTCTGCCTATAGTTCAAACAGTATAATTCCTCCAAATTTATAGTTTAAACATTGTTATCATACTCCAATCGTTCCTCTATATATTAATATTTCTTATTACTTAATGAAGTAAATAAATGAAAATTATTTAAATTATGAAAATAATGACAAAACTAAATTCCCAAATAAAAAATTAAGAATACAAAATTTAAAGTTATGAAATTTAGATACCCCATAAAATCTAATATAACAAAATTAGATTAGTTTTGAGAAAAGTTAAAATATTTTAAAAAATTATCCAAAAAGTAATATAAATTTATTTCACAGTTGAATAAAATTATCACATAATTTTTTTACACTTTGTATTAAATTAAGTTATTTAAGTTTTTTATAACAACTTTCCATTGTTATGTTCTTTCTTTAGAATAATTTTAAGGTTTTTATTAAATTATTGTACTTAATTATAACAATAAAAGATTAATTATTTCATTAATGAATAATTTATAGTTAAACTTAGAAATTACATGTGGGTGAAGCTATGGGATAGATTTAATTTTCTAAATATTTAATATTAATTTTTTAATAAATAAATAAACTAAGGAACAAAGTAGATAAACACAAAAAAGAAAAAAAAGGAAGTGAAGGAACAGTGATTATCTTCTTCCCAAGCGACTGTAGCACCGCGAGCTTTGGTACCAAGCGTCTCTTTCTTTCTCCTCAACTCTATTATTCCTTTTCTTTTAGTACCGGAGCTTTGGCCCAATTGAGATTTTATGTTTGGGCTTGGCCCAGTTGATTGAAGACGGCCCAACTGTAGTCGTTGAAACGTTCTCCCACAACATAAGAAACATCCATCAACACCACTTTTGATTGAGGGAGTATTAGCTCAGCTAGAATGGCAGTAAGCAGTGGCATACGAATGATAGGCAAGTGATTACCTCTCTTTTTTTGTTGATTTTTATTGCGCCGGTGATAATGTTTTGTTTTTGGTGTAATGTCTCGCTCTCTCTGTTGCTTCAGACATAGCCGTCAATTTCACAGGTTAGAGTGCTGCTATTAATCAGTTTAATTTCTTCAAGTTGATTTCTGAAGTTTCGTATTATGGAAACGATGGCGTGAGTACATACATACAGATGGAATGTTTAGAGGAATTTACAACGGGAAGCAGTATCATGTGGCTGACATAGCCTCGGTGCTTAATAGGGCTTGGAGCGCCGGCGTTGATCGGATCATTGTGATTTTCTTATGCTTTTTTTATGGTTTTTGAGTTTACTTTTTGGAGGTTTTAGCTTCAAAGTTCTAGCATTTACTAATAGCAGTGCACTATGTGTTAAATTGAGGGTTCCAACCTAAAACCAATTGGTGTTAGGTGGAGAGGCCTCTTTGATTTATATACTGAGCCGGGTGATATTAATTTCCCGATGTGGGACAAAGATTCTCAACACGCCCCCTCACGCGTGGCACGATTCAAAGCCTAACACGTGGACATATGAAATCGGGTGACGGTGAGTGAAATATGCGCGATAACACGCAGATCGAACCCGCTCTGATACCATGTTAAATTGAGGGTTCCAACCTAAAACCAATTAGTGTTAGGTGGAGAGGCCTCTTTGATTATATACTGAGCCGGGTGATATCAATTTCCCGATGTGGGACAGAGATTCTCAACACTATGTTTTGGTGGAACTTGATTTCAGCGATAAAGTGTAGCACAAGAGTAAAATTAATGTATTTCTTCGCGTTTTAGGTTACTGGTGGCTCGCTCGAGGAATCAAAGGAAGCTCTGGCTATTGCTGAAACCGACGGTCTGTGATTAAAATTTGCAACATTAACTAATTATGCATGCTGAAGTTTTTATTATGCTTGTTTGTTATGTTTACAGCGCGCCTTTTTTGCACAGTTGGTGTGCACCCAACCAGATGTAAAGTGAGATTAGTTCTTTTCTTTTTTCTCTTTTTGAATTTGAAAGTTGTTCCATGTCGATGATCCATAACTGTCTGTTTTATATATAGCTGTTTTCGTTGATCAGGAATTTGATGACAGTGGTGATTCCGAGAGACACTTTCAGGCTCTCTTGTCTTTAGCTAAAATGGGAATTGAGAAAGGCAAAGTATGTTGTTCCAACATTTTAGCGATAGAGATTCTGACAAAAAATTTGTGGAATGTGGAATAACATGAAAATGTTCTGTTTCTTTCACGCAAAGTAACTAAACCTCGTATCTTTTGTTTGAATTATTTGAGATATTTTTTACACACGGTTCCTCTCGCAAGTTCGTATCATTCCTAGCCAGTGTCTTTTAATAGCTTGTTTCTTGTTGATGTATTTTCAAGCAAGGTGGTTGCAGTAGGAGAATGTGGATTGGATTATGATAGGCTTCACTTTTGCCCGGCTGAAATTCAAAAGAAGTATGTTCTTTCAAAAAGATTCCCCTGAGCTTTTTCCTTTGAACTGCGTTGGATGAGGAATGACCAGCCTTAAAGAGAAATTGCTAACAATTTCCATTATTCATGGACTTAGCTATAAGCATATGCTTACTGACAATGTTACTATTAGGTACTTTGAGAAGCAATTTGAACTAGCATATGCTACTAAGTTGCCAATGTTTCTCCACATGCGAGCTGCTGCTGAGGATTTCTGCGATATTCTTGCGAGGAACAAAGAAAGGTAACATTTCAGAATCGTGCACGAATGTCTTTTAGGCCAAGACAATACTAGTCACAATGAAACAAATTATACTCTGAAAAAAATTGGGATATTTATGCTTTTGCTCTCTGTTTGCGTAAATTTGCAGCCAGAAATTACATTTCTTGTTCATTTCTTCTGCCCTAGCAGTTTCGTTTCTGGGGTGGTTCACTCTTTCACGGGTAGTGCCCAAGATCGCGACCATCTGCTTTCATTCCCGAATCTATATATAGGTAGGGGAAAAAAATCCTCTCGTTTGTTTTCCTTTGTGCATGTTCCGAATTATGTCACAGGTAATATTAGCCAACAATATTCTCTGTTTTGCATTTGTCGTAGGTGTAAACGGATGTTCTCTAAAAACTGCTGAAAACCTCGACGTGGTAAAAGGGATCCCTAATGAGAAGATGATGATAGAAACAGATTCTCCATATTGTGAAATCAAGAACACACATGCTGGGATTAGTTTTGTGAGATCTTCTTGGCCCTCAAAGAAGAAAGATAAGCACGATCCACTGTGCATCGTGAAAGGTCGCAATGAACCATGTTTAGCAAGGTATGCAACCGATATGTATATATTAGTATTAGATTGGCGGAATATGATCTGAGATATATGCCATCATGATGATTGATGAACACTAAAGGCAAATATGGTATGTCTCAAAACATTAAGCCACAACCCTACCGTGCAAAAAAAAAAGAAAAAAAAAGCGTTTGATATGAAATGCAGGCAAGTGCTTGAGGTTGTTGCTGGCTGTAAAGGTATCGATGATATCAGTCTGCTAAGCAAAACCGTGTACCATAATACATGCAGGTATATGCAACGTTTTCATGTGTTAAATTACGTACATGATCTTCTGAATTAAACCTATATCTTGCTCATTTATTTAATTTTTTTTCTTAATTATGAAAAGGCAATAATCTCTTTCTGTGCAGGGTATTTTTCCCTCAGGATCTTGATGCTGCGGCAGATGCTCTTCTTTCTGGCGATAACTGAGGCTTTTCCCTTTTCGAACATGAATCATGGATTTTTTTACTCTTTATTCAAAAACCTTCGCTGCACTATTTATATCTTTACAGAAAACCATCTCAAAAATACCCAAAACATATGGTAACTCCCATAATTACAGCACAACATCAGAAACCAACAAAACAAAACAGTATCCATTGCACAACACATTCCCTGCTGTTTCTTATTACACAAAGAAGCAGATTATTTGACAGCTTTCATGTCTTTTTGTACTTAAGCTAATCAAATGGGTAAATCAACACACACTGCAATTACACACCATAGTAGTTCTGAACTGAAGCATTCTCCCAATCAAGTAGCCAAAGGAGAAGATGCCCCCACGATGATTTTTAGCCAAGAACGAATTGCCGAGGTGAAAACGATCATATCACCAAGTGGGAAATTAACATCTCATGTATACATATCAGAAGCCGATGAGACGCTCATCCCAAGGCCAGCGATGCTATTCGACAATGGTGCCTCAAAAGACGAACCATGGCGATGATGATTTACAGTAAAAGCTGTGATTGTGCTGCCATGGCTGCTCGCCTCTGATCCCAGACTATTGGATCTTATTACACCGCCGCCGTGATGATCAACGTTGTTATTATTAGTGCCTCGTCCTTCACAATTAATATCCGACGACTGAACGACTTGTGATACTTCAGAAACCGTTTGGTGGTAGAATGGGAGTTTCTGCTTATGCTTGTGATCATCTTTGGACTTTTTATTATGGTTTTCTTCAGATTCTCCGTCGGTCGAAGTTTTCGCGTTGAGGAAGCGTCCACCGCTGCCTCGCGGACGGCGCATTGCGTGGAGATGACGAGATAAATGCTTATAAGGCTGAAGGATATATAAAAACCTTACTCATTTCAGTTTAATAATTAGTGTTGGTTTTAAGTAAGACATATAATAGACTTTACCTTATTTCTGCGTAATTCGAGTGCACTTTTTTGGGCGGCGGCGGCGGCCTCTCGCTCGGCGCGTTTTTTTCTTCGCCTCATTATCCCATTGTACTGCTTTGCGTTGACATAGACTGGGACGTCCATATGATCACTGCTTGCCATGCTCCTTGGTAATAGAAGTATACGACGACCCTAAAAATTATATATATATATAAATATATATACACATATATAAAGCATAATACTCCCTTAAGATTGCACATAAAAACACACACACACACACGTGTTTGTGTGTGTGTGTGTGTGTGTGTGTGTTTTGATCAGTGAAAGTGAAGGTGTGAGGAGAAGAACTAACCACATATTGCGTTCCATAAGTAGAATAGATGCCGTTGCCAGGGTCAGCAAAAGGATACTTCCCACGAATCATTTTGCCACGATTGACGAAAATAGATAGAGAATTAATACAATGTGAGAATAGATTATTTATTCTGTATGTGTGTGTAGATGAGGTAGACAGCTTTCTTATTACCAGAGGTTTGCTAAATCCAAAGTCCAAATGATGACTGACACTTAAACTGAAGTCATTGATGATCTGAATTGGAGATTTCTGGGCAGTAATAAGACGACGATGATTGACACCTACTTCACAATCTGCTGGTTCTGCGTACATTCGAAGGCTTGACAGTTATGTTAGTGGATACCCTCTCGTATCTATGGCAATCTAATTAAAGAGCGAACTATTTCAGCTACATAAATTGATCACCCGAAATCTCTCTATTTTCGCGCGTGTGTGTGTGTACGTGTGTTCTATAGTTCTCACTCTCATGCAATGAAGGGAACATGGAATTACTATACCACAAATTAAACATAGAGAAGTCATTATTACCTGAAGAAAGGAGACTGAAGTACTGATCTGTTGTACTTCCCTTATTAGCATCATCTTCATGATGAGTATGATGTTCATGTCTATTACCATTAACATTCGAGTGGTGCTTCCAATTAGGTGAAAGCTCTAGAGATGTAATAAGCTTATTCGGCTGAGCAAAAGGTTCGTCGTAATCAGCGTGCGACGACCTCATCATCGTATTTACTATCCAATCGTAAGACTTCTTTTTTTGTCTCGAGTTTGTGCTTTCAGTGACTAAATGGATTAGCCCTCGGATTTCTTCCAAGAACACACTCTACATAAGTTCACTACTTATGCCAAAACTTCCTGAAAAAAAAGTATGCATTCTTTGCTTTAAATCAATTTAAATATAAGCAGGAAACCCTAATAAAGTTCCCTTTTTTTTTTCTTGTCCGGAAAGAATAGACCAATAAATCCTTTTCACAATTTGGATTCTATATATGCTAAAGCTCAAACACCATGGGAGCAAAGCAAATACATAAACTGAGGTGAATATTAATTATAGCTACATAACCTATAGTCAACCCATATTCAACGAAAAGGCTAAGATTCTTAGAAAGCACAGGCCTATTCTGGAAAACTGATATAAAATGGATAATTAGAGTGGAATAATCAATAAAAATTGTAAATTTCATCAAGATCCATGGTAAGAGGCATGAGCATAAAGCATAGCATAAAGGTAGAAGGACAATAATTGATCATAAACTAAGAAAAAAGGTGAGCAGTGTTCCGATGATCTAATATATGAAAACACCTCATCCATACATTTCTATGTACCAACATATATATTTTAATAAACTTTCTTAGTTTGTACGAGAGAAGGAATTCGAGATTTCATGGAATACCACATACGATTCCAGCCGATCAACACGCACACGCACAAATCAGCGAACTTTTTTTTGTGGTGCAAAGGTTGAACTTTATTTTAGACCCATAAGTTGATGAAGAGTTCAAAGCACTCTCGAAAACTTTTACAGAGGAAAAAACAAAGAATCTACGACATAGAAAGAACTATATATGAGGATATATTCATAGCTTATACAGACATTTTTAGGACTTGAACGAGAGATAAGAAAAAATAACCTTTTCTTCCGAAAAACTCAGAGCTGCAGCAACATATATTGTTCTTCTTGTGTAGGTTGAAAACATTAGCATATAAATAAAGATCAAGCGATTGTCTACTGATCTTGGTTCAAACCTAACTGTAATTACTACATTAGTTTACCTGTTCTTCTCAGCGACACGCTGTCGGTACAAGGCAAAACAGCAGCCAGAGAGAGAGTAGTTGAGAACTACAACTATGACAGTGACCAATGAGACACATATTACATGCGACTTTTCTTTTCTGTTTTTCTCTTCTTCTTTTTTTTTCCTTTTTTGAATTGTGTACGAATTCTTGAATTATATAATTTGTTGTCGCCTGTTATGATATCCTTTATAGGTGGGTATATGTGGTTATGGGATGTGTATGAATAAGTTACATCGTGTTTGTTATCTGTGTATAGCTATACATGCATGGCTATATACGTCTCTTACAAGAATTTTGGTTATAAGACTTGTATATGCATACCCACCTCTAAGGTGGTTATGGGGTCTGTATCACTAATCCATACACACCTATACACACCACAAACACATCTATTTAAACACAATTTATATCATTACACAAATAATTAATAGACACATATCAAACATGTTAAAATACAATATCAATAAAATCCTTGTATATTTATACACAAATAACTTATACCCATGTAACCCATTAACATGGATATCAAACGACCCCTTAGTAGTGCTCGTTTCCATAGTATTTTAAAGCAATTTGTGCAATAATTGCTTTTTCTACGCATCTTAACACCAGAGAAAAGGAAATTGGCATTTGTAAATTGTATGTTAAAAATTAAGGGGGAAAATTATAACAAAACAATACAAGTAATAATCCGTAAAAAACGAATAAAATATAATGTGTGGGAAATATCGTAACTGACAACTGTTTGAGAAACGTAAGGAAACAAGGACGATAATGCCGAGAATATGATGGAGATTGATCTTTTATTTTTCAAGCCGATCTCTACACTTATTTAATCAGCAAGATTTAAAATCATAAACGAATAATATGCATGCAAAAGCGAATGATTTAATACGATTTTGATAAAAATAAATAAAAGAAGGCCGTGCTTGTATTTATTTGTTCGACGATCAAGCATGGAGCTTTAGATGGAATGGAGTTATTCAAGCCCATTTTTCCTGGACTGTTGGGCCCATCTTTTGTAATGTTTCATTTATGGGCCAATATTAAAAATCATGCCTGGACTTGAACTCTGCTTCTACATGGTAATTTAGGACTAAAAGTTTAATAATTATACCCTCTACAGTCAACCCCCTTCTTCATTAGATTCGAGAAGGAATACGCGAAAAGCAATTCTTAATATATTGTTTAAGGGGGGTTGGAAAGTGTTTGATTGACAAGAATCCTAAGATACAAATAAATAAGGTCAAGAATAGTAATAATTTTGTCGGTGTATATATATTCATTAAATTTTACTACTGCCTTGTGCCTTGTGAAGAAGGAATTACTCGCCGAAGACTGTACAAAATCAAGGCCCGTCTTATAGACTAGCTTCTCCAAGACGAATCAACAGTTCTACTTTCAATTCTCGCTTATATAAACAACAACAACAATACTCAGCTGAAAGATTGATTGCTTGATTGATTGATTGAGATCCTCCGTCTTGATTTCCTCTTCGTCTCCAGGTACGTTTAGATTTTGTTTCTCATATGTCGAAGTTTCTTAATCTCAGTAGTTTGCCGATTAGCTGGTTTTATTACCGTCCCACGTTTTTGGTGAAGTTCTACTGTTTTCCTACTCAAGAACAGCTTGTGCTGTCTAGGGTTAGTAGTGGGCAATTAAGGAGGATGAAAATGAAAGAAATTCTGTGCCGATGCTGCCCAAATTTTTTTCTTTAGCATCGTTTTTTCTCACTTCGAATTGATAATAGAAGTTGCTTTGTCTGATCGTTGCCTCGCCGATTTACGCTCTTTTCTTGTGTAGGAACAACATTTGTCCGTCCTTTATGTCCCCGATTATATCAGATTCTTGCTTGAAGCCCCCATTTTCGTCCAGGAACGGTCACTATTCATCCTCTACTTCCCAAGGTAGGCAGACATTCGAAGCAATTTTAGCTTAGGAGATCGATCCTAAGGTTGTCTCCTCTCTTTCTTTCCGATTCGTTCGCCATTCGATGTCTTTGCTTTCTTACAGGCTACTCCACCGACTTCACTCCATCGTCGTCCACCAGCGTTCGCCTCTCTCCAACCGTAAACCTCTCCCGAGAATACACCCTAGCCCTCCAAACAAACTCGTACAGCGAAATTCGAAGAGTACTCTACAGAGAAGGCGCGCAAATCGACCAAGAAAGCGTATCAGACTCGCACGAAGAGCACCTCAACGCCATTCTGCAGCCCGGCCCGAAGCTCATAGAAGAAGCCCTCTCCCAAATAAAGCCCAGCCCTCTCACCAAGCTCATCGCCTCGTACTTCGACCACAGCGAACGCACTTCTCGCCTCTGCTTAGTTCTATATCAGAGCATCCATAGGGCCCGAGCCCTCTACGGGCCCATCCACGACCTCCTCGATGACGTCATCTCCTCAGAGTTCGAATCATCAGATAAATTCTCTCTGTCTTATTCCCAATGCCAGTCAGCCTTCGATCTCTTCTTACACTTCGACAGAAACGCAAACCCTTTCCCCTCCACAGACATGCAAAGCTTCGAAGAAATGCGTATGAACTTCTCCCAGCTGAGGCTTGACCTCGACCACCATGTAAGGAAGTCGAAATCGAGGATCAAGGCTGTAAGGAACTGCTCGACGGGCTCTGCGTATTGCCTGATTGCCTCTGTGGTAGGAATCACCGTATCAGCTGTAATCATAGCCACGCATGCCATCGTGGCGTTGGTTGCTGTGGGCCCCTTTTGCCCGGCGATCGTTTCTTCTTGTAATAAGATTGGAGAACGAGAGATGGTTCACCTTGCTCAGCTCGACGCTGCTTCGAAGGGGACTTATGTGCTTCAGAACGATCTTAACACGATCGATAGGCTCGTGGCTAGGCTGTACTCTGCCGTGGAGAACGATAGGCTTCTGATACGTCTTGGGCTTGGGAGGGACTTCGATAGGTATTCCGTTAAGGAGGTACTGAAGCAGCTTATGAGGAATCGTTCGAGTTTCGTGAAGCAGATTTCTGATCTTGAGGAGCACATATTTCTGTGTTTTGCTGCTATAAATAGGGCTCGAGCGCTTCTTCTCCAGGAGATTTATCTGCATTATGGCCATGGATGATTTTGTTTGCCAATGCTTGGGTGAGTTTTCTTTGGTAAATTCGTACATTTTCCTTATACTGTTAGAATATTGTTGCTATTTTTTGGATGATTGTTATATTACAACAAACCTAAGCACGAAATATCTCCAATGGTTCGAAGCTGGAAAAGATTCGATAATGCATTTACAATCCTTTTTTGACCTGAATTTTGTGACTTGTCCGAATAAGACAATATACAGATGTGAACGAAATAGTTGGAAGTATAGCTTGATCGAGTACGTCACGTTAATTATAATATGATAATGGAATAAGATCGCTAAATCTCTCCGGTCAATGATTCTAAAAAGTATAAAAATGACTCTTTAATAATGAATAATTATGCTAATTAAGACATACGAGGACCGCGTGGAAACACCGGCAAATAAAATAATAGTAGGCGGTCAGCGTCCACTGAAATTAAAATACTACTAATAACAATCTTATTAATAAACGTTCAAACCCCAATTAGTACGCACTCTTCCTTATAATATAAATAATAAAGCAGATCACATATTTGATTTTTATGCCCCTTCGTCGTTGAACCTTCAAATATTGAACAAGAACAGCATTTTATATTACAAAATGCGCATATTTTCATACTTGTCGAAAAAAGGCCACCATAAAGCCGTTGACTAATAAGTTCAATCATAGCGCACGCTTTTCATACACCTTTTTGAAAAGTGTGCATATTTTATCACATGGAAATAAATTACTAATCTAAGGTCAATATGTCGATTATGTTAGCCCTGAACGTCGCATGTGCCAGTAATTAATTATACAACTCCATTCCTAAATAAGGGTATATAAGTAACTTCATATGTCGGCTCTCACAATGTCTTTTTTCCATCTTCGTCCCGGTAATTTCAATTTATTTGCAAAATCGTTCTAAGTCATACCTTTTTCTCTCTAAATCATGATAAAAAATACTCCTAATTATCCTTATAAACTTAATGCAGAGTATTGTTATAATATTGTAGCAAAAAGTTATCGAAAAGACTGTGTTTAAAAAGAAAATAATATCATTCTCCTTTACATTTGTCTAGTTATCTTATTTATTAACTTTTTTTTAGATTAATATTTATCAAAATGTACATGAAACGCCATTGCCAACATATGGAGGTGGTTTTGCAATTAATAAAAAATTCGGGTACGAAAACCAATAAGACCCCTGCCACGACTATATAGCCCATTCCCTGTCCCAAAAATGAAGTATTCAGACATCATTGATAACATCACACTACACACTTTGATCCATATTCCATACCATCGCTCTTCACTCAAAGTTACTCGTCCATGACAGCAACCACCACCACCACCTCGCCGGCGGCTAATTCCGGCGGTTCATCCGACGAATCCACCGCCACCACTTTATCCGACCTCCACCACGACATCATCGAATCCCACATACTCCCCCGCCTCGACGGCCCCTCCCTAGCCTCCACCGCCTGCTGCTCCCCGACGCTCCGCCGCCTCTCCGACCACCACCGCCTCTGGTCGGAGCTCTGCCACTCCACATGGTCGTCCACCGCCACCTCTCCCCTCCTCCGCCGACTCATCTCCACCGACCCACAAAAGTTCTTCTCACTCGCCCACAGCGCTATTATTATCCCCTCCGTCGCTTCATCTCCCTCACCACCGCCGCCGCCGCCGCCGACATTAATCTCAGCAGTCGACCTATCCTACTACAAGAAAAACAGCCCCATCTCCATCTTCAGCAAAGTACAAGAAACAGAAACAGAGTCGTCGTGGTTCAAGTGCTCGCCCTTCAGAATCGACCTAATCGACCCAAAAGACGCCGTCCCAACGAACATCGAGCCTCCGGCGACGACCAGAAGCGGCGGCGACGACCTCGAAACCTTCGGAAAACGCATGAGGCTGAGCTGGCTCTTGATCGACCCAATAAGAGGACGCCACGTCATAGACCTCTCCTCGCAAGAACCCGTCTCCGTACAGCGCCACTGGCTCACCGGCGAAATACAGCTGAGATACGCCGTCATCCTCAGCCACGTGCAGTGCGCTGCGGTGGTCACGTGCGGCGGCGGCGGTGGCAGTGGAGCGGCGAACAGTGGTACAGTATTGGTGAAAGAGGTGAGCCTAGAGATGGAGGATTTTGACGGCAAGCACTTGAACGGCGGCGAAAGCTTGGAAATTCTCCGCCGTGCGTGGGAGGGTAATATTGGAAAAGGTGGTCGTCGGAGGAGCAGGGCTGAGGTGTGTAAGAAGAGGTACGAGAATTATTTGGAGAAGAGGACGGAGAGGAGAGAGAGAAAGCTGAGGAACGAATGGTTATTAGATATCTTGGCCGTGGCATTTTTGGTAGTTGCCTTTGTGTCTTGCGTTGGGATTGTGTTATGGAGATGATGATCATCGTACGGCGTCGAAGACTTTTGTTTTTAAGTCAAAGAACTCTCGAGATTTTGCTGCTATTATGCATTTATTGTCCATCAACGACGACATATAGAGAAGAAGAGAACCATTTGGATTATATTTTATGATGAGCCATTAGTGCCATGCCATCACCTTACTTACACGCATTGAAGTCGTCCTTATTACTACAAGCACATTGATTGCTAACTGTCTCCTATACGACACTAAGCTTCGACAAAAATACACGGACAAACAAATGCCATCTAAACTATGATACAAAAACTACACCACTTTTCCAAAGGATTTGATATAAGGCATGTAAGATATGTATATGTAATTCGTTTGGAAAACAGTATGCAGGATCCTTGCAGGGCAACAACACCTTGGGTGTAATGAAATTGTTTGAATATGATTGGTTATATATATATATATATATATATATCGGAATCTCAACGTTTGAATAATTTGCTGAATAGAAGAAGCTGTATTAGCGTAGCCCACAATTCCAAATACCTTAGCAAGGTTGTTGAAGTGAAGCTCGTCAAATATGGAAGTCACCCGCGGTAATAAATTCATAAAGTACTATATACATAGTATGCGCGGTATATAGTTGATTAGAAACAGTGACATTTTAATCATCAATAGAAAATAAATGCTGAATGGTAGTTAGTATACTAGATATATCTTTTCTTCCGTTTTTTGTCTATTGCGTGACGGCATTACCCTTTTAATGGTAACATGAAAATGGAAATAAAAATAGAGAGAATTCCGCCATACAGTATTTTCTTTTTCTTGTATATAATATGACCGATTGACCGTCAATGCATTGAAATGAAATGACTTCACTTATCTCTATATTTTATTAACTGAGCAAGACTACTTAAATTGGAAGAAATATAATTTTATACGGTTGACCGACTAATACGAATATTAATATTATTTTCTAGGAAATTACAGGCGCAAGTATGGGATTGAAACATGATGATTAGCTCGCTTCGCGTCCCATATATTATATCGTTTTCTAGAATTAGTAATTGCTTAGAAAATATTTGAATTGATTGAACTAACGAAGTCCTCCGGTCAATAAGTTGGTCTCTCAAGTCAACAAAGTTTTTTTGTCGGAGAAGAATTAACATTAAATGGATCTGAACTTTCCATTTTTTTTCCGACCATGGATAGGAAAGACTTCCGCCTTGATTACTAATTTTCCGCAAGTAGCAGAGAATATCAGAGCAAATTTAGGGTTTTCTGTCATTTGGTCACTGCGAAGTAAGTAAAATTTAAAGTTTTAAACCATAAGTTAATCAAGGTGGTCAATGTTGCACATTATTTCAGTTTACTCTCCCTTTGATTGAGAAATTAGTGACCGATGTTATTACACAAAATGGTATTACATTATAACTTCGTTAACAATCCTCGAAAAATATGTAATCAAGCGTTCATGCTCATACACCTAACTCGTAATCCACCGATCAAAAAGGAATTACAACAAACAAAAAAGGAAAACCCTCCAAAATTAGCGATAGTATATCCATCTTACATCTCATTTTCAACCTCGAAAGATAATAATTTTGTTCGATCATTACCACATATCAAACCAGCTGAGCTCTGTGTCCAAATCCCACAAACTATTATCGAAGGACTGTGAATTATGAGCATGGCAGGACGATGACATAGTACTCTCCATAGAGTAATTATCATCTCGATTGGCAGCGATCAAGAGATTCTCAGGCGTAAAACTCGTACTAGTATTTGGATTTTCATGTAATGACGCTGCATAATCTTTATTAGGGTGAGGAAAATAGGGTTTCGTGGGAATATCGTTATTACAAGATCCATCGACCCTTGGCCTTCTATCGAAAGCTGATCTCAGGCATTTCGATCTCTTGTATACCCGACATAAGCTCAGTTCCTCCCCTAACTGCTCATCACAAACACACCACATGCACCAAAGAAAAGAAAAATTAAGAGATATAAAAAAACTGATCCTTGGTATGCTTTAGTATATGATAATAAAAAAAAAAACCTGTTGATGAAGGCTTGATTCTTCACCATGATGATCAACGATAGCTTTATACTCATTCATCTTCCACGCCGTTTTCTTACCATTCGGAGCTCTTCCCATGTAGAAAACCATGGTTCTCTTCCTACCAATCTTTCGACTGTTCTGCGAAGAAGAGTAGACATCGCAGGGCGAGCCCGTCGCTTTCCAGTAACCATGGTTAGTTAGTCGGTTAGGTCTTCCACCTTTGGCCTCTCTTTCTTGCCTTGGCACGAAGAAGAACCACTGTTCCCTATCTTGACCACATATCTCTCCAGCCAACCCTAGTTAAATTTCATCTAACTACTTTGAGATCAATAGCAAAAAAATTTGATAAAATGAAATAAAATCAATATGTAGACATTATATTACCGGGAAGTTCGTGGGGATTATAACGGTAGATGTCGACGACTGGTATAACTCTGTCGAGGTCGGGTCCCGAGCCTCGAAGCTTGTGGTGAAGGTAGAACGAAATTAGCTCCTCCTCGGTAGGGTAAAATCTAAAACCTATAGGAGGATAATCATCCATTTTCATGAAATCGTATCTATATGATCTGCACTAAATGAAATCTATCCTCTCAAGCAATTCTAGTTAGCTCTTTCATCATAGAAGAAGTCAAGCAAACTACTACGTTGTTATTTATATAGAGACTTTCATTGAAAGAGACGGTTCATGGGGGCCGAAATTTCCGGCCGTGTCTCGAGAAATTAATGTGTGTTTCCATTGTAATATATTTCTTATCGGTCCCTCAAATTACTATATATTATATACACCACCCTAACACGAAACTACGTGTGTTTCTAATCAGATTGACATTCAATATAATTTAAGAAAATATAGGTATGGGGTTTTCAAATACATATATGATGATGTGTTACGTATGAAAAGTTTTTGAGTCTATGCGAATTCGATTCGGGTCAAGTTTGTCCAAGTCAAGATAATGTGGTCAGATAGAGACAGCATTCTACGACGCGTTTGATTTACTTTTTGTTAAAAGAGAATTTCAGGAGATACAATATCATAGGGGGTAGTCACGCCGAGTTGCTCCATAGTTGCATGGAAAATAATATCAATGGTCGATGATGAAATTGGAGAATTTTGAATATAAATATTTGAATCACATCATGTAATATATAGGCTTATGTTTTTTTTTTTAAATTGTTCTTGTGTGGGATGGGAGTTGTATAATTATACGTTTTGGAACGAAGCATCTATTAGACAAAAAAGACCTATTTGAACAGTTAATTGAAGTCCTACAAAAATAAGTCAAGTATTCGAAATAGTAATCTACAAGTAGAGGCTAATTATATTCGATTAGAGGAGCTTAGCCCGACTGAAAGATACATCAAAATTTAATACTTACTGAATTTTGCGCATGGGATCCTCTATTACGCTAATGTGTTCCACTATATATTCCAACTTTTAAAAATTAATATTATATATATTTTCCTTTATCTTATTCATCATTTAGGGTTCAGGGTAGGGTTTATGGTTCAGGGTTAAGGGTTGAGGACACGAATACGGAGGGGTGGCGACGGCCGACGACGAACGAATATGGAAAACTAATCCTCAATTTTTAACAAATTTTCGCAGATTTTTAGCCAACGAGGGTTAACATCGAGAGAGTGCTGCGATCGCGGCAAGTGTTGGTGGTGACGACGAGACGAACGGAGATGGAAGAATTTTCTATTTTTTATTTAGATTAATTTAGAAATACTTATACAATTAATTTATTGTAATAAATGATGAATAAGGTAAAGGAAAATATATATAATATTGATTTTATCAAGTTGGAATATATAGTGGAACACATTAGTGGAATATAGGATCCCAACCGTGAACTTTGAGGCTAAACAGTTACTATTTTTTTACCATTCATTTATATTGCGGTCGAGATCACCTATTCCACTCTTTGTATTCCACTCCGTATCCCAACGAACGAAAATCGTTACACCTCCCCCCGTAAGTGTTAAAACACCCGTAAACATCATTACACCTATGAATTTCGTTACAACAAGTGTTTATACAAAAAAACTCATCATTTTACGGGTGTAATGAAAAATATTGATTTTTTCTACACCATATTAGAAAAATACGTAATGATGAGTTTTTTTTTGTTTAAACACTTGTTGTAATGAAATTCATAGGTGTAATGATGTTTACGGGTGTTTTAACACTTGACGGGGGATGTGTAACGATTTTCGTTCGTTGGAATACGGAGTGGAATAGATGATCTCAACCGATTATATTGTTGCTTCATTTCATTTTATTTACGTAATTGCCACTATTTTACCTGGCCCATCTATCTCCGCTCAAAATAAAGAATGCACCCCCTATCCATATTCTTTTTCTTCATCATGTTTCCCCTCACATTTACCACCACACAATAGAACTCAGACATGTCTTCCATGGCAGCCAAGCAATTACCAAACACCGTATTATATCTCTCTCATCTTCAGCCATCACTAAACTGCTCAACTGAACTGAAATCACTAGCATTCATCGTCAACAACAGGAACCATCGTCATCAGTTCCTTAACAAGAAACCTGGGAAATACTCAAGAAAGCAACGCTTAGTACCTGCGGTGTCATCATCGGCACTTGAAAACCAAGAAGATGGAGTTTCCTTAGGGACCATGAAACTCCCCCAAGACACCGATGTTGTTCGATTCGAAACCTTACTCTTTCAGGTCTTGCGCGCCTCTCTTTATCCTATTATATTGTTTTGCTTCGAATCTTTTAACAATCGCGCTGAAAAATGGTTGATTAAGTATCAAAGATGAATTTATTGCAGTGGGGAAACAGTCTCTGCCAAGGAGCTAACTTGCCACTTCCATTGCCATTAAAGGTTGGATCTTTAATAATGGCTAAGAATATGAACTTACTATTCGTAATTAACCATATGATGTAATAATAATAATAATAATAATATATGCAGGTTGATAAGATACCAGGTGGGGCAAGGCTTGGTTTCATTACCATTGGAACAGATGGAAACACAGAAGTGCTCGTGCATATAGATTGCCTCGTATTTCCTGGCAGCGATGGCTCGGCTCCGATTTTTCGGGCAGTAAGAAATGGCCCGAAGAGAGGCGAGGCGCCGCCCGGCGAGCCGAGAATCATGAGGAGTCTATTGGATGCCTTGAAGAAGTGCGTTGAGATAGCTAGATTATGATATGTGAAAAAAAAATAAATGTAGCAGTAATTTTCACAAACAATTCAAGAAGAGCTTCTGTATTAGTGTCTGGCTGAAAATTACAATAATAAATAATAATAAAAGAAAACTCAGAGATAAATCATATCACGATGAAAACGGGCGGGCGGGCTTCGAAAAAGTAGGCCCGTTTATCAGCGGGTTAGCCCAAACGGAGTAGTTTAGTTAAGGCACGAAATTACTGTTGGCCCATTATCCTCAAGATGGGATTCGAAGTGAGCTTAGCTAGCTGAGGCATTTATAGCACCACTCGGCGGCCGACGCCATCACTCTTCGCACTAGGGTTTTCTAGAGCTCGGAAGTTCTCATCCCAACAGCGACCATGGTATTTCCGTTGACATTGTTTATTCTGTATTTTACCAGCCTGTTTATCTCTAAAATTTTCATGCTGATGTTTGATTTGTATTTTGCCTATCACTGAAACTTTGGTAATAATGATTTTATGGGCAAGCATAGAAGGAATTTACTCATTACGCTCGGTTAGATGGTTTGTTTGCTGTCTTCGTGTTATGTATTGGTGAAAATTTTCGTATGTGGTAGATTACTGGTGCTCCTTTGCAATGTTTATGATTGCTTTCGCTGTTCTTTTGTGGACTTATTTTCTCGACAAAAATCTTTTTTTTTTTGTAAGCGTGGTAACTATTCTTTTGTTATGAGACAGTCAAAGAGAAAGACTAGAGAGCCCAAGGAAGATAATGTTACCCTGGGGCCAGCCACTAGAGATGGAGAATTAGTGTTTGGCGTTGCTCACATCTTTGCGTCTTTCAATGATACATTCATCGTAAGTATTGCTCTGTGAGAGAGCTTTTTCGTGTCATCTTTGACCAGTTTTGGCTTGCTTTGTTTTACTTCCTTTCTGATAGTATTATCTGCCCTTTATTACAGCATGTGACTGATTTATCTGGGCGTGAAACCATGGTTCGCATCACTGGTAATGCAGTTGCACCCTCGACTCTTTTAACCCTTTATTCCTTCTTGTGACGAATCTAAATGTGAAGATGATTGATTTCTGTCTTAATCCTATTCATTTGATGGCTTGCACTCCTTTATCGACTGCTATTAGACTGGAAGGTCCGACTTCTATGTATTGTTATTCTTTTGTATTTTGTTTACAGTGTTGTGGAGGTAGTAACTCAAGTGCGCCTATCAATTTCCACATTTTAAAAAACGACTATCGCATTATTCTTGTAAATTTCCTCTCACTATTTAGGTGGCATGAAGGTGAAGGCTGATAGAGATGAATCTTCTCCATATGCGGCCATGCTTGCTGCCCAGGATGTTTCTCAGCGATGCAAGGTACATTTCGTACTACTCGTATGTATACGTTGATCTTTTTCTATTCCCTTTGTGATAAATAATTACAAATTACCTGCACACTTGTTTATTAATTTTACAGGAGTTGGGCATCAATGCCCTTCACATCAAACTCCGTGCCACTGGTGGGAACAAAACCAAGACCCCTGGCCCAGGCGCTCAATCTGCACTTAGGGCCCTCGCTCGTTCGGGCATGAAGATTGGACGTATAGGTATTCTTTTCTTGATCTGTCTTCGAACACTGTTATTCTTAAAGACATGTATGGAGAAGTCTTGGAAAACGCTATTTGTCCCCTCAAATTGCAAATTGAACTAATACTTGTTTTCTTTTTCTCGAATATGTACAGAGGATGTTACCCCAATCCCTACAGACAGCACGCGTAGAAAGGGTGGAAGAAGGGGAAGGAGGCTCTAAATTTTCTTGCAGTTTATTATTTGTTGTGTTTTGCTCAAATTTGGCTTTTCGTTTAAATACTATGCAGAATGACGGATTTACTGTTATTGTTTGTCTTCAGTTGAGAGACTGAAGTTTTTTTGTCTGACCTTCATCCATATGATATTTCAAGATTTGCCCATCATTTCTCCTAGTTTTTTCATATTACACAGATCGTCGTAAAACAACAATATAACAATGTTGAAGAAGTGAATCATTGTCTTGAGACATTTGTCAAAATTCAGTTAGCGGTTCCCACCAAATATCTCAAATTATAAAAAACGGTTGAAAATTTCCTCCACACTATTCGAGAAAATGTCTCAGCTAATGCAATTACCAAATAATCATCATATCTCACTACTCTACTATCGCCCACAACATAGAACCGCCGTAGCTAGAAAGGATCGGCCGTCGACGGTCGCTTTCAACTGCTACTCCCATAGATCGCAGCCTATCAAACCCTCTCCGCTCTTATCCGTCAAGCCCTACCTCCAATGGCGTCCGATCGTCTCTGGCTGGTTCTGCAGCGCGATATCCGTCTATTCCCTCTCCAAAATCGTGCCCTTGACAGGAAAATTGTCTTCCGAAATCGCGATTTTTGACGTGGCGGCTTTGAAGGGAGAGGGTTTGGTTTTGGGGGTTTTGGTATTGGTGAGAACGTTGGCGAGTTATCTGCAGGAGGTGTTTCTGTGGGAGGCAGCGTTGAAGTGTGTTTTCGAGGTTAGGGTTCATGTGTTTAGTAAGGTTTTGGAGAGGGATTTGGGGTTTTTTGAGGGCGAGAAGGGGATTTTGCCTGGGGACGTGGCATACAGGATTGCAGCTGAGGCAGAGGATGTAGCTGATACTTTGTACTCTCTCTTAAATGTGAGTGGTCGATGATGATCACTATTTTCAGCTGCTTATCTGTTCTTGAGTTTGAATATAGCTTGGTGATATTTTATATGAGGTTGTTTCGACTCTGTCTGTTCATTATGTTCTTATCCCACGGTCTGCAGACTGTTGTGCCCAATACTCTGCAATTATCGGCTATGGCTTTGCAGATGATAATCATTACCCAACTCTAACGTTAATATCGGCAGTGGTAAAGAATTTACTGCCTCCCTTTTCATTTCTGGGACATTATTGTTGAGGTTTGCTTTACTAGGACCGAGAATCAATATTTCGGTACTTGTTCCAGCTGATTCCATCAATGGCTCTTCTAATTGGCTGGCTTGGAGAAAAGCTTCGGAAAATATCCAACAGGGCGAATCTGAGTACAGCTGCCCTGTCCGCATACCTAAATGAGGTTTTGCATTTCTGGAAACTCTTAAAACAACTGGTCCTTTTTTCTGTAAGAGATCTGAGACATACTGGCATTTCAGTGAAGCGCTTCTAGACATATTTGCCAACACGCCCTAGTTAACAGCGATCTTGACACAAGAGATTTAATTATTACTGACTTTTATGTCCGTTTAGCAGGCAAAGTTTTCACTTATAATTTTCTTTAATTTGTTTTAGGTACTTCCTTGTATTCTCTTTGTCAAGGCAAACAATGCAGAATCACATGAAAGTACTAGATTCCAGTCAAAGGCTTTTGCTGACCTATCTTCAGTTCTGAATAAGAAGCAGTTGAAGCTTTTAATCCCTCGGATAGTACAAATAATGTTTTTTGCTGTGTTATCAACTTTCTGTGCATGTTCTCTTTTTGTGTCAAGGAGCTCCTTCGAATCGTCATCCATGATTTCTTTCATAACATCCCTCATTCTGTTGATTGATCCAATCCAGGTAACTTGCCAATATGTCATTTCCAAACTACTTTCTTGATTATTTTCTGCCACTTACGAAATGAGTAGTGAAAAAACATATTTTGTAGTTCTCCTTGGAATTGCAAGATATTCTTTTGTGAGCGATCTGCTGTTGGGTGCAATCTTTAATTTTTCTTCTTTGTAGCCGTCTTAAAGTAACAGTGTTAAACTAAAGATATATGCAGGGTATCGGAAAAGCATACAACGAACTAAAGCAAGGAGAACCAGCTATTGAGCGGTTGTTCGATTTGACCAACTTCAATTCTCACGTAGTGATTATCTAGTGAATCTGTTCATGAACGTTGTCTAATAACCAATTTGTTGAAAAAACGAATAGCATCTAATTTCTGAAAATGGCTCGTACAGGTAATTGAGAAGCTAGATGCCATTGATTTACCTTCTGTTGCTGGAGAAATGAACCTCTGTGACCTCTGTTTCGCTTATGGAGATGGTGTGGCTCCTGTATTTGATGGGCTTAATCTTCACATCAAGGCCGGAGAAACCGTTGCTATTGTTGGGCCATCAGGCGGAGGCAAGACAACACTTGCGAAACTTGTCCTTCGCCTTTATGAACCTCTTTCTGGTGAGAAGCTGTGTTCAATGAGATTCCATATGCTCACTGATGCATTTCTCAATTAGCCTTTTAAATCTAAGACTGAAACTTGAGCTACATTTGCAGGTTCTATACTAATTGACGGCTTTAACGTCAAGGAAATTCGGTTGGAGAGCTTGAGACGACATGTTAGCCTAGTTTCCCAGGATACAGTTGAGTGATCTGCACCATATATACTTAAATGGTTTGATGTAAGAGAGCATTTACATGGGACTAATCTCCTCTAGAGGCAGCTGACTACGAGGATTGACTCTTCTCATCAAATCTAACTCTCTCCATCCAAAGTCAAAAACATTCTTTATTATTCAACAGCATCAGAGATTGCCCATCAAGTTATTACTAGATCTGTATGTGATAGATATGTGGCTTGCTTTGATAATTCGGTCAGGTGCTTTTCTCTGGGACTATTGCCGAGAATATTGGTTACAGAGATATAATAAGTGGAATCGACATGGACAAGGTAAAACTTGCTGCTCGAACAGCAAACGCAGATGAGTTCATCGAGAGCCTTCCCGACCAATACCAAACCAATGTGGGACCGCGTGGCTCGAATTTCAGTGGGGGTCAAAGACAAAGGTATTCGACTCTTTTCCAAAACGCCTTAGTCGCTCTCAACGTTTAGCTCTTTGTATTTTCTAAGTTCGACACATATGTCTCATCAGGCTTGCTATTGCGAGGGCACTTTATCAGAATCCGTCCATTCTCATTTTAGACGAAGCAACTTCTGCTTTGGACAGCAAATCGGAACTGTTAGTCAGACAAGCTCTGCAGAGCCTTATGCAAGATCGCACGGTATGAACTAATAATTTTTCCATAAATCACGGTAGTCATAAAACTCAAGTCCACTGAATCATAAACCAGGTTTTGGTCATTGCTCATCGACTGGAAACTGTTCTAATGGCAAATCGAATCTTCCTTCTGAGCAATGGAAAGTTGGAGCAGCTGAGCCATTCTGAGCTTTTGGATGGCAAACATGGACATGGTTCACTGGGTAATGCCCTCGTAATCTGAAAAATATTCTAGCCTTTATTTCTCAGACAAGCTGTGATGAATATAGACTGAGTTTTCAATAATATGCTGTCCTAATATTCTCCACGTAGACTCAGAAGAAAGAAAAAGGTTCAAACCCTTCACTAACCTGTAGCTAAACAACACATAATGGGCAGTGAATCAGACCATTCTCATTGCACTCATCACACTAAACAACACATAATGGGCAGTGAATCAGACCATTCTCATTGCACTCATCACACTTCACTTTCTTTCTCCCATCTCCTCTCAAAACTCTACAGCTTCCATTACACGTAACGCACACCAAGAATCTCATCCCTCCACACATTTTACAAGAACCACAGCTGCCTTTCGCCTTTGAGATACCGTCGAACAAAATTCCCAATTTGCCCTCCTCGTCCAGCCTCAGCACCTTCTCGGGCCCGCCGATCAACCTACCCTTGACGAACACTAACGGTACTTTCACTTCTTTGGTTCCCATCAGTTCTCTGAGCTCTTCCCTGTAGCCCGAGTGCATCGATACGTCGCGTTCTAACATTCTTACATTATGGGATTCGATTACTTTCCTTACTACGTTGCAATCTTCAAAGGTTTTTCTGATGCCCCTCAGCGTAGTGGTGTATAAGACTACTGAACTTTCACCTCCCGGCGGGCATTTCTTCTCATGGGGCATAAGGATTGCATTGGATTCATAGAAAGTTTTGTCCATTTTCTTGATCTCTTCTTCTTTATGTTCGTCGTAGACGTCTTTCTTAAGTTTAGAATCGAAGAGTGTGGCTAAACTCCTTTTCCCTTTGGACAAGAAAATCCCAGAATCAACCCTCAAGCTATCGCATCTCTGTCCCTTTACTGAAGCCCACAACCTTGGAGATGGTTTCTTCGCACTCTGACTAAGCTTGTTGTTATTGCATTCTTTCAGCACTGCTTTGGGGCTACATCTATTTTCCTTTCCCCAAACCATTTTCAACCTTCCATTAAGATCAACAGAAGGCCTTGACTTTGGAACCTCTTTCGAACGATGAAGGGTGACTTCGACTTCATCTTCGAGGCCCTCCATGAGCTCCCAAGAATTTATGATCTCAGATGGTCCTTCTTCACGGCAAGAAGAAGAAGATGATGACTTCCTCGAATCTACGACGACGACTGCCCTTTCTTCTTCTTCTGAGTCGTCGTTAGCTGTCTGAGTTTGATCGTGATGGTCAAGTTTGAGAACACCGTAAGTGGTTGAAGTGAGGGAGACAACATGGCTGGCGTAGATATCTTTTCTTCTGTATATATTTTCTCGCCGCCTTGTTTCTTCCCTGGCGAAGAGCTTCGACGATACACAGCCCATTTAGGGGGTGGTTTTCAGGTAGTTCCTGAAATGAACACTGCTTATAAAGACATATGATGGTGGTTGATGAGAAGAACAACGGTGAGATAATTTGAAATGGAGGAGTTTTCAAAGTCCACTCTTTGTCTCTTAGTACTTTGTAAGGAATGCTTGCAACGTCGCTTTTTGAAGAGATATCGTAACTGTAAAAAGCATGTCAAGACAAGGGATAAGAGTTAATAGATGGTCCATGATGAGTGTGTGCTTCAATGATGAGTCAAAATATATGATTTGAATTTGAATAATTTTTTTAAGCTTATTAAGATAGCACTAGCCACAAGATTGAAACGATTTATGAGCTCGGTATAGGTGGATTATTTCTCTGTTATTCATTTGTTATAAGGTGTTGGGTGAAGTGAAGTGCATTCAAGAATAAATTACTGTGGTTGTTTAGTTGCTTAGGTTCGTTGACTCTAATTAAACAACCTCAGAAATAAACCTATTTAAATAATAAAACTGTTGTAGCTTCTGAATTTTGAATCTCATAGCTACGGCAGAGAAAAGGCAAACGAATAATTGAATTTCTAAATTCCACCATTAGATTAATGATTAACTAAGGGGGTGTTTGTTTCTTATAATCCAACATCACGTTGATATAACATTACCGTGTTTGTTTGAGGTGATATTTAATTTTGTATATCAATGTGACGTGCGTTTGTCTAATCACGGTGATGTGGGGGTAATACTGCGATGACATATTCAACCCTACAAATATTATATAAATTATGTAGATTATATCTATATTTGTTGAGATGATATTTACGTATAACGATAACTATTTTAAAATCGAGTTTAAAATTTTTTAAGAACTAATAATAAGTTTTTTGTATAATCATTCAATATAATTATTTATTATTAAATATATTAAGATTTAAATACTTTAATTATATAATTTAAAATACGAATAATGATATATTACGTATAAATGATTAAATAAGGGGTAATGTTGTCTAAAAAGAATTAGAAAGGTCACCACATCACAAAGATGTAAGATCACCGAAATTTTTCGGGGTGATTTAAAACGTAAAATATCATCCTATTTTCATCAACTAGGCGATCCGTCATTATAGTGATGACACATCCAACCTCAGTCGGGCATAATCCTATTTTCATCACCTTGGCTAAACAAACATCTGTTTCCCCCATGTCCATAAACCCACTTTGCTGACCCCAAACGGAGGGTAATAAGTAGAGCAGTCAAAATGGCCCGTGGCCCGCAGGCTGAGATTTTTCAGGCCCGTGGCGGGCCTGAACCGGCTAGCTCACACGGGCTGCGGGCTTTGGCGGGCAGGGGCTGGCCCGCAAATATAAAAAATAATATATATTAATTAATAAATATATATTTATATATAAATTATATAAATATTTTATATTTTTTGGTAAAATTTATAAGTTAATAAAGTTAAAAAATGCATTAATTAATATTTCTGAAGTTGAATTAGATTAAATATTTTTTATTAATTTATTTGATTTATTTTTTTTATTATTTTTTAATTAATGCGGGCTAAGTACGCCAAGCACGTGGCCCGCCAGTGGGCGGGGGAGGGGGGCAGGTTTTCTAGGCCCGCCAAATGGCAGGCTTTGGCGGGCTACGGGTCGGCCCGGCCCGCCGGCCCGTTTTAACAAGTCTAGTAATAAGACGGCGAGCATAAGGCTTTTCCCTTCTACAAAGAGGTTCTCGTCAGGGAAGTCAACTGGTCAGGTCAACGACCCGGGTTTTCCTAAGGTCTCTTGTATGGGCCGCGTTTGGTCGAAAAGGTGTCGGAGGAGGTCAAACTCCAGCAAGAGGAGCGGAGGCGGCGGCGGTGAGAAGCCGGCCAAGGTTGAGAAACCTGGGTTTTATTCGAGGGTTTTGGACATTTTTCGGTCTAAGAATAAGGGTCGTCGCTGCAAAAGGACATCGCCACCTGGGATTATGATAGGAAAATCGTCGGAGAACGGCGCCGGCAGCGGACAAGGCTGAGCCGATGGTGGTAAGGAGGAGCGTGAGCATGAGAGGCGTCTCTTCGTGAACAGGAACCTCCCGGTTTGGGGGGGATGAAACGGTTTTCTTCAGGGCGGCGGTCGTCGGCGTTGACCGGCGAGGAGGTTGCCAGCAGTGTCCGTGGGTCCCACGTGGAAAGGTTTTGGCAAGTTGGTGATCACGAAGTTATTACTCCCTCTGTTCCGTATTAGTTGTCGTTCTAAGCGTTTCCACAATATTAAGAAATACTTAAAATGTCTCTTATATCCCTCATTATTTATTTCTCGTGTAATCACTATTTCCCATGCACATATATTCTTTTCTTGAAAAAAAACAAAACGACATCTTTTTAGGAATCAAAAAAACCTAGAACGACAAGCAATAAGGAACGGAGGGAGTATTTCTTTTTTGGCTTTTAGTTGAATTTCAACGCGGTTTATCTTATCGCAGTGATTAGTTTTTGTTTTTTTCTTCGATTTGATCTTTGGCATCATACATAGATAGGGGAATTTTATGGTGCTCACCTTATATGAGCACGTTAGAGCACCTTATGTGGACACTTGTTGATGTGACACTGATTCGTGCCATTTCAACATCACACATCGACGTCTATGGTTATGTCCTATTAATTAACACCTTCTAGCTGTCATTAATCGACATTTCGGATGCTGATGTGGTATATTGACGCCTTACATAATATTTTACTTATCAATGTATATCGCGTCAATATGTCACATCAGCATCCGAAATATCGATTAATGACACCTAGAAGATGTTAATTAATACTACACAACCTTAGACGTCGATGTGAGATGTTGAAATAACACAAATCGATGACACATTAACAGGTGCCCACATAAAATGCTCACGTTGGGTGAGCACCATAAAATTAAGTTTTTGATTCGTTTTGGGCACAAGTTTTGACTTTTTTTGGTGATAGTATTTACGGAATATATATGGGGTGGGCTGTGTAAAATAATATCGGACTTTAGAGTTATTGTATATGGATTTGGCCCGATAACAAATTGTTTGATTATTATTGATGTGCATTTCAATTAAGAAAAAACATGAACACTGTAATGTTACAATTTCAGCTGAACGAACCCCAAAAAGAAAAACAATTAAACGGATGAACTCAAATGTAGTACGTTTTCCCATAATTTAACCAACCATTTTATATATGCCCACTTTACTATCTTCATCTTATCAAAACCAACGCATTGTACTTTACAGTCAATAAAGTAATATATCAAACATAAAGTGCATAGAAGAGAATGAATTACAAAAAATCAAGATTATCTGCTGCACGCGCAACAAAATAATAATAAAATAAGGGTTTAATATCAGCTTAGGAAGAAAATCTTTCAAATCCGTCGCGAAAGTTTCTCTTCGGCGGTGGCCGTCCAACGAATTGGTGCCACGTCAGCAGACCGTCTTCCCCGAGGTCTTCGTCGTTGTCTAGAAGCCATAAAGCGAGTGAGCTTTTTATGGCGAATTGTTAAATATTGAAGTCGTGAATATATTTCATTTCTTCTTGTATGTGGGGGTGGCAAAAGTATAGATGGTGACAAGAGCTCACCAAACATGCAATTATTTTACCTAGCTTTTGTGACAAAATTATCTTACTTCTTATATCTTGTTGATTTTTTTAACTAGGCTTTTTACGATATGTTGCAAAATGAAAGCTTGATGGCGAATCAAGGCAAGCATTTTCATATAACATTTAAATAACATAATATACACGATGAAGCCTCTATTGAGACCCACGTTAGTTACGATGACCTTATTAATTTCACTTTATACCCAAACCCATACATAAATAATATGAAAATATTAAAAGAACACTACCATTCATCTGCTACTGTGTAGCACACCATCAACTTTCATATTATATTAATTATTACCCAACCTATATAAATAGTGAAATAAACGTGTGATATACTTGCATTGCATAGTGAAACATACGGTTTATAGAACGAACCAGGTTTGATAGGCTCAAAGGTAAGTATAATCATGTAATAAAATTTATATTCGTTCATCCCATACTGAATTTCTTGTAAGAATATAAGCACTTTATATTTGTTACCTCCAATAGAAATGATAAAATCACAAAAGGAGAGAGTCTTATCTCAAGATTGCGTGTGACTCACATCACTTACCACTTAAAACCCAACTTTATTTTGCAACCATTCCCCATCCAATATAAAGTCATAATAGGATCGACATGCACTTGCATATCCAAGTGGGGCCCCACTTCACTTGCATTGCATACATATAATCTTGTTAAACTTATATTGCACACGCATGAGTCAAAAAGAGAAGCTTTGCTTGGCAGCCCTAGCTATTTTATCTGTTAGTTTCCAACCCATAATTTGGAAAATCATTTAAAATCCCCACTCTAAGGGGCTTATTAGTTTATATGCATTGAAAAAGCATAAGTTGGTTCTATTAAACATTTGAAATATATTGAGCCTTTCATTGTAATACGAAAGTATTCTATTTATTTATTGTAATTATTTTCTGAAAAATCCATAATTCCATGGCCATCTACTGGGAATAGTTTCAATGTAAGAAGCATCATTCATTATGTCCAACCGACCTAATCATAGGGATCCTGATATAATAATAAATTAATTACTTGGGTGGAATATTTAGAATTCATTGCATGCTTTATATATAGTCAACGTGATAGAATAGTGAAGAGTAGTCTACCACAAAACCAACTTAAATTGTACAGTAGTCGTCCACTATATAGGAGAATTTAATTGAGCTACTTACCTTACCATTAAAATTACAGGGGCATTCTCGTAATTCCAGACGCTAGAAGGGCATTGCCATGCTTTCTTTTACTATAAATATAAAGAGCATACACTCCAATGGAACTCCCCAACAAAACAAGAAACTGCCTAGAAAAAAAAAGCAAGTATTTGTTGCATAAGATGGGAAACTGCTTAGTTGTTGTTCAAGATCAAAAGCCCATTAGAGTGATGAAAACAGATGGAAAAATCCTTGAATACACAGCTCCATTGAAAGTACATCAAGTTCTATCACAATTCCGTAACCATGCGATCTCAGACGATTTACCAGTCGTAAGGAATCTTCATCAAGAGGACGATATGCTCGGTGGTCGCTTGTACTATCTTCTTCCCTTACCGAAAGAAACTGCTTCACAAAAACAAGCTGTTACGAATAAGAAGAAGAAGACAGTTCGTTTTGCAGATGAGTTAGTTCTTGATGATGATGATCAAGAGAAGAAGAAGCAAAGAGCTGAAAGCAGAGACAGCAGTGTTGTGAGGATTAAGCTTGTAATAAGCAAGCAAGAGCTGCAGGCAATGTTAGAGAAGGACACTGTTTCGATCGAAGATATCAAGTATCACGTGATGAGAAGAGATTCATGCAGTTTAGAGGGATATAAATGTCGTACAAAAAGATCCTTTCCAACTTTGGAAAGTGTACCTGAAGTGAATTAGTAGATAGCGTTATGTAAGCTAGAATCTTTTTTTTTTTCTTTTCCTTCTATGTTTTCTTCTATGACTTGGGGTTTTTGTGGTAGGAAGAAGACATAGGAGGAAAAGAAGGAGATGACTAGTTTAGAGGGATGAATACTTACTGCTTCTAAGTTGTAACAAAGACATTTGATATTATCTCCAACTTAAAAAGACTAATGTGAAGTGGCTATTTGTACGGGTAAAGACACAAATAGCATAGACAATTTTTAGAGATGGAGTTTATATTTAAGCTATCTTCAATCAATACCGACTTCTATATATAAGAGCAGATTAATTTCAAGAGTTGCTCTAAAACAGTAAGATTTTACTTGGAATATGTAGTCTTAAACAGCCAAAGCCTTCTGTTGTGAATGCCAAGCCACCACATCCTTGTAAGGCAATTCGCCGCCGAAAATATCCAAAGCACTGCCCACTGTAACGTCTACACGGCCCAGACCAGCTCTTTTGATCCTCTCCAAATCGTCCATCACGGTGACTCCTCCAGCATAAGTCGCCGGAATCTTAGAAAAACAATAAAAAAAAATTAGCATATATAGCAAGCAACTGAAATAAAGACAAGACAAAGAATGTGTGTGGCCAGCATGAAGTTCACCAAGAACTCACAGGAGAGAGCTTCCCGAGCGTAGCCACTAGCTCTTCATCGATTCCCAGCCTTGGATATTTAAAGGGCACGTCAGAGTAAAAGTTGTAACAATGCAAAGTGGGATAATGATCTGACCCGAATTATTACATAGTAGAACAATGTGTGTGTGCGTGGGTGTACTTAAGAAAGATTAAAGAATCATATAGATCGTGAATATGTACTTTTTGCCTTCGACATCGACTCCGTGGACAAGAAACTCATCGGCATAACTAGCGAGGAGGCCGAGTATTTCCTCGTCAAGATATACGTCAGTGAACTTCTGCCATCTATCGGTTACAACTGCATATTTACCATCCTGAATGCAACACCATGAGCAGTTTCTATGTCACTAATAAACTGCATGTATGCGATGATTTTAGATATCTATATCGAAGTTTCTGATCAGGTTCTTGAAGCCTAATTCTCGTCAAAATAGTTCAATTAACTTGCTGATCGATGTGTGTACTTGCAATTTACCCTTCAACAATGCAGAAAATACCTTAGTGACGATATATCTCATCATTAAAGATACGTACCTTCTTTCTGCAACTAAGATCCAAAATGAGTCTCTGTTTCCCAACAATATGTGAAAGTTCCTTCAGCCTTTCATAATTTACTTGTCCATCGCTGAATACATACTGCAATGACAATAAAAAGTACTGAGCAGTTAAAAAACTTGGGGAAGGAAGCATAAACATTTCTAATATAATGATCTAGATAAGGATTTTTGCCAGACACTGTAATCTAGCTCATTACTCCTTACGTTTAATCTTAGAAGGCAATATGTAAGGAGTATCGGAACTGATGTATTAAGCATCACAAAAGAGGAGTAGGACAGATACGTACTGATGTAACAATAACATGGCTCGCTCCTTCGTCTATGTAACTCAAGGCATTACTTGAATTAATACCCCCTCCAACTTGCAAACCACCTAGATAGCTTACATGTCATAGTAAGTATAGCAGCAGAAAAATCTTTAGCATGGTAATATTATCAGTCTATACAATACGTTATTCCAACAACTAGAAAAGTAAAGATCGGGTAATGTGATCCCCGCAGAACCATTCTCTAATAGACATTGTAGCATGACAGATTTCTTTGACCATGTCGACACATAGAGACACACGTGATGAGAGAGATTGAGACAGATGCCTACCAGGATAAGCATGCAAAGCTTCAATGGCAGCTGATTTGCTCAATGGATCAGCTCCAAGCATGATAACATGACCACCTGTGAGTCCATCATCCCTATACATCTTGGCATATTCCGCAGCTGATTTATCAGATTCGAAATTAGTTACAAGAGTTGAATTTTCCACTGTAGAATCTTTAAGAGTTGAACCAACAATTTGTTTCACTTTCCCCCTGAAAATGTTAATTATCTCGCCATTGGTTATCCACAGTTGATATGTGTAATGAAAGAAGTTCTGATAACAACCAAAAACTCAGATGTAAACCGAAGAGACAATATGGAATTATGAAACATGAATGCCGGGTATGCCCCAGCAATCAAACTACAACATAGAACATAAACCCAACGTTCATTTAACCCATTTCTTTAAACGAAACAAAGAAATATATGCAGTAAGGCATGGTCAAACCTTGTGTATGTCAATACAAGGCCGAAACTGAACCCCAGATCGTATAGTCGTCCTTTGAGTCCCTGGATAAAAATGTCAACACATAAAGATCACTTCTGAAAAGCTACATTTCATGTAAAAGAATAACCCAATGCTTACTCAAGATCAGACGAGTTGAATTTGGCTTCATCTGAGGAACATAGACACTAGATTGCAACCTTCCACAATCCTTCAAGATTGAGCTTGCTCTGAGATTTTGAACACTCATATTCTAGTAATGTGTTAACGAGGATGCAACCTGCAAAAATACGAATTAACAGACATTTTATCGAACAGTTTTTCTGCACAACTGATTCATTAAGTCAGCAAAAGCATTTCATCATGTCGACGTAGCTTGTTCATATGAGAACAATGGGCCAAAGAAATGCACACAAGGGAAAGTTTGCACCTTTGTAATTGTAATAACAGTAGTCGTCTCCTTGTGACTGTGGTCTGACCCGGCTAGGAAATGACGGTCGGATGTATCAACAGAAATTGGGGGGCATAATTATAAGATTAGCCATTCAGCTGGAAATTACGAAATGCCCCCTATATTCTATCATAAAATTCAATTCACTTTCCCCTCATCTGAAATTCGTCGCCGAACTACATTTGCCGGTAAAGAATCATGTCGCGGCGAACACCCTTGAAAACGCTGAGTCTCAAACCCAACGCCTTCCCCACCCCTTCTCCGCCTACGACGAACCCCAGATCACCGCCGCCCACGACGCTGACCAGACTCACCGATTCCCAAACCTCAAACACGCCCGCCGCTTTACTCCGCCTCCTCCACCGCCGCCTCCGCCACAACCCGAACCTTTCCCATCTCGACCTCCAACTCTTCCGCCGCGCCGCGGCGGCGGACGATACCTTCCGCCACGATCACACCACCTTCGAGTACCTCACACGCTCACTCGTCTCCACCAACCGCCTCAATCACCTCCCTTCGCTACTCCGCTTCATCGCCGCCAATCCGTGCCCATGCTCAAAAGATGGCATATTCTCTTGTCCTCAGACGGAACCCATCTACAGAGTCGCCATTAGTTCCTTTTGCAGGTCTAAAATGCTTGACGACGCTTTACACTGGTTTGACGTCATGAGGAAGTTGATTGATGGAAAGCCTGGAGTTGATCTGTACAATTTGCTGATTAATGCGTTTGTGAAGGCTGGCGACATGGATAAAGCTCTGAGCTTTTACAGAAACATGGTGGTCAACGACCGTGTGAGCCCAGATATTTACACGTTTAATACTCTGATCAGTGGGCGTTGTAGAGAGGGTAAGATTGATTTGGCGTTGGATCTCTTTAGGGAGATGAAGGAGAGAGGCTCAGTGCCTAATGTGATTAGCTTCAATACATTGATTGGTGGGTTTTTCAGGGAAGGGAACACTGAGAGAGCTGTGGGTTTGGCAAGAGAAATGGTGGACTTAGAATGTGGCATTTCGAATGTCACTTGTGATATCTTGGTGGATGGGCTATGGAGGACAGGTGAAGTCTTGAAGGCATGCGATTTGATCGGTGAATTTGCGAAGAGAGGCGTTTTACCAACTGAGTTTGACTGTTTTCGGCTTGTGCAGAGGCTTTTAAGCGCTGGGGAATTGGATAAGGCGTTTGAATTAATGGTAAACATGTTGTGGGAAAAGGGATTTGACCCAAGTTTAGCTGCTTGTACAACGTTGATCGAAGGTTTGAGGGGCAAAGGAAAGATCGACAAAGTTGTATTTTTGGTACAACAGATGATTGAGAAGGGCATTTTGGTAGATGGGGTGACGTTTTGCTGTGTGCTCGAGGATTTGTGCAGCGTGGGACAAGTCGTTAATGCGAATGAACTGAGAATCTTGGCGGGCAAAAAGGGTTTGGAGATTGATGGTGTGATGTGTAGGATTTTAGTTGTGGGATATTCGAAAGAAGGGAGAAGAAAAGAGGGTGAATTGTTGGTTGATGAGATGTTAGATAGAGGTTTTATACCTGATATTAGGACTTATAACAGGTTAATGGATGGCCTCTCCAAGTCTAAAACTTAGCTTTCTCTTTTGTTAAGATATTGCATATAAATCTGAGGATTTGTTCTTTACATTTGCATTGCATACCTTTCATTGCTAGTTTTCTGATTTTGGGTTTCATTCAGTTTAGTTATCCATGTACAACTAACTACAAAGGCAGTGTAGCTTAGTGGAGTAAGAGTGTACTTCAAATATTATTGTTTTTTATTTAATATATGCGGATGTTGATATATATTTATCATCAATACGGTATCGTTTGGGGGGTATTACACTTCTTTGCTTTTAGACGTACATCCCTCCCAATCTCCCATCCCATATAAAGAAAGATCCAACCTTTTCCTCATAAGCCAACGAATCATATTCATTCTTTTTTTTTTTCCTCAATTCCCACTCATTGTATTTTAGTCCTCTGAACCATCATTTTTCCATTTCCCCCAAATTACCAACATTTCTAATCACGTGGCTGTTTTGATTTTGCTCTTCGGCGATGTGTATCGATTTCTGAGGAGGAGGATTTCGGGTAAGAAGCCATGTCTTTTTCTGTTCTGTTTTGGTACTATCGTCGTTTTACTTCTCTCGCTTATCGATGGTTTGAGATTAATGCCCATTTTTACTTTCGACTATTTTCTTTTCTCAGGAGTTAATCAATAGGAAAAAAAGAAAACAAGATCCCGATAAGTTCATTCTATAAAGTTTGCAATTTGGGCAGGTTTCTGTTATTTCTTGAATCCATCAATCGGAGCTTTACTGCTATTCCCTTTTTTTTTCTTCTTGATTTGATTTCGATCTAAATTGGGAGTTGGGTTGGACAGCTGTGAACATAAATCACTACACAGTCTTATAATGCCTGAATTGCACGTTCTTCCGTGGCTTTGATCCTCTTTTTCTACTACACCTCAACAGATTATCTGATTTGATTCGATTCGAAATCTCACCATCTTCGCCTCGTAAGCCATTCACTTGAAATGGAGTACCTTCCCCTTGAGGTTATTGGGAACATACTGTCACGCCTCGGTGCTGCAAGGGACGTCGTAATCGCATCAGCCACCTGTCGAAAATGGAAAGAAGCTTGGAAAAACCATCTTCACACTCTTACATTCGACTCAAACGATTGGCCAACGTACCACGAAATCTCCACCTCAAGGCTCGAGATAATCATCACCCAGACCATATTTCAGACAAGAGGACTTCAGTCCCTTTCGATCATAATGGACGATGTGGACGAATTCTCAGCTGCCCCAGTCATAGCCTGGCTCATGTACACTAGAGACACTCTGCGTAAGCTTCACTACAATGTGAAAACGAGCCAAAACATAAACGTGCTCGAAAAGTGTTGCAGGCACAAGCTCGAATCTCTGACATTGGCCCACAATACTATTACAGGGGTTGAACCGAGTTATCAGAGATTCCCCTGCTTGACGTCTCTTTCCTTGAGCTGCGTCAGCATATCTGCCCTTGACTTGAGCCTTCTTCTCAACGCCTGTCCTAAGATCAAAACCCTAACCCTGGTTAGTCTTGATATTGCCATGTCAGATCCTCAGGCGACGATGGATTTGAGCAGCTTTTCTCTGAAGGATATCTACATCGAAGCAATCAGTTTGGACAAGTTCATACTCGAGGTGGACAGTCTTGAGAAGCTTCACCTTAAAGATTGCACCTTTGATCTCTTTGAGCTCATTGGTAAAGGAACGCTGAGGTGCCTAAAAATAAATGATGTCAGCGTCGTTCATCTCGACATAGGGGAGAGCGCTGAGAACCTCGAGATAGTCGACGTGAGCAACTTCACAATCATGTGGGCGAAATTCCACCAAATGATATCGAAGTCTTCGAAGCTGAGGAAGCTTAGGCTTTGGAGCATAGCGTTCGATGAAGATGATGAATTTGTCGATGTTGAGACGATTGCTTCGTGCTTCCCTTTGCTGGCCCATCTTTCCTTGAGCTATGACCTGAAAGAGTCTGCCTTTCATTATGGGTTCCATGGCTCGCCTTTTGTATTGGAGAATGTGGTTGTCTTGGAGCTCGGTTGGACTGTGATGAACGAGCTTTTCTCGATGTGGGTCGCGGGTTTTATGGAGCGGTGCCCGAATTTGAGGAGGCTGGTGATCCACGGGTTTGTGTCCGAGAGTAAGAGCCATGAAGAGTGTCAGACTTTGGCGAACTTTACTTCGTCGATTGTGAAGCTCATGAGGAAGTATATGCACGTCGAGGTTCAATTTGAATTCGAATAATAGGATAATTAGTAGCTGTGTTTAGTACCTTTCTCCCTTCAAGAGCAACCTTTGAGTTGCTAATGTCATTTTTTGTGAAAATTTTGAATACTGCCTATTATTGCCCGCATCATATTTTTGACAATTGAACCCACAAATGAATTTTTTGCTGTTACTCAATTTTGCTGAATTTCCATATTATTTCTGGTTTCTCCCTTCAAAGGCAACCTTTGAGTTGCTAATATCATTATTTTTGCAAAATTTGAAGCTGCCTATTATATTGCCTTCATCATATATTTTGACAATTGAAGGCAGAATTGAATTCTTTGCTGTTACTCATTTTTGCTGGATGTCCATATTATTTCTGGGGAAACTGTCTTTAACCTAAGTTCTCATCTATCATGTGATGTCTTGGTAATTGATCCCTTAAAACCATATAAAAGTTGCAAAAGTTGTACCTTTAACGTGTATTAGTAAGAAAATAATACTTGTAGCATTTCCATTTCAGGCAATTGCCTACGAAAGTAAGAAGACTTCGACTGTGATTAAAGACCATTACAATGCTCTATGACACTATTGAAGGGCGATTCTTTATTTTCAAAGTCCATTGGTACTTGAATCTCTTTAGCCCTAATTGTTGGGACCAAAATTCATAATATATTCAATACGACTATGATTAAATTTCTGACATAGAAGAAGAAAAACATAGGAGATGAAAAAAGGGTACGCAAATCACATACTTGTAATGTTGTGAGTTATGGTCCAAACCAAATCAATCATTAACATCATTCGTAGGGCCCTCCATACGAAGCTCATTCGTCGTGGTGGTGAGGACGATAGAATGTGAATTGAATATGGTAATAACAAACTGTTGGGGTAATTGAAAAACAATATCAAACTGTTTGGGTTATTAAAAAACAAGATAAAAATGATATTAGGTTACTAATCTATGCCTAAGTTTCTCAATAATGAAAACCAGCTAGCTAACTGTTTAGCTTTGATTTTTTTGACAAATTCCCCCCAAAATTTGACCGACTACTCTGATCTCCTCTTCATCTGTCTACTCAAAAAGCATGGTGTTTTTATTCTCTTTCTACTATTGTAAAGGGAAGGGAAGCTAGTATCAGCACAATCTATGAGAAAAAGGAAGAATAATTGAGAGAGAGAGAGAGAGAGAGAGTATTTTTGGGGTTTAGATGTGGTGGGGGACGGTTTATTCAGTTGTGTTCTTTTCTTTGCCCTTCTTTTGGACATATGTACCAAATATGTAGTACTTTCCGCACATTCTCTAGCCAGAAACCTCTTCATGTCCATTAGCTTTTGATTGTTGTGTGCGAAGAATGTGCTTCTGAAATCTTCTATATATAAGAGGGCTTATTTATCCTTTCTCTATCAGTGAAAGAATTCCCATGTAATATCACTTTCCTTTATCTGCACAGTTGTCTTCTCCAAGTAAGTTAACTGGTAAGAGCAAAATGCCTTCAGATCCCCTCGTAATTGGCAAAGTGATAGGTGATGTAGTGGACAGTTTTAGCCCAACGGCAAAAATGAACTTAACTTACATTGGTAACAAACAAGTCTTCAATGGCCATGAGTTCTTTCCTTCTGCTATTGCAACGAGGCCTAGGGTTGAGGTTCAAAGTGGTGATTTGAGGACTTTCTACACTTTGGTATTATCTGTGAAGTATCATTTCCTTCTTTCTTACAACTCATATGAAATGCAGAGATACAAGGTTCCATGTAATATTTGTTATTATTATTATTATTATTATTATTATTATTATTTTCTGTATTTTCAGGTTATGGTTGACCCTGACGTCCCAGGTCCAAGTGATCCATATCTAAGGGAACACCTCCACTGGTACCTCATGTGTTATAATTTTCTAAGTCTGTGATGATGCAAAGGAAATGAAGACAAAACAAACAAAAGATGCTTCTAGTGTAGTTGTGATAATGAAGTTAAAGAACCTACTGAACTTAATAATGACGTTGATCAAGAAAACATATATGCGTGCAAAAGTACAAAGGGGGGCCAAGCCTAGATAGAACTACTCTAATTAAGGGTTTTTATAGCAAGAATAGAATACTCCCTTATTGGACAAAGATAAGACGTCATTACCAGGGTTTCAGTTTGCAAAAGAACCAACCACTAAAGAAAGGAGAGAGAAGAGGTGAAAAGGATTGGAAAAATTTAATTCGAAAACCCTAACCCGGTCTTGTCTTCTTTTTTTCTCTAGATCTGGCGATTAGATAGTTCGATTAATGGTCCACCATTCATCTTTATTCATTGGTCATGTCACTTAACACATACTACTTATTAACAGGTTAGTCACAGACATCCCAGGCACTACAGATGTCTCCTTTGGTAAGAAAAGCTTCACCACTTCGAAAGTTATAACAAGCATTCTTCAGGCAAAAACATTTACAAACTCGTTCATTTATTACAAACCAATGTACAGGGAAAGAAGTGTTCAGCTACGAAGCACCAAGGCCAGTCATAGGAATCCATAGGTTCGTGTTTGCTCTTTTTAAGCAGAAGGGAAGGTTAGCCGTGAAGAACCTGCCTGGCTCACGTGACAGCTTCGACACACGGCGGTTCGCCGTCGATAACGAGCTGGGCCGGCCTGTCGCCGCCGTGTTCTTCAATGCTCAGCGTGAAACCGCCGCCAGGAGGCGTTAAACTGTGGTGTGTACTGTGGGCGGAGGAAATAAAAATATTTTTTTTGACGGCTTGTTTTCTCTTCCATGCGCTATGTTTTTTTGCTGTACTATTGTGGTGATATTTCAACGGGAAAATTTATGTTTTTCTCATTCTCTTAATATAACTGAAATATAGTTTGATGCCATGGATTATATAAGGTAAGGTAAGATAACAATGCTACAAAAAAAGGATTTTAATATAAAATAGAATTATGTCGTCGCGTTAGAAGATTTTTAAGTACTTGTACGGCGGTATTTTGTCCCCCCCACCCCCCCACGTGCTCTTGAAATTAACACAATATATCTTTTGATTATAGAAAATAATATTTGTCGTATTCAGTTTAATTAAGGTGTCTCTATGTCGCTTCTGAAACCCTACTAGGTCACAGTGATCGTTCGTACCCACTTGGTAGCTACTTCTGTCACATATTATAGATAAGCATGACCTAGCAAACCTTACTTTTACTATTTATAGTCATTGAATTTTCAAGTAATTCATGTCCAATAGCATTCGGATGAAGTGTGTCCCAACTTTTGTATCCGCAACTCCTATAATCACGGCCATTGAATTTTATTAGACGTAGAGGCTAGCAGATTTTCTCTCTATTTTTAAATTTTTTTAATTTCACAATTCACCAAATCACAAAATCACTATTATTTTATGTAATATATACGATAAAAACATGTAAACGTCACCAATCGTTATTTTATGATGATCAAAATGATATCCATATATTATATTTTTGTATTAGTAAAAATTATTAATTTTTAATTTTAGTATTTTGGGATAGAGTTGTTACAAAAAGTGGGACGGACACCGTTGAACGTAGTCGTAAGAAAAAACTGGCATCTTCTGATTCCTCATGTCTCGACTCTTTCGCTTTTATTTAAGTGTCAACAACTTCCAAGTTTTATTTTATTTGAAGTGTTATCATCCACACTCTTATATGGAACTATTCAACTTCAAGATTGTCTTCTTCAATTAATTCGTCGTCTTCTAACAACGTACTTCATCACTATACACCTCGGCGGGCTCCATTGATAAGGCCATCGATGCATGCAATAATAATAATATGATCGATGTATAGTTATTATTGTATGAGATTATGCAATGTGTGTGCGTACGTTTATGCATAATATATAGGCTGCGTTTACTTTAACATACGAGAAACGAAGTATAAAAAAGCCCAAGTTAAAATATGAGATAATAATCTTGTACAGTAATCATTATACATTGTTTAGTTTCAAAATTTTATCTCCATGTTATTTGTAAATTTACAATAGGCTTTATTTCATTAATATATAGTTTATAAAATAATTATTTTTATAAATATGAAAAAATATAAGATATGGATGTCAATTTGATCGCCATGAAATAAGGAGTAAACTAGTGTTGTTTATTTATTTTTATCATATAAACTACATGAAATAAAAATAATTTTATGATTGGGTGAAATAATGACATTTTGGTCATTTTATAATTAATATGGGTTGGATTAATTATCTTAGCTATACACGTTGGATTACTTATAGTGGGATTGACAGTTTATTGTAGCGGACCATTGATTTATCTCGGGCCATGTACAGTGAATACGTTTTAAAGTGAACAATATTAGACCGGATAAAAAAGCCTTTATCTTGATATAACCTACCAACTAAACGCAGCCATAAGGTATACTATGTTTCATATCAAAAAAAAATGTTTTAAAATAAGTGTCAGAAAAAATATTAGTTTAAAGGACCTAATTTTCGTAAAATTTAGAGATAAAGAAAAGTTACACAAGTGTTACTTCAGAGCAACGAAATGTTACTGAGGAACAATGAAGTGTTACTGTAGAACAATGAAGTGTCACTGAGAAATAATGAAGTGTTATGCAGAACAACGAAGTGTTACTGAGGTACAATGAAGTGTTACTGCAGAACAATGGAGTGTTACCGCAGAAATCGGGTCCTTAAAACTAAATATTTTTCTGACAGGGCCTGAAAACTGAAAAAATTCTGACAAGGGGCTGAAACGAAATTTGCCCTATATATAGTCATGACTCATGCGTCATGACAAGCCCAACTGACGAGCCCAACAAATGGTCATAGTAAGGGCTTTTAAGTCTCGAGCGGATTTTCTTGAACAAATCTTGAATATGGAGTTGGGAAATACATTAAGGCTCTTTGATGATTATGATATTATAATAATAATAAATATTTAGTTACGCCACAGGTTTTTTTTTTTTTTTTCTCATACAACATTTCCTATTTACAGATAGACACGTTACTCCACACATTTCAGTCGCGAATATATCATCACTTCTTGGCCTTCTTGGATTTCTTCCCCGACGAAGCGGTGGAGGAGGTGGCGCCGCCGCCTCCGTATAGGCTTTCGGCGGTGGCCTGACCGGCGGCGAGTCTCTGCTGCTGCCTCAGCTCGATTAGTAAGGCTTGGTTCTCTTGGTTTAAGAGCTCGGCTGCTTTTCTCAGCCTTTCGTTTTCTTGCATGATGTAGCAGTTTTCCATGTAGAGCTTTGAGTTCAACCTCTCCATTTCTGAAAAATAATATCTTATATTCTTAACAAGAAGAAAAGAGTGGAAGCGTTGGCTGTTTTACTTTTGATAGATGTTAAATTAAATAGAATAGAAGACTGAGGAACAAAACAATGTGCTTTCACTATCTGCACTCTATATTTTTCCTTTTTCTATTTTTTTTTCATTTGAAATATCGATAAATAGAAGACAGTTTATTAGGAAGGATGCAACTGAAAAAAAAAACAGAAACCATGTAAACAGAAAAAAAGAACACTTTCTTCTCTGCACAAACCAACGTAAGTTGTTAACGAACTTAGTAAAAATATGTAATGAACCAAACCCTTTCCCGCCCGACCAAACTAGAATTGACAGACGGCCATGAACATGCCATTTTTTGCCTACCCTTTTTACTATACATACACACACACACACACACACACACACACACACACACATATATATATATATATATTTATGTATAGGGAGAGAGAGAGAGAGAGAGAGAGAGAGAGAGAGAGTGGTGGACCTGTGTTGTCTAGCTTTAGCAAGAAGATCACCTTCTTCCGAGAGACGAGTAAAGAGTTTTCCTGCGATGATATGTAATAGACTGAAGCAATCCTACCTTCAAGTGAATGTGAATATATATACGAAAGGGAAGCGATGTGGGGCCCACATGACTCCAAATTCATCATGCATCTTTTCTTAAAGCATGGATATATCAGTTATAATTAGGTTTCCTTTCCACATGAAACGATTTCATTCAATGCTCTTCTTTCAAACCAACTAAACTATTATGATTATATAATGTGAACGGATATATGGGCCAAGGGCATTTTGGGAGTTTCAGGTTTTCGAAATATTTTGGCGAAGATTCGCAATGATGAGTTCGATTGGTCCAAACCATAACTCATCTGCAGCCCACCCATCATTAGTATTCATTCTATTTTGTTTGCTTATTAAATTGGTGTTACATTTGTGTACGAAAATGCCGTGTTAATCTTTATTCATGTCCCCAAATATCTCAGCTCAGCCATTTTTATCATCATCATCCACCTACACTATTATTACAAGAAGAATGATTTGAGGCACGAGGATTTTGCAATGTTCAATGTTTCGATCATGAGCCGTAAAGTTAATTATCTAGCTGTCCACCCAAATCATGTTAACGCTGTAATAATTCATGTCATATTTTCTCTTGTCATGATGTTCACTTTCTTGAGAATCATGGTTTATGAGTGAAATTAACGTGAGTTATCAATGCATCATTGTTAAGTAGTTGTTTCATGTGGGTTAATCTTTGGATAAAACTTATTACTTATTTTTTCCTCCACATTTAAATATGGCTTTTTAATATAAAAAGACAATTATAGTAAACTCTCATTTTTTGTAGGTAAACCGAGTAAATGGTTGTAGTATGCTGCTTAAACTCATTGTGATATTTAACCGTCAATCACATTTGAATTTTTGCTACATACAAAAAAATGAAGTGGCAATTTTAATTGTAGTGTTGGACATAAGGTAATTGGATGATGTACTTGATTATTCTCTGACATTAATGATGAATTGGTAGGTTCCAACTTCCAATGAACTCCTATATACATATACATCTCCAAAGCTTGAAAATGGCGATAATTGGGAAAGGTTTAACGAGAGTCACACTCTTCACAATCAATTGTCGATTACAATTCAATATCCAAATCATATTTTTTCATCTATTAATTTGATTTAATACTTTCTATTTCTGACAAGATGAATATGTATATATAGATATTCATACTTTTGGATGATCATTGTGTATATATAGGGCTAGGGCATGCATCATTCCAAAGCATTCATTATTTTCAGTAGATAAAGTGCTCATCATCATAATATGCAAATTGAATCATCCATCTACCTATAGAACAGCTGGCTATCTATTCTCACTAAGATTTAAATTAGTAAATTAATCGGAAAACAAACAATTATATTCAATTCCATTAGATTCATTGAGATCATTCATTAAGAATCGATCAATTTTAAATTTTTAATCAATCAATATAATAACCGTACCTGCAAAGGAAAATGATGGAATTGATTTATGCGCTTTTGAACCAACACGTGAGGAGGAAAGTTCCACGTAAATGATTTTTGAGAACATTGAGGCTTAGGGTTCAATCAAAATATTTATATTATTTATTCTTAATTGTTTTTTTTTTCATGGGATCGGCTTTTTTTGTCTGCCTTTCTTCACCACAATCTGTGGTTTGACAGATATTATTTGTTATATATTTCAGATTACAATGCCATATTAATAACAAAATTCAAACTATTGGGGAACACATTATTATTTCTTTTTTTTTTTTTACCCGAAACGATAGCTTGAATAGATTAACAAAGATACAGGGACTAAATAGCCCAAAGAGTCTCACCGGTACATCGTCAACCGGGAGAACAAAGGCTCACAACCGAGCACAGCACAGCCCCAAAATGGGGCACAACACTCCCCGAGGGGAGAAAAAGGTCCACAGAGGGACAAGAACCGACAGAAGACAGAACTCATTATCTACGACCAAGAACTAAAGAACCTATAACAGAAAAAGCTATTAAGCTAAATCTACGATACTCTTCATTTTTACTTGGCCTTCGACTTCTGAATTCTTATCTTCATCGGACTGACAGCTCCACAAGGGAGAAAATGCTCTCGACCCGCGGGTCGAGAGAAACGAGGGAGTCGGCAGCGAGGCGGCGATGCTGCAGAGTGGGAAGGGTGGGGAGACGGAAGGCAGGGCGGCGAACCAAAGGGAATCCCGAGCAAATCTGCTTCGAAGGCTCTTTGGAGCATTTCATCGAACAGCTTCTGTGCGGGGCAATGGGACAAAGCAGCCCTTTGTATTCCCCGTCGGAGGTGGCGGAGGGGGCAGCAGAGGGGCGGATGCAGTGGAGGTGGTGGAGACGGCAACAGCGGTGGCAGAGGCGGCGGAGATAAACCACGAACATTTTTTTTTTTTGAAAATGGAAAAGAACAAGGAAAAAGAAGAAAAGCAAAAAACGAAAATGGAAGTGTAAGCTCCCCCACCTCCAATGGAGGTGGAGGAGGAGAGGGAATGGAACTGAAGGTGCGGCTAGGGTTTCAGAGGAAAGTTTCGGAAGAGAGAGAGGGAATGGAACTTATTCGGGAACACATTATTATTTCGGGACCAATTAATTAGTCTTCACGAACTATATATGAATGAGGACCACAACGTACATTTTTTATTATTACAAGACTAGTAAAATCTTAGCATGCTTATACATCTTTTTTTTGTACCAAATATTTATATGGGCCTATTGGGGCCAACAATTATTTCTAGGTCGCGGGTCGGCCCAAGTTAACGTTTCAGGTTTACATAATTTATAGTACAGAAACAAATGATATCACACAATTGAAGAATATATTAGATAATATATTTGCTTAGGTCGGCTGCTTGCTATATTTGATTCATGACGTTGTCTCGATCTAGAATAAAAGTCAAGACCAATATTTAAGCTCTTATGCATCCTCTAAATCAATATTCTTTCTATATATAATTGTTTATCTATATTAAGAAACTGATATGATTGAGTATGCCATGTCGATAAGAACACCAACTCGGATTCTTAAAAGAGACCAATAGCTACTTGACTATTATTTGTAAATAAACATGTACAAAAAGTAGTCCTTTTCGTATCATAATAAAAGAGAACTACAGATTGGATTTACGATTTAAAAAGAAATATGCATATTTATTAGATAAATATTATTTTTTTGGGATTAATGTAAGTGTTTGTCCATTTTCTTCTGTTCATCTCTATCATTTTCTGGGATTAACGCAAACAGAACGAAGATATGAGACTTTAACTGCGATTCTCACGTGTGGTGGAATGGAAAGAAAAGAAAAGGAAATGAAATAAAAAAGAGACGAAATTTCTTACAGTAGAGGTGCAATGAAAGAAAATACACGCAAGAGGGGAAAGAGAGAGACGGCGACTACGATCAAACAAACCAACGGCCACGATTCTCCGATCGTTTCCTCAGATCTTATGACAAAGCTTCTCACCTCTCACCGACGGATTCTCCCTGGCGATGGCCTCTCTCCCGGCGGCTTTGTAGTCGTACGGACAGCCGTGCTTCTCGGCGTATCTGTGGGCCCCGCAGAAGGTGGGCCCACACCTGCACTTAAACCCCGTCAGCCCCGTCCTCTTCCGACAGGCGGCGCACCTCCCCGTCGCCGGAGCTGGATCGGCGGCTGGAGACCTCGGAAGATCCTCCTCCGCGCGAGCTCTCGTCGGCAAAATCAGGGACGTCGACGTAGTCGCCTTGTGGTGGCGCGTGGGCTCCACCGCGGCGGCGGCGCCGAGGTTGAGGTCTCTGTAGCACTTTGAGCACATGTCCTGCGTCGATGGGCTTCCGAGGAATCCACAGTTGTTGACGCATAGGCGGTGGCCCTCCGGCGATTCGAAACCGTGTTCTTGATCGGCCATCCCTTTGATTGATCAGACAATTTTCAATTCAATTCAGAGAAGGAAAAAAAAAAAGAAAAACGAAATCTACAATAGGATGCGTTTGATTTTTTTTTCTTTTATATTTATATTATTGAGAAATGATAGAAAGATGAGAAGTCTCCATTATATATATATTAAGAGGATCGGAGAGAATAAAATATGATTGTAAAAGGTGGACGAAGGATCAAAGAAAGGGGACAAATACATACACGGGATAGAGACTTCGCTTATTTTTGTCCCAGAAAAAAAAAAAACTTACAGAAAATGAGATGGGGCGAAATGAATTGATGACAAGTACTATATGTCACAGCCTGGAAAAAGGATCAATACGAAGGCTTTTTCCTATAAATCTATCTTTTTTGTTATTTTTCTCAATATTTATTTGCATGGGGAATGAATATACGTATATAGATAACTAGTGTAAGAAAAGAGAACCACGTAGTACAGGTGTGTGGGACGCGTGGAATAGAAACCATGGTGCAGACGTGTAATGGATGGGAGGATTGAGTTTGTGTTAGGCGTAATATGATTAATTAATCATGGTTTTATTATTATGAATAATGAATTATCTTATCATTAACCAGGAAAATTTTAACCGACTTGAGTTGCAAATGGTCGAGACGAGGGGAATGAGTCAAGTTTTTTAGCTTAATATTCTTTTAAAAAATAATAAATAATTGGGATAGCAAAATTTCAAAGTCAGCTCAAGAACTCAATTGGTCGACATCAGAGTATGACATTTCTACGATGCTTAATAGCAAAGCTAATGAAGTTTGAAACGGTCAAGTAAACGAAACATCTCCCTCTATTCTCTCTACAATTAGGGCTTGAAGGGTGCTGTTAAGGGAGGAATTTGCGCACAAATTCAGAACTTTTATAGTAATACTACCTATTTTCTGGAGTTATTCAGCTGCAAATGGATCAGATACTGAACAAGGTTGGCTCGTATTGGTTGGGTCAAAGAGCCAACAAAGAAATTAGCTCAGTTGGCGATGATATCAATGTAAGATTCTACTCTCTTAATATAAGGTTTGAACTATAGGTTTTCCAGTAATCCACTGAATATTGGAATCTCGTTGGAAGATTTTTCCGTGAGATGTTGGTTTGAATTAGCGCTTTAGATTTAGCCGCCGTGGTGTTGGAGCTGGCGGGAGTTAATTGGATTGCTTTCGCTCGTAATAATTAATTTTTGGACGTGATTGATTACTTATGATGTTTCCACAGTGGGCCTTGGGTGTAGAATTGTCATCATCACTGAAATCTAGTTTCTGCTAATTGATTTCCTTAGATTAGAATGCTTCTCAAGAGAAACTATGGTGTGATTGTCAATTCTGCAATCATGGATGAACAAGTATCTTTTCTGTAGGTTTAAAAACTCAGAGTTTTGATGATTCTGTGTGATTAAGCATAGCACACTCTGTTGAGCAGTTATACGGAAACTTCCCATCATATACTCTGCATTAACATCTACGAAGCATTAATCGATGTATGATCCCCTAAGAACATCAAATGCATTCATACATCTTGTATACGTTAAACTGACAGTGTTCTTGCTATATTCCTCTGTTTTCCAGTCGTTGTCCACGAGCATCGAAGACGGAGCCAAGTGGTTGGTTAACAAATTAAAGGGTCAGTCAGCTCATAATTCCCATTACCTTTTCTGCTTCATCTATTGATGTATTCATCTATTTGAAGTTTTCTTCTTTTTAATCAAACGAAACAATCCCCATTCTTCATTTCCCAGGAAAAATGCAGAAACCATTGCCCGAGCTCCTCAAGGAGTACGACCTACCAATAGGCATATTCCCCCGCGATTCTACCAATTACGAGTTCAACGAAGAAACGGGGAAGATCACCGTATACATCCCTACGATGTGCGAAGTGGGCTATAGAGATTCATCCGTGCTGCGTTTCTCCACTACAGTCACGGGCTATCTTGAGAAGGGTAAGCTGGCCGACATAGAAGGGATCAAGACGAAGGTGATCGTCTGGACAAAAGTGACTTGCATCTCTTGCGAGAAGGCAAAGGTTAATTTCACTGCTGGGATGAAGAAATCTAGGAACAGAGATGCTTATGAAGTTCTCAGAGATGGCATAACAGTAGACAAGTTCTAATGCATAAGTCCCACCTTTGTGTTGAAAGAGATATTGAATTAAGGAGAATTTAGGAAAGTACCTAATTATATAAAAAGTTGCAAGTCAGTATCATGTCAGTATTTTTTTATATTTAGGTACCTATTAGAATAAATTTTTTGCACATTGGTACTCATCCCGCTGCACACGTCATATAACACATTTAGGTTTGTGGTACATAATACAGTGAGAAATGGTACATCATATAACACATTAAGATGACGTATAGAAACAATATATGTATCATATAAACACGTGACGTGGTATATAATACGCATATAAAAAGGTACATAAAGAATGGAAAAATGGTACGCACACACAAATGAGTATTTATATAAAAATTTTTCTGACATGGGTACTGATTTGCAAAGTTTTTATATAAATAGGTAATTTTTTATTTTTTTAGATTCACCTTGACTTTACTAAATAGAAAACAAACAATCTCAATTATTCACTAAGAGACAAATTTCCAAGTGTGAACATGCATAGATTCCTTATGCAGAGTCTAAGACCATCTCCAACAGTCAAATGCAAACGCAAACGCATTTTGCAGTAACAGTCATATTTTGCAGTAACTGTTCTCCAACAGTCAACTGCAAACGCAAACGCAAAAGAATATTCCTGTAATATTCCCTTTCCTACCAACTTTTATAACTTTTCAATATCACCCCTATATTATACTACTTTAGAAACTAACCACAATATTCTTTTAATTTTGATTAAGATAAAAACATATTAAAAACATAGAACAAAATATTTATTAAAAATATCGAAATTTCCGTAGTTGTGCGTTATTTTTATAATTTATGATTTTTTTTATTTCAGTACTTGTGTTATTTTGAGTGGTAATTTTGATGTTTCTATTGTGATATTATGTAAAATATTTTAAATCTATATTTGCGGTCAAAACAATATTTTAATTATATTACATATAAATAAAATATAAAAAATTAATAATAAGATATAAAAAATTATTAGTAAAATAAAAAGATTAAATTAATTATGTATGATATCAATATAATCGTAGGATACACTTTAATATAATTTATTTATTAAATAGTTTTTATATGTTTGATTTAATAATTCAATACAAGTAAAGGGCTTATTTGCAATTTTAAAACATCAAACGCATTTTTGCGTTCAGACGCAAATTTGAGTTCGAAACAAGAGAGAGAATGCAAAAAATGCATTTTGCGTTTGCATTTGCAGTACTGTTGGAGCAGTTTTATGCATATTTGCGTTTGCGTTTGCGTTTTGCAGCACTAGTGGAGATGGTCTAAGATCCATCTTTCTTGGGAAGACGAAGGCCACAGATTTTCTGGATCAGAACACGAGCTCGCCACACGCCTACTCCATGTGGACCCCATCTTCGCTCGCCACGTGTCCATCCTTGAGTGGGTGTTTTAGGGCCGCCGTCTCGGCTGGCCACTTGTATAAAAACAGAGGCCCGTCGTCTCACACACTCACACCAAACCCAACCAGCGCACCAAGCTTGAGTTTTTTCTGCTTTTTTCGATTCGATAATAATCCGAGGAAGAGGGTGAAGTAAGAATGTTGGTTGAGGCTATTTCAGGTTTCTCTATGCCTTCTTTTCAGGGCTCTCCTTCTCTTGGACTTTCGTCGAACGCTCTGAGTTCATTCTCTGGTTCTTTTTTGCCTTATGGCGCTAATTTCTTGGCGGCGAAGAGGCGAGTCGACGGTATTGTGCTCAGTGCTTCGAATCAGAACGATGTCGTGCAGCTGACCGGCGTTGTGTTTCAGCCGTTCGATGAGGTTAAGAGAGGTGATTTCTTGGTCCCTACGGCCCATAACTCCTCGCTCGCTCGCCAGAGGTATGCTGAGGACTGTGAGGCCGCCATAAATGAACAGATCAAGTAAAGCTTTCCTAATCTTGAACCGTGATTTCGTTGTTCAGATCCGATTTTTGATTGATGTGCCTAAAGTAAACCCCTTTTGTTGTGTGTGTTTCAGTGTGGAGTACTCTGTGTCGTACGTCTACCATTCTCTGTATGCGTACTTCGATAGAGATAATGTTGCTCTGAAAGGCCTTGCAAAGTAAGCTTTTATTTGTCTTCAGTATACAAAATGGATTCTTGAATGTTACTGAAATGATGTGTGGGCTTGGGGCAGATTCTTTAAGGAGGCGAGCGAAGAAGAACGAGAGCATGCCGAGAAATTAATGGAGTATCAGGTACATGGGAAATCATAACATCCTAATCATATCGAAAGGAATAGATTTTCGTAGCTTGTGAGTTGTGATAAACTTCTGCTCTGAAAACTCTTTGTGCAATGATCTGCTTCTGTGTACAGAACAAGCGGGGAGGAAGAGTGAAGCTATTTAACCTAACTAATCCACCTTCAGAGTTCGATCACGCTGAGAAGGGCGATGCTTTATACGGTACAAGATTAGATCTTTCTACTTCTAACATTACATTCATTGTCTGAATTTTGGTTCAACTGTTCAAATTGCCCTGGTTTATTTTTTTCAATGCAGCAATGGAACTTGCTCTGTCTTTGGAGAAGCTAACCAACGAAAAGCTCCTGAAACTTCACAGCGTAAGGCTTTGTTTAATTTAACCATTCGAAATTTGCTCCCTTTTGATGTGATTCGAAATCTCGAAATTGGCGAACTGCTCTCTGATCTGATATATGCCTCAGGTTGCTGATAAGAGCAAGGACCCACAGCTAGCAGATTTTATAGAGTCTGAATTCTTGGAAGAGCAGGTGAGATAGCTTCAAACAATACCTTCCCACATGAAGTTATATGTTCTATATATACAAAATCGTAACTTCAGTTCGAACTCTCCTCCATACCTTCCCAGGTGGAAGCTATCAAGAAAATCTCAGAATATGTGGCACAACTGAGGAGAGTGGGCAAAGGACATGGTACGGCTTAGATAGTTCTTTTGGACAAGCTTATCTTCATAATCTTTTGAGCTTCTTTTATACATCCTATAATTTTGATCGAACCCTTGATTTACGAAATCGTAGGAGTCTGGCATTTTGATCAGATGCTTCTTCATGAGGGAGATGGTGCTGCAGCTTAAAGGAGCTTCGTCTAAGTGATTTGCTGTGCTTTCCATTCATTACTACCGTGCTAGTTTCTAGTTGTTATGAAGCCTTTTGTTGTTGTCTTAGATAATAAGTAACCCTTTTAACCCTTTTGTGGTATGGTAATAAGGAAGCGTTGTATTGTATTTGTAGTAGCTGATAAGCGATTATATAGCGTGAAGGAGTGTAGTACGGTGTGCTTCGACTAGTGTACCTTGGCTCTCCTCTAAAAAATCAACTGAACTCACTCTTCAAAACCGTAAAAGTCCGAGTGAAAAAATACATTCAAAACATTAATGCAAAGACCTATAATTAAGTAGTCGAAATCAGCAACTTCAATTGATTGTATTTTTTCATTGTTCTTGAAAAATTAAATGCACCGAATATGGCTGTCTATATGGTAATATTACATAGCTGTGCGTTAAAGGTTTTTTTGCCGCCGGTTTAAATTCAAAATTATAGCTTCGTTATGAAATGTGTTACATATGTTCTTATTTCCGATATTCTTTTGACTTGGTAAAGCTACGACGACACCTTGCTTGTAGTTTACTAATTTATAAATAAAATAGAAAAACGTCATGATCCCACTTCATTTGTTTAATTAGCATATACCGTATGGTAGTTCTCAACACCAACAATGTTGAACCAATACCATTACGTAGTCTTATATAAAATAATTATTCTATTCAAATATATTCCACTCGATTCTCTCAATATCACAACATTCCCCCAAATTACATTACGTTGGTGCAAGAAAAATAACAAGAATACGGAATAAACAAGCCCCTTCCCATATGTCATATTCCCTCGCTCGATGTTCCATCGTGTGTCTCTTTCATTTCCCTTACATCATCAAACTAAGCAAAGACAACCGCGAAAACGACCCTTACAAAAGAACACGAAAGATTTCGACCGTTTCTTGAATATACGGACATAATCTATCACAAGTCGGACACACAATAGAACAAGTCCACATAGTTTCTAACTCCCAACAAATGGCACAAAGCTTCCTTCTCTCAAGCCGGCCCCTATATCAAACCCTATATCTAACCCCATTATTTCTTGATCTACGATCATCGAAGCTAAGATGCTCTTACAACCTCATTGATCCAAAAAAGAAGAAAGAAAAAAGAAAACCCTAGTTTGACCTTCCATTACTAATTAACCCGCCATGGATAGGCTCATAAGCTTGGAACCATCGAACACAGTCGCCATAAGAATCGAGCCTAGCCAGCGCTGCCACGGCGAGCTGACCCTAAGAAACGTAATGCACACCATGCCCGTGGCTTTTCGGGTCCAGCCCGTGAACAAAGCCCGATACACCATCCAACCTCAGTCGGGCATAATCCTACCCCTAACCACCCTAACCCTCGAGCTAACCTACTCTCTGCCGCCGGGCTCGAACCTCCCCCAACACTTCCCACACTGCGACGACTCCATAGTCCTGCAGAGCGTGGTGGCACCCGGCGCGTCTGTCAAGGGAGGCGGCGGCGGCGCCTCGTCCTCGAGCCACGAGCCGGCGGTTCCGAGCGAGTGGTTCACGAACAAGAAGAAACAGGTGTATTCTGACAGTGGGATAAAGATTATGTTTGTGGGCTCGATGGTTCTGACACATCTTGTCTCCAAGGGCTACATGGATGAGGTGAGAGAAGTTCTTGAGAAGAGCGACCCAGCCTGGAAATCGGCCGATTCGACTGATTCTGACGGCCAACCTTTGCTTCACTTGGCGATTTCCCAAGGCAGGGCCGATTTAGTGCAGCTTTTGCTCGAGTTCGGGCCTGATATCGAAGCCCGAGGCCGGTCGGGCTCGAGCCCGCTCGAGGCTGCTTCGGCCATGGGCGATGCGTTGGTCGTCGAGCTTCTGTTGGCTCATAAGGCGAGCCCTGAGAAGTCGAGGGCCTCGGCGTGGGGCCCTATACACCTGGCTGCCGGCAACGGACACGTGGAGGTTTTGAAGCATCTGTTAGTCAAAGGTGCTAACGTTAATTCGCTGACGAAGGATGGGAACACGGCGCTGCACTTAGCCGTTGAGGAGAGGAGGGTTGACTGCGCAAGGCTTCTCTTGGCCAGCTCGGCGAGGACAGATGTGAGGAATTCAAGCTATGGAGACACGCCGCTGCACATAGCTTCGAGCGCCGGCGACGAGTACATGGTGAAGCTGCTTCTGCACAAGGGGGCCAACAAGGATGTACGGAACAAAGGTGGTAAGACGGCGTACGACCTGGCGGCGGAAAATGGGCATACGAAGCTGTTCGACGCTCTCCGCCTAGGGGACAGCCTCTGCGTGGCGGCGAGCAAGGGGGAGCTTAGGATGGTTCTGAGGATGCTCGAAAACGGAGCTTCGATCAACGGCAGGGATCAGAATGGATGGACGGCGCTCCACAGGGCTTGTTTCAAGGGCCGGGCTGAGGTTGTTCGGGCCCTAATCGAAAAGGGAATCGACGTAAACGCAAAGGACAAAGAGGGCTACACAGCTTTGCTGTGCGCCGTCGAAGGCGGACACACCGACGTGATAGAACTGCTGTTGAAGAAAGGCGCCGACCTAGAAATTAAGACGAATAAGGGCGTCGGCGCTTTGAAGATTGCAGAGTCTTTGCAGTATTCTGGGATCGCTAGGATGCTTGCGAAAGATGGTAATAACAAGCAGAACTCGTTCGGCGGCGGCGGTAATAATAATAAGGGATATAGCGTGAGTGGTAAAGAGATTGATTTTGAAGTGATTAAGAAGAAAAGGAATGTTAATAGGCGTGGGATTAGCAGGGCTAGCTTGGACAGTTCTGGCGCGTTAGCTGTGCTTTAGTTTTGTTTGTTCATTAAGGAAGCTAAGAAAGATCTCGAGTTTTCCTCTTTTACCTCATTATTTCAGATGTTCGTGGGCTGTTATTCAAATTGCAAGACATGCGTGTAAATTTATTTATTTTTCTCAACGTTATATATAGTTAAAAAAAATTGAATCTTGGACTGCTTTTACATTGAAAATCATATGAAATTGTTGGTCAGAAGAATGACGATCAAGATTCATCAAATAGAAGCATTTAAAGGGCTCAGCTGTCCCTTTGTCTGGTTTCTCCAAGAGAGGGTATCCATAATATAGTATTTAACTATAAAAAACCAAGTTTACTTAACGGAAGAAACTACCAAATCCAATATTTTTGCTGTGTTTCTCCCAATATTCCACAAGTCGTTGTCAGCTGACCAAATCCTTTGAAATTAGCATCAGAAGATCACTGGGATTTCTCTCTTCCTCTCTCGCGGGGTCATGCTTGGGAGAAAAATGCAGAGATGGCAGAAGAAAAGAACTCACCTTCCATGTATATCACTCGTATTATTCGTCTTCATAGCTTTCACGGTGCTCTACAATGAGTCGAGTATCAGTGGGATTCACCGAGATCGATCTAATGCCGATGTAATAGATATGCGGGGAAGATCTAATACTGTCAGGGACGTTTCTTTACTCGGTTTTACGCCTGCCCACAACGTTAATCTTTCTAAGAAAACTCCAAGTAAGTTTAATCTGTACCTAGTTTACTGTTGGGCGTGGGTTTTCTGGGAAATTTAATTCGATTATCTCTGTTTACCCTTTCTGGAATCAAGCTACTGTGATGTCAAAATGCGATTAATCTCGCGAATTGCGTGGAATTTCACAGCTGTTTTGGATAAGAACACTAAGTGCAGCTCCACTGTGGAGTATAGTGGGAGAAGATCTGTTTCTGCTATTTACAGGGCAGATTCTGGCCGTTCCGTTACAAAATCAGAGGAGAAAAGCTGCGATTTATTTTCCGGGAAATGGATTTTCGACAACACTTCTCGCCCGTTGTATAGCGAATCGAACTGTCCTTACATGTCCGATCAATTGGCTTGCCACAAGCACGGTAGGCCCGATACAGATTACCAGCTATGGAGATGGCAGCCCAAGAATTGCAACTTGAAGAGGTAATTGTGCTTTATTGTAGCCCGTTCTTCACTAGTTTGCAACAAGCTTAATGTCTCAGCTCTTACCATCAACTTTTTGATAGAATGTTTCAGTTGTTTCATTTGAATCGTTTGTTGTTTATTTCTTGCTTCTTCTTGATTCGAACGTAAGGTGGAATGCTTTGGAAATGTTGGAGAAAATGAGAGGGAAGAGGCTCATGTTCGTCGGAGATTCATTGAACAGAGGGCAGTGGATATCACTATTGTGTATGTTGTATTCTTCAATCCCAGCAGAAGAACGATCCATCACGCCCAACTCAGAACTTACGATTTTTAGAGCAGAGGTAAAGAAATCTGATGGAAAAATGGAACAAATTCAATATACAGAGATTACAAACAAAAGATTTCCCTTTTTTTATTTACAGAAATATAATGCAACGGTAGAGTTCCTTTGGGCCCCACTCCTCGTCGAATCTAACTGCGACGATGCAGTGGATCATCGAATGAGCGAAAGAATACTCCGCCCAGACGCAATTCTCAGGCACTCGTCGAGGTGGGAAAAAGCTGATATACTGATCTTCAATTCTTACCTGTGGTGGAGGCAAGGCCCTGTCAAGATTCTGTAAGTATATACTTTACCAAATATGATGAAAACTGCTATATTGTTTTTCTTCTGCCCAATGCCTATCGAACAACACACGTTTTAGGTGGAGCGAAGAAGAAAATGGGGTCTGCGAAGAAATAAGTGGGCTCGGCGGCATGGAATTCGTGATGAAATCTTGGGCTAATTGGGTTGCACTTAACGTAGACCCATCGAAGAAGAAGGTTTTCTTCGTTACAATGTCACCCACACATCTATGGTATGCTACGCCCCAAACACTTCATCATATTCGAACATTCGAACGATTGGGAATTCTTTCTTGCATCAAGAACTTGTCTACAAACAGGAAAGAAGAGTGGGCTAGGGGAAGCGAGGGAAACTGCTATGGCGAAAAACATCCAATACTTGACGAGAATTACTGGGGAACGGGCTCTGACCTGCCAACGATGAGGATGGTCGAGGATGTAATAAGCGGGCTCGGGCCCAAAGTGACCGTTCTTAACATCACTCAGCTCTCGGAGTACAGAAAGGATGGCCACCCCACTATTTACCGTAAGTTTTGGGAGCCTTTGAGCCCCGAGAAAATGGCGGACCCTTCGAGCTACTCTGATTGCATCCATTGGTGCTTGCCTGGCGTCCCCGACGTGTGGAACGAGCTTCTTTTCCACTTTCTCTGATGCCTTTTGTACATTTTCTCTTCGGACCATTTTGTGATCAGACTTAACATACCCATTGTTAAGGAAAAGCTTCAATCTTTTTTCTTCCCAGGATTATAAGATTGAAACCCTATTACAAAACAGTATCATATACATTATACACCATTAGGCTGCGTTTGGTACGGGGATTTCAGATAGGAAAAGGAAAAAGGAAAAGTCTGAAGGTACGACGGTCGAAGCCCAGAGTATCACCTGTTCGATACGCCAACTTAGTTTTTCGCACGCGAATTCCGCGTACCAAACGCAGCCTTACTTTCAAACGGAAAACAAAACAAAAAAAAAAAAAATAAATAGGTCAACACTCATCTCATCTCCCTCAACATCAACTAGGTTTTTCTTTCTTTCTTCTTTTTCTTCTTCCCAATCCTTCGTTTCCTCGCCGGTCGCTCGCCGTCCTGGAGATTCCCGTCCCCATTCCAGTTAAGAATCGTGTCGAGCCCATCGTCGTCGCTCTTAGCGCTCCCTAAGTTGTAGCTGAAGCTCAAATTAGAAACCTCGGACGCCGACTTGGTAAGAAGACGATGACGTGGAGGGTTGAAAAACAGGCAAATCGCGGCGCAGTCGTCCACCTTTGCGCACGGGAATTTGTACCTCCACGCCCTCGCCGCCTTTTCCACGAGCAACTTCGCCGCCGAGGATCGTTCTTTGGCGGATGCCACGATCTTCACCGCTTGTTCATTCGACAGCGCATCCCATATCTGAAAAAAATAAATAAAAAATCGGGCATCGCGTTCCTATAATTCGCTCGAAACGTTTTCGTTTGAACATTTATCTTACCCCATCTGTGGCTAAGATGACGAATTCGTCCCTTTCGGTGATTTTTCGATAGGTGACTTGAGGGGTCGAAATGAGGCCGAAATCCTTCAAGCAAAAGTCGCCGAAGGCTCGAGCCATGGCCAGGCCGGGGCAGTCCTTGTCGGGCATCCAAACTCTGTAAACGTTTGGCTCTTCGTCCATCGCCAGGACTCGGCCTTGCCGACTCCTTATTCTTTCTGCTTCGTCTGATATATATTCAAAATATTCGTATTAATCCGTAAAAAAAAAGGGCGGGAAGGGAAGAGATCAAATGCTAATTCGATTTACTCGGAAGATTCGGTTTTAAATCGACTGTGAGCTGCTCGGCTACAATCGCGTCGTTCTCGCCCCTCGTGCAAAGAACGGCCCGAGAATCTCCTAGGTTCGAAATTATCAGATGCTCGCCCTGACATTTTGGACGAGAAAATTTACAGGGGGTAAAGAGCCCAAGATTTCAGTTCTCATTTATCAAAAGAAATCTTTAATTTTTTTTTCTCTTGTACTGAGTGATGAAAAAAATTTGTACCTTTTTAAGGACGCAAACAGACGTCGTGCCACTGCAGTAGCTCTCGATCGAAGGGTCGGCCTCGAGCGCTTCGTCCGTGTCTTCGAAGCACTTTATGAGTCGGGATTTCCACGAGAGGAACAGAGGATTTCCCGACTCTGCGCCTCCTTCTATTTCTCCGCCATCACTTTCTTGGACGACGTCGGCGGCGTTCTTACAATCGGCGGTCGGCTTCTTGTAAGAAGCGGAGACCTTCGCCGGCAATGAATCTCTGACGAAACGCGCCACGTTGTGTCCCGAGGGCCCGTGCCCGTCGAACACGGCGCACAAGTACATATCTTTGTCGCCAGAGAAGTTCTGACGAAGGAATATATAGCCAAAACTTATGAATCAAAACTCGCTCTGATAACATATTAGAAATTGAGGGATCAGTCATAAAACCAACTGGGCATATTAATTGACTTGTAAGAGCGATTTATCAATGTGTGACAACCAACTTTTTATGATATTGATCTCAACATATATATTTGCACGTGTTTTGTTTATTTCGAAATGATTTTACCTCCCAAACGGTCATAGCATCTTGATTATGTCCTTTCATTCCTTGTTGGGTGAACATAGAGATGCACTTGGACGATCCTCGGAGCCTAATACGTGCGCCAGAATCGCCCTTTGATACGAATTCTTCGTCGGGACGATCTCTTTCTTCTTCTTCGGCGATGAAGCCGTCGAACTTTCTTCCGCAATGGCACGAACACGCTGCTCCCATGATGAAGAATTTGTGTACCTTTTGTTTTGCGATCATATGCAGAAATGATGAAAATGGTATAATTTACATAGGAGAAGGATCAAGAAAATAGCTCCTTGGATTTATTTTCGGGTTTGAATTTCATTGTTTCTTATGATTATTACAAGGACCAACGTGCGAATCATGCAAGAGAGTCAGAAATTTTGAGCGAAGAGGATGACCACTAAGACGCATTCAACGTGACAATGGCACAAATGCTTTCTCACTTGCCTCTCCTTTATCTGTCTCTTCCCAGCCTAGGCCTTGTTTTTCTCCTTTCCTCTCTTTTATTTATTTGTTTCTTTTTTGTCCTAAATATTTGTGACCATGAGAACAAATTAATTTTTTTCTAATTTAACAACGGTTTTTCTAAGAAAGAACAATGGATACGTTACGCAGGATCGTCTGATACTTTACCTACGTGTTTACTTTCCAATCCTATGGGTCACAAATAATGTCCCTTTTATTTAATGAAAAATTATGAGATACAAGGAAAAGGACAGATAATGAACTGAAAGAAAAATACACTAAAGCTGAGCTGTCAGAGATAAACCAGTGGAGCAACTTATAACTAGAAAGAAAGAAAATTAAATAAAACAATCCATCTATAGCATTTCCTTTTTCTTGACTTTTTCGTAAATTCGTGGAACATTCAATTCCCTTGCGCAAGAATCAAACTCCACCTAAGCTTTCTAGAGTCGCATACGAAGAAGAAGAGGAAGAAACATGACAAATCCCAGCGAACAACAATCCGACCAAGAAAAGGCGAGGCCCGTACCCCCACCTCCGGCGAGCGCCGCCGTCGACGTGGAGGCCGGAGGAAGATCCGCCGGCGTGGCGGACATTGTACGTAGGTGGAAGAGAGAGGATCTCATAAAGAAAGGATCTTTGGGTCTGCGTTTCTTGGGCCTCATATTCTCTGTGCTTTCCTTCCTCATCATGGTCACCAACAGGCATGGCGATTGGAGAAATTTCGACAATTACGAGGAATACAGGTCCCAAAAAAAAATTCACATCCTTCAACGACGATGCATTTTAATTAAATGGTCATCGTTCTATTTCTGTAATAATCTCCGATGATCCATCCATAGGTATGTTGTTGCAATATCGATTCTATCGCTGCTATACACTGGATTTCAAACCTTCAGACATTTTTACGAGGCTTCCTCCGGCCGGGAAATAATTCCACGGCAGAACGCGGCGTTGGTTGACTTTTTCGGCGATCAGGTTTTAATTATTTTTATTCCTATAAAAAAAATTAAGTAATTTATTCTGACATTTTTCTTGAATTTCTGCAGATTATCGCATACCTATTGATCTCAGCTGCTTCATCGGCCATCCCTCTGACAAACAGAATGAGAGAAGGAGCAGACAACATATTCACAGACGCCTCAGCTTCAGCCATAAGCATGGAGTTCTTCGCCTTCTTCTCCCTCGCTTTGTCCTCCTTAATCTCAGGCTACAAACTCTGTAAACAAACTTACATCTGACGAAACGTTTATTACAACATCCGATTGAATTGATCCCAATCCATTTCCCATGTAAACATTCATTCTTTTCTGCAAATGTAACAGCTTCTTTTATACTCCTATAAGAAAACTCACATACAGAGGAAACACACAAAAAAAAAGAAAGAATGAAGAAATGCAGTCCCTATATATAAATTCTCTCTACATATTCAGTTGAGGAAAGATCGGAAGAATGATTCCTCGTCTTCTCTGGGCTCTTCCTTGGCCATCATCTGGCGATGGTGATCATTTCCATATCCCGAGAATTCGAAATCGTTATTCATCTGAAGCGTATATGGCGCTATCTGACCATTCCCCATCGTCGTCGAGGGGTTGTTATTAGAATATTGGCTAATGCTGCTGTTAATGTTATTATGGGTTATTACGGCGGATGGCCTTATTACGGGCGGCGGGCGGCTATTCGTCGAGTAGCTTCCGCTCCCTCGGGCGGCGGGGACGTCGTGGTTGTGCTTTCCCTCGTACGTCGTTATTACCGCCCTCGTGTCGTGGCCCGCTCGTTCCACGTGTTTTCTCACTGGGCATCCGTTCGAAGTGCACTTGTAGTAACTCCTACAGTAATTGTATGAGAAAGATGAGAACTTTGATCTTGGAAATATAATATATAATTGAAAGTATATTTCCTACGAGCTTAAATTTGTACGTAAAGTGATCATTCGACATGGTATCAGATGTCGTATTAGTTGCAAATCGTCATGTCCAGCCAATAAATAAAAAAATTACACGTTTAAAGCTAGATAAATAACAAACAAGAAAGAAACCAGCATGACAGTGAGGAGACGTGTTGAAAATATATATAACTAGAAGCGGTTGTCCACTGCCTGTAAGCTTAAGCGTGTAGGTGAACCGATCGTTTTCAACATTTATTTCATCGTCTTATTACCTCGGATTAGGGTTTCCCTTGACCACCTTCTGCCCGTATTTCCTCCACCTATAACCGTCGTCGAGGATGTCTATGTCGCTCGTCGTCTGAACTACGATTCGCGGCTCGCGAATCGTTCTGTTGCCCGAAGCCGAGATGCCCTCGCTCTCGTTATCGCCCTTCCTGAAGAAAAAAAAAAACAAGAGATATCAGAAAGCCGATAATCGTCGATTTTTTTAGCATTACATATATACAAAGAACGATATTTTAGACGAACGAACCATTTCTTGGCCTCGGGCTCGAACTCATCGTCGTCCCTAGAATTACTCATCGAAGATCCCTGCTCGACATCTTCGTCCCCGAAAGAAATCGAAGAATTCTCTGCGTTTTCGACCTCATTATGGCCATGTTCGAGGAAAGGGTTCGATCCAAAGCCACCATTGTTGTTATTACCGCCTCCGTAAACGGCTAAACCGCTGTTAGAAGAAGAAGAAGACGACCTTCGGGCATTGGACTGAGGCTTAGGGTGGTTGTGGGTCCCTTTGTAGACGATCTCAGTTATGTGTCCGTCGTCCAAGCTTCTTTCGACCTTCTTCTTCGTTGGGCAGTTTGGGAAGGTGCACTTGTAATAGCTCCGAGGGTTTTCGCTGCCTTTCACCTGTTTTTGGCCGTACTTTCGCCAGTTGTAGCCGTCGTCTGACTTCTTCTGTTCCCTGGCGTAGTGCGGCGGCGGCGGCAGAGGTGGCTGCTGCTGCTGGTGCTGGGAAGGGAAGTACGATGGCTGCTGGTGCTTGAATGAGCTCTGTGTGTTCCACGGCGGGGATAATGGTTAGGTTGTTATTATTACATGGAAATTCGTGCGATTAAACATTTGATGAAGGTAACAAATTAACAGTTTATTACCATAGTCGAGCCGCCGATCATTCCAGCCGAAGATGAAGACGACGGAGGGAAAGAGAAATCGGAAAGTTTGTTATTATTACTGTCGGCGGCGCCGCCCTTGGACAGAAGCTCGGCGAAGCTCCCAGTCGTCGGAGATGGAAGAGCCTGAAAAGAAACACGTCAATAAGTTTTGTTGTATGCAATAACATCGATAGCTCAAAACGGTGGGAGGGAGGCGTGGAAGGATTCTTACATTAGAGGAGTTGAAGAGCACCGGCGAGTCGAGGAGCATGGAAGGGCTCAGACTCGGCGGAAAGGAGAGGTAAGACGACGGAGAAGCAGGCGGCGGCGATAAGGGCAGAGAAGATGGTGGAAATGACTTGTACTTTGGCGGCGCGTGAGCTTCGGCTTGTTCTTGTTTGCCGTTTGCTGTAAGAAGATCGGTGAATGATGAGAGGTATTGGGACGTTGAAGAAGAAGACATATCTTTGTTTTTTATTTTTTTATTTTTTTCTTTTCCCCCTGTGTTATTTCCTTTTTTATTTAAAGAGAAGGAAAACTTATTATGGAGTCTTTTTGTTTGAATGAATCAATTAGATTGAATGAAAGTAGTGTTGGATTGGAGATGAAAGGGTGAATTATTTGTATATAAGCAGTGTTGAATGAGAAAAAGAAATGTCTGGGCTTCTTCTTAGAAGGTTGCAATTTGTTGACCGTGGAATGTTGGTCAAAGTTTGACTCGTTCTCGGCGGCTTTATTTCAAGACAGGAGAGAGTTTAAAGATTTTAATGTTTTATTTTCTCCGTTGAATATTCAAACGTAGCACGGTGGTTGAAAATAAATAGAATTATAAAAATTTATATGTATATTCTAGTTCACATGTTATCTAAACATAATTTCGAACAATAAAATGTAGCAAATTGATGTTAAAACGCAATACTTTATTGATTCAACTAATATACGAGAGGGTTAAAAAAGATGACGGGATCACTAATCACTATCCATAAATATTATTTAATTACTAATTAATATACTAAGTAGGTAATTGAGTCACGTCACGACGTGCCTATTACCACGCCCTTTCGCAGATTTGACTTAAGATCTCTAGCTAATTAACAAAAAGATACTAGAACGCGATAATGTTGAATAAATATGTACAATAAAAATTGGAAAATCCAAGATGCGATACGATGAACATAATAACATGCATACATGCGTCATTACACGAAGATATTGTAGTATTTAGAAGCATAATGTTAAATGTACACACATATTTATTCATACTCCAAAGAAAAATTAAATACAGTTTTAATGAAAACACCAAAAAGAACATCCTAAGGCGATCTTACACACCAGCGAAGTAGTACGACGATCTTCTCGAAATGAAATAAATGTTTCCTAACACGGAATATGTATATGCTGTACAACGTAGCTGCTACCGTCACAAGAACGAAGGATAGTATTATCAATTTCCAGAAATCCTACATAATACGAGAATAATAAATAAGACGTAAGAAAAAAAATGATTAGTCCCTTTAATTTATGTCACTATTATTTACCTGTGGATTGGAGATTATGATGCCCATAATGTAAGTCATCAAATCAAGAAAAGACTGAAGCGAGTTCTGAACACCCCCAACCACGCATCGATCCCTTTCAGGAACGCGATCCTGGTTTTATTCATTAATCATACAACATTAATGATCCTTAATCTCATTCTTTGCAGTTGTTTTACTTAAATCTCCATGCTTTAATTTAGAATCTACGTAGTATAAAAACCCATTCCAAAGTTCAGTTTTATTTACCTGCATTTGTTGAATGACAGATAGATCAAACATCCACAATCCGAGGCGCGACGAGGCGACGCCGCTCATTAGCGTGTACGCTGCGAAACTCCTATTCTTTATAAATATCGAAGCCATGCATAGCAAGAGGCAACTCCACTGCATCACCATCACGAAAAAATTGATCAGTTATCATGAATTTTTGGAAGTATTTAGTACTATGTATATTATATAAGATTATTTTAGTACATGCATATTCGTGTTCTCTTATATTTCAAGGGGGTTAAGTACCTGGGACCAAATCGACCAGAGACCCGTTCTCAGAGTCGCCATGCGGGATTCTAATGCGGGATAAACGAATGTCGCCCCTATCCCGACGAAAGCGCTTAGCCCTCGAGCGATTCCTATTACGTACGCCGGTATGCCTTGCCATTCCAATGTAGCAGTCATCAATGTCCCAAAGCTTCGAAGAAATAAGGAAAAAAAAAACAAAATCAATCAGCATATGATCGAATCAATCAAAGAAAGCTCAATCTCATGTAGGGTTCTGCTGTAAAACCAATTGGCAATATAAGTAGCAGTCCACAAGCTTATATGCATGTCACAATTGCTTTATCTATCGGAGGTATATATCTGACTACTACAGACCCTTTTATTACCTTAATACGGTAAAGTACAATAGTGCGAGGGCAATTCCCGGGAGTACGACGTCTTGTCGAAGGTACGACCTCCACGCCCCGACGTAAGGAAGGTTCAAGAATTTCTCAAATATCGACTCGTTCGAACGAGTATGATGATCTGGCATTTCGGTACCGGTCAGAGAAGAATCAGATACCACGATCCAGTTTTCCCTCGATATGATCCTTCTCCGATCGGCTTCCTTCAGAGAAGGGATTCCGTCATAAACGGAAGTGAGTAGCCAGTACTGTAACAGAACGGAGGCAACGTTCCACACTGCGAGCGCCGCCGCCGACGCCGTGAGCGAGGCGAAGCTTATGACGAAGCCGCTCGCCACGGGCGCCAACAACTTGCACGATAGGTCGATTCTCCTTATCGTCGAGTTCATCTTTGTGAGTCCCTCTCCTCCTTCTCCTTCTGCTGACGACGATATTACGACCACCCTTAAAAAAACATACAAAGAATGTGAAATTTTGTTATTGGGTCTTATGGGGCCTATGCGTACAGGCCCATACATGAGAAGGATTGACCCACATAAGCTCGATGCACAATTCCATCCTAAAAATAAATTGTGATAGGTGGATCAATCCATCAACTTATAACTAACTTCTCAATTAGCTTAGAGACTCACGTGACATATTAGGGTTATCTGCTCTAACAGAGGCCCACGGATGTGTTGGAGTGCAATCAAATCTAGAATTTCATTTTTTTCTTTTCTTTTCGTCTTACCATTCTCTTTCAATCAAGATCGTCCCGGCCAGAGTGGACAGCACGCCGACGGCGCCGGCGACGTTTATGAGTACGACGAGCGATAGAAACGCTGCATAGTTTGTCGTGATCAAATCCGTAATGACGAGTATGGCTATTACGGCGCCTCCGGCGATCATAAACGATACGTTTTGGCATAAAAGCCAAAGTCGAAGGACCTGCCGAGCTATTTGCTATCATGCTTTTTTTTTTTTGGCATAAAAAAAAGAAAGAAAGAAAAAAAATGGAAGTATCCCCTTGTTATTATTACCTTAATGTAAGGAAGCTTATCGACTAAGTGTCCGGCGAAATGGCCGAAGATCGCTGTAGAAGCAGATTCGACGACTCCGTAAATTGCGGGAAGAAGCAATGAGTTTGGCCAAAGATTTATCATGTATAACCCTACTGAGAATTCCCACATCCTGTTTTTTTTTTTGGTTTATGAATGCAATAAAAAGAAATCGATGTAATTAGTACTGAGGTTTCTACTACAAGATCGAAGATGAAACACGAACATGAAAGAATCGAGTAATTTATATATATAATTATATATATATATATATATATTATTACATACCTGGCGCCCCATCTAGCTAAGAAGTGGCCGAGGTAAAGATATATGAGCAAGGAATTAGATGAGTTTGCCGAAGGTCTTCGCCGTGGCAGTTCTTCATCACGAATAAGCAAAGGCTTGTTCATCCTCATCGTTTAATCTTATTTACTAATTAGAGTCTTCGATCTTTGTTTATAGATAGATAGTTTGTAGATGCCTTTCTCTTTTCGTAGTCAAGCTGATGGGATGAAAAGCTGCGTGCTTAATGCAGTTGATGTACGTCTCTCTCCAGAGATTAATATTTGTTAAATTTGTAGCATGTATGTTATGTAAATGTCAGTTTTATTTATTAGTTCGTTGGTCTTGGATAATTGTGAATGAGCTCACGTGGTGCAGGCGACACCTTGAAATGTCAGATATGATACATAATAATATAAACATGTAGTAGTTGACTGAAATAAATACGATGATGATTTCGAATCTCACTCTCGAGAGTCGAGAGAGATAATCTTTTACAAGAGTACGGATTTTATATATCGATGGATATATATAAACATTTTCAATTTACGATTATTTAATGCGAGAAGTAATATTGTTGTTGCTGAATGCGGATTAGATGAATATTTAGCCCATTAAGAAAAGCAAACAAAAGAAGCCCAAACATGAAAGCAGCTCTTAAAAAAGCCTATAGTTTCTCTTAACTCGTATTTAAATCGAAAGCCCAAAATCACGTAACGAGAAAAAGGTTTTTCTCTTCTAATAATGGGTTACTATTGTTTCTTTCTAAATTCACGCGCGGCGTATTATATTAAAATATAGAATATTTTGATCGAGTGAGTATATGCAGTAATCTTCTTTGCTATATAAGCAACTCCAAAGCCAAAGTTCATAAGATTCTGATATAATTTAGCAACCATGAGATTCTAAATCAAAATTTTTTCAGCTGGGTGAGTGCCCCTAAAGATAATGATACAAGATATATATGATAAAATAATATTGACATGAATAGAAAGAAATAAACTATAATCGTTCATAAAATTGCAGCCACACGAACACCTAAAATAAGCGCGTGCACACATAGTGAAGTCGTTGTCTACATACATTGATATACATTATCTGAAAAATAATTAACACTAATCGGGTCCCCTTTAATTAATTTGTTAGGTAAAAAATGACATTTTACTAGTCAAAAGAAATTGAAAGTCTCACAGTTGTCATGAAGAAGACACTTATACTTCGAGCAAATGATCGAAATAAATGCCATAATGTAATGTTTGAAAACCACACGAGTGTCTGATACTCTGCTCTCACGGTATGATATATTGCTATCTTACTACAGCTATTAAAAGCCCCACCTCTCTTAGATGGCTTTCAGTTTAATTGAGAACCAATGAGGACTATTTTTAATTTATTTATTCAAGTTATAATCCGTGGGAGCCGAGACGACCTTAGACTATCTCCAACTAATACCAATAATCAAACGCAAATATTAAAAAATATTCCAACCAACACTCAAACGCACGCCCAAAATTTTCTCTCCTATAAACGCATGCATGCTGTTCATTTGACATGAACGCATAAGTTTAACTGCCACAAAGCAACATATGCTAAATTTAGTAATTAAATTTTATTACATAAATGACTATATTTAACTTTTTTATTATTTATTTATTTTTATTAATATACCACATGAATAATGTTCAAAATTATAAATAATATTAATTAAACAATTTAGTCTAAGATAATATCTTTTATTTATTTCTTATGGGTACTATTGAAAAGTTGTGTAACATATGTGGGTCGTATTGAGAAATTATAAAAGATGATGCGAAAGAAAGTATGACAAAAATATTCTTTTGAGTTTGTTAATGAGTTTAATGGTTGGAGAATAATTACTGCAATTTGAGTTTGGGGATAAGTTTGCGTTTGAGAATGAGTTTGTGGGTTGGAGATGGCCTTATTATACTATTTAAATACAACAAACACGTGCAATTATTATGCAAGAGACATTATATATATTTTCAGTCGTGACGATTTTATTTTAAGTTAAGATTTATACATTTATTGACTACTGTAGTTTATTCTTTTTTCTTTCCCAAAAATATAAAAAACAACTATATCTTTAACTTCCAACATCGTCTGCAATTACCATGCTCGTAGATTGGCATGAACAGGGACATGGAAAAGCAGAAGACAAAGAACAATTAAATAAATAACAATACAATATAAACTCCAACAACTCTATATTCGGGATAAGAACGGTAGAGTGCATTGCATCAATTTAATGTACATATCTTACTGTGGGGTTTTTATTACACCTCTTACCCTTATTAACGAACAAGAATTTTCTCCAACTCATCCAACAAGTTATGGGCACTCAATATTAGTGTTTGCTGATTCATATTTCTATGGACTTAAGGGCGTGGAGAGTTTTTAAATATAAACTTATTACACTCCGGCAAGAAATAAAATAACATATGATATTAAATATAATATAAAGTACTCACAATCAAGTGTAGGGTTTCATTACACTACGACTCTTGCCAAACAAGAATTCTTGAATTGATTCGACAAATGATGGGCACTAAAACAAGCGTCGTTGTCGAGTTCCCATCTATGAGGGCTGGTTACTATGTGGGGTATTAGCCCAAATTTAAAACAAAGTTATATTGAATTATTCATTGTATCAATATCATGTCACACCAATAGTTGTTTTACTTAGTTTGTAATAATGTGAGGATATTGTATTGATCAAGAATGTCCAAAATAGTGTACTCGAGTGGCAGTGTCTCGTCGTAATAAAGTTGGATCCAACTGATATTCTTAAATGCACTTTTATTGCTTGAATTATTGTCCTCGTAATAATCTATATCTTCTCGTCATTGCCATCTTCATACAAGCACGCTATTGGAAGTTTCGTCGAAATTTCCCATTTCAGAAATATTAAGCAAAGAAAATAACAACAAAAATATAATGAACAGTAGAAAATCTGCTATTTAAACATCTCTACGAGCACGCTATGCAATTATCTGTCGTTTAACACTTCTACGCTCTATCTTAACTCTTATCAGACACGAACCTAGAATTCATTGTGAACACAAATTAACTTTATACTTATGTGTTTAAATTATCAAGGTATAACCCTTCATAGTGAGAGCCATCTTTTTGCTAACCGAAGTGCGGTAGAAACAAAAGGCACGACAAACAAGCGAAAGCCTAACACACGAACTACTTTTCCAATAAATGGGATCTCAAAAGTAATTAAACGACAATATAATAGTTAAATGAATTTGAGATTTAACCATATAAGACGAAATAACGCCTCGAAGACGATGAAGCCATATAATAGCAAATTTTCTTTACCGATGGAGACAAATGGTTAGTTTATGTGTGACGAGTCTTCTCATGTTCGCTTGGTTAGAATATGTTCGTAAATGCTAATTTTGTTACTTTTCTAGTACATTGTTAAAAAAAATAAAAAATACTATTTCTTCTCACCATTTTAATATTTCTTTATGGCTTTTTGCCTTGTAGGACATAGTAGCCGAATGAACGCTTGTGGACTGTATTAGTAATGCGTGTCTCGACATAAATTGCATAGAGACTTTTAAATAAATATTTATAAATGTGAAAAATACAATTCGTCAATCGTCATAGAGGTGATTTGACATGCAGCATCAATTTTAGACCCCATAAGACAGATGTTCAATACTCAGTTCCAAATAATCACATAGGATGATCCGCATCACATCAAGGATTTAATCATTTTATATAGAATGGGTCCTAATATTTAAAATTTACTACTTATTATTTATTTTCTCTATATAAAAGTATAATATTCCCTCCATGCTCCTAAGTCCTATATAAGCCTCACGCCCTTCTTCTCCGAACACAACATTCCATGCAATAGAAACAATAAAAACCTCATAAAAACCATCAAAAAATATTAACCCATATCGGGAAATCCAATGGAGGTAATAAACACCACCATGCCCATAACGTCGTCAACCCATGAAAACCCCAACACCTCCACCGTGCGCCGCCTGTACGCCGCCCTCTCGGCCGGCGAGAAGAACATCTCAGAACTCATAGCGAGCGACTTAGAGTGGTGGTTCCACGGCCCGCAAAACTGCCACCACATGATGAAGATGCTCACCGGAAAATCCTCGCCGTCGGATTTCTTGTTCGATCCACGGAGCATCGACGCCGTCGACGACGACTGCGTAGTCGTGGAAGGCTGGGAAGGCGCTCAGGTGTATTGGGTCCACGTTTGGACGTTGAAAGGCGGCGTCATAACTCAGTTTAGGGAATATTTCAATACTTGGCTCACCGTAAGAGATCTGAGGCCTTGTCTGAAGATGAACTCCAACGGTACTCTGTGGCAGAGCCATCCCAGGGATGTCGTGAAGAGATCGTTGCCTGGGCTAATGCTTGCCATTTGATCGTTCGTGGAATTATTGCTTGATTTTGATCTTTTGTTGTCGGAATATATGTATATAGTCTATGCAATTTGCTCGGTGTGTTAATCATCTCCATCTCCGTGTAAGGATTTAAAATTTTATTAATGACGTGTGACGATGCTCTCTCTCTCTCTCTCTTGAGATTCTATAAGTGGGTTTCGTATCAGGTCGCATAATTCAAGCTCTTGAAGCTATTATATATATAAGAGGTTTTCTCCTACTAAAATCAATTGGTTTTAGGAAGGACCCTTCAATTTCTAATATTGTATCAGAGCAAGCTTTCGCTCACCGTTACTCGATTATATGTCCATGTGTTAGGCCAGTCATACCACACGTGATGGGGCGTGTTGAGATTCTATGTGGGTTTCGTCCCACATCGGACAAGTTCTTGAAGGTAGTAGTATATATAAGAGATTTTCTCCTCCTATCACCAATTGATTAGGAAGGACCCCTCAATTTCTAAATACTCTCCCTCAAAACAAAATGAACATCAATCCCAATAGCATCAATGGGCCTATTTCAGTAATTTCAGCCCACCACTATTGGGCTGGAAAAATAGAATTGATGGATTCGAGTAAAAGGTAATGGTTTTTTTGTCTTTTAGTTAAGATGAAGGAAATCCTTGAAAAAAAAAGTTAAGATGAAGGAAATGGGAAGAAAAAGATGAAGAGAATCTCTCAACGTTAGCAGTAGTCCGACGTTCTAAAGTGACATATACAGGCAAGCACTTTTCTTTTGGTTTTTTCATTTTTCGTGACTCATGAAGATTAAAGCAACTCTGAGTGTGCAAGTTTGCCGACATTATCAGACTTTCTTGTTCCGAAAATCACCATCTGAAACTTTTCATTACATGTGCTAATGATGGTAAGAAAACAGCACAGTCCTTTATATAGGAAAGTAGATAAAACACTAATCTTGATTTCTCAGGTTCATCGCAATATAAAGCAGCAAAACGGATGCCTTCACGCATCGATCAGTATTATTATAGTTTGGCCCCAATAAGAAAAGCTAAGGAGGCCCCATAATTCATCCAACTTTTGTCGATTTTTATATATGTGTATATAGATAGATGATATTCTTCCTACTCCATATAATCATCCCCTAGCACTTGAGATGCAATGAAGTCTTCTCTTCCATAGACCAAGTAATGTTCTATTCATAGATGTACTTCTTCCATGAAGATCAGAGTTCAAACTAGATGAGAGCGTATGATCAAGATGGAGAAGCAGGGCACGTGAATTACAAACTTTCATCATGCAATAAAAAAAGACGAAAGAAAAATGAAAATTGAGTTAGTTCTTCATGTGCCCATCTTCTCCATCGTGACCGCTCCATCTTATTTCTGAGACATCAAAGAATTACAGAGCTTATATGCTTGTAGGTTTTACCTCAAGGAAGCCCAATTTCAAGGTAAAACATGCTTAGTTTTAAAACCATATCTTTAATTACAAGAAATGAGAATGGTCCGCCATTTTTCAGAAAATCTATAAGGGAAAAAGAGAATGACTACGTGTTGATATTAACAGGTAGGTGATGTTAGAGCTAAAAACGTCCTATATAAATTCTAAAGTGAACATTATCATTTTTAAATAACGTGCGTGGTCAAGGAAAGCTGGGCCGAGTAAAGCTTTGAGCTAAATTTGATATATTGGGCCTAAACTTTTTTTTTTTTTTCCAAGTTAACTTGCCATTACCACAAAACAAATACAACGAGCGAAACAGCTCACGAAGCCCTCTGGTCACATCACAATGCCAGTAGGGAGAAAATCCTCACAAGGAGGAAAAAACACTCCTAAAAAGAAGACAAGACACCTCACAAGGAGGAGAAACACTCCTACAAGAGGAGACTAAGTTCCCACGCAGGGAAGAAAGAGCAAAAAGAAAACAATTAAACTCGATGGCTTCAAAAAGGGTTATTATAGGGCATTGAAGAATGAAGAGGTGAAAGCATTGATCATAAGGTGACACTTGTTAGCTTTTAGCTAGGTCTTCTATTGAACTAATCTTGATTCGATTACGGACAATATGGAGTTATCAATCAAGAATCGATTCCAATGCATATCACGAATGTTTATATTCCCTTCTTATTTTGCATGATAGCATCGATACGATGAAGTGTTGGAGGGACAACGAAGCGGCTACAATGTAGTGAGATGCTTTCAACCTTTATTTCAGCAAAAGATATCACAGCATACCTGTTCTTAACCTTTTTTCCTGACATAACTACACAAAAAGGTTGCATATATAATCTAAAGCAGAAACTTGAGGTAAAAGATTTACTTTGTCTATAAATTCCTCATTGAAGCGATAGATAAAAACTCAAAAACTGTAATAGCGAAGTGGTATAAAAGATCATGAATAAGGCGATGATAGTACTTAACCCGAAATTCTGCCTCATCAATCGAGTTAACCTAACCATAGCTAAGAACCCCATAGCCATTCCAAATGCTAAATATATGGTCACAGATGATGAAGGAAAATACTTCTTCACCGTAAAGCAAAAGGCGTTCACCGTTCGCGACCGTTGTGTTATTTTTGACTCTGATAAAAACCCGGTCCTAACCTTGAAGAAAAAGGTGATTCCTTTTCATAAATTTTGGTTATTTTTTTTTCTTGAATTTTTTCCTTGAATATATGTTATTCTAGTTGAAGCTATATGATTTGATCTGTTTTAGGGTATGATTGCAAAGAGTTTATGGCAAGCGTTTAAAGGAGATGGCTCGAACACTTCCGATCTTGTTTTTACAGCAAAAAACTCTTCACATGTGAAGTTCAAGGTTGAGTTAGATGTGCATTTATCTGTTAACCCTAACGTTAGAGCGAAGTCTTGGGACTTTAAGGTTGTCGGAAACTGGCCAGAGAGATCATTTGTGGTCTACGATAAGGATTCCATTCCTATTGCACAGGTAACATTCATGATACATGTTATCAAGATAAATATCAAATTTTCTGCTACGTTCGGGTTAAATGTAAAACTTGAAATTACACAGATGCAGAAGAAGCCCATCATCGGTAGCAAAGTTTATGGGAAGGACATGATTAGCGTAAACATTAATCCTCAAATTGATTATGTCTTTATAGTTTCGTTGGTTGTGATCCTTTGTCAAATGAATGAAGACAAAGATTAAAGCTTTAGTGTTTGTTGTAAATCTATATATGTATTGTCTTAAATAATTAATAATGTAACAAAATAGCATAAATAATCGTGTCCAAATACATAGCCCACACAGCAATTGACTTGCACTTTGAAAGATTTTCAACTAGTGCGAGCCGTCGTAATTAATTAAGGTACAATATTTTATCACGCAAAGATCACGGTGATGTTTTGGAGGATCACCTCAGAACAAACACCCCTTAATAGATAGCCCTTAATATACAGAAATATATAGAGCATTGAAGGTATGATATCGCACCTAATTCTTGAAACGAATGTACTATTGTTGGTTCGGGCCATTAATGAAAAACATATATCATATTTTATGGGCTTCAGCCTACTTTCCCAAAGGGCCCTTGCAATCATATATATATTAGTATAATTTATATACTATGCATAATGCAAGTTCAATCCAATCTCCTCCAAACATATTTATAATTTAAATATGTGTGTGTATGTATGATATGATATCGTATACAAGCATTTTCAGATGTATGAGAGGGTTTTGGTCTTCCTGACGTTAATGTGAAGATGACTAAATATAACCACTCTCGAAACTTAGTTTATACAAAATATTCAAATGATTAATTAAACATAGTGCGATATCCCAACAATTATTGGCTGATGTTCAGCAGCCATAAAAGAAAATACACGAACCAAATATCGAATTAAAGGGAATTTGGAAAAAGAAAATGGGATGTAGGAATTAGGGCAAGATCCAAAACAAAGGCAAATGGGAAATTGGAATTAGGGCTAGAGACAAGGTTGGAGCTGCTGTATACGTGTTTTGTTGTGATGATTAATGCACACATGTGAGAAGGTGGGTACTTGTTACTTTTGTTTTTGTCCAAATATATGACAACCTTCTATATTTCTTGAATCGTGTCCTAGTAATAATAAAAAAGAATAACATTATTATTTATCACTCAATGTATCTACGTATATATGCGACACACATGTATGGTAAAATACTAGTATTAGTTTTTACATGACTCTTCTGTTTCGCTAAAAAACGTATTTGTGAAATTGGGGACAAGTTATTTGGCCGGGCAATATATTATTTGTAGGTGTCTAACAAAGAAGAAGAATGAGGAGAAGGAGAAGGAGAGGGATAAAGACAATTTACAAAAATTCTCAAAAATTAGGTTCACTTATTTTTTATATTTATTTTCTATTTTCGGGTTTTTTCAAATCTTTCATAACATCCGTGACAAGGATTCACAGTAGAGAATAATTAATATATGGAACTTCAAGTACTTCAAAAAATAGTCTTTCCGCCCATACTCAAAACCTTATATCAATACTCCCAATCATTTAGCCAAAATATTATATTCCTAATCAATATGACACGATGATCCATATTGGTTAATTACTTATTATTTTATCCTTAAACAAACCATGCATTGATCGATGATCAGACACTTTGTGGTCAATAACACCCTAAAACACACACACACACATACACACACACTAGCGCGTGGACCCACCCTCTCAACGAACGCTGTTTCCTTCAAATAAAACCACACTCGTTTATCTTTGCTTGTCTCTAATTCATATGTGTTGCTTCGACGAGAATCTCTTAGTGTTTGTATTATCCTTAAAGATTAATATTCCGTTAAATGGAATACAGTTGTCAGTGATAATTAAATCATTTGTCCCTTACGTAAAAGCTCAGAGAATAATATCTCGTACCGCCTTGGATTTAAACTAGTACTTGATGTCCAATTTTCATTTATCTATATGGTATTTGCTAATTCATATATTGTTTAAACGACAATTAAACGAAGTTGTTACTTTATTACGTTGCAATAAAACCTGAAGTTCAAGAAAGCCGATTGGCCTATTCATGTGTAGTGTTCATTTCTACTAACGTCGATTTGTCTCAATAACGCATATTTATGTTAACACTACGTGGATGATCCTTCTCAGTCAAGATTAATTATGATAAATATACAGATCGCGTTCAATATTCCGATATATTACGTAAGAAAATTTGGAAAATATGACCGTGATGGGCACTTGACTGTTGCGTTTGCCATTTATAAGTTTGTGTTTGAGACTTATTATAGTTGGTTGAGATGCCTTTAGGAATTAATTGAGGTGCACGAGAGAAAACTTCATACACAAAACACACACACACACACACACATAATCTATATATATAAAGAAAAAAAGAAAGAACGACTCGTGACCTGAGTGAGATTGACAAAACCGTGTAAGTTAGGTTGTTGCATTGTAGTGCACAAGAAAAAGATATGTCTTTGTTGTTTGATTAAACATATATAGTTGTACTAATATTAGCTGTCCATTTATAATGCCTCCAAACGCTTCTCACGAGGGATCTTTAGACGAGGGAGAGCCTCTTCTACTTGATAATATAGCCATCGTTACACACAAATTATATATATATACATAAAAGCGTACAACATATTTCATTTGTGGCTGGTTTCTAAATTACTAAACTGTCCAGTGACAACATATGCATATATATATAGAATAGCTATAAGCAATAAGAAGCTTATATCTTCAAATTCAACAGCCAAAAATACGAACACAACATTGATGAAATAGTCATATAAATTGCGTACGAACTAATAAGAAATCTAAGTACGTTTTGGACAGAACGTTTAGAAATATTTGGTCGTTTTTTTGATAATAATTCATTTTCTCTTACCCTCACTCAATCAAATTATAAGATAAGAAGGGCTTTCTCTTTCGCACTATGCATTAACTCTTACCATTCTTTGAAATCACACGCATATATTATTAATGTGGGAGAACGTGAAATGGGTTATTAGACAACGCAACAGTGGCTCAAAAGACGAAGCTATCGCGTCTCTTATAAAACCCTAGCACGAAATTGATTGCAGTATATATAATCCAGCCATTGAGTATTTTATAGTACCATACCATGATATTCTTAGTACTATGATCCTTGAGAAAACTGTAGATTCCAGGTTTACTTGACGCTTATATGGGGGTTTTTAATTAAATAATAATGAAAAAAATAATCATTAACAAAATAAACATCAAATGAAAACTATTAATAAAACAGCAATTTTCGTACTCTGGGAGTACGAGTTACTAACTCGTATTCCAGGAATACGAGTTACTACTCCACGCTGGCCTGCTCACCATGACATGGCTTTTCAAGTAACTCGTATTCCTGGAATACGAGTTACTCTTTTCTTTTTCTTTTTTTTTTTAATTTTAACTTATTTTATATTATTAATAATAAAATCCACCAAATCATAAAATCATCGTTATCTCATGTAACATACATAATAAAAATCCATAAACGCATCTAAATTACTGTTTGTTTCGCGACGATTAAAATGACATGCATATCTTATATTTTCGAATATCGAAAATATATTTTTTATTTTCCGATAATAATTTATTGGACTGTAATTCATCATCTTCATTTTGTTTGGCAAAGCAGAACTGTAACATACACATACAACAAGAAAGGGACCCGCAAAAACTACATATTATGGAAGAAAACTTTGAAGAGAGGCTCGTACTAAAACAGAGCAAACTAGATGAAATAATACACCACTATATCTACATGAAATAAATAAAAAATAAAAAATATATTTCTGATATTCGAAAATATAAGATATGCATGTCATTTAAATCGTCGCGAAACAAACAGTAATTTAGATGCTTTTATGGATTTTTATTATGTATGTTACATGAGATAACAATGATTTTATGATTTGGTGGATTTTATTATTAATAATATAAAATAAGTTAAAATTAAAAAAAAAGAAAAAGAAAAGAGTAACTCGTATTCCAGGAATACGAGTTACTTGAAAAACCATGTCATGGTCAGCAGGCCAGCGTGGAGTAGTAACTCGTATTCCTGGAATACGAGTTAGTAACTCGTACTCCCAGAGTACGAAAATTGTTGTTTTATTAATAGTTTTCATTTGATGTTTATTTTGTTAATGATTGTTTTTTTTATTATTATTTAATTAAAAACCCCTACGCTTATGTATATAATAGTTAAATAATTAATATTCTATCTCGATGTTAATTCTTTAAAGTGGGGTAAGGATTGTGGAATGGCTCCAAAAAAAAATTTCATTCGTGAAAAAATGAGGGCTACCAAGAAAACCAGGTGTAAACATTTTACTTACCATCATGCCATGACCACTTACAAATAATATGTATAGAACGAAATTTATCAAGTAATTGAAGCGGGCTCATCATATTAATTACTATCGATATACTAATCTATAGTTCTAACGTATCCATATTCTATTTGTAAAAGAATCGAGACAAAAGAATGAAAACAAGGTAGCTGAAGTATTATTTCCACAATTAAGTACAAGATGATATTATCAGCAGAAATAAATGAATTAAATAAATAATGAACAAACGGAGGGTAAAATCGTCAACGCCAAAACAGTATCTACACAAGATTGAGGCACTCATGCAAAGATACAAACAAAGAAATCAAACATCACAATTGCTTGAGAGTTATGCACACCTTTAATCAACGTCTATTTAGAAAGCCCACAGTACAGCGCCTTATTTGTTCTTTGTCTATTGTCTCTGTGTGCTGAAGATAAAGAAGTATAGAAGGCTAAATATGAGTTCTGGAAATAGAAATAAAGAAGCTCTATTCGAGCAGCTTCGTTCTCTTACGAATTCTTCTGCGGTAGGATTTACATGTATTCCCTTATCTGTTTCATTCTCTTCGTTTTTTTTTTTACTTTCGAAATATCAGCAGCTTGTGTTTATGGAAGCAGATTTTTTAAGTACCTTTTCATATTTATCAACTCTCTTCGATTTATTAAACGTGGTGTAATAAGCTTTTGACGGAATTGTGTTGTCTTCTATTAAAGTGAACTGAACAGCTTATTGCTATTGTTTGATTTTGCTTAGATCAGACTTGTCTTTGATTTCGTTACTATCCATTTTAACTTCATTCAGCTAAATATTAAGTTTTTATATCAAAGTTGATGTCCATCAATCTTAATTTAGAGCAAAATACATGTACATTTAAGCCCCTCTCGACTTTCTTCTCGTGTATATCATATTTCTACCTCTCATAAATGGTACTACTTAAGATTGATCAGCCCTTGAATTCGACATTTTAGGACATAATTGACTTCGCTGTACTTATTTTTGGTGCATCCTCATGTGCTTAAGAAGCCACGAAATATTCGAAATTCTTGTCCCCATTTGCAGGTTAACAAAGCATCGATCGTCGTTGATGCAACGAAGTACATAGGAGAATTGAAGGAAAGGGTAGAGAAACTAAACCAAGACATTGCAAGTTTAGAAAACTCAAGCCATCAAGATACTAACTTGCCTGCGGTATATATGTATACGCACATATATATACACACACATTTACATTACAATTACTGTTTATGCAGCATTGTTGTGGTACATATGTTTGATAGGCATGCGGGCAATATTGTTTCCCTTATAGCAGGTCAAAGTTGAAACCCTAGAAAAGGGGTTTCTAATAAACGTATTCGTTGAGAAAAACTGCCAAGGTTTGCTCGTATCAATACTTGAAGCGTTCGAGGAATTGGGACTCGTGGTACTCGACGCTAGGGTTTCTTGTTCTGATAATTTCCGCCTCGAAGCTGTTAGCGAGGTATTAAAGTATCGTTGCCTATATTGTACGATCAATTTAATGTATAGTTGTACAATTTGCACCAAGTTCTACATTATAGAGCAATTGTGACATTTTGTAACATATTAATTTGCAGAGTGAAGGGCAATCGGAGAGCATAGATGCAAAGGCGGTTAAACAAGCAGTTGTACAAGCCATAAGGACTTGGAGCGAAAACAACTGTCAAGATTGAATCTGAACTAATCTACGGATTAGTTAAATAATTAAGCAGACTCCAGGGCTATTTAGTTCATGAGGTGAAGAGATCATATATATTAAGACAATAACTCGAAATCATGTGGTTAATGTAATACGAGTTTGTGAGCTTTTGGGCAGAGAGAGTTTCTAGAGGAGTGGGGGCGGAAAAACCAGCCATCGTTTTCTGAAATACGGTTTTAAGCAATTGTATTTACCGATCAGTGAGTTAGAAATTGTTTATATGTTGTATCGCATTGGCAATTGGTATATCCATATATGGATATATCTATGTAGTGCATTTAAGATCGATCCAAGTTAGTTGACTGTCCCATGAAGTCTTTGCTCGTCTCATGATCCAATTGACCGTATCAATGTCGTTCCATACAAGTTTTATATTTTCTACAGTGGTTTTATTATTTGTTTATCCCAATTATACTTGTTCAAACTCGCAAATTTAAAATTGGAGAAGCAGGTGATTAATTGCTGTACAAGTAATTATATGTAGCACAAGTCAAACGACACATTCAAATCTACAAGTTGTTTGACCTACTTAGTACCTTCTCTTGCAACTCGGAATTATAAAAACATAAACACACGAGTATTAAATTTTTCTTTAGACAAGAACTTATTTAACTCCCTCTAGACGGCCTCGTCGGCTGGTTTTCCAATCTTTGTTTAATTCATTTTTTTTACAAAAAAAAAAAGAGTAAATTAATTTGCAATGTCATGTATAAAAGGAGAAAATTTCATCACCAACTCAAATTAATTTAATTAAAAGACGAGATCAATTACGCGTTGTCCAAGTCCACTAACCATTAATCTCACCATCCCATGCCTATATATATACTTCACAAACCCCACCCTAATTGTCAACCACCTTACAAAACAAACACTAATCCTTATTACACAAAACACATCCTTATTAATAAAAAAAAAATGGCCATTAAACTCTTCTCCTCATATCCTTTGGCTTTAATCATGCTCTCTTTAGCAACAACTGCATTTGGAGATTCTTTATCTCCAACTTACTACTACAAAACATGCCCGCAAGCCCTACCTGCGATAAAGCGAGTAGTCGAAGACGCCATTAATCAAGAAAGGCGCATGGGAGCCTCTTTGTTGCGCTTGCATTTTCACGACTGCTTCGTCAACGTATGTTTCAAAAATAGAGAATCGAACACTATACATGTATAGTTTGCGTATATAATAAAAGTATCCTTGATTCATTGCAGGGATGTGATGGTTCCATTCTCCTAGATTCAACCTCGAGATTTACCAGCGAAAAATTCGCGGCGCCTAATAACAACTCCGCCCGAGGATTTGAAGTCATCGACAGAATAAAGCAAGAAGTTGACAGAGTTTGCAGCCGCCCAGTGATGTCTTGCGCTGACATTTTAGCTGTTGCTGCTCGTGATTCTGTTGTAGCTGTAAGCATATTCTAATGTTTTTAGACCGTTTGTGCATTATATACTGTCCATTATTTGACCAAATTTGGACAATAATTAGAGAGACAAAAACCCTAAACACGTGTGTTTATGTTTTTTCTTGAAGCTTGGTGGGCCCAACTGGGAGGTGAAGCTGGGAAGAAGAGACTCTACAACTGCAAACATAAACCTGGCAAACTCAGATATCCCAGCGCCATTCATGAACCTATCAGCTCTGATAGGCAACTTTCGAAGGCAAGGGCTGAGCTTGAAAGACCTCGTCGTATTATCAGGGGGGCACACAATAGGGTTTTCTCAGTGTCGTAACTTCAGAAATCGTATCTACAATGAATCGAACATCGACGGTGACTTTGCGAGGAGACAAAGGCAGATGTGTCCCATACAAGGCGGAGATTCTAACCTGTCTGGTTTGGACCAAACTGCTGGGGCTTTCGATGCTAAGTACTACGGTGATTTGGTGGAGAAGAAGGGTTTGCTGCATTCTGATCAAGAACTGTTTAATGGAAACTCTAACACGGAGGCTTTGGTTAGGCGTTACAGCAGAGATTACGATGCTTTTGCTAAGGATTTTGCGAGGTCGATGGTTAAGATGGGGAGTATAAAGGTGTTGACTGGGAATCGAGGGCAGATTAGAAGCAACTGCAGGCGGGCTAATTGATTATTGTTGATCAAGCCCTTTATTTGATGATTGAATTCTTGATTATTTTTCTTGTGATTTGATTAATTTTTTTTTTTGCTTGCCGTCGAGTTTCTTTCACATGGTTTGTGTGTTATTTGTAATCGAAATTGTGTTATTGTTTCTTTTATGGCTATGTATGTGTTTAAGAAATAAAGAATTGATGATCAGTTTGCCATTTATACGGTTTTTGGCACTTTTGCACATTATCTACACGAATCCTTAAAAAGTATTCCTAACACTCATCTTTCTCTTCAGTACGTCATGCGATTAAATGACTTCCACGTGTAATAACTTTCAGAAAATATCAAAATGGGAATAAATTCTACGATACAAACATTCAACTAACTGTATCATCATCACATTAAATAGATGTAAAAACGAGTGATGATGACGATGATAATTAAGACATTACTCTATTACCACCTTATATTTTCTTGTTTTATTTGGTTTCTAGTAGAGCTGTCAAACGGGCCGGCCCGCCCTGACCCGCCCCGCCCCGCCTCAACCCGCCATTAAACGGGGCGGGGCGGGCCAACCCGCCAACATAACGGGCTACTAAACTAGTAGCCCGCCCCGACCCGCCGCGGGTTGGCGGGTTGGCGGGCCAGCCCGCTATAATTTTTTTTATTTTTTTTTATTTTTCTTTAAATTTTTGTGTTTTTTTTTGCAAATAATACTTAAATTAATAATATTTTTTGGAATAATTAACGAATAAATCATTTATAAATTAAATTCTTAACTAAATTAATTATAATTAATCACTAATAAATATTATTTATTAATATTTAGCATTAAAAATATTTATAATATATATACATAAAAAATAAAAAAAAATAATAATTATTGGCGGGCCAGCCCGCCCCGACCCGCCCCGACCCGCCTCAACCCGCAACCCAAACGGGCTGGCCCGTTTCGGCCCGCCTTTAAACGGGCTGGGAATTGGTTGGCCCAACCCACCTATTTTTCATGGCGGGGCGGGCCAACCCAACGGGCTCGGCCCGTTTTGACACCTCTAGTTTCTAGTAGAGCTGTCAAAGGGCGGGGCGGGCCTCTGTTTTTAGGCCCACCCAGCCCCGCCAAATGGCGGGTTTTAGCGGGCTGAGGGCCCGCCCGCCCCGTCGGCCCGTTCTGACAGTACTAGTTTCTAGTGATAGTGATCCCATATATGTAGCTTCTGTAAAGTTATATATCATCTGCATGAGAATTTAATATTTCGTGGGCGTACGTGACTCACGTTTAGGACAATATAATTCATTAAATGAACATCATTACACGAATGTTCAAACGAGGACGAAAATACAAGAACAACATTAATAACCCCAATGATCAAAACCTTATTAAAATATTCTAGGAACTTTAATCAGATCCACGCCCAACAATAGTCAACAGAGCCTTCTTCAAGATCATCGCCGAGCCGTAATGGCGCATCTCCTCCGAGCCACTGCCTCTTTTAATCCCAAAAAACATCTTCGAATAAACACTGCTCTCTTCGTCTCCACGATCGATCATGGACGACGACCTCCCATCCAAAGAAAACGTTCTCCTTCGACGGCGTAATATGTTCTTGGCCTTCTTAGTAGGAGACCACGACAAATTAGAAGAGGACGAAGAAGTCAAAACAGACGAAGGAGAAGAAGCCACGTGTACTTTCTTGGGATTGATCCTTCTCAGCAAAGTGTGGAGAAGCTGAAATTTAGATCCTGGAATGGACGTTTTATTACAGCATGTCTCGTTCTTGAGGTAATAAGATGGGGGTGGAGTGAGAGGTGGGACATCTTCGTAGTTTTCGAAGTAGGACTTGTGCTTAGGTGTCCCTGGGACTGTTTCCCAGGTGAATGGGATAGAGCTTGGGACATCGCCGTAGTAGACTCTGAATGAAGCAGAAGATTTGTTATTCGATGTTTCTTTGGATAGGAGTTTCGCAAAGAACTTGTCTTCGTCTTCATCGTCGTGGTCGTTGCCTTGCTTTATGATTCTGAATGGCTTTTCGTTACACAGATCATCAATGGTTGTTGGACGATGACTCATCTTTTCTTGATATTTTTTGTCTTAAGAAGTGTGGTTGAGACAAAGAGACGGAGGATTTAATGAGGTTTTGGTTGTGTTCTTTTTTTTTTCTTTTCTTTATGGGATCATCAATGGTACGCAAGTCTTCGTAAAGAGGTCGTGTTTATAGATTTTTTTTCGGAGAAAAGGTCGTGCTTTAAATATTAATATGATTGGAAATGACGTTAAGACAACTCCCATAAAAGAAAAAATAATAATGAAAAATAAAGGATGTGTCTTATCTATTCTATTATATTAAGGGGCTAGAATAAACCGTCAATTGGTCTGTTTCAATTGACCTATCAGATTTTTCTACATTTTTTAAATAAATAAAAATGATTTATTAAACCACGTAGTTTCTATAACCTCATAATAACTACTAGTATATTACTTATCAAAACTATCTAATAATAATTAACTTTATTTTATATTGCACACACGTAGGGTGTGCCGGAAATACTAGTATGTAATGAACGGACCCAAATGAAAAATTGACATAATTCGCAAGATTATTTAATAGCTTTGGGGAGATGTAGAGTTTAGTTACGTGTTGTAATTAACGTTTTGGGGAGAGTATAAGAGGCGTTTGATTTTCTAATTATTACCTTAAAAAAAATGGTAAGATTGGTTGGGATGAGAACACGTCATCGTGACGGTTAGAAGGTAATGGCCGGTGATGAGAGTAAGCTAACGTAACTACCCATTTATGCATTGTTCCTCTTCCTTCCTTATCTCAACTTGAAATTAGGGATATATCCTAAATTGTTTATATTTTTACGTAATTATTTACATAAGCTTTGCCTCATAAATTACAAATGATCTAATAGATGAAATAAATGTAAGTGGTTTTTGAAAAATGAGAATATCATAGTATCGATTATATAGAATTAGTAGTTTGAAAACATCACTACTTGTCAACGGGAGAGAATATTAATTAATTGCTAATTGGCAAAACGAGAGTGTAGTAAGTTAGATTGTCTTTCTCCAATGAAAATAACGACATCAATCGAGATTAACGAATGAGTGTTGATGAACCAACTTGATAGTTTTTACTAAATATTATAACTTCAAATCAACTGGGAAATGATATGGTTATCACAATAAAGCAGCTGTAGTATTCTTTGCGTAGAGAGAAAATATTTATTTATTCATCTTGTTAGTGTGCTAACATCTTCGCGTGCTTGAAAAACAAGAAAACAAATATCATATATGTAACATATATAGCTCTAATAACGACATAACATAGGTAGGTAGTCCTTCAATTTCTATCCATTAAATTTCAGTATTTAATTTAATACACGAATGCAACAATTGAAGCCATTCGTCCTAAGTTATGTCGAAATCCTTTCATAGGTAGCTGTATGAATTCAATTCTGTAAATTCTCGAACAGCTGTTTAATAATCAATATCCTCAGACACGATACATATAGAAGTTGATGCATCATCCAAGATGTATTCTAAATCAAGAAATTGCTTGGGACAGAAAACCCTACTTTATGGTTATTACTTTTATTTTTTAATGAAAAAAAAAATGATGTAGCTAGCATAAATCAAGCCCAAAGACAACATATGCAATTTTGATATCACTAGCGATACAAGCCTAGCCTTAGGTAGATATTTGGGCCGGGCTGTAACAATTGATGAATCCATAACTAGATTCTCGTTGCTAATGAAATACTAATCATTATTTTTTGTTTTTTTCTGCAAGAAATTCTAAGTAAACCTACAGATGATGAGCAATGCAATAAAGCTAATGCTAAATCGACATTTTGTGAGCTTTTTTCACATCGATCTTTCGCGAGAGTTGTATGACCCAACAAGACAAAACAAAAACAAATGCAATTTAATGATATATTCCTCCATACAATTTAATGGTTATTGTTATTTTGTGTTTTGGATACACGTGAGCATCAATTAATGGACCACATAGAGCAAAAACAAATACGAAGAATGTCTAAATTGTATTTAATGACGATGAGAATATTAGGACAAGTCATTTTTCGACATAAGTTTTATCTATTTATTTACTGCTTGATGTTCATGGATGAGAAATGATATTGAAAAACCCTAAAATGTTGATACGAGGGACTTCTCATGCTTGTATAGATAGATAGCTAACGAAGAGTGTGATAAAAAAGCGTGTTTTTAGGTATAGCTTCTTTGCCATAAATGGTTTATTTCAAAGGAATCTTTCTCACTAGGCAAATACATCATGTGACTGTCTTGTGTTGTGCTGAAAAATCGAGAGAAAGTTAAACAAACACAGTAGAAGGAAAGGGTAAGAACTCGTTATCAACCCAATAACGACAAAAGAGAGATCATTGTAGAAAAAATGTGACAATTAATTACTGCAAGCTTTTTGTTAATGAGACAAAATGAAGTTCCATCAATCATTATCACATATTGTTTTCCATTAATGTGAATAACGTAAACGCCATTCACAATCCTGTTTACCATCATAATACACCCAAATTGGTCAATATTAATGAGGTTTAATTGGAGCATTGAGATTTATAATTTCGTGTATGTGTAGACAAAAACAATATACAGTGACAGCATACTCGTTGTTGCAATTTGGATGGGACAACGAGTATTCCAAATCTTTCTATAATATAATAAAATAAACAATATAAAATAATAAACATCAACACCGATTTTCTTCCCAACGGAACCCACTCAAGAAAAAAAAAAGGTCCCAATCTATTTATTACAACCAACCCCATCCCTTCATACCAAAAACACCATAACTACTCTAACTCTTACAATTTCTCTCTACCATCGTCGATATCTTTAATAATCCCCACGAATGGGTAATTACAAGTTCAAATTCTCAGATATGCTCCCAAATGCTTGGTTCTACAAGCTCAAGTACATGAGCCGTACAAAGCAGAGCGAAGAACAACGTCGTCGTCATCTTCCCAACAAGCCAACCAAGAAATCAATCGCCACTTTGCAGTCGTCATCATTACAGTCTTCAGTTCCTTCTGATCACAACAACAACAATGTCGTCATTACCACTTGCAGGCAACAAGAAAAACCCCACTTGTCAGAACAGAGAAAGTCTTACTACTTCACTAGGGACTTACTAACAGATAATCTCAAGCCAAACTCACCAACCAAGGCAGAGAAGAAAAGCGTCAGCGTCGCCGTGGAAACTCCTAGAAAGTCGTCGTCGTCGTCGGCGTCGGCGAGGAGAAGAAGCACTAAAAGAAACGTGGCCGCCAGGCGCCGCCACTCGCCGGCGCGCCTAGTTTCCTCGCCTGTCTCGGCTGGCTGTAGGTGTAGGGCAACCTTCGAGTCTGTCTGGACAAAGATGGACGATTCTTCGTCGTCGGGCCGTGGGTACGGGTCGGGTCGGGATGGGTCGTCGTCGTGGTCCACTTCGTGCAATTGCAGCCTTGGGAATGACGACGACGACGACAGCTTCATCAGCGACGGCGACGGAGGTAATACTAAAGAATGTAACGTGAGCGACGCCTCTGAACTCACTGCTCGGCGAATCCCACCGCCGCCGATCAAAACCCAGAAAAAGTCACAGCCCGTTAAGGATCTCGGAACCTCCGGCGAACCCATGGAAGAGAAGACGCGGCGGCGGAGACTCTCCGTCGGGGTCGTCAAGAAAGAGACGACCACCACCACCACGACGACATGGAGCAGCGCCGCCGCAAAGAACAGCAATCACAAGGACGGCGACAGCGCCGCCGCACCCACGACGAGCCCTGTACGGCCGAGGTTATCCTCGGCGGGTGCGGCGTCTCAGTCTGGGGTGAGGCTGCGAACTAACTCTCCGAGGATGAAGATTCTGCAGGGAAGGAAGAGCGTGTCTTCCACGAAACGCGCCGTCGTGTCGGAGAGTTTAGCGGTGGTCAAAGCTTCCATGGATCCTCAGAAGGACTTCAGAAAGTCAATGGTGGAGATGATTGTGGAGAATGATATTCGAAAGTCCAAGGATTTAGAGGAGCTTTTGGCTTGCTACCTTTCGTTGAATTCCGATGAGTACCATGATTTAATCATCAATGTGTTCAAGCAGATTTGGGTTGACTTTGTTCGTGTTCGTCGCAAGTGATTATAGATTTATTTTGTTGTTGTTTAATTGTAGCATTATATGTAATAATTGTACCCATTATGTATAAACGTGTCATGAATTATAAAAATTCATTCTTGCTTCAATAAGCATGTATTACTATCACAAATAGAATAATGATTTTTAAGTGACTTGGTACTGGTCGAAAATCCCCTTTCAAAATTATAGGAGTTCGATGCTATCAAAAGAAGATATGGACATACATACATGCTATTACAAAGCTGAAAAATCTCAGCTTTCAAGTTTCTCTACTCTACAAAGCTGTAATAGATCACATTTTCTCTAGGTACCATTTAGCTTTTAAAACTGTCCCGGGGAATTTGAAAAAGGCAAGAAAAATTTTGAATATGGTACTTAGAAAATTAAATATTGTTCAAAAAATTGCACGGCAAAGGTTCAAGATCCATGCGCGATCACCTTTATGAATAAGCTTTTTGGACTTTGGGGTACACCGTTGTGTCTAAAGTTGTATGGAGTGAATTTATTACAATTATTTTAAAGTTTTTATTTTGAAAAAAAAAGTTGGATTTTTAAGGACACGTGATAGAAGATGCAAGATTTTTTTAACATTTTTCAAACCTGAAGTTACCGTGTCATTAGGTATATTCGTCAAATAATGGAACGTTCAATATCTTATTTCTTGATCGAGGGTGATGGAAGTATATTGTTTGTCGGTAGAATTATTGGTAAAGATAATTGATTAATTGTCCATATTTGCATTTTAGCTGCTTATAATTGGGATTTGTTAGATAATGATTGGGTTTAATTTCTAGCGAGACGAGACCAAAGATATATTGTTCAAATTGTTCTTGTTTTATTCTGAGGGTGCTTTTAATTATTAACATACGACTTTTATTTGCGGGTATATAGTTGATATCTTTAGAAGCTCAATGTGCAGTATGTTTATAGTTTTTTAAAATATAAATAATGATTGTGGGTGTTTGCGCCTTTATAAAAATAAAAAATAAAAAAAGCAAACGCATATTATATGCATGATTGAGAAAAAAAATACCAATTGGATTGTTCATGATGGGGTTTAACAAGATTCCAGTAGGGTAGTATAGTTTTATTACTTATATGGAGAAATAATATAAATACATAATTATTCTACCTAATATTTGTCCAATCATCAAATGATCGCAATCATAGGGGCTTTGTATTTCGATTGTAGTCTTTGTCGGTTTGATACAACGGAAGATATAGTATTTATAATATATCCATCAAACGCTTCAAATATATAAATGCATATAATGCAGCGATGTATATAATTAAATATTTCAATACATATATGGTATATTTGTAAGGAAGTGCTTTGTAGCAAATGTTAGTCAAAAAACAAAGATTTTTTCCGACCCACCCAATCCTGGACCCCACATGAATGCGCACATTCAGGGTTTTTGCTATCAGATAAAACAAAATATTACACACACAAATATACATATATATTCATTATTTGTGTTCGTGTGTGTGTCGTGACTATATTTAGTACTATTACTCGCACAACCTTGAGAGTCAATTCATCACATCCTCTTCCTTATCACTCAGTCTGTTTGTTACCAATAATGAGTAATTTATTGCTAGGAGCAGAAAGAAACACGTTCTCTTTCGCCATTGGTTGTTAATTACTTCTGTTTTTTTTCTACATGTCCGAGAAACAAATAAAGGAAAAAAAATAATTGCAAAGAGAATCATATGATGTATATTATTTGTATTCTACCTAATACGTTGAGATGAACTAATTGACTTGGAAAAAAGCTGTAAGAACTGGACCAGTGTTATTGTTCTCTAGCTGAGTTCCTTGCCAAGATAATAACCAAGTATTAGGGCACGAGCACATTACTTCATTTTTTTAGGTAAAGATAATGATAATAATATAATTATTATAACAATAATGATGAACCTCTTCATCATATCTCGCTAAAAACAAAGCTAGTCTTGTTTTTTTGTTAAATATCAGTTGAGCAGTATGCTTGAAGTTAATTCTATTATTGGCACTATCTTTTGTCTCGTCGAACTATCTAAAAGATATGCAAAAAACGCACTTTGTCATTTGTATTGTTAAGCTATCATAAACCTAATTATGGATAATTAACTGTTGGTGTTAACAGTCGACAACGACAAATCTAGTATTAAAATATAGTGTGGTTGTGGTCGTTCGTCTTCGTAGTCATGAAGGAAAAAAAAAGAAATCAATCTTTACGTTGTGTCATTAGATTTGTGGGCCTCTCTTGATTTAGACCACTCATCCAATTTTACACACATTTATAATTATATAAATCCTCCTGTCAAGTGAATGTTTTGTTACCCCAAAATGCCAAGCTTTTCTTAAACAACCCAATTCGCCAGGCGAAATTATTATAAATTGTTATTCAACTTAAACGAAATATTTATCCACGATCAAGAATACATAATATATGCAATAACGTTATACAATAATGACATTACAATCACGATCATTATTTGATCAGATAATGAAATTACTTCATTTTTTTTGCCGACAATATCTATTTTTTCCGAAGCTGTCCATCTCTGTTCAATGGAAAATGATGCCCTGTTCGTGTGAAGGAATGGCTTAAATTTTAATTTTGCTTGAGCGGACTTAAACCCTCCATGGCTTAGTTCCTGTAATAATTTAATAACGTTAAGATCCAATAAAAATAATATTCTAATACTCAAATCTTTACCTGCATTTCCGTTCCAATTGAGACAACAATAGTATCATGGCCCATATCAAAGTACAAGCAATCTCCATTGTCCAATTCCAGGCAAAACTCTCCATTTTCTTCGAGCAAATAAAGATTAAGACACAAAGCAAACGGAGACAACGATTCTGGCCGAAGACCTTCGATTTCCGACGAGTTTCGATCGATAATGTTCGCCCGATGGTACCTATAAATGCTCAACGTCGCGCCTTTTAGGTCGTTCGGCTCCTCGGGTTTTGTAATAATTCGACCGCTTTCGAAAATAATATTCGCCAATTCTTCCGCTACCGTTCGTAGTTGGCTCGACGCGTTTGCAATTTTACGACTGCATTAAGTAAAGCTCGAATAGTCGACCACGTGGCTTAGTTTTGGCAATACTTTCGTCAAATGTAATAGAAATTATAACTGCCTCAACATGCAGGTAAATTAGCATGATTATAGTTAGTACTGTCAAAACGGGCCGGCGGGGCGGGCCGGCCCGTACCCGCCAAAAGCCCGCCACTGGCGGGGCGGGGGCGGGTAAGCCCGCCTGATGGCGGGCCTAGGAAATGAAGGCCCGCCCCGCCTGCAGGCGGGTAGCGGGCCTGGCGGGCTTAGCCCGCCAGTTATTAAAAAAAAAAGAAAAATTTATTAAAAATAGGAAAAAGTAAAAAAAAAATAATTATAGAAAAAAATAATATAAAAATTGGAAAAAGTAAGAAAATGAAGGAAAATATATCTAATTAAATAAACTTTTTAATATTAATCTATTTATGTTATTAAGTACCTATTATTATATTTGTAATATTATATAATAAATAATATATATTTTCTTAAATATTCTGGCGGGCTACCCGCGGGTAAGCCCGCCCCGGCCCGCCAAAGCCCGCCTTCAGGCGGGCCTAAAATTTCAGAGCCCGCCCCGCCACTTTGGCGGGGCGGGGCGGGGCGGCCCACGGGCCCAAGCCCGTTTTGACAGCTCTAATTATAGTCTAATTGGACCACATACTTCAATTTTCTAAAATTTCCAGTGAGGTCCGTTTACTTTAATTTTGTTTAATTTAAGTCCAATCATTAATAAAACTCAATTCCCACTAGATAGTAGCCACCAAGGTAGCTCTCTACCCCGTGAAATTTTTATTATTGGCCTGAGATCGCCCACTTAAAAGGAGAGATGGCATATATAAGCTAAATCAGATTTTATCATAAAACTAATTGGTGATATGCTAAGGAGTAATCAATTCATAAGCTATCCAATTTCTTCTCAATTATACGTGGACTTATACGTCATGCATGTTAGTACTATCAAAACGGGCGGCGGACCGGGCCAGCCCGCAGCCTGCAGAAAATTATTTCAAGTTTAATTCAAAATTTTAATATTTTAAGAATTATATAATTAATTCTTATATTTATTAACAAATTATGTACATTAATGTATTCATTAATAAATATATCATTAAATATACCATAATTATTGAACCATAATTAATTTTATAATTAATTTAATATATGTTTACTAATATAAATAATATAAAATATAAAATTATAAAAAAGATGCCGGGCAAGCCCGTCCCGCCCCCCCTATGCCCGCGAACCACACGGGCTGGCCCGCCCTAAAAAATTGCAGCCCGCCCAACCCTTGTGGCTGGGCGGCGTGGGCCAGCCTGCGGGCAACGGGCCCAATTGACAGCTCTAGTAAGGTTGGACTAAGAAAAGGAAATATTATTCCTCAATACAGTAGAAACTCTATAAATTAATACTCGATAATTTAATAAACTCTTTAATATAATATTTCCGGCCGGTCCCGACTCGGGGATAACGTACTAAATTAATAATTCTCTAAATTTATAAGATAATAGACTTTTGATAATTTCTATGGTCCCGTATAAATTATAAATTAATAATTCCATATGTAAAAACATTGTGATATTACATGAACGCAGATTACTTGAAAAATGACTAAATTGTCATTTGTTTTTTGTTGAAATCAATTTCCCTTTGCATATTGTGTCTAATTGTCCTTATCATTGTAAGAACTCCTGGCGTTGCTTTCTCATAGGTCAACAAGAAATTTCCCCCCTTTTGATGTTTGGGAAGTTTGAAAGGTAATATACACTATAAATTAATAAAATATTAATTTACCGAAAAATCTGAAAATTCCGTTCGCCGATCAAATCGCCGGCCTCTTCCATAATCTTCTCGTCGTGGCCGTCGCACCATAAAAGATTCTCGTGATCACCGTAAGCGCTGGCCCCGCAGCACCTAGCGGTTAGCCCGAAAATCCTCTCGCTCTTCGCCAGAGAAAGCGTAAGGTCGCGCGCGAAAATCCCGTGATCGACGACGCCGAACACTCCGAATTCTTCGGCCGACCTCAGCATTTTCCTCACGGAATCTCTCTCCCTCAGTACGAGGGATTCGTAGCTGACTTCGACGGGATTTTTCGAACTTCGCCTTCGAGCGTTTGCGGGAAGGCGTAGTAACGGGACTTGCGTGGATGTTTCATCGATGTGTTGCGATAGAGTAGGGTTCGAGGCCGACCTCGAGCCTCTGGCCGTGGGGATAGGCGAGGGCAACGACGAGTCGATATTCATATTCTTGATCTTTTAGAAGAGCAAAGCTGGCTAATTATACTTGTTTTTAGCTGAAAAAAGGAGACTTTTTTTTGTTCAATGATATAGTTGGGTTGTAGTGTGCACGTTGTCTTGAGTTTGTACTAAATCAACGTGATTCTGCTATTTGCTGGACAGTTGGCACGTTGTGTTTTAGAAAAAAGGTTATCTTAAGCACCATATGTAAGAATTAGTAAGAACTGAAAAGTACGTCGAATTTGAGTAAATCCAAGAGGCAGGCAAGCAGAAGAAGGAGGAGATGATTCAGAACTGTGACGACGACCATAACTGATAATAATATACCTAATCGAAGCTCAAGAACGAGAAAACTTTCGTTCTCTTATTCGGTTCTTCGATGAGCTAGGCTGTTCTTTAGCCCGCTAAAAACAGGCGACTAAAATGTTGCAATAACTTGCAAAAGAACGATAAAAAAAGAAGAAGTTATTATTCTGTGCCTGGAGACGTCAATGCTTAATGAACAACAATGGAACTTCTCAGGAGTTTCACAGTAGTCCCTCCCTTAATTGTCTCCTCACTGTTATCCATTGACAGTTCATTTTAGGACAAAACCTCTAACTCAGTTATACTTATTTCTTTGTTGTTATATGATCAATTTCAGCAAGAGAAGGGTTGCTATATTAAGAAGAATGGCCCAAAACTCTCGCCTTTATAATACAATAATGGTGGGTCGAAGATCCCAATGAGGCCGAGCTTCAACCAAATTATTCGCCAGCTTTTCGTACGAAGAAGGCCATGAGTTCTTCGTAGTCTGTACATGATGGGGCGGTTTGTTTTTTTCTTACAAGTTTCTCGTCTGATGTCTGCGATGAATACAGCATATGAATGCTGCTGATTGAATTATTGTAGTTTGGAATAGTTTTCCGACCTTAGAAAACCTCTGTAAATCCTTACATAATTGTTCTTGATTTTATGAGTTTTTCCTTGGCGTTGCTATTTTTCTTCCTAAGCTGACTCCAAGTCCAAACATTGATATGTGATTGAACCTTTGGGACACTGACACGCCAACTTTTCAAGATGAGAAAAAGCAGTTCACACATTTCATTTCTTTCTTACAGGAGAACATAAAAAAAATCGAAACTTTATGATAAAATTCTAATATGAATACCAAGCGGCGAAGGCCCACTTGATTGATTCCATAACAAATACGCAAGCGCTGCCACTGGCATTGATCAGGCGCAATCTGCCTTTTTTTTTCTTCTTCTTACAAGTCAAACTCGATAACTGGAAATCATCCTAACCGTTGGAAATCATCCGACGGTTAAGATTCCATTCCGTGATAACCCGTGTGGGGTGTTTCGGAATTCAGAGTTCGGACTGAAGAGTCAACAGAACTCAGAGTCAATAGGGTTCGAGTATTTGTACACACACAAACAGCACGCAGTAAATAAATAAATACAATAATAATAATAATGATCGTAGATGTGCGGTATGTACTTAATATCTTCAAGTACAAAAAACCTGGTTGAAATTATAGGGTAAGTGGAGATTCAAGATCTTGGAGATTAGTCGAGGCTTTTCGTTTTCTATTTATGGGCTCAAATCTCTTTCTGGCTAATTTCTCGTGAGAGTCAACTCTGAGCTCAAAAGATCTGTTCTTGTTTTTTCCTTTTTCCACATATGAGAAACGGCGAGGAAAAAAAGTAAGGGTCCGAAGATTGACGGTTGAGCTTGATGCTCCGATCTACATGTTCGATTTACCTGATTATCAATTTCGAGCGAAAGATTGAGTTTTGATTTGCTCAAGCTGTATTCTGGCTTTGGAATTTATCTGGGACTCTATTAATTTTTAATCGACGATTTCTCTTCTATTTTTTTTCCCTAAGTTGGGGATGTGTTGATATGGGGGAAAAAAATGCAGCTGCTTTGCATACAACTATAAATACAGTGCAAGCTTTGGGCAGGGGATTTGATGTAAACTATGATACTAGGTTGCTTTACTGTAAAGGCGTGGCTGGGTCTAGAATTGTGGATATTGATGAACAAACAAGAGATTTGTACTTGTACGATGAATTAGTCGTTCCTAATGTTTCGAGGGACATTAAGATTTCCCAGGAAACAGGCGGCCGCGATGGATTCGGCGCTTGTAGCTATAGCGAGGTTTGTCTTCTTCGATTTCTCGTGTTTGGATATTTTTGTTCAGTTCAATAGCTGAGAATAGTGTGATTTATGTTTGCTTTGATTGATTAATGTTTGTTTCCCTGCTTCTGAGTTGTGCTTATCTTCGTTCCCCAGGCATTGCATGATACCTATCGCCTGAAAGAGTCTTTTCTATTCTGATTTTATTGTCAGATTTGCTTTATTATTTGATTGCTAGTATGCCACTCAATATGTATTAGAGGAGATTCTTGAAGCTTGTTGGTTAAATTAGGTTGAAGATTGTAGCTTTTGAAATAGATTTTAACTGCCTAACATGCAATTCTGTAATATTGTCTTTGTCAGCAATCTCATATCTATGTCTCATGTGAGTCGATAGGTTCAACGAAACACGTAAGATGTTGTCTTCCCTTTTTTTTTGTTACCCCTAAATGGCCAGTCATGAAATTAAAACGACCTTTTGCGTATCTTAAGTGACATAAAGTGTTAAACGATAACTATTTTTTATACTTGAAGACGTTCTTTTATGTTACATATATAAAGTTGTTTTCTTTCTTGTTCTTCGAGTCTGGTAATGAAAGATGAATCGTTTGCTCATTATTCGCAGTGGTTCTATATTTGATTTTTATTCTTCGGACATCAGAGAGGCTTCTCTTCTTTGTTTATCCTTTCATCCCAAATCATTACAGTTTGTAAAATTGGAATTATGGAACAGATGGTGGAATATTTCAACGAAAAAGCTGGTCTATTGGGGCAAACTCCACTAGGCAGCTTCAACGCTGCATTTAGTTTCACGGGGTCGAAGCATATAGACGTTGCTTCTACAAAGTCCCTTTGTTTCGATGGGTACTTTATTCCACTCGTTCAGTTCTACCTCGGCAAAACGCATATAGAGCTGTCTGAAAATGCAAGAAGAGCTGTACCTGCATCGTGGGACCCACCCGCGTTAGCCAGGTAAAAAATTAGTTCTCATTCATTTGTTTGCACTTTTACCCTCAAAACTATTGAGCGAACCTTTATTTTTTATTACAGCTTCATTGAAAACTTCGGCACACATGTTATTATGTCCGTGACTATTGGAGGTAAAGACGTAGTCTATGTGAAGCAGCACGTTTCGTCGCCTTTGTCCTTCAATGATATAAAGAATTACATCCAAGATATTGGAAATCAGAGGTTTTCGAGCCCCGAGGGACTTACGAATTCTGGCTTGATAAGACATAATAAGGCAAGGGTTTTTTTCTTTGACGTAATTTGAGTTCGTTGAATTTTTCCGACCTTAATTTGGCAGTTTATCAACATATTCAGGGCAACGATCCTTCTCTATTCAACAGCCAAGGAATACATCCCCAGCCTGCGAATGCACCTTACTTGTCTGGGAGTGGAAAGGAAGTACGTGTAATAAACTGCATGAATCGATAAAAAAAATGATCTTTTTTTTTCCCTTTTTGCCTGTTATTTCTCCTTACTCAATCGATCTTTTCTTACATGAGACCACTAGAAACCGTGCTCCTATGTAATAATGGACGTCGAAACTTTCATTTATATAGCGTGAGATTTTTCCTCATGACATGTAAATTATAGGACGTTACGGTGATATTCCGTAGGAGGGGCGGGGACGATCTCGAGCGAAGCCACGCCGAATGGGCAAAGACCGTTCGTTCTTCGCCCGACGTCATCGAAATGTCGTTCTTCCCCATTACAGAACTCCTCGACGGTGGCAGAGGCAAAGATCACTTATCACGCGCCATATCTCTGTACCTTGACCGTAAGAACAAAGTTAATTCTTCGTCGTATTAGTTCTCGAACCAATATATTCATTCACCATATATATACATATGTTCTCATACAGATAAGCCCCAAATCGAGGAACTTCGGTACTTCCTAGAATTTCAGGTCCCTCGGGCGTGGGCCCCATTGCAAGAAAGTTTTCCCGGGCAACCTAGGAAGGAGCCCGTCTGCCCTTCCCTTCAGTTTAGCATGATGGGACCCAAACTATACGTCAGCCAAGATCAAGTACGTTCTCGTATTTTTATTCGTGTTAAGTATTATAGCGGGACAACAACATTTTTAGTCCTCATTGTTTGGGGCATGGGCGATTCTGGTTTTTCATGTTCCGAGATGCCACTTTTAGTCCCTAATGTTATCGATTTGGGCCGTTTTGGTCCTCTAATTAACTTAATCGCTAATTTAGATGGAATTTAACACGTGAGAGCACATGATCTCCTTTTAATACACATCTTAAATGTTATACCTATTGGTAAATTTATGCCCAAAAATACAATTCAGATTTCGGTGGGACGTAGGCCAGTGACTGGCATGAGGCTCTGCCTCGAAGGATCGAAGCAAAACAGACTAAGCATCCACGTCCAACACCTATCGACCCTACCGAAGATTCTCCAACCGTATTGGGACCCACACGTAGCCATAGGCCCGCCCAAATGGCAGGGCCCGGAGGAACAAGACAGTCGATGGTTCGAGCCCGTCAAGTACAAGAAATTTTCACACGTGAGCTCAGCGCCGATCGAAAATCCAGAGACCTTCATCAACGACCTGACCGGCGTGGGCGGCGCGTGCGTAGTCACTGGGGCCCAGCTCGGCGTATGGGATTTCGGGTCGAGGAACGTTTTGCACTTGAAACTGCTGTTTTCGAGAATTCCCAGCTGTACGATACGCAGGTCTTTGTGGGACCACTTGCCTGGCGAAAAGCATCCCAGGAAACGCGAAGTTAGTGGCAATGATGATGGGTCGGGCCCGTCGAGCTCGAGCGGTAGTAATAAATTGGCGAAATTCGTGGATACGAGCGAAATGTGTAAAGGCCCGCAAGATTCTCCCGGGCATTGGGTTGTGACTGGCGGGAAGCTTGGGGTGGAGAAAGGGAAGATTGTTCTGAGGTTAAAGTATTCGTTGCTTAACTATTGATGTATTTGTCGTAGTTTTTGGTTGTACATTTCGACGGAAATTTTCTCGGGCGAGCGAGCGAGCGATGGTTTGCGGTTGGCTTTGGATGCATAGTGTTGGTTGTTGGAACTCTTTTCTTTCTTTTTTTTTTTCCTCAGCCTCTTCTTACAAACATATGTCTTAGTAATGTAATAGGGATTTGGGCTGGCAAGCAGTAGGAGTATAACTTTTTTTTATCTTACAAACTCGAGGGATTTTATAGCAGTTTTATGGCTGTAGTATATGTGTTATACGTATAGTGCACTTTTCCTTCCTTAGAACTGTGGGCCCTCGAAGGTCTGGCCGAACTGCCATCCACGTGGCACGACGTCATTGGCCGTGACGGTGCGACCGTCGCCGGCGCGGACGATGAAGGAGAGGGACTGACCGTCGAGGTAAGAGTTGCTTTGCCAGTTTTGCCCCCAGTTCCTCGTCATTGCCTGCCACGGCCCACCGCCCGACCCCTTTATCCACACGGCGTGCACGTCGCCCGACCCGCCCACGTTGCTCACCAGCACCAGGTTGAAGTATGAATGCCCGTTTATCGTTAGCCTAATCCCGCCTTTCTTCACGCACGAAACCCTACATGCACACCCGCGTCAAAGAGCTATTTTTTTGCCAGTTAAATCCTAGCCTATTGACCAAGTAAGTCAGGTAAGCCGAAGTAGGACAAATCCATATGTGGCAGACAGATTCGAATCTGAGGCTTTTCCATCTTGAGTAGGGGATGATAATCGGCACCCATTAAACAGTCATTTGATCTTCAAATGAGTATGAGTCCGGACCCACTTAGACCACCCACATGCATGCTGTCCGGCCTTTTACGACGCCGTCAACACACACTTCTCGAAAACTATGGATGTTCTACGTTGGTCTAAACTCGGACTCATTTGAAGATTAAATGAATTTTTAATGGTTCCGATTGTCATTCCTATCCTTGAGAGCCTCAACATGACCACTAGGTCAGGCCTCATTGACTACCACATAGAGCTTCCGCGACGCTAAAAGTCAGAAATATTAAGACCCGAGACATTCCCCGGGAGGACCTTAAGAGTCTCAATCCGACCACTAGGGGCAAAGCCTCGTCGGCTAATAGTACGTACGCAATGGCGTGCAGTTAGTTGTACCTTCTATACGATATGGGGACGATTCCCGCCCGATAATGGGCTATCCTGACAAAAGCGGGCTGGGCCATGTCGAAGTGCTGACGTGGCGGATTGCACCAACCGCCGTTGTCGTTTGCGAGTGCGTAATTGGGAGGACAGAAATTGGTGGCGCTGACGGTTATTATACGGTCGCCGCCTCGAACGCACCACTTGGGACCGCCTTCGCACCTCACCTGATAGCACGAGCCGCAGGCCAGCCCATTGTTGAACAGCGTCGTACTCAGCGCTGCCGTGTTTGTACCGTAGCCTTGGCTGTACAAATTCCCATATCCACATGCTCCACCTATATAACAATAATAATATGCATTGTGATAGTTTTATTATATATATATATATATATATATATATATATAAGGGTATGTAGTAAGTACCCATAGTGCCAGAAGCATCTGAGCCGCCGTAGAACGTTGCATGGGCGTTTTGCCAGCCGCCGTAGAGGCTTGCATGGGCTAGGCTTAGAAATAAGACGAGGAGAAGAAAGACGCAAAGCATTGAGTATTTCATTATTATATAATTAAGGCAAGTTTATATTATGATGTGATGATTAGTATGAGCTAATCGAGTGTAAATTGTTCGATGGTTGTGGTTCCTATATATAGGAGGAGGCCGGCGTCGGTGAGGATGTAATGATAATTAACGGTAACCATGCTAAAAAATAATATAAAATGGATGCCACTAAAAAAATTCTTTCTTTTCTTTTGTAGCGCACGCTCGTTCTGGCCGACACGTGGCAGGTGGGTGTGAACTTTTTAATGTGTAAAGTGAAGCAATGCTCAACTACATATGTTCAAAAGGGAGGTATTAGAGCAGTCACATGAAATGAGGCACAAAACAAGTAAGATCGTTATCCTTCTAATCTAATGGATTGGCTTTTGTTATTACTTGGGCGGCAGATTGCTCACATGTCCTTTGTAGGACAATTAGGTGGCACAGAGCGATATATGACGTGTCAACCTTGGACCGGCCTTGTTGGGTCTTCAAGTAGGCCCAATACGAACCATGAATAATGGGCCTCGAGCCATTTGACTTTGGCCCATTAGGAAAAGACGAGCCCAAACAAATTTAAAACTATTTATTACATGAAAAAAAAAATAAAGACGAAATAAAATTGGAGGTATAGAAGGAAGGTGGAGATCTGACAAAGATTGCAGGTTAATGAATCTGATCTGTGGGTAGTTGAGACATTAAAAGCTATAAATAAGATTTACATACTCATGCTCTACGGCGTACGTGTCAAAGGTAAGAGATAGATTTTTTCTCCTTGTTGATGAGATATTATGCATCGCGCTGCAAATTTAGGTGAACTGTACGGTTTTAAACGTAAAAGAAACTCATTTCTGTAATATATGAGGTGTCTGAATGTGAGAGATGCTTGAAATATTTCTAGGAGAGGAGGAGCCCATACTCGCTTTATTTAATATCTATTGCTCTTCTTTCCTCATTTGTACAAAGCACCAGAATTTATGAATCAACCGCCACATTGCCGGCAAAAACTGTTCGTGTTACTTACATCTGATATATGTATTATATGTATACATATATATATATATTATATATATATATATATAGTATGAAGAAAACGTAATTTCTGGACTTAAAAGAGGAGAGGTATATTAAATGAGCACCACCTTACTTGGCACCTGTCGACATACCACATCAATATTAGATTGTATGTGACACTAATTAACACATTTTAGGTGTCATTGGTCGACATTTCGGATGATGATATGGCATGTTTACGCTTTATGTGACACATGTTATGTGGCATGATATGTGTGCATAACATGTCACATCATCGAGATGTCGATCTATGACACTTAGAATGTATTAATTAGTATCACATATCATCTAATGTTGATGTGGTATATCAATATTGCACGAATCAGTGCCAAATCGACAGGTGCCCGCCCACGTAATGTGAGCTACATGAAATTCATGTTAAATATATTTATTTTTATATAATGACTGCAGTTAATGTTGGATTTGTAAAAAGGGAAAGGATATTAACTACAGCCAACTACCCCAACCCAACCACTACCCACATTCTTGTAATAAATGATTTTGAAATTTCCCCACCTCTGTCCTCATCTCTTACAACTTACACAATTGTTCAGTATACATACGTCTATAGTTGTTTATATATATATTTTGAAAAAATGTAAAGCGAAAAAGAAGCTATAGCTGTAGTAGCAGAGACAATGTACATTGGTGATAATGATATTGAAAAAATATTAAAAGGTGAAGTGACCCACATTTTATATAATAGTCGCCAAAATCCCAATGGGCATGCAGCAAGCACCCCTCTATAAAAAGCCCTACAAAATTTATACTTACATAAACTGCAATAACAACAACCCATCTAAAACACCTCCCAATTATTGCAATGGCTCGTCAGTCAACGTTGGTCGGAACCACCCTCGTCCTCGCCGTGACGCTTTCCCTTCTGTCAACGCAACCGCCGCAGGCCGAGGCGGTGATCAGCAACTGCAACACGGTGGCGAACTACCTCTCGCCGTGCCTCAACTACGTGCTCGGAAGCGGTTACGGTCTGCCGCCGCAGAACTGCTGCTCCGGCGTGAAGGGGCTCTACGGTCAGGCTAACACCACGCCGGACCGGCAAACGGTGTGTAGGTGCATTAAGTCCGTCGCCAACCAGGCGTCGCCGCAGATTGTGCAGAACGCCGCCGCTCTTCCCGGAAAATGTGGGGTTAAGCTTCCTTACAAGATTGACCCAAACGTAGATTGCGCAAAGTAAGTACACAAGCTTATTTATTTATTACATCCCATACTTAAATGATTTATGTGTTGCTGACATTCTCTTTCTCTTATGGCGTAGGATTAAGTGAAGATCGTGCGAATGAGAACTTGTTCTTGGAGCACTGCAGTTCCTCTCTCTTTGACTTTGTGTCGTAGTGCTATGTAATGAAGTGTTATGTTATAATAAGCATCTGTGTGCGTTTTGTATGTGTTTTGATTTTGGGAAGGAGAAAGGTTTTGTATTACTCATGCACTACGAGTGTATTGAGTTATTCTCCGTAATCTGATGTTTTGCGGTTTGACGAAAATAATTAAGCTTATGAGTGTTGTTAATTAGTTCCCTACTTTATAATAATTCTTGTGATAATGGTGCAAGTTTTCCCGGGGAAGGACGGAGAACAATAATTGGTGTAATAACTAATAATAAAATAAATCCAAGAACAGTAATCCTGTAGTAAGGACAAGTGAAGAGTAGGAGGTAGGACTATGATTAGGTTAACCACTGATCCAATGGTTTCTTGTCTGCTTTTTCATTACTAACTCTCGTAGAACAGTTTAGTTCTCTAGGTTTAGATTAAAGTTAAATAAATAGCTACTAACTAGCTCTAATAATTATATAACCTTGGATTCAACTTTATGTACTAATTTTATGTAAATCCGAGAGGACTATTTGTCTATGTATAGTCCCGGGGCCACATGATATGAACGCACGTTAATTACTCCACATCATATACAAACCAAACATAATCAATCGGTGCTAAAGGTTACTTTGAACGACCTGCCTAGGATTATAGTTCTATTCGTGATGATAAACGTTAATTACTATAATATTAAGGCATCAATTAAGACGCTAATCAATGTAAAGGATCGGTTAATTAACTGTTTGTTGTCTCTGCATTTAAACAATCCTAAAACATAATCCACTATATATATAAGCATCTCGCAAGAAATAATGATATATTGCATCTCACATTTCTATTCTTCGCTTTGCATACACGAGAAAATAGTTCTAAACATAAGTCGCCTATCGTCGTCATGGCTCTAATAATGTTACGTATTTTATTTCTTCAATAAAGGGTTGTCCGATCTTTACTACCTTTTCCTTTTGCCTTTCTTGTCTCTTAATTGCGTGTCGTGTCCGTCAAAGGCAACATAAAGGCAATGCCGTTGATTTATAAATGCTACTCGCTTCACTTAATAATTTCGTTTTTGTATCGATTTTTCACACCTTTGAACTTCCCTTCTAACTTTGAAATATTAATATTTTGGCTTTTGTCTTCCTCGGAAGTTCACATTATTTGAAAGTGCATAACGCTCACAAGAGCATTCTAAGTCCTCTATATAAAGCCCCACCACTCCTACATCGATCCTCGTACCAATCTTGAAAACCCCACAAATCTTCGATTAATACTGCAATAATAAACGAACATATCGAAGCATGGCTCATCAGTCAACTTCGGTCAACATCCTCGTCCTCCTTCTTACCCTGCTATTTTCCCTGCTGTCAACACAGCCGCCGCAGGCCGAGGCGGCCATCGGCGACTGTAAAACGGTGCTGAACTACCTCTCTCCGTGCATCAAATTCGTGCTCGGAAACGGCGGTGGTGCGCCGCCGAAGGACTGCTGCGCCGGATTGAAGGGGCTCTACGGCCAGGCTAAGACCGCAGCTGAACGGCAAACAGTGTGCAAATGCATTAAGTCCGTCGCCGACCAGGCGCCGCCGCAGGCCATAAAGAACGCTGCTTCGCTGCCGGGAAAATGTAAGGTTGACATTCCGTACAAGATTGACCCAAGTATAGATTGCTCAAAGTAAGTACAAACAGTGTATTATACTTACACACACAAAACGCACGCTATTTTATCTAATTATATGCATAGTTAACGTTTTCTTTCTATGTTTGTATATATAGGATTAAGTGAAGATCGTATGGAGATTTGGTTCTTGGAGCACGAATAATACTTCCTAACCTTTACTACGTAATGAAGTGTTCTGTTGTAATAAGCATCTGTTGGCGTAATTGATATAAGAATTTAAAGAATGGCATTATTGCTTGGCAATAAGCATTTTAAAAAAGCTGCAAAATCGCCTGAAATAAATGGATAGTTTAAAGCATCGATAGCATTTAGCCATCTACAAAAAATGATGAAAAATTGTAGTTATAAGAAAAAATAAATCCTATTGGAAAATTAACGAAATCTAGTCCCCGTGCTCGTGCAATTATTTGGTTAACAAATATGAAAAAAGCCAATCGTTTACTTGAACATCGGTTTTATAGAATTGGAGTCGCTCATTAATCGGGAAAATTATAAAAATGGGTCACTAAGTATGCCAATTTTCGATTTTGGGTCACTATGTTTGTCAGTTACAGAACTAGGTCACTAAGTATGTATATAGTTACAAAATTAGGTCACTGACCTCTTTTTTCTTATTATATACATATTTAGTGACCCAAATTTGTAACTATATACATACTTAGTGACCTACTTTTGTTACTATATACATATTTAGTGACTTAGTTTTGTAACTAGTGACCCAATTTTGTTACTATATACATACATACTTAGTGACCTAGTTTTTTAATTGGCAAAGATAATGACCTAAAATAAAAAAATGGTATACTTAGTGACCCATTTTTATAAGTTTGCCCTCATTAACTACTTACTTCAGATTTACATTTCGTGAACAATAATACCTAATATATCAAGCTATATGTAATTGGAGAGTTTCCTAGTTTTCGAGTTTGACGTTCTCTAAGATAGGATATCAATATCTACCTAAGGAACTTAGAGATTTATTATTATTCACACAGTTCTCCATTATGGTCTCTCAATATTTAGTGATCTAATTTTTCCAATATTAAACCCTTCACAAGGCCAATTACTACTATATCGAGGCATCAGTTAATTTATCATCCAAGGATCGCCTAACTTCTCTTTCTCTCTAAAACCCTAACACAAAATCAGTGATCGACGCTCAACCCCTCCTCCACACACTCTATATAAACAACCATTTGCAACACATGATTTCTAAGACACACACAATAATTCTCTTTGGCAAACAAAACAAAGAAAAACAAGAAAAAAAAGGCCGTAAAAACATGAATGCTTATAAGTCGATCGCCATCTTCGTCGTTGTATTGGCGGCCGCCGTGGGGCCCATGCTGAAGACGGCCGAGGCTGAGATTACTTGTAACACGGTTGTTTCTTACCTCAAGCCTTGCATTCCTTATGTGACTGAGAATAAACCCTTGGGTGGTAAGTGCTGTAATGGTGTTAATGGGATTTACAAATTGGCAAAGACAACCTCAGACAAACGGGACGTTTGTTCGTGTCTGAAGAGTTTGGCCAACTCTTACAATAACGTCGACTATAAAAAGGCGGCCTCTTTGCCCCGTCAGTGTGGGGTCGACATTCCTTACGAAATCAGCCCATCGACCGACTGCTCAAAGTATGCATTTTTTCATATGTTGTCTATATATAATTCTCTATTATTATCTTATTGCATGCAGCCATGGAGGCAAATTTCTTTTTTATTATGCCGAAAGTGAAGCTGACATTACATTGTTCAGGGTGAAATGAGGTTTTGACTAGGAAAAGAAAAAGAGTGAGGTTGCCGTACGTATAAATATAAAATAAATAAGTTTGGGAACATGTAGCAAGTAGATTTTCTGAAGTCTACGAGCTTTTCACCTTGTAACATGTTCTTGTTGAGAGATCGTATGACGATCTGTCGTCGGATGAATATATGTGAAGTTATCCACCATAATTATGGACAGTATTTCTTACAGTTCTTGAGTTTAATTAACCTAAAGAAGATACCTAAATCTTGGCGTTATATACCTTAATCATCGTACGTCACGTCACGCACCATTCGGATCATATTCGATGCGACGTGATTCTTTTTCATTTGAACATTTTATTCCAACAATGTAGGAAACGTTTTATGCCAAATCAATTTGATCATGAAATATCGTGTATGTGACAAATGACATGCGATTCTTTTTCATTTACGTATTGCATAGGGCAACGATCAATAACAAATAAAACAAGTACTATATATAGACGTTCAATAGGGTTGGTAGACATCAACTTTCGACTTGATTTTTTTTAATAAGAAAAACTCACCGACACTATTCGAATGCCTTGTAACGACGATTGCTAATTTGCTATGTTTGTCGGTAAGCGCTTTTCCGAAAAAAAGAAGTGTATTTATGACAAGATATGTATCATACATTCCTAACTCACGAGATCAATAGTTTGATTTGATGTTAACCCCACAAAAACCGAATTCAATGGTTTATCAAATTCGATTAATTTGATTGAATTTGTGGACGTAACTTGTTCCTAACTTCTGTTTCAAACCAACTTCAGCGTTTCGTGTCTGTTAAAAATAATGTCGCGGTGCGTTCCGTTTATTTTACATCAAATCACTTGCGATTTTCGTATCAGTTTCACGTTTATTTATAAAGCTCATCCGTTACATAGCGAATATAGGGCAATACGCTTGAGTTTGTCTTAGCTTAAAAACCCCCCCACGCTAAGTTGCTGGAAAATGCTGTTTCATTCTCCGTCTACATAGCATTTGAACTTCGAAATCTAATGGTACATTGAAATGATGATTCGTTTTTTTTTTCCCGTAAATTTTTTCTCCAATTCTTTAGTATGTTGTTAGTAACTCCACACAGCATGTAATTCAGTAAAAAAAAAAAAAGAAAAAGAAATTCCCGCATTGCTACATCGTCGATCTAAATTCAATCAAGAATGTAGTCCTCATACTTCGACTCAACTCGGTACGAAGCAATTCTAAACCTCACTATCGCCGATTTTGAACGGGATAAATCCTTCGTGGTTCGTACGACCAATGGATATAAAAGAATTCAAAATCTAGGGATTTAAGTTCTTGTAAGTTGTAGATAAACATTTAATTTCCTGGGGTTAAGTACTCTTTGGAAGAAACATAAGAAAGTATGGAATCTTAAAAAAAAAACATCATGTATGTAATAAATAATCATGACCAAGGCCCGCCTTTAATCAGACGATTTCCCGGCGCTAACCTCTTCGACCACCTCCTTCGCAGCAGCACAAGAATCATATTCCTCGAGCGCTCGACCCGCCGTCCGAATCATCGCCAAGCTCGTAAGACCGTTCTCCTTTAAGTACGCCTCCAAAGGCAAAGTCGCCTCTTTCACAAGGCCCAACATACTCGCGCTCGGCGGCGAACTATCATCCATACGGAAATTCAAATCCAACCCACCTCGAACGAAAACCTCGTGATCGTTTTCAGACGACTTCCCTTCCTTGGAGGATTGGCTCTTCTTCCTCGCGGCGACAATCTCAGCTTCGCGGTCGTTCTGGCGCTTTTTCTTGCGCATCATCAGCGTCTTGAATCTGCGCTTTACGGTCATGCATACGTTGCAAGCGCAGGTGGGCTTGTGCTTGCCCTTGCCGCTCGGCGGCTGTATGCACACGATGCACGAGCAGCCCGGCCTGTGCCGAGGGTGCTTCGTGGTCATCGTCGTGGGCCCGCTCGGGTCGCCCGTGGGCGGGTCGTTCTGATGATGAGATTCGTGCTCGTGTTTTTCGTGCGCTGAGTAGTTGGCCTCGAGCCTTCGGTGTCGAAATTCTAAATTTTGGAGATATAAGATACAAGAGATTTAGATGTAAAGGTGAGCGCAATCAAAATCGTACGGTACCTTTGTCCATTTTCAGAAGATTCTCGAGTTCTTGGGCATCTAGTTCGTCTGGGGCAGAACACGAGTTTCTGATCAGAGGAAAGATGGGGAGAAAATTGTTACAACTGTAGCTCTTCTTACGGTAGGCCATTGTAGAGAAATTTTTTACCCAACCTCGTAAGATCGTTAACGTTGTCCCGACATGTCCACTGGGGAGGAAGAACTTGATCAAAAGGCAGCTTTCTCCATTTAGAGCAACTATCACACTGAGCCCATTGCTCTTGCTCCCTACATTATAAATGTTATCTTACTGGTTATTATTACTCAGATGTTTTTCGACTAAGATCATGCCAAGAATCATATCATAGCATACTCTCTCTCTCTCTCTCTCTCTCTCTCTCTCTCTCTCTCTCTCTCACACACACACACACTCTCTCTCTCTCTCATTTCATCTTACCCGGAGAGATGAGAAATGAAAATACCCCTTTTCCCAAAAACCGGCGGTTCCTGAGAAAGAGATGAAACCCATGATTAAACAAATGAACTAAAGATAGAATATGAAAGAAAAGAAAAAGAAGTAATTCTTACATCAAACTCCTCGAATTCATAATCCTCGATTGAGGTGGTGCTGGGCTCAACGCTAGGCGGAGGCAGAAGCATGTCCTGTATCTCCTCCCAAGAAAGCCTCAGTTCCATGGCGTCGTACTCATCGATATGCAGCCTTTTACTGCCCTTCGATCCCACATTTCGACTCCTCTTGCGATCTTGGGCGAGCAAATTACCATTTTCTCCAGACTTGGAAGCTTCCCTTTCAATGCCCGAGCATAATACGTGTTTGGACAACAAAGTCATCGGGGCATTCTTGCTTCCTTTCAGTGTCTGAAACAGGCCAGAGTATCCGCTCATTATAGGTAGATTCTCAGCAGCTGTGCAAAGTTCCCCTTCAGAATCCTGCCATGGGATAAATTGCATTGCTGTTGATTTACATTTGCCATGTTCACAATTTTGGAAAAAAAAAAGGACGTTATTTACCGGCTGTGCCAGCATATTATTCGATGCTTTTCGAAATCCCATTACGAGTTTTCCCTCTGGGTCCATACGACTGAAAGTAACTGAAAGAAACACATCCATGAAGAATGTAATAACTAATGCAGGGTACAAGTTTTGCAGATAAGCTAGTCAAGAAAATCCCAGGAAAAAAAGGTTGTTTTAAGATTACCAGTATCTCCAGCTTGTAATTGCATTGACTGAATGCAAGGAGTCACGCCCTCTAGAACGTACATTCTGCTGTTATTATTCGGCCAAAAGCGAAATTGGAAAACCCATTCTTTTCCCTTAACGTCCTGAATCTTCAGAGGAAGGCCCTCGGGTTGGGAAATCGGTGGAAAATAAGCCTGGAAACTGAGTTACGTTAATAATTCCAAGATAAGCGCAAGGATAATAAATGTTCCTTCCATGCATGAAGGGTCGGGGAAGACGATGAACAAACTTACTTCAGCGCACGCTTTAGGAAGAACCAAACGACCGATTCGACCAGCGTCGCTGGCGCTCAAAACCTTCTCGAATAAAGGAACGATCGTAGAGTTCGAGCTGGGAGATGATCGTAAGATTAAGGGAAACTAAAACGTTAATTGGCTAAAAAAAAGCTCGAATAAAAATACGAAGGATACTCTCCAGTTATTTGCTGCAGTTCTTGGTCGGTAATCCTTGGCCAATAACGTGGAAGCAGCTGATTTTTGACCCTCCCTTCGATGGGCGGTCGAGCGACTCTTAGCTGTGGAGCGCTGTTTGTTGCAAGAATGGGATTTGCGAACTTAGGCATTAGCTGATGGTGTGTCTTAATTCCACGGTCTAAGGAGAAAATAGAAGGGAACAAGTCTCTTTCCTTGGGCATTGACATGGAGTTCGACGAAGTGGGTAAGTTGATGCTCAGATCTGTCTCGACTGATGGTTTATTTACGTTTAGGTCGCTCGAAGTTTCTTGCAGTAATTCGTAGATCTTTCTTGGAGTTGTATTGCTGATCTTAGGTAGTTGAAGGTGTTCTTGGATCGGAGTTTCACTGGCATCACCTTCCGTCTTCTCAAGATTGTGGGCCGTGTTATCTTCTTTCGTAATAACGCATGCTTCAGTTTTTTCCTCAGACGACGTCTGCTTTGCAAGAATCAGAAGATACACAGAATTTGATCATCAGAAAAAAAGACGAAAAAAAACAAACTTAGAAAAAAGTCAAATAGGAAGCAAGAAATCTTACAGCAGAAAGGATCGAGTTTTTGCTACTACAACCATTGCAAATTACGCCGCCAGCGTCCAATAGCTCGAGCGAAGAACTAGAAGCAATGCACCCACAGTGAAGACGCTATAATTACATTGCGCAAAAAATTAGTGCGTAATGAATGGTGTGGCGATGAAGTAAACCTAGAAAAAAATTCAAATGTAGTAAGTAGTATATAATTCTTTAGGTCTCACCTTCCCACATGAGTCACATTCTCTCCAACCACTGTCCTCGGAGTGGAATGTTTCGCAGAACGTTAACTCCTTGTACGCACTCCTTTTGTTAAGCCAATCAAATAAGTAAGTTCTATTAACAATTTGCTCGTGAATTCAAGTAACGTCTGTAATAGTATAATACGTCTTGAAGTCAGCAACTTTACCTTTCCCTAAACAATTTATTCAATATCGGATCATCATGTTCTACGGCGGCCTACTGTTAGTACACCCAAAATTATGCAGAAGAAAGGAAATATGATGATAGCCTAACATCTTAGCTATCAACGATTCTTGAATTTTGCCTATTCAACTAATATGCAGGGGAATTTCGCGGGAGTGCATAATGTAGATAATCCACACATAATTCTTGTAGATAATCAGTCTTCTAACTCCAATAAAAACACAAGGTTTCCATAGTGCTTGCAGCGCAAAGGGAATTTGCAGCACTAAAACAAAATTCTAAATTAGTGGGAAGATACTTCAACATTGAGAAATATCGCTAAGCTAAAACTTGAGATATTTAACCAACAAAAAATAGATACAAAAAAATCAATATATGCATACCCGCAATGATCACAGAGAGTAGCAAATCCACCAGATCGCAAAGGCCATCCCTTTTCCCATTCCGAAGAGTTTGATTTAGCCCCACACTTCACATTCATGCACTCCATTAATAACTATAAAAAGCATAAAGAATCAGTGGATTAGCAACAATTGAGCCATGATAATAAAAAGATTGAAAGAAAGAATTTGATGTCCAAATCGTAAAAGCATATACTCGGAAACTCATCTTACCAAGACAAGCAACGGAGATTTGTACCTTGCAAGAGCTTCAACAAAGATCTTGGCTGGAGGATTACTGTGAGGCAACAGTTGCAAGAAAGCTATCCACCTTATCAATATTACATCTTTAATCAGCTTAAATACGTAATCTACATAGGTAGAGCCGAAAAGAGTCGACCCAACTCCACAACTCTTACACTAACTTCATGCGAAAAAGAATCGACAAATAGAACAAGCAGCAGCAAAGAGGAGGATGCTCTTCTTACAATTTATATGAAAATTACAGAAAAGGTCTTCCCTCTTCTTTGCTGTTCGCCAGCTGTCGTGGCCTCGACTTGTGCCCTTAACGTCCGATTCGGTGCACGCTCGATGGTTTGGTGTTTAAGCAATAATCATTACCAAGAGAGGTTTTTTCTCTTTTTCTTTTTGTTTTTTTGAGTTTCTTGTATTGCAGCAATATGCTGGATGACGTAGGAGACACGTCATAGGTGGCGTCATTATTCGCTTCGTATCCTAAAATCAAATAGTAGTACTAGGGTTTTGTTGTTTGTTCTTATTTTGCTTTCTCTAACCTAATCTTGGATAGTGAAGTGTTAACATGAAATAATTTCCTTCCATTACTGATTTTCCTGGCAATGGTTTCCATTTGTCTAATTATGTTAAAATAAAATAAGAATTTATGGGCTTGGGTAAAGACAAGATTTCCTTCTTTTATGATATAAATCTCTCTTCATCTTCCTGAAAAGTTGCATAATTAATTCCTATCCTATCCATGTTAAAAATAATAATAATAATTCACATTTTGGACGATATATTGAAGGAAAATATAGCATCAAAGATTCAAACGTGACGTCGGGACACATCTTTAATGATTCTAAATATATTAATTAATAATAAAAAAAACAATTGATTTCAAAATTGATGTGATTTGGGCCCATTTAGCAATAAATTGACCCGACCCATTTCTATCCTTTAAATGTGGATCCATTTTTTTTGGGCTACACGTTCATTTACAAATATAATGTGCGTTTCGTGCAAGAGGTTTTAAAAGGGGCAATTAGTAAGACTATTATTGCATTTTATGTAATTATTTCTTATTTTTTTCCTCGAGAAGAGCCAAAGATTACTTTATTAACGACTTTGTCAGTTGTCGCTCTCTCCTATTACATGTGATGTGAGTCATCAATCAGTGTACAATATTTCTTGTTTATATATGTTGGTGCTTTTTCAAATGCGGAAAGATAGTACAAATAAAGGCGATGGCGTTAGAAATTATTTGATGAGTATTATAAGTGGTTATTTATGACTCATGCTGATGTTTTTTCTCATTACGTATACTCCATCGCGCAAGCAAACCTATCAATATATTTTTATATTACCTAACCATAAAACCTAGAAAAATGAAATGTTTAATATTATACTATGCTGCAATCGTGATCTGGCTTTAAGTGAAAAAGATGGTTTCAGCTTGTGCCTCAAATACAGACAAAGTTAAAGATAATGAATGGTATTTACTAATAATATATATTATATATATTATATATATATATATATATAACGTTGACATACATCGATCATAAAGACAAGTATATACATATGCTTATTTTTATTATTGAGTTAGGCAGATGCATGCATCAAAATCTTATAAAGAATCCGCCAAGTGCGCGGACGGCACAAAAGAAAAATCATAATATGTAGAACAATAATTATATCCGAAAGTTTGATTTTAGTACATCCCCCAAGCTTCTGCCTAGCCTCCTATCCTATAGCACACTAATATAGTGTGAAAGAATTTTTTTCTTTCAAGATTTTCGGATAATCCTGTCTATATTCACTTAGATTCCTGACAAAAGATAAATAACGAATCTGTAAAAGCACTTTTCGATGGACCCATATATAGGGGTGGGCATCGGATCGGGTAGTCGGGCATCGGGTAGTTCGGGTTCGGGTAGTTCGGGTTCGGGTTAAGATTTTCACTACCCGAACCCGACCCGATTTACGGCGGGTACCCGCTTGTCGGGTATATATCGGGTTCGGGTACCCGACATCGGGTAGTCGGGTACCCGATTTTTTAATTGGGATGACTAAAAATATTATAATTCAATAATATTAAAATATCAATGTTATATATTAATATCGCTTACAATATTTGGATATTTTGTTTTCAATAAATGTAATATATACATATTTTATATGTTTATTTATAAAATTTTGAGAATATATTTTAAATTTTTATGATGATCTATGCATTTATATAAAATATCAGTTGTTAATTATACACTTAAAATAAGAAATTAGTCGAAATATTGTTTAAACTTTAACATCACTCAAGTTATATATTGATATCTAAATATGTAATTATATATATTTTTAATGTATGTACAAAATTAATAATTTTTTTTATAAAAAAAATGTCGGGTACCCGATCGGGTTATTCGGGTAATAAATTACTACCCGATACCCGACCCGATTAATAAATTCGGGTATCGGGTAACCCGATACCCGACAAATAACCCGAATTACCCGACCCGAACTACCCGAACCCGATCGGGTTCGGGTAAAACCCGAATACCCGAACCCGAACGCCCACCCCTACCCATATATGCAAGTTGCGCAAGTATCACGAATATTCATCATCGTGGAAATTAGAAGATATTAATGTTACTAGAACAAAATATAATATGCGTGAACAAGCGATCGATGAGACAAACATTTACTAAAATAAGAGCTATATTATATATTACAGCACAAACAGTACCTATGTACAGTAAGACGATAGGCGAAATATGAAAAACTGTAGCTAGGGTTGGCTGCACAACTAAGATGATGATATCGTAACACCCTAAAATAAGTTTCCGATCATCCACTATTACAACATTAAAATTATAACAGTAATTAGCTGATGCTCCATGATTCTCAGACGAAGTTACCCTCTGTAGCTGATCAGCCCTTCAATGAATAACTCATCGAAAACAGAATCCTCGCCGCCATTCACCATACCGTTCATAATCTGCTGGTCCATCGTATCGTCGTGCGTGCTCGCAGTAGAGGAATAAACCTCGGAGATATTGGAGTTCGCATCGAAGGGATCATAAGGAGATATGTAATAATCAGACTGATGAGAAGATGGCGTTTTGGCGATTTCAGATCTCATTGCATTGCTATCATTCCCTTGATCGATCATCGTTTCAGAGATTTTATTGTAACTTTTGGGCTGATGCTGAAAATTCCAAAATAAGGAGGAAGGAATAATATCGTTGTCTTCGTCGTCGTTGAATAACTGATGATGGGCTGACGATGATGATGATGTTCCCATTTTTGTGATCAAATTCTTGCATGTGTGTTGGCCGTCGTACGTTGTACGGTACATCGGTGGGTTTTCTTGAATCTGCTGTACGTGTTTCTTGGCTTTGCAGCCCTGATCGTACTTGTGCGTGCATCTGTAGTAATTTCTGCATTTTTCATAAGATCAAGAATTAAATGAATATCATACTACTTGAGTAGCTAGGAAAATGGCGCCTCACTCGACTTAAGAGGAATTATTTAATTACTATACTACCTTGGATGGTCTGAGTCAAGAATCCTTTTTTGTCCGTATTTCCTCCAGCCATGGCCATCTTGAAACAAATTAGGAGTGTCTTTGGTATATGTTTTCTGTGACCTCCTGCGATAATTAATTATATTGATTCGATCATTAACTTTGCTTTTCTATATGTGCTTCTTCTTATTCATTATATTGGCAAACAAGTCTCATCAATTGTCGGCATCATTTATGGACGGACACACATAATTTATGGAAAACATAATATGACAATAATATGGTGATTGCGAAAACAATATATTAGTATACCATTTTTTTTTTTTTTGTGTTTTGCTATAGTCATCAAGTGATGGTTTTTCTTTCTTAACTATATGTACGTTACCTTCTCTTGTAGCAACCTCGCCGATCTTTCTGCGCCGGCCTCTTACCACTGTCGCCGGAATCCTCCATTTTTCTCACCGCCGACGAGTCAACGGCCGGCGGCGTCAAACGTGAATAATCCTCCTCATCTAGCATCGAAATTGACCGTGCAAAAGCGTCAAATATCTTCCCAACCAAACTCCGAGCAGCGAAGAAAAGATCATCCGCCGCCGATGGCGGCGGAGGTGAAGTAGAATCACCTCCGACGATCTCAGATATCATGACCAGCAGTTGATCGGCCATATTACGGCCACGTGTCAGCTCATCACGCACTCTCATCGGACTTATTTTATCACCATTTGCATCGACTAAAGAGGAAGAAGAAGCAGCCATGCTTTGCTCTCACTCACTCTCTTCTCCTGCGACTAAGATATTTTTGAGTGTGATGATCTGCTCTAAAAGACTTTCGTGAGTTTTTATAACATATCGTGAGTTGGGTAGCTTCGTAGAAATGGAGTGCTTAATTTTCTTATTTTTTATTTTTCTATGTCTTTTTTTATCCGTTGTTTGTCTATTCTGGGAAACTCGTAGGAAACTTCAGGGAGGAGAGTAGGACTGTAGTGGGAAATCCCACGCGCGATTCGGTGGGAGGCAGTAACACCTGTACCGTCGTGAGGATAACGATACCGACTAGCGCGTGGAGTCTTTTTGGCCTTGCGCATTGCTGATGACGTCTGCATGCTTTCGTCACAAGTACGTCACTAGGATATAGCCTATGTAGTTAATTAGGGCTGATTAGAATATTCATAATACAGATACAGTTTATTAATATGTACAATTCAATTCGAGAGGATAACTTTCATTAACCCGACCCATATCGCGACTGGTTTCATTCGTATTATATTAAAACATTTATGGAATTTGCATGAAGGACCACTTCATTAAAAGGTTAAAAAACCATTAGCAGCTTAATAAGATGCAACGGTTGATTAAAATAAAGGATACATCGTGATAACGACTAAATAGTAAAAATATTGCTTTGTAGATCAGCGTGTTCATTTCGATTGTGTGGTTAATAATGGCGTAAGCAAGTTGAAGATTAGGATCAGATTTTGGAGAATGCCATAATTTATTATATTATTAATTGGTAACATCGTAGTAAATGTTTGATATGTCCACTTTACAGTGGAGCAATAGCTGGTTTGGAAGAAAAGGGGGTGTTCACACTTCACACTATATATTAAAACATAAATAGTAAGGAAAAAACAGATGTGGAAAGAAAGTCGAGTTCACACTAAGCTTACTAGAAGGTCCACACCGTCTAACTCGACTAGTATGGGTAACCATGGTAGCGTTGATGCTTGACATTTGCTCAAATTTATGTGAATAATTGTATTTATTACATACATAAATATGTGTATAATTGTATTTATTACATACTTGCATAAATATTTGTATAAAGGCTACCGGGATAGAGAAAAAGATAAATTAGACCAGCTCTCTCAATGTTCCTTGCAAGTACACATAAGGGTCAAAGAATAAACGACTATGCTATTGCTACAACTCTTTACAAAAAGCGATTACTGCATAAAATCTTCTCTTCTATCCCAAGTCATCTCCGTCCTTGAAAGCGTGTCATCTGAAGTGCGATATAGCAGTATAGCAGTTCCCAAGAACTAAAAATGAAGCTTTAAACTTAGGTTACAATTCAGACAACATGGTATAGTGTAGCAACACATCCTCACAAAAGGGTTGTTAGTAAGAAGACGAAATCATCAATGAAACATAAACTTACAGTTCAATCACGGATAGCTCGTCGCCAAGGCGAATATAATGAGACTTTTAAACTGTTCGGCGAGTCATCGTGTCGAAGATTCATCATCAGCCTTCGATCCAAGGAAACGTCTATTTCTCAGAATCTCAGCTTCTCTAGCAATTTGTATGTCCGAAGGCCAGAAAATCTGACGCACAATCTTGAAAATAAACCGAGGCAGCAATCCGATGACCATTATCAGCAAAATGCAAAACCAGTAAGATGGAGACTTCACCAGACGATATACAGTACTGCAGAAACAAAACTACAATCATGAGAAAATAAATAGATCTAACGTAAGATCGCCATGAGAAAGAAATAATTGTAATTAAACCGACCCGTAATTTGGGAAAACGGGTATAGAATCGAGCACCACCATACAGCCATAGGTCACCACAATCGATCCCCATATAGCAAGATGAGTGATAAAAACCCATCTCTGTACATCCATTGCCAGGTGAATATTGACGATGATGACTACAGATATGGTCCATAAGCTGCCCATACTCCATATATCGATGGTGCTTTCTCGGTAGGTACAAAATGGAACGTAGAAGAGAACAAGGCTCTGCCACAGCGTATCGAGCATCGTCATCCAAAAGAGGGAAAGGTTATAACTCTCTTGTCGATGGCCAGCCGTGTAGAGTTTGGGGTATTTGAGTAACGTCTTGTGACTTAGGTCTTTGTCTAAAATACCGACGATGATGGTAGGGATGGAAGTGTATATGACAGAATAGAAAACGCTGCTCCAGTCAGTTAGAGCGGAAGTAGTTGAAAAGGCTGTACACAGTATGTACCTACGAACAGAAAAATAATGTCTTCATATAAGATTGCTACAGTGAGATGCAAAATCAAGAACGTAAGTTTGTGTCCCGTAGAAGTTGAGAACAGAATGCTAATGAATGACGAACGAGGATATGGATTACCAGAAAAGCATTAATACGAAGACTGCATTTCGATAGAAGTTGTAGAGGACAAGATAGCCGACACGCTGATAATTCGAATGGCCATGCACCAGAAGTAACCTCTTCAAGAACCTAAACTGTCCCATGGCAAAGTCTGAAGCCATTACTGCCTGGCGCCCTTCTTGACCACAAATTCCTACACCAACATCTGCCATTTGTATCATTGAAACATCATTGGCCCCTATAAAAAGAGAATAAAAAAACTATTAGATGCATGAAAAGTTGATAAAGATTTATCGAAAGAATCACTATCGCATAGAGCCTACAAGGAATTAGCAATAAAACTTCCACAAACAACGTCCTTAAAGATAAAACCACTGAATGAAATAGGATACAGACCATAGAAGTGGTTGAACATAATAGAACGAGGAAAGCTAACTTACCATCACCTATAGCCAGTGTCATGTCGTCGGTGCGACCTTTAATCATGTCAACAATTCCAGCTTTCTGCAATGGTGCAACCCGACAACAGAGGACAACCTTACATGATGTTGCAAGGTCGAAAAGCTGAGCAAAATAACAAAAAAAAATGAGGCTAGGTCAGCAAAGCACATCATCAACTTAGAAATCAAATTCAATGACCGTCTAAATTTGCACATTATCCAATATAACTTTATATTCAAAGAAAGAACTTGCCTCGGATTCCAGATCCTTCTCCAATATGTAAACCAGACTATTTCCATCAATTACAAGGGCCAATTGTCCAAAAGGGCCATCTTCCTCAGTACTCCGTGCAATATTGGATGGTTTGGTGGAAGAAGTTTCAAGATAATCTATTTCAACTTCCATTTTCTTTTCCAATATCTGGTCAGAGTAACCTGCAGCAGACTTATTTAGGTACTTGTCTTTTGCATCACAAAGAAGTTTTCTACACTCGTTCTCCGAGCTTCCATTTATGATAATCTGTTGCATATCTGCAGTCAAAAGTCTACAAGAAAGACCAATAGATATCGCTGTTTCTTGCTTATCTCCAGTAAGCACCCACACCTTTATTCCAGCTTGGCGAAGGGACTCAATGGCTTCAGGGACACCTTCTTGTAGCTTGTCCTCGATAGCCGTAGCCCCGACAAGAGTCAAATCACATTCGATAAAGGCTGCTGTTTGGCGCAATCTCAACGATCGATCAGAGAGAGACGTACTTGCGTCCTCATACATCCTTTGCCATTCCATGACTTGGCTGTAGGAAAGTTCCTTCACAGCTACAACAAGTGTGCGCAGACCTTCCAATGAATATTTATTCAAGTGATCTATTGTGGAGTTTTTTATCCGATTATCACTCGGGTGATTTTCCTTTAAAATGCTGAGCATTGATGTATCAGCTCCTTTTACCAGTACCTTAACAGTACCATTAGGAAATCGTAGTACTGCAGACATCCTTTTACGAACACTATCAAACTCATGCAAACCCAAGACTTCCAACCTGCATTTAACCATTCGGAAATTTAAAGCTGTCAGATTAACTTCAAGTTTAAATTTAACGTTAAAGAAAATTACATGCTAGTAGAATACATCAAATTCAAGGGTCCTCCGCACGACTTAATATAACTTCCTTCACGAAAAATAAAAGACAAAAACTACAGATTGTTTTCTAGTGGAAGTTAAGCAAACTCATTCAGAAGGTACACATGCCTAATGAGACTCGAAATTTTTAGCAGACAAAACAAGCTGAAGGAGTAGCCTTCTACCTTAATTTCTCACCATTGGCATCAATCACTATATGCCCAGACGTACGCTCGCAAAGTGTATAACCATAGGCAGAAGCTGCAGCGGCCAGTGCCTGTTCATCAGGGGATTCACCTTGAAAATTTATAGGTCTCCTACTGTCGCATGATGTACTGTCTGATCCACTCGATTGACTGTCAGTAAGAATAGGAATAACAGTATTACAAGCCGCCAATGTAAGAAAGAACTCATGTGCGGCAATTCTGTCTTCTCCATGCGGATCTTTGTATAGCAATTTCATCAACTCTGAATCAGGGGTAATTTCAGATTTGAGTTTCCATTTTTTCCCACCCAGAATACCATCACCAACTGCAAAGGTATACCGAACTTTAGTATTAAAGAAAATGAACGTGAAAATGAACAAGAAAATACATCACCAAGATATATATATTTTTTTAAAAAAATAGTTCACCGAAAAAGTAAGCCTACCTCGGGCATCCAAGTCAAGTGAGGAGCCAAGCATTGATAGATTGCCATCATAACTCCTTCCCCAGATACTCGCTTTTCTAAATTCCATCTTGTTCTCTGTTAGTGTGCCAGTCTTGTCAGAGAATATATACCGTATTTGTCCCAAGTCCTCATTAATATTCAGAGACCTACACTGGAACCTTGAATCGCTGCTACTGTCATACATGTGCCTGTCACCGATCATGAAATAGGACTGGCCCAAACGCACGAGCTCCATTGTAATGTACAGCGATATTGGAATCATTATTTGGAAAACGATAATAGAACTCAAAAACGAGAAAAAAGCCTCCATCGGAATACCGTAGAATTTGTACTCTTTGCCTTCTTTTCCTTTCTGGAAGTAAACTTTCCGGTAATAAGGCAAAGTATCAAGCCGATCCTTGTGTTGTCTTAGCCATAATCCCATCCCTGATGCCACGACTAGGCACATTATCAGAAGGAAAACCGATAACCACAGAGTTTCTCTGTTCATGTAGGTTTCGAGCCTGCTTCGCTTAGAAGGAGACATTGCACTGTTTAGCATGGCTTTCGTATCCTGTCCAGCATAAACCACAACCCCGATCGCCCACTCTGTGTTCTTCAATTGACAACCACGCAACATGATATTTGATTGGTTGAGAGGATATCGACGGTCTTCAAGCTCCATGTTAGCCGTGAACTCGTAAATATTACGGTTCGGCTGCTCACACCTGATCATACCCGATATTGTTGTCCCTTTAAGAACAACATTGTTGGTTTCTTGCCGAGCATATCTAGTCTTCAAGTTCGATTCTCCATCAAGGTTCATTGTTTGTATATACGCAATCCCACTAGGATCACTGGTACCTAGCAAGACAATGTCACATGGAATAGTTTCATCATTACTTATCTTCACTATTTCACCAGCCTGTATCTTTTTCCATGCTTTGGGACTAAACTCATTGAGTTGTAGAACAAGGGCCTCTCGATTATTTTCATTCCTATCAGATCTGTGTCTTCTCCAGTCTTCATAACCATCTTTCACAGCAGTTACAGTTAGAACGAAAAGAAGGGGGAAAAGTGAAACGGTTCTTCCAAAGACAGCAAGAGGGGGAAGCTGGTTCAAGGCAGCAATGGCCAGGAAATATAAATAAGCAACCCTGTGGAACTGAATAAAGAGGTTCTTCGGCAGGAAATTAAGGAAAGTATACTTGCTCGTTCGAATTTCATTTCCAGAAAACTCACACTTATGATTAGTTTTCCTCAGATCATTGATATAAATCAACCTGGGGTTACTGTTATGTGCCATATTATCCTCCATTTCCAACTGCATGCTGATTTGAAGGAACCTCTGAGACCTCTGTGGCCTATGAGATTTGTCCAAGTTTTGCCTCTGAGAAGAACGAGCAAGAGAAAAGGCTCCCGAAACGTCAAAGGCTCTCACATCATATCGTGTGTCTAAGACACCTCCCCAAGACACAAGGCGTTTCCTCTCACGCGGTGGAACCCTTTTATGGAGCTCGGCCGACTTAAATTCTTTTCGTAAGGGTCTCAAAACCGGGCGTTCGATCAAATTTCCCGAGCCAGCTATACTGTGAGCTGGAGTTAGAGTTTCTTCAAATTCCTTAAGATCATACAACTTATCCGACGTCTCATCGTCAACTGATGAGCTATATTCTGAGGTTGTCTGGCAAAGACAACCGCCCAAAGAACAGATCCCTAAAGACGAGTGGCGGTGATTATGATGCAGTGCGTTAGGACTCGGGGCAGAAAAGAGTTCGGGGTGAGGCAACAACGGACGGTCTGAAGAAGACATACAGAAGAATCCACCAACTTCTTATAAAACACATTGGAGGATGGCATAACTATACAGCCAAAATCCAATGAAGTTAATTAAACCCTACAAACCCCCAGGAAGTGCCTTCAAAGTGTGTGGTTTTGGCCTTTTTTTTTTTCACAGATCAACAATTGAAGAGAATGCTAATTGCCGAATCATTAAACCATCTGCATTTTCACCATCTCCTACGATAATAACCTTTTTCGTCGATATAAAATCCCCAGAACACATCCCCTTACAATCAATCAATAAGCTTCATGAACAAATCCACCAACTTCAGAAAAAATCAAAATTCGATCTTGCTCAGAAAACCCTATCAAAAAATCAAAAGTTACAGAAAATCATTACGACGATATGAATGAACTTTGCAGCAAATAAAAACAGGCAACTTTCCACACAGCCTTCAGCAAAATGCCATAACCGGAAACCAAATACAAAGGCATCTAATAAAATGACAAAATCAAGAAACATGCAAAAAAAAGAACGAGTCAGAAGGTCATCAACACGTCGAGCTACCCAACAACGAAATAATACAAAACAGAAATAACCCAACTGCAGATCCATATAATATACGACAAGCAATTAAATAGCCCTGTGATACAGACCTGTGATCATTGAAAGCAGCTATGAGATAGAAACAAAAGCCTGTTAAAATCGCCGCCTCGTGAAACGTGAGATTGATGCCAAGTGAAAATGATTCAATGCACTAAAATCATAATAATGGCAGTCGAAAATTATGTCAGAAAAATAACTCAGATCTGAGGTCCTTTTCTTCGGTTTTGGACTTTCTCCGTTTAGATCCTGATCCGCTTTTTCTCTCAATTTCCTTTGTATATAATTATTACAGACCCAAAAGAAAAGCTTATTGCTGCGATCATATACGTCTGTATCGATTGTTGATTGATGTCGAATCAGGTTAAAATCAGAGAGAAAAAATACGCAAGAATTTGAATTAATTCGTAATGTAGTTGCCTGAATTAATGCTGAGATTTCGAAGATCCAAGGCGAGAGAAAACACGAAAGCTTAGCACAGGGATGAGTGGAGTAGCACGATTTTTGGCTTTTTTTAATAATTTTTAAATTTAATTTTCGGCCCAATATGAACTTCAAGCCCAACAAGTCGGCGTTGGTCCTTAGTCCATCATCTCCACGCCAACACGAAGAAATAAACTACTAAGCTCAGCTCAGAAACGAATCCCTACAAATCGCAATCGAAATTGCATATCGTAGATCAGCGAAATAGAGAGGAAAGGAGGTGGAAAAGATATGGGGATGATATGGCTAGAAGCTATGCTACCGCTTGGAATCATCGCTGGGATGCTTTGCGTGATGGGTAACGCCCAGTATTTCATCCACAAGGCCGCTCATGGACGGCCCAAGCACATCGGAAACGACGTCTGGGATGTGGCTATGGAGAGGAGGGATAAGAAGATCATGGAGATATTAGCTTCAGCTCCCTCGACATCGAATTCCTCCGATTGATTTTAAGTAAGATTTCTGTTGATTTCCTTGCGTTTTTGCATTTATTTTGTGCTGTGTGTCTGTGGACGGATTGGAAGAGTTTTTGCTCAGCTGCCCTCACACGGTTCTGGTAAATTGTGACCTGAAAATGGTGAATTGTGTTTACCGTTGGATATGTAAGCCTTTTACTCCTAAGAAGAAATTGATTCACCTAATACATTCTCCTGAATTTGAGATTTGCCTAATTCAGTCTCCAGTGATTCAGTCTCCATTTGTTCTATGGAGTTTTGTGTCGATATGAAATCATGATGTTATAGGTAGGTATTCCCCAATTGCTTGGTTAGTTGATATGGAATCGAGGTTAGTTGATATGAACTTGAACAGAACATGAAAAGGGAGGATCTGTCTGATGCCACTGAAGTCTGCATTCTTGCCCTCACCCTTTCTTACATTTCTTGCACTAATTCAATAGTAGCTTATTTCTTGGTGGTTTTTGGTTTCTCTTCTATTAACTAGTTAGCGTCTTTTCTTCTGTGGTGGATTCAGGTGACTAAAGTTTCGAAGACGTGCCGGAATAAGGTGATATATGTCGGTTTCTTACCGTATATTGCACTCGTGCTGAACCCTTTCTTACTTGTTATTACCTTCAGTACCCTTTCGCATAAATAACTCGAGCTGTGTGCAAGTGTTATTTGATTTCGATTTTCCGTAACTGCTATACTATTGAAAATCTCTTTCGGGATTTTACGACGTTGAATTCGTATTACAGATGCTTCTGTGGTATTATATCTCACACGTTACAGACTTGCGTCTCCCAAACTCTACATTACCATGATCCACCGAAAAGAATCACATGAAATCTTACAACATCGAATGGATTTATAGTACAACTGAACCCTTTGCCCCCAAGAAATGTCCATATTCTCAGCTTACCTAAAACATTACTGCGTAAATAGAGATGATGGGTTCTGTTACATCGGCGAAAGCCAAGTAAAACGCACGAATCCTCCAACTGCACTGAGTAATGATGCTTACTCGCAATAAAGACGGAGAAAAGAAGAACAAAATCGAGGCGAAATTGCATGAAAGTGTAATTGAACAACTCTGTGTTTAGTTACCTACACTGCTTTATTAGACAAGTTTTAATGTCTCATTTCTTTGGTTAGCAAACTTTAAGAGTATGACTAGTCTTACGTGTAATGCGAAAGAAATACATCCAAAAGTCGGTGCCCATAGTTGGCAATGAAGCTTTAAATTCGAGATTAATCAAAATGTGAACATATCAAATAAATGTGTATGATTCTGCTGCAACATATCAAATCGTAACATCTGTTCGTATGTATGGAACACCTTCTTGTAAATGTAAGCTTAGTTAAATGTATCCAATTTCAACATAGAATTATGACTCCCTAATAATTTTTTTCATTTAGTTAGTCCTGTCCTTGCCATCTCATTCGATCCATGACTATACGGTCATTATTTTCTTTAATCCCTTAAATTTTCCATTTAATTGCATCTTTTCATTAAAGAAGCTGAAATGGTAAAAAAAAAAAAAGGTCTGTTTGTAAATTGTAACGTCGTTTTCAGATATAATCTGATCCTATTTGGTAACAATGCTATACGTAATATCGGTAAGAAGATTGGAAAATATATACAATTAAGCACAATGATAATTGCCTAATCTATACTCTTATATAGTCTAAGTGAGACAATCAATTTTTTCTACTTTGAGTACTATTAAAACATAAAAAATATATTAAATCATAGTTATATCAATTATTAAAAAAAATTTATTAAACCACCTAGCTTTAAAATCATAATAACCAACTCATTCTATTTTTAGAATATAATTTAGGTATAATTTATTAAAATCATCAATTAATAATTAATTTTATATTTTTGCATAAACATAGCTTGTGTAAAAAATTCTAGTAGAAAGAAAATGAATTTACATAGCCGATAGAATATTCATGAACATTGACTGGACATTCTTTCTTTCTAATTTCTATGCTTCGAACCACCCCTTGCGACCTTTTATCTCTTTTCTTTATCCAAGTCTTCTTTGCACTTGCTTTTCCTTTTCATCTGATTCCGAGTTTTGATTTTCCAGCTGTTCAATCATCGAATTCAGGACGATAGGATTTAGGTCAATTAGAGGTTGCTGGTAAGTTTTCGACTTTTTTTGCTTGGTAATAATAATTATTTTTGCTGGATCTTGTCCCCAATTGCACCTGTTTATCACCTGTAAAGTTTACAAACACCTATATGGGTTCGCTTATTATCTGGGCTTGCGGGTGAATCGAGGTTCCAATGCAGTATGTTCATGGCATGAATTAGTGTGGTTTCTCCTCTTTTTCGTTGATCTTGTCAATGAAAACATACGAATTACTGTTAGGATCAATTTTACAACTTACTGCCAGCTAATGATGGAATCCGTGGTACCATTGTGTGTATTTCCCTTTCTTCGTTCCTCGATATTGTTTTTTTCTGAATAAAAGTTTGCTTTTCAGCTTGGCATGGATGTGAATCCACGCTATAGTAACTTAGGGGAAACTTCTCGAACCTCTTTGGTTCTCGACAACCCTTCCCTTCGCGCCTCTCTGCCCACTTGTGCTTTATGCAACAAAGCCCTTTCATCAGACGACGAATTAGGCGACACCGAATCAATCATCTTATGTGGTGATTGCAAGTTCTTATGGCTGGAAGACATTGAGATTGCCTCGCCAGACGTTTACCGAAGGAGAAGACCTCTCTCTAGAAGACGGTACAACAGTTCTGAGTCCACGGAGAGTGTATTCTCTCAACAGTTCTCACGAATCATCAGCCAAGCAAGGCTAAACCCATCCATAAATCTCGACAGCGACTTTCAATCGCTGGATGGGGACAGTATAGTAGCTCGGCCAGTGCGTCGTGCTAGTTCTCTTACTACTTCGAATGGGTCGAGGAGATGGCATAGAGTGTTTTCTGATGCTGAAAGTGATGGGGTAGACTCCGTTTTTGGGGAGAGCGAATCTAACATCAGCTCGAGGAGATATAGGCATTTCAGCGGTGGTGAGACTGATACGTTTTCTTACGTGGAAGACTCTGATGATGGCCAAAGTTTACTAGAAATAGATAACTTTGGAGCAAGTGATGTAGATAGCGACACTGACATTGACCCGATGAATGCTGGCATCTACCATTTGAACTCTGATGATCAAGAAGAAGATGACGATTACAGTGATGGGGAGATAGCTGAGGCTAGCACGGTTGATTCATATATAGGCAGAGCACACAATCGTGGTTTCCCAAGATCAGATAGGCCAAGCAATGAACACACTAACTTGCCTAGAGATTTCTTGTCCCAACAAGTTGAGCGCCCATCCATGGTTAGAACACGTTGGTACTCTAATCTTTTGATGACTGCTAGTGAACAAACAGAGGCTTTGTCCCATGTAAGAGAATTCGGAGATTATATTGATTCTGAGGGATTTCAGAACCTCCTCGAACGCCTCGCCGAAACTGAAAGCTTGACTAGAGGAGCGCCACCGGCCTCTGCATTATTTGTAAAATGTCTGCCCACGGCCACCATTACCAAAGATCATGACAAGACAGATTGTGCGATATGTAAGGAATCATTTGCTGTTGGTACCATAACGAATCAGCTTCCTTGTCTCCATGTGTACCATCCTTCTTGCATCATACCATGGTTAAGCGTGAGGAACACCTGCCCACTGTGTAGATACGAGCTCCCAACAGACGATAAGGATTACGAGGAAAGAAAGAGGCGTGGAGCCTACAGGTACGAGAGGTTTCGTACTAATCGAAGAATGAACACTGATGTTCATCGAGTTTTACCGAACGAAGCTCGTCAAGTTAGTGAAGGTGAAGATGGTCGTGAAGAAGAAGGCTCGACGGGGGAGAACAGTGCTGGGAGGGTAAGTCCGAGGAATAGATGGTTGTTCTTGGTTCCACTCGCCAGCATTTTCGGGATTTCGCTGATGTTGTGGTTGGGCAGTGCCTCGTCATCGTCGGGCAGAAGCTATCAAATAAGCGATCGCAGCGTATCTTATCGCAAAGAGACGGCTGGACAGAGAAGATGGTGGTCTTTTGTGTAATAACTGCTTATCTTGTAACAAAATTTCTCCTGTTTTGAGTTTGGTTTGACTGATGAATTTCTTTATTGACTGTATATGAAGGATGTTGTGTGAATTTGGTAATAACTGCCTAGTTCAGACAAACAGACGTACTACTAAACAATGAAAACAAAGATCAAAACCATCCTCACAAGCTAATCAAGTTTTGTTCTGCTGTATCGGAAAGAAGAGGATGGAAAAATCAGAAAAAGGAAACCTCTCAAGAAAGCAGCTTCGCGCGGGTTTTTGGATCTTCATTGGACTCGACTTTGATCATGAACGCATATCCTAAGATCCATAGGAGGATATACGCAAAAGGGACCCAAGAAAAACATGCAACGAGGCTCATGATGCTTCCTACGTACTGAGGATCGCTGATCATTCCAAAGGGAAATTCAGTGACCCATGGAATGTTCTTCCCAAATCGTACGCCGTAATACGTCCCAGATTCTCCAAGAAGCTGATAAACCCTGCATATTCACAGACAAATTAGTTGAATAAACGTTGTACTCTTATCACAACTTGTGATCTTTTGATCAGCATTTGCTACGATGAAGCCATAACCGTGGACTACTGTGTTATTACCAGTCAAAAGAAAAAGTCTTACAAAACCAATTCGAACTTCTTTTGTCCGAAACCCTTCCATTAGTAAACTAACTTTAGCCTCCATACTTTGGCTAACAAGTTATAAATACAGCTCGCTCGTTCCCAAACATAAAAAGTTGAGCTTTTTAGTTCTTAAGGGATCATAATTACTGAAACCACAGTTTCTTGAATGATACCATCTCCTATTGGAGAGTAATTACAAAATCACGGACTTACTACATTTCTTTTCTGCAGTAGAAGTTGCAATTCCACCCAAAAAGATGAATAAACACAGTAGCAGAAGAAAGATGGGTTTCCAAACCTGAAGTTGAGGAACTGCCCAATGCCAAAGAGAGGCCAGAAATACCAAGGCGGCGGCCATGAAAGCGTGGAAACCGAGAAAAGCGACACAAACTGCACGAGCTTCAGAAAATGCGACACTATCGCCATTACCTTACATGGGTCTCGCCCGCGCCCACAGAGATCAACCCATGATTGGGGATAGTTCCAAAGGTAATAGTAGAAAGGGAACGGCGATATCACACCTAACAATGCCCATAAACCCATTCTTGATAGATTGTAGTACTTTCCTTTACTTTTCTCGAGAAACAACTAGATCGAGCCTTCTTGAGAGAGGACAGCTGCTTTGAGCAGAAGAGAACAGAGCAGAGCATATGGTTTTCCTAAATTTATTCGGAGTAAAAGTTTATTTCTTGGGCTGCTTATGACATTTGGACTTTCTTGATTTGAGCAGAGGAGAGGTTTTCCCTTAAATTTATTCGCAAGGCCCAATATGTTCATGGCCTACTACTATATACGATTGACGCGGTTGATCTTTCATTACAAAGGATCGATATAAGAACTTTTATAGAACAGCGAAGTTTTCTTGTCCCCACACAGTAGTACGTACAACAACAGAGTACTCAAAAACAGTTGTAGCAAAATACAGCAGCTAAAGCAAAAGGGATGAATCCATAGGGGCTGATTAACAGTGTCGACGAAGCGTTGTTCTTTTGGGGTCGACGATGAACAACGTTTGCACCGCCGTAAGGCCCTTTGCCTCTCCCCGCAACTTTGCTCTGTATCCAAGTAATGTTCTTTGTTGATTGCATGAACTCTCTTCTGCGAGGATCTGTGAGTGAGATGAGATGACACCTCACTCAGCTAGAGTTCCTATTATGTTTGTTTGCTAGTGAACTTTAATGCTTAGCTTACTGTAATAGAGTCACACTTACCAGGTTGTGTGAGGGAAGGCGTTTGAGTTCCTTCTTCAATGGCAGGGCTTGTGAGAAAAGTTGCAGAGCATAAGAAGAAACAAAACCATGCTATGTAATTCATTTTGATTCGTTGTAATCGATAAAACGAAACAGAGGCTATACTAGATAAATATAATAATGCATAGTGAAGTTTCTTTTTTTGTTATTATTATTATTTTTTAGAATAAAAAAATTGATTCCAATATATTTGATTTGATGCTTATTTGATTTGATGGCCCGACATGTCATGATTCGATTAACCATACCGTTAGTTCTGCTTTAGACTTTTGGAGAGGATTAAGTTTTAACAATAATTAGTTAGTTAAAGTTGGAGGAACTCCTTTTTTTAACCGACATATGTATATGGTTTAAAGTAGTGATAATTGACTTATTTTCATGAAAAAGAATGGAAGATGATAAAATCACGTTCCTTACATTATCTTTTTCTTTCACGGCTTTCTGTTTCCAATAACTGGATAACACTAATTACATCATCGACATAATTTCCCTTCAATTTATAGCGTCTCATCCAAAAACTTAGTAGGAAATTGGGCTCTGCATTCACTCGTTTATCTCATTTTGTCTGAAATAATGGATAGTCACAACCTATTCATACAAGAGAAGCTACCAAGAAATGAAAGGCAAAAATAAGATGCAACGAATCAAAGATGAACGAACTCAACAACGTCAACAAAAATCGACAAACATACCTCACAAGAAAAGAATCAATCACGCTTTATATATGGATAAAGAATCGAATAATCTACAAAACAAAGAATGGCATTTCAAATCCATTTCTCAGCATATAGCTGCAGCCACGGCAAGATTAACCGAAAACTTTCCCTCGTTTTCGATCCCAGGACAAGGAGACGATGATTCTTCGTTTGATGTAATAAGCCCTTTTTCAATGCTAGAACCCAATACTTCTCCGCATTCTTCGATTCCACACTCTCCATCGTCGCTGAAATCTGACCAGTAACTAACAGAAGAATCATCTTCATCATCGTAAAACGAATAACTGCTACTGTAATTTACTTCACTATCATAAACGAAAACAATGGACTCAATCTCATCGACATTATTGCCCTCATCGACTTCATCTTCTCCGGGCAAATCACTCAAGAAAGGGTGACACAGTAGCATATCAGCAGTCCACCTAAACTTATGCGTCCTTACGAAACAACCCTTTAAGAACTCCTTCGCCTCCTTAGAAACGCAGCCTGGAATTTCAGGCAATAAATTCTTCTCCCCAATTTGCTTAAGAACATCTTCGAAGTTCACGTGCTGCTTCTCATTCCACGGAGGTTTCCCAGTCAGCATTTCAAGAACGGTACACCCAAACGCCCAAATATCGCAAGGAGATTCTTGTTCGCCGTATGCTAATGCCTCGGGCGAAATATACAGAGGCGTTCCTCGCCAAGAGGGCTCTTCTAATTTCCTCTTCTTGCTGTGATTCTTCTCCTTTCCCCTCTTGGCCAATCCCAAATCCCCAATTTTTGCCCTAAATCGAAAAGCCCCACGGCGATCATCGAAGAGCAGTATGTTCTCAGGCTTGAGATCACAGTGAACATAGCCCATATTATGAATGTGTCTTAAACCCCTAAGAATCGACCTAGCAAACATCTTTACCTCAAATTCATCCAAGCCCTTTTCGCCTGAAGCTACGATTCTATCAGCTAATGTCCCAGCCGAGCCGTACTCTAGCAGAAGGTTATACACCATCAAGCCATTGGCGCCGTTTGTCGTTTCATCGCCGAAGCATTGGATTACGTACGGACACCCTTTAACGTTGTTGAAGACTTCCCTCTCCTTCTGAATCGAAGCCGAAGAAGATACCTCGGCTGATTTCACGGCCATTAGCGGCGGATAACAGCTGTACTTCGAATTGGGGTTCTTGAGCTTCGCCGTGTAAACACGTCCAAATCCACCTCTTCCTATTAAAGAACCCCTAAACCACGCAACCCCATCTCCATATTCGTTAAAAACGCTTTCTTTAACCATTTCTCTTTTGGATTGATCTTGTCAGCAAATGGAATCATGCGATAAGCATCAAATTTGAACTGCTGTGGAATGTACGGATGAATGCTGTATAGGGTTCAAGTTTTTTTACACGAGGCAATGGAGTTTTTATTTAGCAATTGGTTGTTTGTAAGCAAGTTGAGGGCAAGGAAGGATTGCTTCCAAGAGTTTGTAAAGAATATAAATCCAGCGAACCGCGTTTCTCTTTTAGTTTTTTTATTTCATTTTATTTTTATTCTGTTTCTTTTTTTTTTCCTTTCCCTTGGTATTATTACCTCTTTGATTAACGAGGTAAACACATGCACGTTGAAAAGTCTATTGAATTGAATGATATAATAATAGGAAAAACGGCCTAACAAGGTTGACCGGAGATGGACTCGCAAGTGTTACAATAACTAAGAAGTGAAACTCTAGCTAATATGTCGGAACATTAGTGTGTTGTGTTCTCAGTTCTCACATTATGAATGACAAAAAAAATATATATATATATATATATATATTTGTTGGGTTTGACTTTAATGAAATTCGACAATAGGAGTTTGAACGAACAATTGGAAAAGTCCGTTCATTAACTGCCGGTCGTAAATGGTGGACTTACACTATACTATAAACGAGTTATTAGTTCTGAATATATATACCCACATACATAAGGTGGAAAGATAGCTAGGTCACTAAACATTTATTATTACCTTCAATAATAAATGCCATTACACTTTGGATCGATAGTTAAAAAAATAATGGAAAATGGCCGAGATAAAAGACGAGCGTTTAAGTTAAGCTAAACACTTTTTAAATCACTCGATAGAAGCGAACGACGGCGTTTGAATATATGAAATTGGACGTGGCCCTGGTGGAATTGATGGTGATGGAGGCGGTAGTCGTGGAGGTTTGTTGAGCTTCCAACTTGAAACGACGTCGCTTAATTGTATTATATAGTTATCATATGCTACTGATATGAGCCCATGAATAATCAGCTTATTATTATTGCCACCATCAAATTCATGTGTGGGCGATGAAACTTTTGCACTAACGTTGTCGTCTAATTGATGATCACTCGCATAATCTGATGCATATAAAATCGCACGAAAAGTTAGTGAGTGGTGAAATCAAAACACACATAGCCATGCATGTGTGCATATATATATATATATATATATAATATATTTGAAGGAACTTAAAGATTTATTACCTGGGAAGTGTCGGGCATGAGTTGAAGCAGCAGCTAGGATAACAATTACAATGACGACTAGGATCACTTTTCTTGTATTATCATTAGTATTCATCATCTTTCTGTTGTGTTTTGTTTGATTATCCTAGATGATTAGTAGCAGAATCGTGCATGTCCTATATATATACATACATATATGTATGTCCTACTACTAATTGATTTCATTTTCAAACATAACAAATGTCAATGGAGTTGTTAGGCTGCTGACCAAGTAAATTGAACTCGCACTAGATGATTTACATTTGAGATAGACAAATATTCTCCATATTTACTATTTAGTAATATAACACGACGAAATCAATTTCAATAAGCGTGTGAATGCATGCATGATCAATATCAACGTATGTTGGACTAAGTCTTCTATTTAAAAATAAATATTATATATATATATATATATGTGTGTGTGTGTGTGTCTTTTTAACTACTGCTTCTTTTGTCGCGTTTCGTTTGGTAAAAAGGTTTGGAGTCAACTCTTCGTGCAAATATACACATAGTTAGTTGTCTGAATTAAAATCACAAGGTCATAAACGTTGATTTAGTCCGTCTACTTAGCTAGACCATATTCCTTCCGAACAAACAATAAAAACTAAGAGATCAAACGAGCCCAACAGTTACATAATTCCTTCTGCAACTTGATGAGCATATATCATGTTGTTGAAGGATGCAAAAAGTATTGTATTCGGAATATATGCATCAATTAATTAATTAATTAATTACTTAGCGACAATAAGAGATCAAACTAGCTCAACATTTATATATTTCCTTCCGCATCCTCGTGAGCCCGTGTCATGTTGAAAGATTCAAACATAATTACAAGCGTAAATAGATGTGCAAATATACCTTAAGTTACATAATATCCTCTTATCATCTATTATATTCGTAGCCCCCCTCCTTTTTTTCATAGAATTGTAACCTTAAAAAATTCGTTTTATATCCATTTTCGCAGTGAGAATTTGTTGATTCGTGGTGCCTGAATTATTTTAGCCGTAATACCTGGATCTTCATGATATTGAAACAGCCAATTGAGAATATCATCCACACTATATATCTCTTCCTTACTATATAAGAGAAATTATTACATAATCTATTCTTAGTCAAGAAAAAAGAAAGAATCAAACTACGCACTCCAACCGCAAACCAATTCCTTCGGAGAACAAAGCTCTCCAAGCTTCCTACAAACACTAGCAATCTCACTTGTTATTCATTATTCCACATTACTTAATTACACAACAACAATTATATAAATAAACACAAACAACTCTCTTTGTTCCATTTTCCGCAAACAAAATAATAAAATAAAATATCAAAAAACAATTCACTGTTTCTCAAGCATGGAGACAAGACAAAAGCTACCACCAATAACCCTCATCATCGCTTTCTTCCTTATCCCATTCCTCGAATCCAACGCCTTCAACATAACCAAAGTCCTCAGCCCATTCCCAGAATTCGCCACCTTCAACAAGTACCTAACCAACACCAACCTCGCCGGAGAAATCGACGGCCGGCAGACGATCACCGTCCTGGTGGTGGAGAACAGCACGTTGGCCCCAATCGCCGGAACTCCGCCGGACGTACTCAAGAAGATCCTCAGCGTCCACGTCATCCTCGACTACTACGACATACCCAAGCTCCAGCAGCTCAAGGAAGGAACCATAACCATGGCCACCCTTTTACAGACCACCGGCGCCGCCAAGGCCCAGCAAGGGTTCGTGAACATCACGCGGCTCGGCACCGGCGGCATAGCCTTCGGCTCGGCGGTCCCTGGGACCAAGTCGGTCTCGAACCTGGTGAAGTCGGTGGCGTCCCAGCCTTACAACCTCTCCGTCCTCCACGTCAGCAACGCCATCGTTCCGCCGGGGATTGGGGTGGTCGAAGCCCCTGGGCCGTCTCAGGCGCCTTCTCCGGCGACGTCACCGATCGCGGCGCCACCCACGACGGTTAGCAGTCCGGCGCCGTCTCCTGCGTATGCGGAGGTGCCTGCTAAATCCCTGACGCCTAACGCAGCTCCGTGGGCTCCGCCCGTCCCTGTTCTTACGCCGGAGGCGAATTCTCCGGCAGGGGAGGGCCCAATCGCCGATGGTCCGGCGGTGGAGGATGGGCCGGGTGTGGTCGTCGAGGATGATCAGAAGACGCCGGCCAGTGGAAGCGCGGTTCTTGGGGTGGGGCTCGGTGGGCTGTGCGCTGTGGTGATTTCGAGTCTGTGTTATTGTCGAGGATTTGAATTCGATGCGAGAAATAAATAGGAGCAAGTTTACATCTTTCTTTTTTTGTTTGCTCTTATTATTCGCGTGGTTGCTTTAGAATGTTCTTCTTCATCGAATTGTTTTATTACATGCATAAGAAACGCCGTTGACTTGTCCCACGTGCGACCAAAGAAAAGTGACATTAATGGCTGTTAACACCTTTTTAAGTATTAGACTCCTTTCATTCTGAACGGTTTTCTCACATGGCGTGTAGTGAAAATCGCAGATTCTTTGATTTACATAACATCAATTAGCGTTTTGTTGTGGTAAGCTTCATAGAGTTGGTTCTCCTCTCTAAATTATTTCGGATTCCTCTTCTTTGTGTTGGGAATGGTGGTGGGCCCCGCAGTGGTCGGTGGGCCCCGCAGCGGAACAGGTCCCGATTTGGCTCGGTACGACGATCGGGAGAAGTGGGACCCACGGGGTAAATTTGGTGGGACCCGCACAGTAACTACCACGGTAAAAATAAAATTTACCGTAAGGTAAGAAAGAACACCAGAACTTTAACGTGGAAAACCCTCTGTTAACGAAGAGGGAAAAACCACGGCCGAGTCGGCAAAATCTTCACTATAGTAAAAATTACAACCCTCGAATTTTTACTATCTCACTTTTACCACTCGTGTATACCTCACACCTCTCTGTGGATGTGGAACCCTATCAGTTTCTGCCTGAACTGATAACCTCACAATTCACTCGAACTACTTCTCTCTATATAGTAAAACTCGAATGAGTTTGTGATGATAATAACTGAAGAATCCTCAGCCTATTTATAGATGTCTTCAGCTCTTCTGGACCACTCGAAACGGGTGGTCAGGAATCCGCCGCGTCACCCTTCAATATAAACCATTCATTATTATAATAAAATAATATAATAATATTTTATTTTTTTTTCTTTTCAATGATGGTGTGCGGCAGCCTTTTTTGGATGGCTGGACTATCAATTCTCCCCCTCCAGCCTCATTCATTTTTGCGGGGGAGATCTCCTACCGCCTCAGCGATAGTCCATGCCGGCTTGTCCGGCGCAGAACTCAGTCTTCTCCTTGGGAATAACCTTCGTTAGAATGTCCGCAACATTCTTGTCTGTGTGGATCTTCTGCAGCTTGAACGCTTTCTCCTCAATAGCCAGTCTGAGCCAGTGATAACGAACGTCGATGTGTTTCGTCCTCGAATGATACATAGTATTCTTGCTCAAGTCCAAAGCACTTTGACTATCGCAAAATATTATGTATTCCTCCTGCTGAATTCCCAACTCCTGAAGGAATCTCTTCAACCAGAGCATCTCCTTGCCCGCTTCCGTTGCTGCAACATACTCCGCTTCAGTAGTTGATAAAGAAACACATTTCTGTAGCCTCGACTGCCATGAGATAGCTCCCCCTGAGAGTGTAAATATGTATCCCGACGTTGACTTTCTGCTGTCGAGATCACCAGCCATATCAGCATCCGTATAGCCTGTAAGAAAACATTTACCACTTCCAAACGTTAGGCATAATTTGGAAGTTCCTCTCAGGTACCTCATGATCCACTTCACTGCTTCCCAATGTGACTTCCCGGGATTTGATAGAAATCGACTCACAACGCCAACTGCGTGAGCGATATCTGGCCTCGTACACACCATGGCGTACATCAAACTTCCGACCGCCGATGAATATGGAACATCTGAGATATCTTCTCCGTCTTCGGCTGTTGATGAATCGGATTTCTTTCGCAATTGAAAGTGCGCGGCAAGTGGCGTGCTAACTGGCTTAGCATCCTTCATATTGAACCTCTCCAGAATTCATTCAATATAGCGCTCTTGGGATAACCACAATTTCCCAGCTTTTCGATCTCGGGTAATCTCCATTCCGAGAATTCGCTTTGCCGAACCCAAATCCTTCATGTCAAACGTCTTTGACAAATCTTTCTTTAGCCTGCTAATCATCTCTGCATCTTGTCCGACAATTAGCATATCATCAACATACAGGAGAAGAACGATAAATTTACCGTTAGAGTATCTCCGGACGTAAACACATGGATCTGCATCTGTTCTCTTGAACCCCTGATGCACCATGAAAGAATCAAATTTCTTGTACCACTGCCGTGGAGCTTGTTTCAGACCGTACAAGCTTTTCTTCAGCCGGCAGACCATGTCCTCTTTACCTCTAACCTCGAACCCTTCTGGTTGTTCCATATATATCTCCTCATCAAGATCACCATGCAAGAATGCGGTCTTCACGTCGAGTTGCTCCAAGTGAAGATCCATGGTAGCAGCTAGTCCCAGTATGACTCTGATTGAACTCATCTTCACGACAGGTGAAAATATCTCGTCAAAGTCGATCCCCTTCCTCTGAGTGAAACCTTTGACTACTAATCGAGCCTTGTATCTGACCAGCTTGCCATCATCCTTCTTCAATTTGTACACCCATTTGTTTTTGAGTGTCTTCTTTCCTTTCGGCAATCGAACTAACTCGTACGTATCATTCTTCTTCAGAGAATCCATCTCCTCTTGCATGGCATTTGTCCAACAATCTTTGTCCCTACAAGATTGTACTTCCTGGAAGCTCTCTGGCTCCCCCTCGTCAGTAATCAAAATATAATCAGAACTCGGATACCTCGTAGATGGTTGGCGTTCCCTAGTTGACCTTCTCAGCTGAGGTTCAACTGCTTCTTGCACATCTGAAGGCTCCCCCTGCTCAGTACCTTCAGTGTGTTCATCTACGACAGGTTCATCATCATCATCATCAATGGCTGGCTCTTCTGGTTCAGGTTCTGATTGTTGCATTCCTTCCTCCGTGGCACCATCATATGGAATGCTAACTGGTGTATCGTCGTCTACACCGCCACCTGTGGATTTCGTCATATCCACCTCTGAGTCGCCCATGATCTCATGCTCATGGAATACTACGTCGCGACTTCGAACAGTCTTCTTCTTCTTTGGATCCCAAAGTCTGTAGCCGAACTCCTCGTCTCCGTACCCAACAAAGATGCAAGGATTCGATTTATCATCGAGCTTCGATCTTTGTTCCTTCGGCACATGCATGAACGCCTTGCAGCCAAACACTCTCAAATGCGAATATGAGATGTCTCTACCGGTCCACACCTTCTCTGGAATGTCGAAATCCAACGCCGATGAAGGTAGTCGGTTGATAAGATAGACTGCAGTGTTGACAGCTTCCCCCAAAATGACTTAGATAGATTAGCCATTTTGAGCATCGCTCGGACTCTCTCCATAATGGTTCGATTCATTCTCTCTGTGACACCATTCTGCTGAGGAGTGCCAGGAACTGTCTTCTCATGCCTAATGCCATGCTTCGTGGAATAATCTCTGAACTCCCGAGAGATGTATTCACCACCGTTATCTGTGCGTAGACACTTTAGCGGCATTCCTGTTTCTCTTTCCACCATCGCATGGAACTTCTTAAAATAATAGAACACCTGGTCCTTCGTCCGCAACAAATATACCCAGGTCTTGCGAGACGCATCATCAATGAAGGTCAGAAAATATTTACTGCCTCCCAGAGATTCGACTTCTATGGGTCCGCATACGTCAGAGTGTACCAACTCCAACTTCTTCATTCGCCTGGTTGACTTCTTCGCGAATGAAACTCTATGTTGCTTCCCAAATAAACAGTAATCGCAGGGGTTTAGCGCTTTCTGCTTGGCTACTGGTATGAGGGACCTTTTAACCAAGACATTCAACCCCTTCTCTCCTACGTGCGCCAGCCGTCTGTGCCACAAATTTGGGGAAGCATCATCTTCAACTGCATTCAGTTGGTTAGCACATATCGTCCCGTGCATCTTGTACAGCGAGCAGCATAGCTTTCCTCTCGCTACCACCAACGATCCCTTGGTGAGTTTCCAATTGCTATTCGCCATCTCATTATGGTATCCTTCGTTGTCCAGTACCTTCACAGAAATTAGGTTGAGACGCAGGTCTGGAATATGCCGCACATCTTTCAACCGTAATGTGCACCCTACGCTCGTCTGGATACAGATATCACCGATCCCCACTATTTGAGAAACACTTTGGTTACCCATCTTGGTAGTGCCAAAGTTTCCTGCCTTATATGTGGAGAAGTATTCACGCCTTGGAACACAATGGTAGGAGGCACCAGAGTCCACTACCCATTCGGTGCTTGCATCCGCAACATGACAACAGTCTGCTTCATTCACCAGAGTAACCTCTCCTCCATCGTTTGAGGCGATTGCAGACGTGTTCTTGTCATCGTCTTGTTTCTGTTTTCCGTTGAGAAGTCTACAGTTTCTTTGTAAGTGGCCAACTTTTCCACAATGGTAGCACTTCCTCATCTCCCTGGACTTGGATCTATCTTTTGACTTGTCGTATCCTTTTGGTCCTCTACTCTTGCTCCGACCCCTATTCTCCATGACAAGGGCCTGATTTCCCGTACTGGTACTGGCAGCATCCTTTCGTCGTAGCTCTTCATTGTAGAGCCTATTTTTCACCATCTCCATCGTTACTTTACCACTTGGTGCGGAGTTAGTGAGTGATACCACCAACGTATCCCAGCTATCAGGTAGAGAACCCAGTAGTAGACATGCTTGTAGCTCATCATCAAGGACTAGACCGGCACTTGTGAGTTGAGTTACCAGTCCTTCGAAGTCGTTCAGATGTTCAGCAACTGATCGTCCCTCGTTCAGCTTCACATTCATGAGTTTTCGCATCATGAATACCTTGCTCAGCGCATTCGTCACCTCGTACATACCCTCCAATTTCGTCCAGAGTTTGTAGGGGTCTGTCTCATTTCGGACGTGGTTGTAGAGGCTAATGTCCACCCATTGGCGGATCACAGCTAGCGTCTTTCGTTGCAACTTCTTCCATTGGTCAGCCTTCCCGTCTTCGGGCATCTTGCCTTCATTTTCGATTGGTTCATGGAGGTCTTTGCAATAAAGATAATCCTCCATCCTTGATTTCCATATGGAGTAATTCGTTACTGTCAGTTTGATCATTCCTCCGTCGTTCTCCATGGCCGTCAAAATTACCAGCAACCTACTAGTACCTTTTCTGATGTGGAAGATCAGTCAAAGCTGCAACCACAGAGCATACTCAGAATACTATCAGGCTCTGATACCACTTGTTGGGAATGGTGGTGGGCCCCGCAGTGGTCGGTGGGCCCCGCAGCGGAACAGGTCCCGATTTGGCTCGGTACGACGATCGGGAGAAGTGGGACCCACGGGGTAAATTTGGTGGGACCCGCACAGTAACTACCACGGTAAAAATAAAATTTACCGTAAGGTAAGAAAGAACACCAGAACTTTAACGTGGAAAACCCTCTGTTAACGAAGAGGGAAAAACCACGGCCGAGTCGGCAAAATCTTCACTATAGTAAAAATTACAACCCTCGAATTTTTACTATCTCACTTTTACCACTCGTGTATACCTCACACCTCTCTGTGGATGTGGAACCCTATCAGTTTCTGCCTGAACTGATAACCTCACAATTCACTCGAACTACTTCTCTCTATATAGTAAAACTCGAATGAGTTTGTGATGATAATAACTGAAGAATCCTCAGCCTATTTATAGATGTCTTCAGCTCTTCTGGACCACTCGAAACGGGTGGTCAGGAATCCGCCGCGTCACCCTTCAATATAAACCATTCATTATTATAATAAAATAATATAATAATATTTTATTTTTTTTTCTTTTCAATGATGGTGTGCGGCAGCCTTTTTTGGATGGCTGGACTATCACTTTGAACAAGTTTGGGGCAAAAAATGACTATTATTCCCAATAGCGAGTGTCTAAATTTCAGGTCTTCTTGGATCATAAGCAACAAAAGCGTCACACGACTATATAAAATGTACACAAATACTTTTACAGCTACTAGCAAACTCCATAAAACACAAAAGATTCTTTATTAAGTACAACACAAGTGATCGATGAGGAGCATGAGAAGAGCTCCAATAGAAATAAAAATACAAAACACCAAAAAGCACAAATCTCATCAAACCACAGGCTCATAGCCGTCCCCCGGCGCGCGGTCCCCACTACGACGAAACACGAAAAAACAAACTCCGACGAGGAAGGCCAAGCCGAACACAGCCACGGCCCGATTTCCATTCATATCCGTCGTCGCATTATAAACCTGCTCGCCCACAAAAAACATACGTCGGATAAAAAAAAACGAAGAATCACTCAAAATAGTTTCCGAAAAACGACCGAATTTCATCTTACCCGAGAAGAAATGCGTCGGAGAGGGTTCAACGAAGGAGGATAATTAGCCGCCGACGGCTCGGCCACTAACAGATACAAAAGCGACATGACTCCGTAATGTTTGGCCGATCTGCTGTAGTTCGCCACTAGCGTCAGCGTCTCGCCCGAGGAAATCTTGACCGACCCCGGCGAAGGGTAGCAAGTGGTCATTCCCACTATGTACCCCGACTCGTTTCCCGCCTGGCACCCTTCTCCGTAAATCGGATACGACGCGCATATTTCCCGCCCGTCCTGTCATTCGGTTCGCATTGGAAATTTAAATATTAGACGTTAGAATCCCACATAAAGCCCAGTATAAAAAGCTCACGTGGGATTTGTTTCACTTTAAAACCAGGGCCTTTTTTTTAATTTGTGTGGCCCCGTTCTTGTAGTATATGTAGTTCCATATGTGATACAAAGTATAAACAACTTTTAGGCCCATTTTTATGAGTCATATAGTATATTGGGCCATAAAATGATGTTTGAAAATTCACTTAAGGGCGTTAGCTTTAAAATGGATGTCCCAACATAGGCCGGGCCCTGTGCAACGGGCCAGGATGCACATGCCTAAATTCAACCATGTTTAATACCAATTAGCGATATCGAAAACATTCCACTAACTTATATGCATGTCACGGTTATTTGACCAATCCAATATGAGATTGAGTTTGGTACACCCAACAAACCTAATATCAATGGATTTTAGACTCAGACTACTTACAGTACGACGAATATCACAAGAAAAAGGACTAAACGCGATAAGAGAGCATAGGGTTGTTGTCGGGGCATATACCTGTCCGTAAAGAGCCATACCGGTCGCACCGGCGTGTTGATGCCCGACTCCATATATCACGTCCCCGTCTATCGGAAACCTCGCCCTTACGCTCCTCGAGTCGGTGCACCCGTCCACGTCATCGTCCTCAAGACAAGGCTCCACGGTGTACTCGACCTACATAATACGTAAAATACATTTCATTATTCGACCGTCAAAATCAATATTTCCGACCAACGATTCGAACGGAAAGACAATATATCACCATGCAGTAATGCATAACTCCGATCCCCCGAGACTCTCCCGCCTTTACCAACACGTCGGCGATGTCGAGTATGTAAATCTTCACGGGCACGATCTCTTTATTCCACTCGACGTACTTCACCGTGTACCTCAAGTAAACACTCCTCCTCTTCTTTTCCAACAAACTCCGATCGAAACCCTTTTCCAATTTACAGCTCGTGCCCTCGTAGCAGCATCCCAATCCTCCGTAGTAATCCCCGGGCAAAGGCTTCCCACTTTTGTCCACCGTGACGTTGAACAGATCGCACCTGCACTCAGTGCAACCCATTCGATCCTCGGCCGCCCGCGTGTCGATCGCGTGGACGTTGAGCAGCCACACTTCCTCGTACCCCTCGGGCACGCGGGCCCCGTCCCCCACCTCGATGCCGTACGGGTCGGGTATTCGGGTCGCGGTCCCGCGGGTCTCCGCCCCGATCCCAAAGTAGTGGTGGAGGCTGTTTTCGCAGACGCCGCTGTTCTTCACCTGGATTCGATCGTCGGCCGGAGCTCCGGCGACGGCGCCGGCGCCGGAGCGGCGGCGGTAGAACCTCGAGACGGCCCAGTGGTGGAGGTAGGTCTCGTGGAGGGGGATTGAGCGGCCGTGTTCGTCGACGAGCTCGCCGCTGAAGCTCTTTAGTGCTATGTGGCCGCGCGGGAAATCGATGTTTTCGAAGATTTTGTTCGAGACTTTGCCGGGCTGTAGTGTGAATTTGGGGGAGAGGAATACTTCGGTTTTGAGTCGGGCTTCTTCGGGCTTCGGGTCGGCCCGTGAGGATTTGATTAGGGATGACGACCATGTTAGTATTGACGTTATTATTATTACGTAGCAGCAGTGAGTAATATTCAACGCCATGATCTACTAATTGGGTTGTATGAGGATAAAATATAATATATGGTCGATGTGTATGATCACGTTGATTTGCTTACGTATATATATAGAATCTTCACTCGTTGATTGGGCAGTGGCTATGTTTTCTGTCAATTTTCAATCAAATTGTTTATGCGTGGCCAATTTGGATTCCTGCTCTAGAGAGGAAAAAATTGGGTCTTTAGTAAGTTTCTTGCACGCAACTCGTTTTTGTCCAAGTGTCAGTTTTCGTTAAACCTAATTGGACGTTAGTTTCTTGTTTTCATATGATCAATTGGGAGTTTTTGTGTCGGATTCCTACGGATTAGTCTTGGTTTCCATTTTCATGAGTAGCAGTAGCACACGACTGTACTATGGATTTTAAAATCACGAATAGATGAACTACAACAGTTCAAGATGATCTCTAGCTTGGCCGTACTTTCAGACTTAACTAGATGAGCTTCAGTCCAAACTGAACACTGAGTTTAGTTTAGTTAAGAAGAAGACACTTGTCAACGGCCAGGCCATGTCCACAAGAAGATGATGAACCAACACCACACTGTATTTATTTTCTACTACAGAGAGTGCAAATTTCAGAAACGAAGAGATGTAGTAAAAGGAGTTCAAAATTTAAATATGGGGAAGACAAAATAAACCAAAATCAAGATGAAAGAGAAAGATATTGCGTTCCCACAAAATCGCTCCACGTCATGTCGATCTTGTAAGAAATCCCAGCAGAAGTCATCGACTTGACTATTTTCCCAGCAGAAATAGGGAGCAATTAAGCTTGTTTGTGGTTGCTTTAGAATGTTCTCGCTCGTTGAATCGTTCTATTACAAAAGAAACGTCAAGAGGTTTGCAGATCTTTCAATCAATTCATTATAAAAAGGAGCTAATCTTGCCCTCATTCCTTACGATAATGGATTAGAAAAAAGGAAGCGTGCTTCACCTCATGCTTGAGAAAACTAACTTCTTTCGCGAAATGGCGAAGAAATGGAACTAAAACGCCGAACTAAAAAATAAGATTGCCTAAACTTATTACACGCTCGATAAGCTCTATACGAAGGCTATTTCAACGTAAGGGAGCGGTTCCTATTTTTATTAAACAAAAGTGAGTGGACCGAAAGTTACCGAAATACTCCAACTTAAACAGATATTTTTTTCGAGTAAAAAAAATTCGAATAATTCGAACAATTATTTTTTAATTCGAATAAATAAACGACTGATAAAAAACTCGAAAAAAAATTAATTATTCGAATTTTCAATTCGATTTTTTTTACCCGAATAAATGCTAATTTTCTACCCGAATGCTAGACCAGTCAATTTGGCCCGTGGCCCGCGGGCCGGCCCGCCCAGCCGCCCAAAAAGGGCGGGCTGGGCTGCATTATTTTAGGCCCGCCAAAGGACGGGCCTGAACGGGCCAGCCCGCGCGGGCCGCGGGCTAGCGAGGCGGGGCGGGGCGGGCGGCCCGCCGGCCGGCCCGCCATAATTTTTATAATATAAAATATATATAAATATATATTATATATAAAATAAATATTAAATATAAGAAAATAATATTAAATTAGTGAGAAAATTTAATTAATGATTCATTAATTATGTCTAATTAATATCACATTTATTATCAAATACATAATTAACAACATACTTATCCATAATTGTTTAATAATTACCATAATTAAGTAAAATTATTAGTAACTTTAAATTTTAAATTAAAATAAAATTTGAAAAATATATATTTTCTTGGCGGGCGGGCCTGGCGGCGGGCCGGTCCCCCAATTTTTAGGCCCGCCAGATGGCGGGCAGCGGGCCAACCCGGCCCGGCCCGCCATATTGACAGTACTACCAAATGCTATTCGAAAAAAATAATTATTCGAATTTTCAATTCGATTTTTTTTACCCGAATAAATGCTAATTTTCTACCAAATGTTATTCGAGTAACTCAATCCGAGGTCGAATAATTCGAATAAAAACTCGAATAAATCGATTTATGTTCGAAAACGTCGATTTCAGGCTCAGAAACACGAAAATTCACTCAGATTTAGGGTTAATATGTTTAATAATCACGAACCCATCGATTAACAACTCATTTCGACATGAAATTTCAGTCGAGCGGATCAAAATGATAATCAAACCTTGATTTTTTTTCAACACTCAATTCCTTTTTTTAATTAAAAAACCTAGAATACCTTTTTTTTTATATTTCACACAAAACTAGTCCTATTTAACAAAAAGCTCCCTCTATTATACGATATGTACGTGACAAAGAACAACAACATATCCCAGACGACAGGTTCATAACCGTCCGGCCTACGATTCCCATAGCGACGAAACACCGAAAACAAAACCCCCGACGATTACAGCCGAACCAAATGCAGCCACGGCCCAATCGACATTCACCTTCTTCGTCGCATCGTAAACCTAATTGCACGCAAACATCACATAGCCGAACATCTGAAAAATGGAGTTATTATCTTACCCGTGAAGAAGTACGTTGTATAGGATTCGTCGGAGGGTAGGCCGATGACTGCTCGGCGACTAATAGATACAAAGCATGACCCCGAAATGTTTGCCCGCACTGCTGTAGTTGGCTACGAGCATCAGCGTCTCGCTCTCGCCCGAGGAAATCTTCGCCGATTCCCGCGAAGGGTAGCAAGTGGTCACTCCCACTATGTATTCCGACTCGTTTCTCGCCTGGCGCCCTTCTCCATATATCGGACGAAGCGCATATCTCCCGCCCCGTCCCGTGAAGGGTAGCAAGTGGGGCTATAAACGAGCCGAGCTCGGCTCATTTTCTGGGCTCGAGCTCGAGCTCGAGCCCTTATAGCTGAGCTCAAGCTCGAGCTCGTCGAGCTTTTCAGCTCACGGCTCGAGCTCGAGCTCATTTATAGCCAGATGAGCTCGAGCTCGAGCTCACTAAGCTCATCGAGCTCGAGCTTTTAATAAGAAAAAATTAATAAATTAATAAAAATAATATAAATTAATACAAAAATAGAAAAAAATTTATAAAAATTTGTAAAAATATTTATAAAATTGGAAATAATATAAAGTAATAAAAAAATATAAAAAAAATTAAAAAAAAACTCGTGAGCCTATTCGTGAGCTTTCGAGCCACTACATCCGGGCTCAAGCTCGAGCTCAACATAAACGAGCTCGAGCTCAACTTAAATGAGCTCGAGCTCATTTATATCGAGCTCGAGCTCGAGCTCATTTATATCGAGCTCGAGCCGAGCTTTTGCCGAGCCGGCTCGTCGAGCTCACGAGCCGGCTCGGCTCATCTTTCACCCCTAGTAGCAAGTGGTCACTCCCATGCAAGTAACTGTTCAGATTAGGATTAACTACTGTGAAATTTCGTTAGTGGCCCCAACATCAGCCAATTGATGGAGTTTCATCCTTAAAATTAATTGATGATGGGTGGAGTAGCCCATCAATATAAGCTACTCAATCTCTTCTCAATTATCCGATGTGGGACATGCGTGACTTATTAGGATTCAACTATTTTAACACTTTTTCTCATCCGGTAAGTTACGGAGTGACACTTACAGGCGACCCAACCTGCAGGCCGGATTTGCAGTTTTACTTTCAAAATTGAAGCAGTTTAAGGACATACCTGTCCGTAAAGAGCCGTGCTGGTCGTACCGGCGTGCTGACACCGGACTCCATATATTACGTCAGCCGCTTATCGGGAAACTCGCCCTAAGAGACCTCGTGTCGGTGCACCGTTCGACGTCGTTGCCTTCGGGACAAGGCTCAACGGTGTACTCGACCTAATTAATAACTGAGAATCATATGATACGAACGGAGAAGAGCAAAAAACGACTTCAGTAACGCCGCCATGATCTTGGTTACTTTTAGAACAATGGTATATAATATATGGTCGATATGAAACGATTACGTTGATTTGCCACGTATATAGATATGTATTTAATCGTCTCATTAATTGGGCAAAGGCATGCAATATATCGTTCCTATCAATTTCAATTAATTGCTGATACGTAATGAATTTGGATTCTAGAAACGAAGAAGAAACATTAATATCAGTTTTCTGACACACGTTTTTTGTCCAAGTGTCGAAGTCGATTCTTCTGAGTTCTGCCTACCGTTTTGTTTGGCAATTTCTATAAATAGACTAGCTTTCATTTTCAGTAGAGAACGTCCTCAGTACAGTGTTCACTATGAACATCGATCATAAATAGGTAGGACCACTACCCTTCAAAATGATAATGAGTTTTTAGCAGTCCTTCAACGGTCACATCTTCAAACTTACACATGTATCTTAATTATGTATACTTTTTCTACTATAGAAATGGAAATTCTTAGTTGGTAAACAAGAGATGTTGCAAAAGAAGTTAAAAAATGGGAAGACGATAAACCAATATATTCAAGACGAATGAGAAGGAAGGGACATACATATCTATATCTCCCTAAAACATCGCTCCACGTGGCCAAACAACCATCGGTCACCTCTTTAGTCAGAGATGCAAACTCATCCACGTCAGCACGCGAATCTGCTGCTTCTTCTCTCTTTCTCTTACAGTCGCCGAGCTCGTCGAATCAACTGTAATGGAACTCCGAGCATATGTCGACTCAGTCAAAAGAAACTAAAACTTTATCATCTTGTCAATCTTCCATCTTTATTCATATTTGGAAGGTTCAGAATCTAATAATAATATTTTAAGGTTTTCCATCAATGGTGAGTTGATATTTACAGTTGGAAAAAAAAGCCTTCATACCTTCTTTCACAGGAAATAGATAAACAAGCAAAACGCACAACACATTCATGTACTCGCACGCAAACACACATAATCATCGTCATCATCTTATATAATACATAAATCACACACACAAACACACGTATATATGCTGCTGACGAAGATGGCTCCTTCATTACCAAACATTGGTATCCTCTTTATGTCTTAATTCTCGATAGTAGGCTCAGAAGTTTTCTTTATGGAACTCAAACTTGGTACAAGTAGGAGTCTTGTGCGAGAACTCATGGGCTAGTTTCCTCAGGTCTTTAGCAGCTTGTGGTAGTCCACAATAAAACACTCCTGTAAATGACAAAATTATCTTATAAATTTTTTTTTTCGGTGAATAATATATATATTAAAATGTGCACATATAAATATCCTTCGTCCTTACCAACTCTTGCCCCAGGGTGTTTCTTTGCAATACCCTTAAAAACCATCCTCCAATCAGGCTTTCCAAAGTAGGACTTAACCCTAGTCCCAGAAACTATGTCCAAGCCGCTCCTTCGATGATTTATCGACTGAACCATCGTAATTAGTGCAGACCTAACGTCGCCTTCTTCGTGTACGCTTGCGCAGTAATTGTGCATCTCTATGACCCCTCTGTGCTGTGTCTCGGCAACTTGGTTCATAACCCCTTTGAACCAATCGAAGAAGCTCTGCTCCTTCGCCACCCAATAGAAGTAGGCGCGCGTCGTTTTGAACTCATCGCCGCTAATTTGAGAGCATCGTCCTTGTTCGAGGAGGTTAAGGTTGTTTTCTAGGGTTTTTATGTTGTGGACGATCTCTTTTAGGACGCTTATCATGGGAGTTGCGCCTATGCCGAGGCCTATTAGGAGGACTATTTCGTAATTCTTGTAGTCTTGCGTTGGCGCTCCGTATGGCCCGTCCACGAGGATCTTTGGGTAGCTTTATTTATTTGAGAATTGAGAGTGATTTGCATTCAAATGGGAATTACTCAATCTTCGAGCTTTATAAAGATTGTTTATTTATAGCATATTACTTACTTTGGATTGTCCTCGCCATCCTCAAAGAGCCCATCTTTCCGATCACCATTCGCCTGCTGATCACAAGCCTAAGTACCAATTTTGGATAGTTAAGTGAAATAGATAATGTTATAGGGAATAACGAAAAGCGAATATCGATCAATGTCGTGTATATATATTTTACGTCGGAGAAAATAGCTCGGATTTTTCGGGTCCAATCGCCTACGGATCGAATGTGAACACTGATGAATGCATCTCCAGGGGATGAAGTAATGGAAAATGGATGCCTACGTTAAATGAAATAGTATTGAATAATTAATCAATAAATTAACATAAATAATCACTAGCTAGTAGGAGGACATATGAACAAATTTTCTTACCATTCAAATGGAGATATAATCGGACATTTGATGAATATGTACTGCCCACTCTTGTAGTCGAATCCATGAGGCTTCGACATATGCAGTGTTAGAACCTCTTTATGGTTCCCATCCGCCTTTATAACCAATCATTAGCGCCCAAATCAATAATAGAGATATTTTTTCTTGTTAAGGTAATTATGAGAAGAAAAAGAAAAGCATACCTTGATAATCTTGACTGCCTCGATGTTTGACCTCAACAACCTAATCAATCTCTCGCATGAATATAGTACGATCGACACCGTAATGTACATCCACGTCTGCCCATGCAAGAAAAAGAAAAAATCGAATCTTTAGCTTACAATTGTAGACATTACATAAACTTTAATCACATATAATATTCGTACCGTTTTCTTGTACCATTCTTTGGTGAGATAGAGCTTGATTCCATGCACCATAAGAAGTGCATACACGAAGACGAAGAGATGGTGTGTATACCAAAACACATTAAACCCTCTCAGCTTCTCCACCATTTTGTTCATTACCGCCCAGAAATTATTACCGCGCTTCTTATTCGACGACGAAGAAGCTTGCGGGCGACGACGACGATCTTCCACGACGTACCTTCTGAACCACGACGAAGCTAAAGTGAAGGCGACGATCATTACGAAGACCATGCCGAAGCCCGTGATGTTCTCCCAATCCTTGAGAAATTCCCAGTATTTCGTCGGCTTTTCCTTGAAGTACGGCGCCAATGGCTTGAATTTCTCCTCGCTCGCGCGGAGGATTCGAGGGTAGTCGCACGCCAGGTGTGCGATGGCGTGTACTGCGGTTCCAATCGCCACCGCCAAGCCGATCAACTGCAGTGATATCGATGTACTAAAATTAGGGTTTTCGTCCTGAAACCGATTGCTTTATTAGGCGTTGTGGTGGTTCAACTCTAAAATCAATTGGTAACAGAGGGAGATACTACAAGTAATACTTGTTTCGACTATCAGATGTGCGATTGAGTTTGATAATCTAACAAACGCAGTTCTTGAGTATTTTTAACGGAGTCGAAACATTATTTAAATTGCCGATTAAGGACATTGTTGAAAGGTATATCAGAGATCAGGCCCAAGAATAGTCACGGTTCTGAATCCATACGACCACCCTTTAAAAAGAAAATTTCACGTATAACAATAGATAAAAAAAAAATCAGCATAGAAGTGAGGGAGCATACTGTAAAACATGTAACTTTAAAAGATGATTCACTCCCTTCAAGCTTAAGCTTTTAGGCGAAGTGGTCGTTCAACAGACTATTTATATATTATCACCTGGTGGAAATTGAGATTATCGTCGAAGGGGACGGCGACGCCGAGCCCAGTCTTGTTCCTCAGCCAAGTGATGGTGTTTCGGCAGACGGGCAGTAATATCAAAGCCATGTTGAGCTTCAACGTCTCGGCGGAACCTTTCGCCATGCAGACGCAGTGTCCCATTACCTTAAATGCGTCTCTTTTTCTGTACTGAACGTACTTGAAAGCGAATAATCCTGACATTGCCCCTATCCATAACGCCGTTACCCAAATTCTCTGCCAATTGTCGAGAAAGAAGTATTCGATTTCTCGACATAGTCTTATGAGCGACGGCGTAGGGTTTAGCCTGCCGTGGCTCGGAGTATGGCTCATGTTTTGCTCGTCGTCGCAGTATTTAACCGATTCTACAAGCGCCTCAAAGCTTTGTCTCTGCATGCATATTAGTTATGTGAAAAAAAAATTATAAGTTTTTTTTATTTATTTTGTCATAAAACACTAGGTTCTAACATAGAGTTTAACTTCATGTATATGTGATGAAACCCTCGAATGATCATTCAATATACTTTGCGTTAATATATTATCGGATGGCCTTATATTTGACCATATTGTCCACGTTTTTAATTTATTATTGCGACCTAATAGATATTCATATACGTCGTCACATCTCATTCGGACTTCCATCAAAACATGGAGAAGTACGTCAAAGCCCAACATATTGCTAGTGGGAAATAAAAGTTGCTCTTTCTTTTTCGAAACTTTTTATCGTAAGATTATTCAAATGTTTGTTGTTCCAATATGACGTTGTCGTCTTATTAGCTCAATCATGGAGTAAGATGTTTTTTTGTGGCTACCTTTGAAACTTCTTATACTTTAAATTCATTTTCACTTTAGGTAGTGGACGTATGTCATGTCTTCTTTACTGAGACATCAACTTTTTGAAATTTATTTCTAGTCAAAAAAACATTCAAAAATATCCTAGCATTTTCCCACTTTTCTAGGAACTATCGTGGTATCTGTACTACGTTAATGGTCTAATATTGTAAATCATATAGAATCCTCGCAATTATTGGTTCGAGACGCATTATGCCTAATCCCAAAAAGTGAAGGATATTAACCATGCACGACGACCTCTTCAATAATATGAATGCAACTTTATCCAATTTATTTGTTGAAGATTCTTAATGAAGTAATGATTGGTTTCATTCGTTTATACTACATTATATATCACCATTAATTTAAAATCGAAAAAAAAAAATCGTCCGTACCGTTACGTATCCTAGGTTGGCATCATCTAATGCCTCCATTATCAGCTTTGCATAATCACCCGCATGTTCTTCAACGTTGGACAACTTGTTGGCATTGCCACTCAAAATTATACTCTACAACACATATATCGGAAAGAATATTAGATTAATGAAAAACCGCAGAAGATGGTATATAATTATGATCTCAGTTAATCTATTTAAATTTAATCAGCATAATAGATCAACACCTCCTTAATCTCATCTTCAGTGATAGTTCCATCAGCATTTGCATCGATCCTGACCACAGTACACGAACAAGTAAATGATGATTATATACAATTATACATCATACACAAAGTTTAATTAATTTCCTTTCTTACAGGTCAAAGAATGTCTGAAGCCGAGACTGAACACTTGTGTCAACAATCTGATCCCATAGCTCTTTTAGCTGCGACTTCGTAATAAAGTCCCCAGTAATGTTCCTTCTCCGAGCAAGTGCATCGAAAAGCTTACATGCAAACTCCTTCGACTCCCTTCTCATACCTTTCATATTATTCACAAAATTAGCTTCCCTTCTCAACACACACAGTAATTACACACACACACACAAGCATATATGTATATTACTAACCTATGCATTCCCCGAAATCCAAGCGACGGAGAAGGCCATTATAGTTAAGCTTCTGAAACCTCTTCTCAACGTCAGACCATGCAGCGCATGCATCGCTCTTTCCGATGAACTTCAGCTTTGTCAGAACGTAAACTGCAGCTCTTTTTGTGTGATCGAAGCTGCTGTTGCCGGCGGTTGAAGCCACGCGCTTGAACTTTTTTGAGACCTGCCTTATTACAGAGGATGCGCTGGAGATGACGTTTGACCCAATCGACGGTTTCTTTTCAAGGCTCTTCTTAGTATATGGTTTCCCTGCGTTGTTATTATCTGCTTCAGAGTTATTCATTTCTGGGCTCTGCATGTTTTTTTTTTTTCAGTGGGATGTAATTAATTCTGTTGGGTTTTTTTGTTTTGAAGTTTTAGGATGTAGACATTCTTTTTTATGATAATGGATATTTTAAGCAGCTTTTACAAGAGGTTATCAATGGAGTGAGAAGATATGTTGGCGATGGCTGCTTTAAGTAATTGTTTGTGTAGCTTCTTAACACTGTTGTTAAGGTTTTGGCTTTAGCTGTACGAGAAAAGTAAATGGGGTAAAGGTAGTAGTAACATGGATAAAGTAGCAGTGTGTGTTTCACGAGGGTGAATGATTGCTTATAAAGTAGGACGCCAAAATAAAGATTTTTATTATTAAAAATTAACGAATTTGACCGTCTACAAAGGGTAGGATCGGGAATTCCGCGGATTGTAGCATTGGCAATATGAAAAGTGATCTGGCAATTAAAAATCCAAAGTATTGAGCAAGAATGAGTCGGACTTTTTCAATTTTCAACTTGGTTCCCAAGAAACAAACCAATATACTGACAACCCTAAAACGGAGTTCAGCGGCAATCGTCGTAAAAACGAGAAAAGGCTTAATCTTTCTTCTGTTTTCGTAATTATATCAGAATTCCCGGTGAGTGCTCGTACGGTAATTTAGAACCTCCAACCCAATTGACGTTTTACTTTGCCCCCAATTTATTTGCCGTGTTCTTTGTTCCGATTTTTGTTTCTTATCGTTCCCAGTTGTTGGTTGCGTACTTGTTTTGCTTGTGGCTCATCTCATCTTCTTTGGAGCTGTAGGACCTATCACTTGATTGATTGTTTTATCAGAGCTCTTATGCCTTTTCTTTGTCCTTAGAATCTGCTATGTGGTAAATCCTGATTGTAGTGTTCAGCTGATATTGTAATCTATGAAACTTTCTATGGTGTTCTGTTTTTTTTTTCCTTATTCCCGTTCGGAATCTGATTGGTGCCGTTGGTGACATTATATTATCTCAGTTTTCCTTTGTATCAAGAAACGTCATTGATTAGAGACCATGAGATTAGGATCACCTTTTGAACCAATTTGCGATTGTAATATGTTTTATGTTAATGAGTGGTGGCTTGATTGGTTTCAACTTGCGAACTCATTATCGTTTTTGATCAGTTACTCATCCTTTTTGTTGTAGGTCACCTAAAAGCTGTAATTTCATCAGCAGTCGGATAGCAACCAATCAATGGTTAGTTTCAATGATCTTTTTTGTCGACTTTTGATGGATTATAAAGAAATCAGAAGAATTAGCTGATGCTTTATATAATGAAGCTAATTAATTAGGTGACTATCATGAAAACGGCAGGCTGCAAGGATTCTCGCAAACTTGCTCATTATGGGCTCGGGGATTGTGGCTAGATCGTTCGTTCAAGCCTATCGTCAGGCCCTTGCAAGTCAGTTTTTTCTCCATAATTCTTACGTTTTGAAAACGATCATATAGATTCAAACCCGTTTGAGTTTCTTTCAAAAAACGAAAGAAGAAAAAATTCTGCTGTATGGTTCGATTTTACTCATGAGTATCTTCACAGATGCTGCGAAGAACGGAGTTGCTCAAGAAGCAGTACAGAACATAAAGAGAGGCAGCAAAGCGATGACCGACTCAGAGGCAAGGCAAATACTCGGCGTCGCTGAGAATTCATCTTGGGAGGAGATTCTGCAGGTTTTTCTTCCTTCTGATCTCGTATTCGCTATCTTATCTCTATCATTTAGTAACAATATTTGCTGCCATGGCATGATTTGTAATCCTCGAACTAATATTTGCTTTCTTTTGTCGTTCTTTTTTTTTCCGGCAGAGGTACAATAATTTATTCGAAAGGAATGCTCAGAATGGGAGCTTTTATCTGCAATCGAAGGTTCACAGAGCTAAAGAATGCCTGGAATCAGCGCACAAGCCCACGGAGCCATTGAAGGGATGACAGCTACGTTTAACGTTCTTTCGTGCCCTTCGATTCCTTCGATTTTTGTGCTTCGAGGCTTACGACGGGGATTCATTACCTGAAAATGGAGAACTAGTCATCGATTTCTTGCCAAGAAATGGATTCTTACTTCTGACTCTGAAACTTTGATTATTCATCTTTTATTTCAAGTGCTACTGATTTTCTGGAACTAGATTTAGGACTAGAATATATCCAGCTTTGGTACGTCTTTGCGCTTATAAGAGAACTACTCGTCTTTTTGCTTATAAATCTACCACGAAAGGTAGCATTCCCCAAGAAAACATGTATGAATCTTGGTTTTATTGTCCACTTATTTAAATCTAAACAATACATAGCTTAGCTAGCCATTATTTGGGGGGGACGACCTCTTCTTCAAATTGTTATAAGAAAGAAGCCCAAACAGCAAAGTCGTTGTAGTATAGTGGTGAGTATTCCCGCCTGTCACGCGGGTGACCCGGGTTCGATCCCCGGCAACGGCGATGTTCCTTTTTAAGTATGTTTATTTTTTGACGAAGGATGTTTTTTTTATCATAGACGGGTCGGGTCAACTTTCGGATACACGAGATGGGTCTCTTTTGGACCCGTGAAGTTTGGGCCAGTAATAATGGGCTTGCTTGTTTGGGCCTTACGATGGATTTTAACTTGGCCAGCCTTTAAAAGGAGTTTAGTAATAAAGGTCTGGAGCAATATTATAGATGATCTCTCTAATTTAATTTGTTTTCTCTTTTATGGAAAGTTGATAGGTTTGAACTTCGAAACCGCACTTTCATTAATTAGTTCGAAGGCAGCCGTATTAGGTTGAAATTAGGCTTGTTCTTAAACAAAATGACAATGACATCTCTGCCCCATCAGTTTCAGTGAATGCCATACTTATAGAATCATTTCTTTTATTCATATCTATAAAGATGCATATCGCATATCAAATACAGTCAACCTTCATGGAATGACTTCAACCAAGTCCTATGATTTTAGAAAAATAGTATATGGTAATAATATACACAATGGGATGGATAGATGCGGTTTACAGCTTACAATGGGATTTATGTTTCCTTACATGAAAGAATAAAGCTTGAAAAAGAAAGCAACAGCTCATATAAGTTGTACTCTTTTTCCTTTTCTTCTTTTTTTTTTGTGGGTAATAGTTTGATTACTTATTATAATTTGTTTAATGGACCATCTGCTTCCTAATTGAATACTTAATTTAGAAAATAAACTGACAAATCAGCATCCAAAGACCTTTTGATACGACCAAGAAGTATTATTTTATAATAAAATCATAAAATAATAACTAACCAGAAGATGACTGAACTGTTTTTTTTTTTTTTTTTTTTTTTTTTTTTTTTTTTTTTTTTTCTCTTTTTCCGATAATAATTCACTTTTTCACCTTTACTTGACCAAATCAGTACCTCACCGCACATGAAGCAGCTTTGATAGGGTATTTTTCACCTTTACGTTCTCTTCATTATTTATTTATTTTTCATATTTATTATATTATATTTCAACCTTTCTCCTTGCAATCATTCAACTAAATTATATAATGAAGAGTAGTTTTGTTTCAACGACTCATATAGCGAAACATAAACCGCTGATTACAATTCATACAATCAAAGTTAAGCATTTAACAGCAAAAGGTCAATCGTTGCACGAAATGTAAAATTGAAGCTTAAACCTTATGATATGATAAGACATCATTATTTAAAGAAAGAAATATGAATCGCTTTAAGATATGCAATTGAATTTGCTCACGAAAGGTTATATAATGTTGGGGCGACAATGTAAGAACGAAAATTATATGTGAAGATTGCGCGTGCAGTACAGCTATATACATCACAGCACAATAGAAATATACATGCGCGCATATTATTTTATAATTTGCAATTTAATAGAAGGATGATAATAATAATAATAAGGGGGCTATTTAATTTTGGTTATTTGATTTGACTTAAAAATAGATTAGTAGTAATAAATGGAAAAGATTACTTCCATTCCGTCCTCTCCTTGTGTTTCCTCACTTCACTTCAACACTAGTTTGACGATTAAATAAATAAATCAATACTCTTTTTTATTATTTCTTTTTGTCAGGGATGCTTTTGTAAATAGTTGAAAAGAAAGGGGTAACAAACGAATAAATAAATAATAGGGTAAATAGCATACATACTAGTGGTTTAAAAAAAAGCACAAAAACCCCTGTAGTTTAGAAATAGGCTAAAACACCCTAGTAGTTTGAATAATTTTGCATACGCTCCCTATCCGGTCAAATTTAGTCTAACGATAAAAAGATAAAGTAGAATTCCCATTATACCCTTGTCAATGGTTGAACGAAAGTGTGAAAAAATAAGTAAAAATATAGCCACATAAGGCCATGGAAAAGCAATCGAAGAACACTATCGTCGTTTTTTTTTTTTCGAAACAATTGATTGAATTAATAACAAAAATACAGAGCTAAGTAGCCCAAGGGGTCTCACCGATACATCATCAACCGGGAGAACAAAGGCTCATAAAGGAGCAAACACACACACAACAATGGTAACAAAAGCCGGCAGAAAACAAGAAAATCTCAAACTTGGACCAAAGAGCTATAGACCCTACCACAGAAAAGGCTATTAAGCCAAACCTACAATACTCTACACTTTCTTTGTCCAACGATTAAGGCTCTCGTCTTCATCGGAAGAGGCTCCCACCAAGGGAGAATTGGCTCCACGTCGGGGGAAAAGAGCTCCTGACCATGGTCAGGAGAAGATGCTCCAAAATGGAGACAAAGGAAGTGGCGGACGGTGGTGGTGGCGAGACGGCAGTGGTGGCTATGGCGAGGCGGTAGACGGTGGCGGTGCAGCAGGGTCCCGGCGGAGGCGAAGGTGAGCGCCGGGCTGACGGAGGTGGAGGAGGCGGCGGGCAGCGGCAGTCGGAGGACTTGAAACTACTGTTTGACCTGAATGTTTACACTATCGTCGTTCAAAACACCAAATGTTTACAAGGTTCCAAAATCCAAGAAAAAAACCGTTCAAGAACTTGAAACTACTGTTTGACCTGAGCAACAATCGCTTCGCCGGAGGATTTCTCGGCGTAGTTCTTCCGCTGCATTCCCTGAGATCTTGGACCTGAGGTTCAACGAGTTCGAGGGAAGCATCCCGAGTGGGGTTTTCGAGAAAGATTTAGATGCGATTTTCTTGAACGCCAGCAGATTCAATTTCGGAATGAGCTTCAATGGTTTGAGGGGCAATAAGACAACCACAGCGATATTACAGTACAGAGGAGTGCCTAACGCTGTAATACTAATACCTTCCCTCCCTAAATTGCCCGAACAAAACGATACCAATTTCGCCCTAAGCTATAATTCAAGCTTGATTTCCTAGAATTTTTCGGCGAGCATACCACTTAAAGTCGACCGCTGCCTTTTCTACACCCTCGGCTTGGGAATTAATCCATGCCCGAGTTGTCTGAACCCGACCCAAGAAACCCTTTGCTCAATCCTTCAGCTCTCTAACGAAGAAACCCTCTATCGACTATTCTGATAATTAAATATTCTAATTATATTCCTCTGGTTATCGAGTCTTATCATTATGTTGGTTCCCACAATTGCTTTCCATTTTATTAATCATTATTATCAAGCTTTGGAGTTTTGTTATCGATTATTCCGACGATTTCAGTTGTGGGGTTGAACATGTGACGTCATCATTAATTGAGAGGAAGATGACTGAGGGTTATTTTAGTCATTTTACATCATAACATTTGGTCAAATCATGTTTAAGTCGCAGTAACAGTGCGTGTACAACAATCTCGGCAGTAAGCTGCCCGAAGGGTACTGTGCAATGTTTTTGAAAGCATAAGGAACACGCGTGTAATAAAAAAACTAGGAGGTGTATCGGTGAAATTCGATGTAACTCCGAGGGGAAAAAGTGGAATTTACCCTAAATAATAATGAAAGAAAGAACATCTTCGCCTCATATCCCAAACAAATCCCAAATAAATACAAAATTAATGCGCGCAGTTACATTACACACAGGACACAACACAGCCAACTACTCACATCTCAGCTCGCCGGAAAGTAGATTTCTTCTTTTTGTGAGCTCATCTCAGCTTGTTGTCTGAAGAATAACACACACGGCCTTGAAAAGCGCACAGATACCACAATGGCCACCCACATTCTGCTCCTTTTCCTACTTTTCGCGGCCGTAAACACCATCACCTCCGGCGACATCTCGGCCGAGACCGCAGCCCTCCTAAGCCTTCGCTCCGCCCTAGGCGGGCGGAGCCTCTTCTGGGACGCGAACGCCTCCTCTCCCTGCGCGTGGCAGGGCGTTCACTGTGACGACGGCGGAAACTCCGTGACCGTTCTGCGTCTTCCAGGTTCATCTCTCACAGGGCCCATTCCCTTTGGTATTTTCTCAAATCTCACTTCCCTCAAAACCCTAAGCCTTCGCTTGAACCGTTTAAGCGGCCCTCTACCTGACGATTTGTCGCAGATGACGAGCCTCAGAAATCTATACTTGCAAGGGAATATGTTATCTGGGCCTGTCCCAGAATCTCTGTTCAAGGTGAAGTCATTGGTGAGGTTGAATCTTGGGGAGAACAATTTTACCGGCGAGATTTCAGGCGGCTTCAACGATTTGAAGAGGCTGAGGACGTTGTACCTTCAGAACAACGGATTTAGTGGGGCTTTGCCTGATTTGAGCTTGGCTAACCTCGACCAGTTTAATGTGAGTTTCAATCCTTCTCTGAACGGCTCTGTGCCGAAGGGGCTTGTGGGCTTGAGCAAAGATTCCTTCTTGGGTACTTCCCTTTGTGGGAAACCACTTGATAGTGTTTGTTCAGTTGAGGCTGCGCCTACTAACAGCAGTAACAATGGTGGCAGTAATGCTGATGCTGTGGTTTTGAGCGGTGGGAAAAGGAAGAGAGGCTTGTCTGGGGGTGCGATTGCTGGGATAGTGATTGGTTCTGTTGTGGGCTTGCTTTTATTGGTCTTGATTGTGTTCTTCGTGTGCAGAAAGAGAAACAGTGTCAAAACTAGGTCTACACCAAGCATAGTGGCAATCAAGGACCAAGAAAGTAGCAGCATGATTAACCAAGAAAAGGGTGGAGATTTACCGCCTGAGAACGGCAGCAACAGCTTCTCTGTTGCTGCAGCTGCAGCAGCAGCTATGAGCGTAGGAAATGGGAATTCAAACGCAAAGAGTGGTTTGGAGAACGGTGCAACAGCTTCCAAGAAGCTTGTGTTCTTTGGAAATGGCTCGAGGGTTTTCGATCTTGAGGAACTCTTGAGGGCTTCTGCCGAGGTATTGGGTAAGGGGACGTTTGGCACATCGTACAAGGCAGTCCTTGAAGTGGGGACCGCCGTGGCTGTGAAAAGGTTGAAGGACGTGGTTTTAGCCGAGGGGGAGTTTAAGGATAGGATCGAAGGAGTTGGGGCTATGGATCATGAGAATTTGGTGCCTCTTAGAGCGTATTACTACAGTAGGGAAGAGAAGCTGCTCGTGTATGATTATATGCCTATGGGGAGTCTCTCTGCTCTTCTTCATGGTGAGTTTTCGTTGAATTCTTTATTTTTGTTTATATGCATTTCATGGTAAGCATTATAATTGTTTGAGTTCTATGTCCATGGCATGGTTTGCTTTGGCGTTTCTTCTCTTACTATTTGAAGAAGAAAAGAATCCCAGTTCTGCTTGCTAACTGCATTTCTTGTTTCATTTCATAACACCTGAGTTTTTAGAGATCTCTGTTTCTTGGACTTACCTTACTTATTGGTTGTTTGTGTCGGCATCTTTAATTACCTCACATGATCTTCTCCAGCTATTTGTTCTTTCTTGAAAGACAATAGCCCTATGTGATTTGATGGCTGTCCATGTAATAAAAAAATCGTCAACTAAGTTAGGTGAAAATGATTCACAACACTCACGAGTCTTCCCATCTGTCAATGGTCCCTCCCTCACTTGTCTTTATAATATCACATCCGTCCATCTACATGCACTAAATCGTCTCATTTATGATTTTGACCTCTTCTTCCAAGTCACAATCTTGCAAAAAGAAAACAAAGATCTTGGGACAATTTGACCTTAGCCATAGATAGTTTCACACACTTACTACAGTAAAAAGACACCATCTTTACGATTTCTCGACTTTCAGGCAACAAAGGCGCCGGGCGAACGCCTCTAAACTGGGAAATACGCTCAAAGATCGCCCACGGAGCAGCAATCGCCATACAATACCTACACTCCCAATCTCCCACATCTTCCCACGGCAACATCAAATCCTCAAACGTGCTCCTCACCAAGGCCCACGACCCGCGGGTTGTGGACTTCGGGCTGAACCAAATTGTGGGCCCGCCCACCGCCCCCCAACGGGCCTTGGGCTATCGGGCCCCCGAGGTAACCGACCCAAGAAAGGTGTCCCAAAAGGCCGACGTATACAGCTTGGGAGTACTCCTATTGGAGCTTTTGACGGGCAAACCGCCTTCCCATTCGCTCCTAAACGAAGAAGGCGTCGACTTGCCGAGGTGGGTCCAGTCTGTGGTTAGGGAGGAGTGGACTTCAGAGGTTTTCGACCTCGAGCTTTTGAGGTACGATCAGAGCGTTGAGGGGGAAATGGTCGAGTTATTACAGCTTGGGATCGACTGCACGGCGCAGTTTCCGGACAATAGGCCTTCGATCTCCGAGGTTGTTGGGAGAATTGAGGAGCTGAGGGGGGCAGGGTTTAGGGGCGGAGGCAAGGATGATCATGTTAGTGAGGTTGAATGAAGAAGATATTAGAAGATGGTTCAGTTTGGTCTTTTAAGATGTTTTTGTTTATGGTTATGATCAATCCCATTTGTGGGCTGTCCTTGCTTTTCTTTTCTTTTTTTCAGTTATCTTTTTTTTAAGAAAAAATGTTTATGATATTGTTTATTATGGTTGTCTTTCTTTAGCTGCTTTGTTATGAGTTTCATGAACTTGGTTGCCTTGGCTGTAATTATTTCTTTCTTTTTTTATTTGTAACGTGAGATCTCTTTCTTGTCTCTATCTCTCATCTGTCTTGTGTTTTTTTTTTTTTTTTTTATATTTAGATGTTGGTTGATGGTTATGCGATAAATTAATGAACTAAAATTGACAAATTAACAAAGGTCAATGGTATTTATTTATATTTTCGTTCATGTGAAACTTTCTTTGGCACCAATTATCTATTACATCGTCAATTAAAAACGAAATTTGAGCTGCGGAGTGGGATGGATAGGATTAGACATGCCCAAAATCAACCGTAACCGGCGGTTGAACCGTCGAACCGCCGGTTACAGAACCGCCGGTTACGGTTCCGGCAACCGCAAATGGCCGGTTACGGGGCGGTTGGTCGATTTGACCAACCGCAAACCGCCGGTTAGGCGGTTAACCGGCGGTTAACAAATTTTAAAAAAAAATTTTAAAATTCAAATTTTGAATATGTCGCCGTTAGCTTTACAAAAAAAAATAAAAATAAAAATAAAAAAAATGAATTAGCCGTTGTAACCGGCGGTTGACCAGGCTAACGGCGGTTAACGGTCAAACCGCCGGTTACAACGGGAAAAAAAAATTCTGTTTAAAATGTTCTCTTCTCAGTCTCTCTCTCTCACTCTCATTCTCAGTCTCTCTCGCTCTCTCTCTCTCTCTCTCTCGCTCTCTCTCTCGCTCTCTCTCTCGATCTCTCTCTCTCGCTCGCTGCCTCTCTTCCACGCCACCACCTCCCGCCGCCGCCGACCACCTCCGCTCCGCCAGCCCCCACCACGCCACCCCCACCGCCCGCCACCTCGCCGCCGACCACCTCCGCTCCGCCAGCCCCCACCACGCCACCCCCACCGCCCGCCACCTCGCCCGCCACCACCACCCATCCGGTCCCGCCGCCCACCACCTCCCGCCACCGCAGCCCGCAGCCGCACGTCTGCCACGCGCCGCCGCTCACCACCACCGCCGGACCACCGCGCCGCCGCTCACCACCACCGCGCCAGCCGCCGGCCGCCGCTCCACTGGACCACCGCACCGCCACGTTTCGCCTCGGCCGGGCCCCCGACCCTTGGTATCCTTTTTTTGCCGTTTTTAGTTTTGTATCTAACCATATTTTTCGTACCCGTGTGTAGATTATTTTTAGACGGATCGTGGTGGTGGCCGACGTGGTTCTCGTGCATCGAGGGCCAGCAAAGGAAAGCAAGTCGTTGGTAGTTCATCGCAAGATGACTACCAACAATACGACCCGAACGAGTTCTTGGATATCGCCGACGTGCTCGGCGGCGACTGAACGAGGACGCGGCCGGGTTCGAACCGTCGCCGGGAGCAAGCTCGATGCCGCGCAAGATAAGGAGGTGGAGGAGGCGGATCCGGAGATCGAAGCGCCTACGCAAACCGCCGCCGCCCGGCGGCTACAGTCGGACATCTTCGCGGTACACTTCAAGAAGGTACCTACTAGTATAGTCAACCAATTTAGAGCTATTTGTAACTATTGTCCCAAGGAATATAATTTTAGAAAGGGAGGCGGATATGGGTCAATGAATTCCCATCTCCGCTCGAAACACCCGACTAAGTTAGGTATAGCACAAAACCAACAGCAAATGTTCGGAGGCACGGATTCGTCCGCGTCGGGACCCGCCGGCGGGAGCGGAAGCGCAACGTCATTGTTTCATTACAACGAGGACGTTGCGCGACGGGAGCTTGCAAAGTTCGTAGCCGCGAAGCATCTACCGTTTCGATTTGCCGATGATCCGATGTACGAGCATTGGATCAAAACCGCATACAACCCTCAGGAGAAGAAGATTTCGAGGAGCACCTTGACGCGGGATACTAGGAAGACAGTAATCGCGCTTAAGCACGACTTAGTAGCGATATTAGGTAGTTTAGGAACAAACGTGTCGATTTGCTCCGATATATGGAGCGATCATTGGCAACGTTCATCTTACATGGGCGTGACATGCCATTGGGTCGATGATTCGTGGACGATACAAAAGCGCTTGATCGCATATAGGGAGTTCGATGAAGCGCACACGGCGCAAAACATTGCGATCAAGCTTAGGACGATCTTATCAGAGTATAGGATAGTCAACAAAGTCTTTTCAGTATCGTTCGACAATGCGAGCGCAAACAATGCGAGCATTGAACGGTTGATCGAGTATTGTCAGCCGTCAGTCGGAGGACGGTTTTTCCACGTGCGTTGTTTTTGCCACATACTTAACCTCTGTGTGCAAGACGCGCTAGTTAGTTTAAAGGAGCAGGTGCAGTCTATATGCTACGCAATCTCCTACCTGATGCGGCACCCGTCTTTGTGGAAGAAGTGGAAGCGTTTCTGCGCTAGAGAGGATGTACCAGCCAAGAAGTTTAGTTTAGACGTACCCACCAGGTGGAATTCCACCTACAAGTTGCTGTACAGTTCGATGGAGTATCGACAGCATCTGTGCGACTTCTTTGCCGAAAACAGAGTGTTGTCGTACATTTTAGTTCCGGAGATGTGGGACCCGTGCAACAGTTTATGTGAGATACTTCAAGTATTTCACGATGCCACCGGGGCGATATCGAGTTCATATTACCCGACTTCCATACTTGCGTTAGATCATTGCGTTAAAGTCGCAATCATACTCGACGGGCTTCGGTTTGATCCAGTAGTCGGCGAGGCCGTTGGGAGCATGACTACCAAGTGGCTCAAATATTTTTTTGAGTTACCAGATATCTTTATTATAGCGAAGATATTGGATTCGAGATGGCGTTTAGATGGTACGGGTAGACTACTAGAATGCTAATATACGAAGGTATCGTCGGGCAGGGTAGTCGATAGCATTTATTGGCAGAGCGTACTCGATCGAGCGCATGGCTCTTTAAAGGATCTCTTTAAAGAGTATAAGCCCGATTTTGGCCACGACTCGTCTCGATCGGGACCGGGGCGCGGTCAATCTAGTTCTACTAGTAGTCGATCTTCACGATTAGCTGACTACTACGACATCCTCAACGCAAACAAGCGTCCAAGGTCCTTCCAAAACCCCTACATAGAACTCGATAATTTTATGTCGACGACTTTCGAGTTCGAGGACGAAGATGAGTTCAACGTCCTTAGATGGTGGTCGAGGGTGTCACCAACGTATCCAACGTTGGCGAGGATCGCTCGGGAGATCCTTGCCATCCTGGTCTCGACCGTCGCGGTGGAGCATGCTTTTAGCATGGACGGTTTGACCTTGAGCGAGAAGCGTTCGAACTTGAGTGTCGACAACCCCGAGTACCAATGTCTTCTCGACGATTTGACTCGAGCCGAGTATCGCACCCAAGATTCGCGTGCCAGCGACTCGCCCGACGACCTTTTCGAGGACACCACCGCACGGAGACAAGCGGCGGCAACGGCGGCGACGGCGAGGATTATTAGAGGCATTCGGCGAGGCGTGGACTCCACATCAACAAACAAGTCCGAAAAAAGATAAGTATCCAACTCTTATATTTTTTTGCATACAAATATTTTTTATGTTTATATTGCTAACTAATGAATTGTTATTTTCAGGTACTAATTTATTTGAACAAGCCTAACGACGAAGCCCGAAAAAGATAAGTATCCAACTCTTATATTTTTTTGCGTACAAATATTTATTATGTTTATTGGCTAACTAATGAATTGTTATTTTCAGGTACTAATTTATTTGAACAAGCCTATTACGACGAGTCACGACGAAGCCCGAAAAAAGATAAGTAAATATTTGTATAATTACTTCTTGTTCTTTTTTTAAAATTAAACTTATAATGTAAATCATGTTTATGACATTTTTTTATAGGGAACAAGATTACGAAGAAGAGGGGTTTCGGTAAGTGCAAGTAAGTTAGCAACGTGTGATCTCCGGATGCTTTGACGGATCATAATTGATAGTTGATTCGTTAAGGCTCCTGAGATCATACGCTGCTTTCTCGCCTACACTTGCGGAAGCCCGACCGAAAAGTCGAAGAATCGTGGCTTCGCCCGTGATGGGCTTCAACAGGTGCAGGCGTCGGCCGGGCGCGTTGGGTAACTTTCGCTTAGGACTTGGGAGTTCGGCGCCTGCACCTGTTGAAGCCTTTCTCGGACGAAGTCCCGAAAGAAAACTGATTTAGTTTACATTTATGTATTGTATTGTAATTGATTAATTAAAATTTTGTAATACAATACAAGTTCTTTGTAAAATGTAAAATGTAATTTTTTTTAATTGTCTTGCAAATTATATAGTAGATTTCGATACATAATTCGATTTGACCAAATAATATATCAAACTTTACACAAACACTAAGAATTTAAATATCTTTAAAAAAAAAACGGCGGTTCTAACCGCCGGTTAACCGTAACCGGCGGTTAGTCAACCGGCGGTTGGTCTAACCGTCAACCGGGGGCGGCTAACCGGCAACCGCCCCCGGCCGGTTAGACGGCGGTTAGTCCGCCAACCGCCGGTTACGGTTAACCGGCGGTTGGGCAAGTCTAGATAGGATATAGGACCATTGTCATACAATGTACTTTAAATGAGTACAAATAACCGAGGAAAAAAATGTGACATTATGCTATCAATGCCAACCAACATAATTAGTCCGCAGGAAAACGGAAACTACTTGTGGTCCCATGACTAAAAGCATATAATACTTCTTGTCTTTCCCATTTTATTTTTTTTAAATGAATTATTAAATTTGAAGGTTGAATATTGATGTTGGAACTTGAAGGTTTTCGAACCAATGTGTGACAACTTAATCGTTTAACCTTTGACAATTGACACTATTTGAATTAAAGTAAATTACAAACAAATTTTGGTTGAGTGGAATCAAACGTAGTGCGCTCTCTCTCCCATTTATTCTTTTCTTTTTTCTTTTTACCTTTTTTCTCTATCAATAGTTATTCCTTGGCCGATTATAGTCGTAAAAATTCCACTACAAAAACGATGGGCCAAATAATGGGCCGTCCTTGTCCAAGCCCAACAAATCTGAGGCCCATATGGTGTTCCAGATATGGGACGATATGTGATTGGAATATAATAACAATAATATTCAAGTTCGGCCTTCAATAAGTAACATACACAGCAACACTTTTATTTTATTTTTTGTGATTTAGGCAAGTCAGAATATAGTATTAATTACGTAGAATATGGATATAATAAATGAAGGCAAGTTAGGTATGTATCTATGTGCTACATGACAAAAGACAACTATGCCTTGGCCCATGCTACATCAAAGCCTACTCCTCAGGAAAAATCACCATTGATATATCAATTTCACTCTATTACTAAGTTTGATTAGGAATAATTATTATCCTTCAAAAAACAAGGAATTATTAGCTATTTAAATTAATTGAATTTCGTGACACAATTCTAGGAAAGCAATAGAAAATAGGAAAAAGAAAAGAAGGGTAAAAAAGCTTTTTCCCTTTTTTCACTCAGATTTTCCAGAAAATGCTGCCAAAAATATACAGACAGTTTCAACCTTTTTGACTGTGGTTCATCATCATATCATAGCGTTTTCACATTTCACACGTTTTTTCAATGAAATCGAAGCGTCATAATGCGTTTCAACCTGAATAAACTACGCTCAGTCCTCAATTTTCAAGCACCAACAAGCATAATACATACACGTAAAGATCCAGCGGCAATTAATGCTTAGTTACAGGGCCACAGAAATTAATTGTTTTGTTCTTTTCCTCGATTAAAGTTTATTTCTGGTACCTACTTGGATTGGATTTTACTTGCTCAAGTTTTGTTGTATTGTATCACTCACACAGATATGTACAAAACCCTATACTGGGATCGAACCAAGATTCGAAAAGTCATGTTTTTATAGTCTTATCTGAAAGTTTTCCGCTTGAATCAAAATGGGCAGCTAGATTCAGCTGTTAGCTTAGCTGAAGAAATTAAATTCAGGATCATGGGTTGTGCTTTCGGCAAACAGTTCAGAAGGAAAACAGAAGCTCGTCATGAGAAGTCTCGCCGGAAAAATGAAAAGGATGGCCGGAGAGAATCGGAGCAGCACGCCGTCACGGTGCAAAACGAGATCGTAGATAAGGGAAACGAAGAGGTTAAATCCGCCGATGCTGCACCGCCGCTTCCAGAATTTCGCCTGAGGAGGGGTTTGTCCTCCGCCGCCGAGGTCTGGCCGGCGTGGCTGGTTGAAGTGGCTGGACACGCCGTCAAGGACTGGAAACCACGCCGTGCCAACACATTTCAGAAGTTAGATAAGGTAAATATCTTTCTGGTGCTAGTATTAGATGGAGTCAACTGTATAGTATTTGCTGATGGAAAGTACATTCATTGGGTGTATTTTGGCTGTTCTTTCACTTTGACTTTGTGCGGCTTTGAGTGTAGTCGATAAAGGCATGCCATTGATTTGGGTTGAAGATGTAACAGAGTTGAAGAATTGATTATCTTAGTTCTATTTAATAACCCATGCTTTTAGTATTTCTTACGGCTGTTTTGTGGTAGATTGGATCGGGGACATATAGCAATGTATATAAAGCGAAGGACTTAATCACAGGGAAGATCGTGGCGCTGAAGAAAGTAAGGTTTGACAATGCCGACCCCGAGACAGTTAGGTTCATGGCGAGGGAGATTCTTGTCTTGAGAAAGCTAAACCATCCTAATGTAATAAAGCTCGAAGGTCTCGTTATTTCAAGAATGTCTAGCAGTCTCTACCTTGTGTTCGAATATATGGAGCACGATCTTGCTGGCCTTGCTGCTGTGCAAACTTCCAAGTTCACCGAGGCCCAGGTAAAGTCAGCTTCGAAGTTATTCTTTCACTATATTTTTTCCAACGATTTTTGGCAAGTGTGATGAGGTACTGTAATATGCATCAATGAACGAATCTATTCTGTATCTTAAGGTTCATTATTTCCATTGGATACTTGTCATAAATATGCTCGATTGGCAATTTATAGCATTCGTTGCAGGTGAAATGCTTTATGAAACAATTACTTTCTGGGCTCGAACACTGCCACAAAAATGGCGTCCTTCACCGTGATATAAAGAGCTCTAACCTACTGATCGACAACGAAGGAATACTAAGATTAGCTGATTTTGGGTTGGCTTCTTTCTTCGACCCAAGGAATAAGAGGCCTATGACTAGCCGTGTTATTACCCTTTGGTACCGTCCGCCCGAACTTTTGCTTGGGGCGACTCATTACGGCGTCGGCGTTGATCTGTGGAGCGCTGGCTGTATTTTAGCAGAGCTGCTCGCTGGTAAACCTATACTGCGAGGAAGAACCGAGGTACTGTTTTATCCAAGAACTTGCACTTGCCTTTGTTTACCTTTTTTATGCTGTTATTGTGGCCCATCTCTTCAAAATCTGAACTTTTTTTTTCATATAGGTCGAGCAACTACACAAGGTGTTTAAATTATGCGGTTCGCCGTCCGATGAATACTGGAAAAAATCAAGATTTCCAAATGCAACTCTTTATAAGCCTCAGCAGCCGTACAGAAGATGCGTTAGAGAGGCGTTTAAGGAATTTCCGCCGTCTTCTCTTGAATTAGTAGACACCCTTCTGTCTATTGACGCCGACGCACGGGGGACTGCCACGTCAGCGTTGAATAGCGAGGTATGCTGTACAAGTCTTCAGATATTGATATCGAGCAAATGTATAACGCTTTAGCTGCAGAATAGCTTTCCATAGTTCTTTTTGAGTAAAAGAATGTTATCCGCATTGGCTGCAAATACAGTTTTTCACCACCGAGCCATTTGCGTGCGACCCTTCGAGCTTGCCTAAATTTCCTCCTAGCAAGGAAATGGATATCAAATTGAGACACGAAGAAGCTAGAAGGTAATAACTAATACTTGGCATTTCACCTTTTGCTGAGTCTTAGCAGTCATTCTTCTCATTCGATCAATGCAATGAGAAATAACCATGTTCTTGTGTAGGCAACGTGATTTAGGTGTAATAAAACCTCAAGTGATAGATGGAAATCGAAGAAGCAGATCCCGTGAAAAGGCCCCTCGTGCAGTTCCAGCGCCAGAAGCTAATGCGGAGATTCAAGCCAACGTAGATGTATGTCGTTCATCAAGAACGCTTTTTTATTTCTCGCTGGTCTAACTTTTTCGCTTTTTTTTTTTCTTTCTAATGCAGCGAATGAGAATGATGTCAGATGCTAAAGCGAAAAGCAAGAGCGAAAAATTCCCACCTCCCCACCAAGACGGAGCAGTTGGCCACCCAGCTAGGGATATTCACGCATCGTTTGGTTCGCTTGTAGACAAAGATCGATCATTCGTGGGACTTTAATCCTAAGATGTCAAGATCTATGAGGAACTTGACCATGTCAAAGGATACAAATTCCAGGAGAAAGAACATAAATAACGAAGATCCACGCCCTTCTAGAAACTTAGTCAACTCAATTTATCCATCCATAGGTTGGGATTTCAGGTTTGGCAAGAGACGAGCCAATTCACAGAATTTTGGGGATAGAAGATGAGGAAAGCAAAGCAGGTGGATACCATTGGAATACATATTTGTAGAAAATTTTTTGTAATTTGGTCTTTGATTCTGAACGTTGGAAAATGTACTTGGCAGCTTGTTTTTTTCTGAATTCACAGCAAAGCTGTGAAAAAATGGTGGGACATATAATATGGTTTTGCAATTGTTTTTCTACATGCCCGCAGAGTTTCAGCAGCTTTTACAACATCTAATAGAGCCGACGATTCGCCATGTAATAAAACAGAATTATCGAACTAAGAGATGGCTGCCCAGTTGGGATAAGGACACTCGTAAGTCCACCCAGTAGGCCCTGAATATTTCACACAGTGTAGCCAAAGCCCTTCTTCACGTCCATCATATCTGTGCATAGCAGTAATATATGTATTCATTTCAATGTTTGACATAAGTACATACATAACAAGTGGATGGTAGTATATATTCATTCTTCTCTTACCCTTTGGGTGCCAAATGCGGGCAGTTGGTACACATGGGATCGATGATGTTTGAAGCTTCATCACCATCTTCGTCGCCATGGAGGTTCAGTTGCAGGGAAGGAGATGGCAAGGACTTGGATGCACTTAACCCTTTGGTGGAACGTTGAGCAACGTCTTTCGATAAGTAAAGCGCGTCGTTAGCTATAGGATGGCCCAAATATTGCAAGTGCACACGTATCTGAGGCGTTATTACTATGTATGTTAGCCATTATGCTACTATGCTGCTAATAAGCTAAACAAGATTATGTAAGCACTTGCCTGGTGTGTCCTGCCAGTAATTGGTTCACAAGAAACTACGCTTTCCACTCCGTTCGTACTGATTCTGGTAAACTTGGTGCAAGCGGCCTTCCCTTTTGATGGATTCTTCTCCTACATCAGAAAGTTGATGAATAACTTCAAGCATATTAAGGAGCTTCCATGGCAGCAAGTAAAATGTTGTCCTTATTGAAGGTTGAATTGAATACCTCTACTGTACTCTTCCCCTCTCGAGCATTGTAGTTGACACTTACATTTGCAACTTGCTGTTATGAGGGAGTGCAATAATTCAGACAAATAAGCAATCAAGTGGAACTACCTTAAGTTCATAACGAAAGCTTAGACCTCATCTTCAGGAAATATTCCTACCACCCTCGCAATATACTGCTTCTTGACTTGCCCTGATTCAATCTGCAGCAAAAAATAGCATACAAATTTGCTAATGCTTGTCAAGGTCTGTTTACCCCATAGGGAGGAAAAGATTGTTATATTAGGAATAAATCACCAAGAATTCTTAATGAACTACAAAGTTTCATTTCACATCATCATCATCACCATAACATTGGATTGTAAGAGAAATTCACCTGCTGGCGGAAGCTGTCAGCTTTCGAAGCACTTCTGGCTAAGATTAGAAGCCCTGATACCAATCGGTCCAGTCGATGAATTGCTGATTAAAATTTCAGGTCAAGAACATTATTCAAAGGTAGACAGAGGGTTAAGCAGGAAAAAGCTTGACGAAAACCAAATGGAAAAAAAAGGTAGAATTACGGAATAATGGTGCCAAGTCGTGCTCTGCCTCGAGTATTCCAACAACTGTGTTCTTGCGATATGGCCACAAGGATGCACCTTAAATTACAGAAATCAATCCCATAAATCTCTCAAATCAAAACATCTGTCTTAAGAGTCACTGAATTATTTGAACCGAAAAAGACCATACACTTACAGGAACTGATGCAGGCTTACAAACAGTTATTACGTCGGGCTCTGTATGTAGAATCTCCACGTTCATGGCCATAACTGGTGGTTCGTGCCTACACTACAGTCTTCGACTATCAATAAATCGAGTCGCAGCTTTGTCTTGAGCGAGCGATTAGAAGAAGTAGATGGAAAAATAACCGTGATAAGGTTTAGCAGAATATAGCAAACCAAAACTTGGCATTACAGCCAAGTCCCTCAGCTCACAGAAACAGAGGAGGTTTAAGAGAAGGATTAACCTGTGCAGAAAATGGCTAATTTTCTGCGATGGTTGGACTATATGTGAAGTAGGTACGTTGCATCCATCAACTTGTATGCGGCCAGATTTTACAGCAGCCACCTTATTACAATGGAGATTAAGACCAAAACGAGGAAGGGAAGCAGTACATTTGAATAACGGAAAAGAAATCATTTTTAACTGACATAGTAATCGCGCGGCCGTCCTTTAAACTCGTCGGCGAACAAGTCGACGACAGTCTTCCCAGCCCACCTATTTTTCGCCTGTTCACAGCCAAATTCACGTGAGACATCAACCAAATTGAACACAAAACTGATTGAGCACGTACATGCGAGATGAACTCGAAGTAATAGGGTTTGACATATCTTATCCCTGCCAATACAGCAAAAACCCACGAATCAAATCAGGGATTTTCCAAATTTTGTGTTAGACTAAATACCCCCAATCTAAAATTAATGTTACCGTTGTGAAAAATGTAATCTTGGCGTTGTGGTGGATTAGCTGGTGTTTGCCACACGATATCCATTTCGTTCCTTTCTTCCTCTTCGTTTCTTTTTCTCTTCATCTCCAAAAAGGTTCGCTTTGTTGTTGTTTTAGTGAGAAAAGATCCACTTGATATTCAGCTTTAGGTAATAAAATTACTAATTACCAAAGGTAAAAGGAGAGAGAATTGAAAAAAATAGTTGAATTTTAAAATTCAGTTGCAAAACTAGTTAACTTTTTAAAATTATGCAAAAGCAAAACTAATTAACTTTTCTAATTTTAATTATTTTTATTTTCTCTATTCACCTCAAATTATTTAAAATTCTAAATCTTCACCACTATTATCTTACATTAGCATATAAATTAGCAATATTTATATTTTAACCCCAAAATTCAATTTAAAAAGTTTTATGGTCTCAAAATATGTGGTGTATTAAATGTTTCCAGTTCCCAAAACCTCGCGTCAATCAAGCTGTGGTAACACTGTTTCGATTATTATTTGGAATCGGTTGGAGCGTGTGTCGGTTTCGAACTCAAACCATTAATTTTGATTTTTTATGAATATTGTTTTTCCATTTCTAATGAAAAATAAATTTGAATTATTTAATAACATAAAAAATTATTTCGAAGAAAATTGAGGGAAATTCGAGAGAGGTCGGATATAGATTCGAGAGGAAAAAGTGTGAAAAACCAAAATAAGTCCCCCAATATTTACAAGCAAAAACAAAAATAAAATAATCATATGATCCTTGAGTTAAAAAGCACTCCCTACATATATAAAATATATGTAGGAAATTAAAAAAAAAACATCAGTTACAAACAACGGTTAGATTGTGATTTGAACCGAAAACGTTATCCGTCAGTTCGTTTATGATATTTTAAACCGAATGAATAAGTCCACGCATATGCAGTAATTAGTCGAACGTAAAATAAAATTGAATTTGACATGTGAATATGGAGGGAGAAGCTTGAAATGCTCAATTTCATACATATAATAGAATATTATGATTCTCATAATAATAGATAATATTAGATATGCTATAAGGATAAAAACTTACTCAAAATGAATTGGGGTTAAATAAAGTTATTAATAATTTATAGGCTAATGTGAGATAATAATAATATTTTAGATAGTATTGTGGTGAGAAGAGAAAATAACAATAATTAAAATTAAAAAAGTTGATTAGTTTTACACTAGTTTTAACAAGTTAACTAATTTTTCAATTATAATTTTAAAACTTAGCTATTTTTGCAATTAAAAATGGCATGAAGAAAGAGAGGGAGAGAGAAAACACAAAGCCTGGGTTTTATTCTAGGTCATAATAATCGCTTACTACAATCTTAAAGCTTATCATGAGGCAAGGCAAAATTACGATATGATTATATAATTAGTCTTTTACAGTCTCAAGAAAAGCCCTTGAATCGCCAGAGGCAAGATGCTTCAGGTAATCACCCAAGCTATAGCCTCTGTATCTAATCAAACCACCTTCTTCACCCACCGACCATAACATAATCGACAGATCCAAGATGCACTCCTACAAGTAAAAGGAGTTCGAATAACTATTGGTTGTGCTCGAAAGGTTATGAATCGATTTACAAGTCCAATCCCAATGTCTTGATTTCGAGTAGCAATACACCGTGCGATATATATATCATCAGCTAATACACGACCAATTAATGTTTGGATAAAAATCCTTTCTGGCATCATCCCATTTCGAGGACTTACAGAAATACCACGGACGGTGCCGCAATCTGTTCGACGTACAACAATGTGTTGAACTACTTCAACAAGTCTGCGCGTAAGATATCCAGCATCTGATGTTCGTACAGCAGTATCCACAACCCCTTTACGAGCTCCGTAGCAAGAAATGATATATTCTGTTAAAGAAAGCCCCTCGCGTAAATTGCTTTGAATGGGTAAATCAATCATTTGTCCTTGAGGATCCGACATTAATCCTCTCATACCTACCAATTGATGTACCTGAGATGCATTTCCCCGAGCTATGAAAATTTGCTCCACAACTTCATCCGCCGACAAGCTATGAAAATTTGCTACAGACAACCTCGTACAAGAACTGACGACAGCCCTATGCAACAAACTCTTGTACAACCCATTGCTCAGTACTTCCAAATGATCTCCAACGATCACTTGAAATGGCCCTTCAGCCCACGGAACATTCTTCCACAAGGTGGGATCTTTGCCATCTCTGTCGATGACCTGAAACCCCGGCGAACTTTGGAGAAGAATCGTTATGATGCTATGATCAGTGTGCGGCGGCTGGCCAGACTTCAAATTCGATACTGTGCTGTTAAACCAATTGACGCCAAGAATTTGTTCGCCCCCTTCGAACTTCTCCTTCATATATGTTTCGCCCAAGCCCAAGCTCTCCATGATCGCTGCGAACAGTTCGAGGGCTATTTTTCTCACTTCCATCGCATATGTTCCCATGATTTCTCTGTCATATGATCAAGGGTGGAGCTTGAGTTTCTATGTAAATATTATATAAGGGCAATCAGCAAAGCGAGTAGTGAGGATTATTATTACCTATAGTCTTGTGGGAATCTTAGCCATGATTTGATGTATCTGTCTAGTGGATATGAGTACAGCTTGAGAAAATCCCTTGAGAATCCTTTAACGTTAATGTGTCCGAATCTCACCTCCTTAAACACATCGTCTGACGTAAGACTGTCTTTTTCTTCGCTTGGAAGCTCAAAGAATCTTCTGTTCACATCTAGAGCTGCTTGGATTAATGGGTGTGGTACGCCGTGATTAACAACCTGCTGGCATTATTAGCTTTTGCAATCTTATCTTATATTCAAGTATCATATGCAATCCAAAATCAGTTAAGAATGAGAAAAAGAAAAAGAAACTCAAATCATTTTACTTGGAAGAAACCGTGTCTTTGGCAAGCTTCACCGATTTGCCGGATAATCGAAGGTTTGGTGAGAGGGTCGTGCAAAAGGGATAAGTCTACTACTGTGGGTACTACTTGGTGCTTCCATGTTTTCTGTAACATTCTCCATTTTATTAAGTTCAATTCATAGAAAAGTTGATCGACGTCGTCCCTTCTTAAATAGTTGGGTTTCGCAATGGAGGGATATAATATAACAAAAGAGACAAAAGACAAGCAGATGGTCTTATCTTGATTCCTTCTGTTTGGTTCATCATCAGAATATATATTGCCTTAAATAGAGAAACTCGTGGAGCTTCCTCGCATGCACACGTAAACGTTAGTATTTCCAATAACGAGTCGTCGTTCGTGTCCAAACGTTTGTTTCTTACGTAGAGATTTTCGTCCCTTTTTACTATATTTGTTGGCAAACATTTTACAAGTCCGGCTTTATACGAATTAGCCAGAAGTCGTCCTTAGCAGATACGTATAGGCAACTAACTAACTAATACTGATATATCTGATAATAAACAACCAACACGACATATGAATTATGATATTTAATCGTTTCGTTTCATTACATCCTCTCACCATCAATAGGCAACCTTAATCATTTTTCTTTGGTAATAAGTGGATTTTTAGTTCTCTCACCATAATAGGGCTGATTAAGAGTGCAAATCTTGTTGCCGTGGGGCTTTTGCTTTACTACGACTTGGGAGTTTTTATACGTTTTATTTTGTATTTGGTTTTCTCAAGACAAGCTTGTTGTGCTTTCAATACTCGAACTCGACTTCAAGCTCGGGAAAAAAACTAAACAAATATAAAAGCCAGTCGATTATGGTCCATGTTATCTTATGTTAGGCCGATTTTATCCAACCTTGTACTGATTCAAAGGATTAGTATTACCTGATACGATGAATTACGGAAGCAATAACGAAGTAATACCGATAAACGAATTGTTGAGTTGGAACGAGAGCGCGCGAGTTCTTCAGAAAAGTCGTCAACTCAATTATGAATCAGCAACCCTAAACACTGATGTGTTTAGGGTATTTATACATAAGCCCTAATGGGCTAATGGGCCCAAGTTAACTAATATACCCACAAGTCGGGTATATTTACAATTAAGTCCTAGGGCAGAATAAAACTACAAGATTAAGACAACCTGATTTAATTGAACACAATAAAATATTCCTAACAATCTCCCCCTTTGTGTTCAATTTGCAATTTAGCGCTGGTCATCTTCGTCTTGTAATTGTACTGAGTCCTCAAAGAACACGTATCAGAGTTCTGTCCGCGAAAGCATTTGCTTGCGTGTTCTTCTTCAATCTCCTCCTCCTTTATCTTGTCTTGTGACCTCTTCTTTAGGAGTTCCAAGCTGACCGTGTTCTGATCTTCTCTTCTTGTGTTCCAGCTCTCCCTTCGATAGTCGCGACTCCCCCTACATTTGTTCAACCTTGTGTTGGGATTAGGAGTTTCCTTTAAACTCGAAGAGCTGTACACGAGTCGGCAGCTTTGATTCTTGAAGTCCATGCTGAAGTTGTTGGCCGTATCTTGTCATTTGAGTCCGATCTCTCCGTTCTATTGTAGCTCAACTCCCCCTACGTTTGTTCAATCTTGTGTTGGGATTGGGAGTTTTCTTTAAACTCGAAGAGCTGTACACGAGTTGGCAGCTTTGATTCTTGAAGTCCATGCTGAAGTTGTTGGCCGTATCTTGTCATTTGAGTCCGATCTCTCCGTTCTATTGTAGCTCAACTCCCCCTACGTTTGTTCAACCTTGCGTTGTGATTGGGGTGTTTCTTTAAAATCGGAGAGTCGTACATGAGGTGACAACTTCAATCGTTGGACTCTGTGGTCTTCGCTTGATTATTGACGACGCTTGAGATTTAGCATTTTCTGATCTATATTGCACTTTCGTCGTGGTGTTGCTCCCATTTTGCTTTACTACTCCTCCCCCTCATGAAGATCGAGCTAGGGAGATCGTCATGCGATAGGTCAAAATGGGGCGTCGTCTTTGGCAAGAAGATCGCGTTGTCGGGACAAGATGATGGAGTTGCGTTTTCCAAAAAAAATGCTTGGGCTCCTTCAGATTTCCCATCAATTGCATGAGAGCCCATTTTCAGAGTGGTACGCGCGGCGGAAATGGTAGGTGCTCAGGTTGGGTAATAACCTGACAGAGCCACAAAGGCAATCTGTCGACACGACTTCAGAGTTAAACTCTGAGACGTGGCCTGTGATAACAGGGCTTTATAAACCGGGGCCACATAGGCGTCCCGTTAACATCAGTCTAGGAGCATAGCTCATAGGCGATGGCCTGAAACCGTTGTTGTTTTGATGTTGCAACGGCAGGACTTCCTTCCGATCATCGAAGCATGTCTTAGAATGACATGTCTACGGAAGTTCTGATCTGGTCACAAAGTCCAGATGAAAAAAAATGTATGTGTCCTAAAAAATAAAAAATTTTTGGTAGTGAGGACACCTAGACTCGATGTGTTCAAGAAAGTTCAGTGGTGTGGGGCTGGCTACCACTTAGTTCAATATCTCCTGCTTCCAAGTGAAGCAGTGATAGTTTACATGGCTCCCCGTGATTTAGTGAAACATCGGTCTGTTGGGAGATCGATGAGTGGGTAAGGCTCGGTCGTGCATGCGCCTTTGGACCAAATGGGGCGACTTCTACCCGGGAGCTAATAAAAATCAGCTCCTGCACCTATATGGGATGGCCCGAATTTTTTTGTGAGATGAGGGATTCTTTGTATCTTCCGCTCTTCAAGACTATCTAATGTGGCTTTTATGAACTTGAATCGTCACTAACACTTGGCTACGTTCCGGGGTTAGGTTCAATTTGGTCTGACTGAACCATGGGAACTTAGAATCCATGCATCCGTCAATTTGGTGAGTGCTGCTTGATCAGCGAGTTGGAGCAGGTCGGTTGAGATCATCTTCGTGATAGTGTACGGTTGTCAAACCTTTTGGAAGGAATTCTTTGACTCTTGTAGGCTTGAGATTCGTCCTTCAAATATATCTTTGGAAGACAGGGGAATTCTTTTGAAGTAAGATTAGAGAGGATGAGGCCTTTTTTTTTTTTTTTTTTGCCTTCTTTTTTTTTTTGTTTTTTTTTGTTTTTTTTTTCATATATATATATAAATATATATGTATTATCTTAATAATAATATAATAGTATCTATATATTATATTATTTATATATTAGATATAGATATAGATATATATATATATATTTTATTCCTCCCCCTCAAATCATGCTTCTTAAAACTGAATAACTCCCCCTCGAAAGATGCATATTCGTAAAATTTTCGTTCGAGAGTATATTTTATTCCTCCCCTCAAAAATTAATTATTGTTCCACTAAGACAAATATAAGAGTTGTTGTTCGCTCCCCCTCAAAAATTAATTATTGCTCCAGTTTGGTTGCTCGCATCGCTAACCAGTCGTGTCTGTGGAGCAACCCGAGATGCCATACACGCTGGGATGTTTGGCTGCCCTCGTCGCATACCAGTCATGAGTGTGGAGCAGCTTTCTTAGTACCTACTCATGCTGGGATATCTGCAAAATATTATCGGGCCTTTGGTACCCATTTTTGGATGGGTCCTCCCTTGTTAGCAGAAAACGGGTTAAGCACACAAGGTGTCAAATCTTGTCCTAAGTCATCATTTGAAGTCCTATTCAATTTGATTTGTGATTTAGGAATCCATAGCTTCAATCCTTGTTTTGAGTGTTGAGAGGATGTGGAGTGATGTTTGTGCTTGGGCACCCAAATTTGTTTAACATTAGGACTATACCCTGTTGAGTTCTTATGCAATCGATTGAATACGAGAGTGTTAGAGACGTGGCTTGCATGAGATGATGCCTGTCGAGTAGAAGTATGATGCATCCTATAAATATTAGATTTACTAAAACGGGAAACATCACAGTGCTTAATAGTCTTCGATGAAATGAAGTTATGTTCATCATAAGCATAGTTTGTAGAGTAGAAAGCCTTGGTAGGAGAGGGTTTAGATTTTGATTTCCTGACCCCGTCCATCGTCTTCGTCTTCTTGGTTAGTTTCTTGCCTGTAGCTAAATTTGACACATTATTAGGAGTTAAATCATAAGTCGAAGAAGAACCAACTTCAGATGAATGATCGTTGAGGTTTCTTAGGAGTAAGATTTCATTTAGTAGTTTCTCTTTTCGAACTTGAAGATTTCAATTTGATTTTGATGTTCCTTGGCTTGTGACGTGTTGATGGCTTGCAGGCGTGATAGTTCAGTCAGGAAGTCTGTCTTGTCTTTGGTTTGTTTCCTCTCCATTTGGGTTTGCGAGCTTGACTTAGTAAAGAAGCGTGAGTCGTCCTTGTTTGAGGTTGCGGTTGCTAAACGAAAACGGGAATTTAAGGCAAGTGCATCATCGTAGTAATAGTAATGATTTGAAGGGGATGCGAAGTTTTCAAATAGCAGCTCATGTCTTTTGGCTTTTTCTTTCCCTTTAATTTCCATTTGTTCCTTAGCTATCTTTAAAGCTCGACTTTTACTTAACGCTTCAGCTTCAGTCAATATTGACTTAGAATTATTAGTAAAAGTTTTCTCCGTTTTAATTTTAGGAACAAAAGCGTCAATTTGAGTTCCCTTATCCTGCTTAGACAATGATATTTCTATAGAAGGATTATTTGGGACAGGTAAGGGCAGGGAATTTTTGAGATTTGATATCTCCTCTAAAAGTTTTTGCTTTTCTGCTTGAAAAACTACTCTTTCTGATTCCAAAGTTGCGTTCAATTTAGAAATTTATCAGCAACCTCTGGAATTTCCCAACAAGAAGTAGGTTTGTTAGAATGTAAATTACTTTCCCCGTTTGACGCTAGGTTCTTAGAGAAATTTTGATCTGCTTGCCCTCTTTTTGTTAGAATGTCCTCGAGTTTTTTAATTTTGGAATATAGGCGATCTCTTTCTTTAGAAATGAATTCATATTGTAGTGATACCAAGTTTCGCTCTTCTTCACTTTTCTTGAAATCGTTTTCCTTTTTGGCTAGTCTCTCTTCTAAATCTCTTATCTTAGTCTCATGTCTAAGGGATGTATCCTGAGCTTGTTCTAGAAAGGAGGTTAACCTAGCCTTTTCTACTAGTTCTGTTCGCAAGACTTTTTCATTGTTAGCTAACCTAGATTCTAGTTTCCTTAACGATTGGTTTTCCCTAGACATAGATGTTAGTTTATCTTGAAGAAGGCATAGATTTTTATGTAAATTTGAGTAAGAGTCGTGTACCTCGGTTTCAGAAGATGAGTCAGTCGAGGGAGTGGTTGCAGTGTTGTGCTTCTCATATTCAGAGTCGACCTCGGCATTTGCCATTCTTGTGGTAGGTTGGATGTGGATCTTAATCGTGTTGATTAGCTAAATCTTATATCTCTAACTCAGAAGAATCAAATAATGTTAGAAAAAAATTAACAAATAAGATAATAATTCGAGTAAAATGTCGAGATCGATTGTCGGGATAAAATGTCGAAATAAGTGTCGAATATATAATGCAAAATGTCGAGTCCTTTAGTTCCTGAAAAATGTCGAGATCTTGGGACTTACTAAAATGTCGATATCGTGAAATGTCGAGAGTTTCGATTCGAATTCTTCAAATGTCGAGACAGCTTAGAAAAAAAATGTCGAGGCAGCTTAGGTCAAAAAGAATGTCGAGATCTCGTAGGGTAAAAGTCGACAAGTCCAGATGTCGAGAGGTTTAGTCAAAAGTAGAAAAATGTCGAGAGGCTGAATTTAGGTAAAATGTCGAAAGGCTCAAGAAAATGTCGAAAGGCCCAAACGAGGTAAAATGTCGAAAGAAAAAAAATGTCGAAAGGCCCAAGTTTGAAAATGTCGAGAAGGCCAAAGTTTGAAAATGTCGAGTAGGCCAAATATCGAGACGAAGATAAATGTCGATATCTCTTAAATTTGAGTAAAATGTCGAGAGCTTCAAAAGAATTCAAATGTCGACAAGCACAAAAGTCGATAGCTTCGAATGTCGAAATGGCGAGTAAAATGTCGAGTCCCTTATTTCCAAATATCGAGCTAGATGTCGTGACCCCTATTCCATAGTAAGATGTCGAGATGAGCAAAAATGTCGAGATGAGCAAAAATGTCGAAATGAGCAAAAATGTCGAGATGAGCAAAAATGTCGAGACCGATGTCGAATGCTTAGATAGGTCAAAAACTCGAGATGTTAGAGGGAATTTCACGTCGCCGTCACGATTTGTTCCCTGGTTAAAGCGAAGAATTCGATCAATAGAAAAACAAAAAAAATTATGCAATCTCCATGTGCCGAGAGATAATCTGAGAAATTTAATGAGAATTGATCGTTAGAGTATCGAGAATAAGAAGGAACAAACGAATCAATAATCAAGATCTCGATGAAATTCGACGAGAAAAGATGGAACGAGCGAGTGATTTTCAGCGAAGCTTCAAAGAGTTTTGATCCACGAATTCGGCTCTGATACCACTTGTTAGGCCGATTTTATCCAACCTTGTACTGATTCAAAGGATTAGTATTACCTGATACGATGAATTACGGAAGCAATAACGAAGTAATACCGATAAACGAATTGTTGAGTTGGAACGAGAGCGCGCGAGTTCTTCAGAAAAGTCGTCAACTCAATTATGAATCAGCAACCCTAAACACTGATGTGTTTAGGGTATTTATACATAAGCCCTAATGGGCTAATGGGCCCAAGTTAACTAATATACCCACAAGTCGGGTATATTTACAATTAAGTCCTAGGGCAGAATAAAACTACAAGATTAAGACAACCTGATTTAAATGAACACAATAAAATATTCCTAACATCTTACATAACAGTTATTACATTCACAAGCGATTTTGGTCGAACAATGTTATCGGACACTTTAAAACATACAAGTAGTTCATTCTTATTTTAAAAAGGGGGAAAAGCACATTCCTTCTAATTTAATCAGAGGATCATAAACTCACACGATTGACGGTGCACTTCGACAGAATAGAATGACCTCTTTTCTTCTACGCATCGTCGACTGCAAGTTTAGCGTCCAAGCTCGAAAATTCTTGGAAGAAGGCTTTGAAGTGTTCATAAGAGTGCTTCACGTCATCAACTGCGCACATTTCTCTTATGCTGTGCATAGAAAGCTGTGGGGCTCCGACGTCAACCGTGCGAATACCAACACCACTAGCCAAAATAGGACCAATGGTCGACCCACAACCCATATCGTTGCGAACCACAAAGTCCTAAAACACAGAAATCAATATTGAAACTTCAAAATATATATACACGACAAAAGATTCTCCATATAGTTTCAGATTTACTGATCTTTCACCTGAACGGGGAGTTTGTGCTTAGCTGCTATCTCGCGGAAAAAGAAGGAAGTTACTGCATTGGTTGCATATCTCTGGTTTGCATTGCTTTTTATAACGAGCCCGCCATGCAGCTTTGGTTGATGGTTCTCTTCGTGTTTGTCCTAGTTGGGATAACAAAAGTGCCAGTGAGAACTGACTTCTTCGGATTGTAGTTGAAGGGACAAAAGAGAAGAATGTAATAATGTACCGAATAGTTTGGATGTAAAGCATGAGCCATGTCAGCTGATACCAGGAAACTCCTTTGGGCAACTTGGATCAGCTTCTGTAAGTGCGCCATGTTAGAAAACAATATATACAGGCATTAGGCAGCTAGTAATATTAAATGCTACTATAGATAACAGTACAGCATAACTTGTGTTTTATTACAATATATTATAACGCTAAACATGAGAAGGTTAAAATTCTACGCATGTTGAACGCATGTAAGAACCAGGAGACAAAAAAATTCACGACTGGCTAGAGAACATTTTGTACCTCCGAAGAGCCAAAGGAAGCAGTGACTCGAGATAAGGCATCAGAGAGTACAGGAGATCCAGCTCCTTGGGCTGAATTGGATCCGACCTCTTCATGATCAAACAAAGCCACCATTCTAATTCCAGTCTCATGGTCGAGGCTGCTATCGGATGATGTTGAATCTATCAATGCCTGGAACGAAGAGCAAGTATATGATAAATAAAAAGTACTCTATTAGTTGAAAATGATCAATTTTTATGAGGCCAAAATTGAAACAGCAACTCGATCCAATTTTAGATCATGAGGTGAAATAATCTATTGGTCTTCCCACAATCAGAAGGAGAAAGTCGAAATTCTCAATCGATTTATATCATGTCAGGCCGTGTTCCCAATTCATGCCTACATGTATATAATATAACCATGGCTTTGAATACAATACCTTTAACGAACAAAATGACATGCATAGATTATCCAGTCTTCCAGAGAAAACAAATTCCCTCAATGAACCAGCAATAACGCTCTTCTGGGTATCACATAATTGCAACTCAAAATCACAAATGTCGTGTGGTTGGCATCCAACTTCAGAAGCTATCAGCTGAAAGAAAGAGAACCGATGTAAATATGATGATAAGGTTGTCGAGCCAATGTTTAACAGAGCCAAAGAAAAGGCGCACATAAAAATGAAGATGACAACTGACAAATCGGTAAGGTAAAAATACTAACTTGCAGAAGAAGTGGATGGTGCTTTTGGTTTATACTTGAATTTCCATCAACCTTGTTCTCGTCACTTGATTTGGCATCCACAGAGGCATTCTCCGAAGCTGGTTTGTTAAGCTCAGCCTGAGATAAATTTGGCAATTGCACAGAAACGAATAAATTAAAGAAGTGGACAATTCAATTACCATGATTTTAGAGACGTTCACTAATGAATGAGACAGCAGACAGTAGAGCAAATTAGAACTACTGGCTCGGATTATCTATCGACGTTAGTGCTTCCAGGAAAATCGTAAGTATTTTGCACACAATATTTGAAGACTACCTTAACTAATGTAGCCAACACAGGGGTAAGGTGGGTTTGCTTGTTCACCTTGAATCCATCATTAACGTCCCTAACAAAAACAGAGGCTTAAACATAAGTAACCAATAAAATACACGAAAGGTTCTACTCTATATACAAGATTCGATTACAGACACCTGTCCAAGTGAATTGCCAGAGTTGGGATACGCATAATTGGTTCCTCAATTCTGATAAGGCGGTGCGAGTATGACTCAGAGCCATCTTTCTCAACTCTTATAATTACTCTCCCAGCTATAGTCAAGTCACGATCAAACCATGTATGCCAGAGACCACCTCCATAAGGCTGCACACCTACTTCCAAATATCCACATTTTGACACCTGAAAATGAACAAATCAGATAATTAGAGACTACCGAAACCGTAAAACACTGGTTTTGAGCGAAATTACCTTTGAAACAGGCTTCAGCTTCAAACATGGACTGTCAGTATGTGCACCAATAATGTAGAACCCATTCCCTACCTCGTACCTACATCGAATTTCCAATCCAAATCAATCTCTAATAGCCATTATCCTATCCATACACACGCTGTGAAAACTTGGTAACACCCACTTTCTTTTCCCACTCAAAAACAAAAGCTTAACCCATGGAAAGGGAGCTCATACAAGACCAAAGATTGGTTCAAAATAACACACTTGGGGAAACAGTACCAACGCGCGAACATACTTTTTACCAACGGCAAAAGCAACAATGGTTGAGTAGTTGCGGGTGAAGAAGTACTTCTTGCCGGCCTCCAATTTCCACTCCTCCCTCTCCGATAATTGCTTGTACCCAGAAATCGTAAGCCTCCTCTTTGCTTCATCTGATACAAATCAAAAACAGCTTCAACATCAACATATCAGAACTCGCATGTTTCTCTTCAACTGAACATAACCAATCCGTTTGCATATCTGCAAATCTAGTAACGGATGCAGGCAGCTCACTTACTGCCAAAAAAAAAAGGAACGAATCAAATCAGATTGATTACCAACGGCATGAAACGCAGTGGGTGAAGCGTTCAAGAAGTCGACAAGATCTTCAGCTACCGAGCTATCCATCTTCCTTCAACAGCAGACTAATCCAACGATTAATTATTACGGCCTCCTCTTTACAATAAAGACGCGATAACCCATATAATATAGATACATAGGTCAGTCTTGGTCTGCTCGTAATTCTTATTATACTTATTTGCTTATTTTTCTAACTACCCTTTATTTATACTTCGCCTGTTTTGTCTAGATATGAGTGAATTGTAATAGTAATTTCCAAAACATTTTATACATTTTAATAAATCGGACGTCCAACATCTTTCGGACATTTCCTTATTTAGCCACAAAACTATCACAATCAATCAACATAATAATATTAAATATTCTTAAAAGACATGTCAAAATATACACTTTTTTACCTTTTAATTGTACTATATTATTAGAATATTCAGTTTTTTAATTCTCGTGCCAACTCCCAAATGTCCATGATCAAAATTAGGGAAAGAGGGAGTAAATGATTTCTTATTGGAAACATATTTAAACTAATTCGTTGTAAACAACTTCAAAATAATTTGAGCATAGTACAGCCTAACTCTTACCATTACCATCTTCGTAATTGGTTTTTAATTAAGACTTTATTAAGAGCTGGAAAAAGAAAGGTTCCTCCTAATTCCCACGCACACACAACACACAGTGAGAGACAAAAAGCAATTCAAAAAGACGAGAAAATATCGCAGGTAAAATATTTTGCTTCCTTCTTGTACTTATCTTGTCTGTAAAGACGACTAACAGATCGTTCTTGGACCTAAGCTATTCTTTTTCAGGAATCGGGTCTGATGAATCCTATTTTACTCTTTATTGATTGTTTGTGGATATTCATTGTCTTGAATTCGTTATGGAGTGGAAACTTTCAAACGATTGGTTTGGGTTTTTATGTTAATATTCAGATGAAAAAGACGCTAAATTATTTTGTAAAATAAACATATTCTTAATAGCTGATTTGATTGTGCACTTGATTTGGGTCAGCTTGCTTTTCTATTGTCTTGTATTTCTGGTGGATTGGAATATGTATATCTCTAGAATGTTCTTGTTACTTGGATGATATTGGGGGATTGGTGTTTCTGAAGTTGACCTATATTATTGAGATGATGATGATGATGAATGATGATGATCCACTTGTCACATGGCATGGTATCTACACAGATGGGAAGTTTACACTTCCTCTACAAAAATCATATTTTTGTAGTACTTTGGTCTTAGACTTTTGTTCATTTTTTTGCATTATGTTCTTAGTCGTCGTTGTCCCATGGATCTAATCTTCCTTGCACCTTTGCAGGTATTTGAAAGGAACTATCTATGGCTTCATTCAAAGCATTCTTGAACAGCCCAATCGGTCCCAAGACAACTCACTTCTGGGGACCTGTAGCCAACTGGGGATTTGTGATTGCCGTATGTTATTACACCACTTATTTCTAAGCTAGACATAAATTCCTAGTTATTTATGTGAACTTCTGTTAACTTAACTGTATTCTTCTTCCTTCGCCCCAGGGACTCGTGGACATGAAGAAACCTCCAGAAATGATATCTGGCAACATGACTGCAGGTTTGTTTGTATTAAAATTTGAGTTGGTCAGAAAAAGGATTTGTCATTGCACGCACCCTTTCTTAACACCATTTCTCTTTTTTCGATTATTGTATGGCTGCTAACGTTAAACGCAGCAATGTGCGTATACTCGGGATTGTTCATGAGGTTCGCTTGGATGGTTCAGCCTCGCAACTATCTGCTACTTGCTTGCCATGCCTCGAACGAAATTGTGCAGTTGTATCAATTTTCTCGCTGGGCCAAGAGCCAAGGGTAATTTACATGAGCCATCATGAAATTATGTGGAGATTGTGTATCCATAAAAATGTGACTAATTTTACTTCTCTTGTTTTTTAAGGTACTTGGAGCAGAAGAAAGAAGACGCCGCCCCCTCAACTCAGTGAGGACAAGAGCAGTGTTCTTACGCCTCAGTAAGCCCGCATACGTTTGGATTGATGATGTCTTTGTCTTAATTTATTGGTTAACTTTAACAAATCATAGTTTTCAATAAAATCATATAAGATGTCCCAATGCTTGTACATTTTATCCTCGAAGTTAAAGATCTGCTGCTTTTTCCACCCCAAGTCGAATACTTGTTATCACGTCATAATATTGTATGCAACACTCCAATACTTGATCCGAGCAATCATGTATCAAGATAAGTATTTCCGTAATAAAAAAATTCACAAATGTCCGTATCTAATTCAAGACAGCTTACATCAAATCAAACCCTTCTACTCCCAAACACTCGTCTCCCACGAATATAAAGTCACACGACCCTTTCCATACTATTAAAAGGTTGCGAAACATATGAACTTTCTACCTCAACGAGAATAATTGTAAACATCATGTCAAAAGGAGACCTTTATTGCAGGAATTAGACCACTCCAAAATCCCTCCAAGATAAAGTCCAGTAACGGCTCACTCAAACAATCGCCAGCAATTTATTTATTTTTTCAGGAAAAGCAAAGGCCTTTCGATCTATCCCTCTATATAAACTAAGACATAACACAAACCTTATTACATCACATACATCTCAACCAAAAACATGGCATTGATTTCATCCTCGGCTTCTCTCTTCTTACTTATCTCATGCTCATTGTTGGGCTATTCGCAAGGCTCGCTTCCATGCGTATCAGAATTAGTGCCATGTCAGCCTACATCAAAGCCGCCAGCTCATCAGCACCGCCGCCAGCCTCTTGCTGTGGGCCCCTCAAAGGTATCGTCGCCAGCGATGCGCAGTGTTTGTGCAACGTATTCAACGAACCCGAGATTTTGAAAAGGTCGAACGTAACTAAGCAACAAGGATTGAGCCTTGTTAAATCGTCGTGTGGTGCAACCGCCGATGAGTCTGTATGCAGTAAACGTAATATATGTAATCACCATTTTCTGGCCTTGTTAATGGTTTCCTACATGGATGGATGATATATTAGTACAATAATTTTACTATTATTTTCACTGAGCCGGTAATTTATTTGTTCGCAGATAATACGCCAACATCATCTAACAGTTAGTCATTTTGTTTATTAATATAATTGTATCAATCATTTAAAACCTTAAAAAGAATCAGATCACATTGTCTGAAAATATGTGATATGCCGCAAACAAGTAGCTCACCGCCGCCGAATAAGAGTTCAGTTTCTTCCAATAAGAGGTCTGCTGTTGAAGGATCTATCATCTTCGGAGCTATCTTATGTTTCGTTATTTCTGCATTTTAAATTGTTCTTTTCTATCACTCGTTGGTGGTAATATAAATCACAAGGCGTGCTTAGTATTATAATTGAAGTTTGAATGTCGTTGTGATTATATAAGATCCAGATAATGAAAATAGAAACTGAGAGTCAGGTTATATTCCTGGCTCACAAGTAGTCACAACCAACCGAACATTATAATGGTTAGTAATTATGATATATCACATGTGGTAACGACAAATGTGGGTAATAAGACATGGAGCATATGTGTTGATGGAATAATATTAAAGGAAGACTATTTGTTGATTGAACAATGCAAATCATCATAATAATAAAAGATACAACAGTAAAGTAGAAAAAAAAGAAGATGAAGAACGTGATCGGATAAAGCAAATCTGAGAAAGAAAAAAAGGAAGCAGAAGCCATCATTATTACTTGCCACCATTAGAAGTCTCCAAAGACACACACACACACACACTACACACGGCAACACCACCGCTCGACCGTCGTGAACCCGCATGTCCCCGCCAGCCCATGCGGCGGCGGCGGCGACGACTCAACCTCATCCGGCCTAGACGGCGGCAGGACCCTTCCGTCGGCGAACAAGGCTCTGCTTCCATTCCTCTGTACCATCAAAATCCCTTCTTCTGAAGACCTCCTCTCGACTTCCAAGTACTGTCCTAGTGAAGCTCTCTTGGCATCGGTCTCATCGGCGCACAGCCTCCACCACCTCCGCCGCTTCTGGGAATTCCTTCCGGCGGAGGCAGATGGGTTGTCCGGTAGAGGAGGGCCAGGGCGGTGGCCGCGGGAGGATGCTCGGAAGGTAATGTTGTGGACAGTGACGCCCATGAGTGTCCCCAAGGTTGTGCTTCTATCATGGAAAAATGAACCTGTGGACTGTCGCAATAAAGAAATGAAAGATCATACCTTTGTTAAAGAAATCGACTAATTAGAAGTCCCATATTTTCTGATAAAATTGTTACCTGAGAATCGAGATCGGAGGAAGAAGGGGAAGAGATTGTGGGCGAAGATTGCTGTGGCAAAAGATCGTTCGATGGGTGAAAGTGACGCAACATTCCGAAATAAAACAAAGTAGTTCCGACTATGTAATCGAAATGCTATCTATCTAATATGGCTCTGGGTGTAAAGGGATTTCCATCTATTAATCGAAGTGTGTTTGAGGATGAGATTTGTAAAGAGTGAAACTTTGGGGGAATATGTGAAGACGAAGTGTTTGATGAAGAAGACGACTAGACGAGTGAGATTGTTTTGTATGTGAACATGTAATACTAATACATTTCTTTTGTTCTTTTATCTGACAATATAGACTGTACTGCATTTGTGGGGTGAGCGTTGAGCGGTGAAATGTTTTTTCGTTAAGTAAAAAATGGAAAAGAAAGGACGCAATAACGTGACTGAAGAAAATATATAATAAAGTTTTTGGTATAATTGGAAAATTGGGAAACAGTTACCAATCAATCAATGAATCTAGATTATACAAGCTTAAGTCAAATAGTACAAATTATCTTTGGATAGGGACGTGCTACTTACCAAATCGCAACTAACCATATTATTATACGTGTTAATAATGCCTTACGTGGATGTTTGTTCACTGTTTACATCATTCAAGACAAGGAAAGATTTGGTTGAAATGGTAGACTTGCCAAGCTTGAATTTATTCTAGTACACCATTGAACAATTCCCATGAATATTAAGGACATATGGGCCTTTCTTTCTAGATGAACATCAGCTTCAGATCTTTTTCATGCTATAAGGGAAAACAGATTCTGTATATACGTAGCAATTAGCATGCAGTAAAAGTTCAAACATCAAGACAATGGTAGACTATCATCATCATCGTCGGCGAAGAGTTCATTTAGCTGTTCATCTGTCCAATTGGGCAGAGATGATTTCAAAATCGGAGGATGCTGCTTGTGCATATGACCTCGATCTTCAATATTCTCTTCATCGCAGCTTTTTCCAATGGCCGCAGCGTTATTATCTGTTGCTATGGCTTCGCTATTGCCATTCGCAGAATCTTGATCAAGTGCCTTAATGGGTGGCTGCTTCTCCTTAGCAAATTCGTCTGCTGTAACATTGTTGTGTGCTGTATCAAGCGTTTGTTATAAATATCATCAGATGGAGAATGAAGCTTTCATTTCAAGACTTAACAGCCCGAAGGAATAGTTTTGTTATCTTTTGCAATGATGTGATTTATTGAAACGAAGATAATATGAAACACACCAGGATTGGGATCAGCGTTTCGGACAGGACCGTCCTGGGAGAATACCTGAAAACAAGAGGAAATGAATTCAGACAAAGAGGATATGATATGACAGAAGAGTAATGGTCCCAACAAGTCCGAAGTTGCATAACAAGTTGAAAGTAGCATCACCTTTACCACATTGTTCAATGTTATATTGACGTACTGTGCTGTCCTTACAGGAGCAAAGATGGCGACCTGTGGAAACACAATCCTTTCTGTCAGCCAACAAAGGTGAAGCTATAGGTAACTAATTAAAAGTGAAATAAGCTCTGCACAAAATCCCTTGACAATATCACCTAAATTGTAACAATCTGGCGACGAAACTACTATTTTACCTTCGTAAGCACTATAACTGCACCAACAGTAAGGTTTCTACCAAACTCACTTTCAGTAAGGACCCTGTGATGAACGCTGCTGCCAACTGTGCCAGAAGGATCCTAAGAGTTCGCATCATCATCATTATCATCAAGTCAACAGCATATTATGACCTCATCAATGATAAATATTGATACCGATACTATTCCCAGTGCCCCGATTTTATACCTTCAAAGTCACCATCAGACCCCCAAGACCATTTGGCGTAGATGACTTGATAACAGCCACAAGCTAATAACAAACCAGAAAGCATAAATTAAGGACTTATTGGTTTAATAAACTAACAAAACCAATCACTTCCGAAAGGGAATCCCAGTTCATACTGAGCTTGGGGTCTTTCCTACACATGCTAGAAAATAGTCATTCTAAGCATATCTCCATAAGTATGCGCCCTTAATCTTAAAAGGCAACAACGGCTCATAAAGAACAATCCATTCAGTTAGACCCGCATTCCAATGATGACAATGAATACATCATATGCATACAGCATACATTTGACGAATATAAGCTCCGTTTTTGTTGGAATTGGAATATGCACAATCTTACCAAATCAAGCTTGCCAGTACCAATGCACTTCTTTACAGAGCTAATCGGTGTTCTTTTGGTTGCACGATCTTCACTTGCTATTGGATAAGAGTTCATAGAGCACCACTTCATCATCATACCGCCAACAATATACTCACGCAAAACACAGAGCACGCATCAAAACACCCGAAATTGGATTGCCGCGGAAGATCTTATAAAAACATAAATTAAAATAAAATAACGAAGTAATCGACGCAGATATGTTATACGGATAAGCTTAAGCGCGGACAGCCAAGGACTACGAGTGAAGTCATCGTCGAATTCGGAATCATCGCTCATCGCAGTCCGTATATACTCTTGCGTCGACATAACTCCTCCGCCACTATCAACACCGCCGTTACTGAAATTGGAAGCGCAATCGAGGTCTTTGCGGCGCATTGCGGCTTGAACGGCACCAGCGGGGCCAGGGATAGTGGAAGCGGGAGAAGGCGGTGGCGATCGTCGAGGGATTTCAGGCGTCGAACGGCGCCGCTTGCAAGGTCTTAGGAGTGAAGGAAGGTCTGCATCGTCAGCGTCCAGCGATTGTTCCCACGACTCCTCCATTTTGCCTAATAGCGACTCTACTCAGCTCGGTCAGCTCGATTTTGCGAATATATTTTTTAAAAACAAATTATATAGTATGAGATTTTTTTTTTTCTTCTTTTTTTATCGTAGCAAAAGAAAAAAGACAATGTTTGACGAGTAAAGGCAATTAATTCTCTATTACAAATAGGCCTTAAAATGGCTTAAAAGTTAGGCCCATACTTCGTCCTAGAATTACTTTCACAGCTTTGGGTTAATAATAATAACAATAACAACAATAATTATAATAAACCGTCGTTTTTCCTCGTTTGCTACGCATCATGGAATCAGGGTAGGGTTGTCAATAGGCGGGGACTCCCCGTCCCCGCGGGGATCCGCCCCGAATAGGATGGAGAATCCCCGCTACTCTACCCCGCGGGGCGGAGATGGGGGAATATTTTTCCCCGCGGATATCCCCGCCCCGCTCCCCGTCCCGTCCCGTCCCCGATAATTAAAATAATAGTTATTATATTCAATTAATATTACTATAAGATAAATAATATTAAAATATACTTTGTATAATATAAATATAATTAAAATATAGTTTAAATAATATAAATAATATTAAAATATAGTTTAAATAATATAAATAATATTAAAATATATTTTTTTTTTTAAATAGTGACGGAGCGGGGAATCCCCGCATGGCGCGGGTCCCCGGAGGGACGGGGACTAGATCCCCGTTGCCTCGCGGGGACGGGGATTAGATCCCTGCCCTCGCCCGGCCCCGTTGACAACCCTAAATTAGGGTTTTTAAGACTGGACCGGACTGCTCGGTTCCGGCCGATTTCGACCAGATGAGTCACATATCCGATTCGATTCCAGTCCGGTTTTTATTATTAAATTAAAAAATATAACACATTTCTTTAATATACGTATCGAATGCTATATTTACAGATAATAGGCTTGTGGTGTAGAGTTTTAAACTTTCAATTTTAAATGGTCTTGAGTGCAAGCCCCACTTAAACCATTTTCTTTAGATTATATTTTTATTAAAGAAAAGGAAATACAAAAATTGAATTATTACATTTTACAATTAAATTTTTTATCATCATGCATTGTATTTTTATTTATTGTTAATTCTCAACATATTAATTTATTTTTTAACATCTAATTTTTAATTAACTTTTTATTGCCAAACATATTTTAGTTGATTAATTCATTAATAAAATATATATTTATTATTTAAACATACCGGTATGAGTCGGGCTTGATAATTTTTTACCCATTAAACCACTAAAATATCCGTTCGAACACCATGTTTCAGACCTATGCATGGAATATGACACGACCATTATTCTGACATGAAAAGCTTGTCAGTCAGTAATCAATAAGTAATTAAACAATTATTAGCAGGTAGATATTGGCTAATTAATACTTTAATACTCGTCATCTTTTGTTTTTTTAACTAATAATTAATTCTAAAAATAGTTAAAAGAATCTCCGTACAATGAATAAGCATTATTTACGATTATTAACGGCTATTTTTTATCATATGCACCCCACAATTGATACGAAATGCTAAAAAAATTTGTAGGTTGATAAATGCAGAATAACAAATAAATAAATAAATAATGAATGTGTTACACTTGCATATCGACTATCCTTATTACTAGCATGTTCCGTTCCGTATATAATCTCTAAATTTAAAGAATTTCGTAGTCGAAATATGTGATAAATAATAATGGCGGGGGTTGGATTCCCCTTTGGCTCGGTTGGCCCTAGAGACATGTGAAACCCAACTTGGTAGTACCACTTTTATTTATTTCTTTAGACTTTGGTAAAATTTACTTTTATTTTATTTGCTTTAGTGCGGGACAATTCAACTCTGATCTCTGACACATTATTCCTCGAGTCGCGAGAGGGTTTTTTGGCACTATGATATTATTGATAACATATACTATGATATATAAATACTTATATACTTATTAAATAATGAGAAATCACAAGACTCGACATTGTAAACTGGATTGCCATTCACCGCCCCCTTTTTCCTAGTCATCGCCCCCTAAAGGGCTGGAAAAAGACGTTTTGCCCTTATGATATTTAAATTAATTTAAAAAGAAAAAACTAACTAAATATATAATTTCGGTACGAAATACTAAAAACTACATACAAATAAATTCGAACGATCGATCGATACGAAAAATAAATTTTGTTTTAACATTTTAGGACCGAGCGATCGATATTTTCGGACCGATCGATCGGTATTGTCGTAAAAATCATTCGTACGTAGATGAATTAGCGAACACGGATCGAAATAGTTTGAAAAAAGTCCCAACCGAACCAAAATTTCGGCCGGCGCTTGGCACGGCCGAACAAGAATTTCGGCCGCCACAAGGCACGGCCGAAACACAATATCGGATGTGACATGTGGCGGCCGAAATTATGGTTCGGCCGTGCCAAGCGCCGGCCGAAATTTTGATTCGGTCGGGACTTTTTTCAAACTATTTCGATCCGTGTTCGCTAATTCATCTACGTACGAATGATTTTTACGACAATATCGATCGATCGGTCCGAAAATATCGATCGATCGGTCCTAAAATGTTAAATCAAAATTTTTTTTTCGTATCGATCGATCGTTCGAATTTATTTGCGTATGTAGTTTTCAGTATTTCGTACCGAAATTATATATTTAGTTAGTTTTTTCTTTTTAAATTAATTTAAATATCATAAGGGCAAAAACGTCTTTTTATAGCCCTTTAGGGGGCCGTGACTAGGAAAAAGGGGCGGTGAATAGTAACTCCCCATTGTAAATATAGCCATGATTTTATGATCTTAGACATAGTTCTCTGCACACATATATAAATACTTCGAAATGAATAAATAGTGTTTTCTTTTCTCCTTCAAATATAAATCGTCCCTGCACATGATCGATCTTTGGTGATTTTTTTCACGGCCCACACATTTTTAGTTTTAATTTTGTTTTTTAATATTTACTTTCATGTGCTTTTGTATTGTATCGTATAGTCAGTGACAGTGTGCACAGTAAAGATTCTCTGTCTCTTTTATCACATTCCCAAAAAGAAAAAAAGCGTTGGGATTTTACACTTTTTTTTTCCCTCTTAGTACTCACTCAGTTTTCTAAATTAACGCAGAATTTAATACACCTTTACATTTTAAATAAAGTTTAAGGAAATTGCACAACCAAATATGGTAATAAAGTTATGGTAAAATCCTTGTATTTAGTTTTTTCAACGTGTTTATGCATGTAAGACATAATTCATAAATGTAAATTTAAAGTCTTGTAATATATGAATATAAAAGTCGATGCTTGTGAGCATTTTAAGATATTACAATCTATAATTAGATAGATAATTGGGTTAATTAGGTAATTACATTTCTTTTCTTTCTATAAAAACCCCTACTTTGATTATCTTCTCCTTCACTGTCCTTCAGTCATTCTTCACAGTAGACGCAGAGCACATTTCGCAGCATTCAATCTCTCAAGTCGAAGAAGAGTCATGGGACAGCCATCGTCGAAAACGAAAACCCTAATCTTGTTCATCTCATTCGTCGTCTTCAACCTCCTTTCAGGTTTAGATACCGTAGCTATTCTATTATATCTTCTCACGGTAGTAATCTTCGTCGTCGGCGGCGTTTTGTCGCTGTTTATTTTTTCTACTGCGCAGATGTCTCGGCGACGACGATGACGCTGTACAACAAATGCAAGCACCCAGTCTGGCCGGGAATACAGCCCAGCGCCGGCAAGCCCGTCCTGGCAAACGGAGGCTTCAGACTTCCGGCGAACAAGGCGTACACCTTGCAGCTCCCTCAGGCGTGGTCGGGGCGCGTGTGGGGTAGGCACGGCTGCTCTTTCGACGCCTCCGGCAAAGGACGGTGCGCCACCGGCGACTGCGGCGGATCTCTCTACTGCAATGGTATCGGCGGTACGCCGCCGGCCACCCTGGCGGAGATCACCCTTGGAAATGACCAGGACTTCTACGACGTTTCCCTCGTCGATGGGTACAACCTCGCCATTTCCATCACCCCTTTCCGTGGCAAAGGTATATAACTACTTCACTGTACTACATTTTACCTATTTTGAGACATGAATCTGTAGTTAAATGTTCATCAGCATACATTATCGAGATCTGTCCCTAGATCTTACTCCTCGTCACTTGGGATCTCTTAACTTTCTTAAGCAGAGCTGCAAAATCTACAACAATAGATATGTAAAGATAACTACCCATCTCGTGAATATAATATAATATTCAATGTGATGCAAAAGGCAAATCTCATCAAGATTCTTCACTTGCCTTTCCTTTTCCTCTGATTTCATAGGGCCAGATTTGTTCTTGTAGTTGCTAATCAAGTCTTTTTATGCAAAGCCCACAAACAAAGGAGTTTCTTTCTACACTCTGCTTCATGCTAAACAGTTCAGACACAATCAAGCAATCTCAAACATATGATCAAATTCTTAAAATTTATCAGTAGAAGAAAAGCACAAAGCAATGTGGGCCAGTAGCAATGGATGACCTTTTTCTTGCTTTTCTTGTCCAAAAGAGCCAAGAATCTCAGTCAAACCTTGCTTCCCATTACACTAGTAAGAAAATTTATTACCTTTCTAATTTTCTATTCACTTTGTTTCGCAGGGCAGTGCAGCTACGCTGGGTGTGTTAGCGACTTAAACATGATGTGCCCAGTTGGGCTACAAGTTCGTTCTCACGACAAGAGACAAGTGGTGGCTTGTAAGAGCGCATGCTTCGCCTTCAACTCGCCGAGGTACTGCTGTACGGGCAGCTATGGCAACCCACAATCTTGCAAGCCAACTGCATACTCTAGGATATTCAAGACTGCTTGTCCTAAGGCTTACTCCTACGCTTACGATGACCCCACGAGCATTGCCACTTGTACGGGCGGAAACTACTTGGTAACCTTCTGTCCTCACCACAACTAAACTAGGAAGAGGGTTCGTCGTCGTCGACGTTTCTTGTGTGAAAGATCTGAAAACTTGAGCTCTATCTTTAGTTGTTGTCTTAGTATAGCGTTTTAGTGTTGTTTTGTTGGATTATATTTACCTGAGTTTTCATGAATATGTGTTTCTGTTTTTAACCATTAGATAAATTCGGATCGTTTTATTAACTATTGTGGCATGGCCAATGTTTTAAAAAGCGCATAGCGCAGTGCGTCGCGTTTTAGTGTCGGTAGCGCGTAGCGTAAATAGCGTAGCGCATTGCGTGAGTATTTCGGATAATCTAAATATAATACAATAAATTATATATAATATATAATAAATATAAATATGGTCATTTTTTATATCGTTATTGTATTTATGAGACTAAATAATATATATTTTCTTTAAAAATTCAATGAAATAATAAATAAGGTACAAATAATTACTTAAAATATAAACTTTAAATATATATGAATTATATAGTAAAAAGTTTATACAATCGCAACAATAAAATAGGACTTATATCAATTAAATAATCATTTTTACAGCTTAAAAATACAACTAAAATAAGCTATTAAAATGATTCTTATAACTAACGAAAATTATATGGTATCGAAAAATATATGATATGCATGTCATTATGATCATCGTGAAACAAGGAATAAAATGGATATACTTATGTATTTTTTTCATATAAATTATTCAAAATAAAGACGTTTTAATTATTAGTATAAGTCTAAATAAAAAAGGAATAAAAATAAAATATTATAGTATGATCAAACCGATAAATTATGTCAGAGATTAAATTATTGTCTTAATTATTGTCTGAGCTTAAATTATGTCAGAACTCAGAGCAAGTCTACAACGCATTTATGTCAGAGCATAAAGTCATTTGCGACGGAATATCAAGAATTTTCGACGGAAAATCCGTCGAAACAAGAAAAAAATAATAAAAAAAATAAAACGCTAAATTTAAAACGCGTTGAAGCGTTTTGACGGATAAACACGCGATCGCGCGCGTCGAAGCGCCCGATCCAACGCGTTTTAAAACACTGGGCATGGCAATGGCATGTTTGGAATATATATTATTTGATTTATGAATGGTTTGATGGGCTGATTCCAAAATGATATTAGTGGAGTCCAACATGCGTTTTACTTTTGTTTTTAAATATAAGTCTATTATGCGTTGGGCTTAATTATTGTAAAAGGACATACATAGCATAGCAGCAATGATTCTTGCTTTCGAAAAAAAAAAAAAAGATTCTTGCTTGTGAATTAGACAAAGACATAGCATGTCGATGGACCCAACCTAATAAGTTGTGTCCTAATTATTTCGGCTGCATTCGCACGCACAATCGTTGAGTAAACATAAAACAATACGACAGGTAATTTGATAAGTATAATTAATTTTAAGAAAAACAAAACAAAAAGGATAAACTATGCTATGGCCTATTGTTGGAAAGAAATTCCATTTTTATCAATCCTTCTATTTCCCAATCTTCTTTTTCAATTCAAGAGAGGATAATGAGAAAAAAAGGGGGAATTAAACAAAAAAAGAAACACACAGGAGAAGAGTAATAGTCGCGAACAAAAGCACATTTGCAGTTACGTGAACCATTTAAATTGACGTCTATTATTGCAAGTAATATGATTTTCTCTTTTTTTCCTTCTTTTTAAACATAAACGGACAATTTTGGCACAGTTCGATGCTTCCAACTAAATTAAATGCAAAAGACAACCGATCGGTCCTATTGGGTATGTTATCGTCTTGCAATGGAAAGTCCTCCTATGTTTTGTTTATTTCAGTTTTTTTTTATGTTTATTTCGACAATAACGATAAATATCATGTCGAATGTGTCGTCTTGCAACTAACATGAATTACACATTTCTCGAAAATTCATTTTATCAGTATGGTTTCGGGTTAAACTATGTTATCAACGAATTAGTCAAATCACTGGGTCATACCACATTACCCTACTAATAAACTACATAGTGGGACGAATAATTCTCCATTCAATTTTCCTTTATCCTTAAGATATTATATTATCCACACGAACCTCGTTATTCATAAACTAAAACTACAGTTAAACAGTTGAGAAATAATAAGAACCTTCAAGTCACTTTTCAGCTTCGGATGTGCCCATGGATTAAAAAAGAAGTAATGTCTTAAGGGAATTAGTTTAATAAAAATATTAAAATACAAAGCTCTTAGAGAGTCTTCGACAGCGAATGATAAATTAACCAACCATATAATGTCATTATCACCGTTACAACACGCCATTAATCACTACCTCCCACACCAATCAATCTCTCTTTTTTTTTAATAATCCATCTTCTTTTCTTTCCATAATGATCGCCAACACCTCAATCTTTGTTTTCTTTAATAGTTCATCAGCGACTTCTTTACACCCATAAACCCATCTTCCTCGATAGCCCACGACCCACATAGTATTACATGCTATTATAAGAAGTTTGCCAAGTCTTTACCAAGTTCGCATAAAAAGGATAATATTAATGGAAGATTCCTTCGACGAAGAGTGTGATTACCTCTTCAAGGCCGTACTAATCGGAGATTCAGCAGTTGGCAAATCGAATCTTCTGTCAAGATTTGCAAAAGATGAGTTCTCCTTAGACTCAAAGCCAACTATTGGAGTCGAATTTGCCTATCGAAACGTTAGAGTCGGCGATAAGCTCATCAAAGCTCAGATATGGGACACTGCTGGCCAAGAAAGGTCGTAACTTCTTTTTTTCTTTCCAAGAACCTAGGATATTATTACCATGATAAACATAATAAAGGAAAAGGGCTTTTATGATTGCAGATTCGGGCAATCACAAGCTCATACTACAGAGGAGCTTTAGGAGCCTTACTAGTGTACGACGTGACAAGAAAATCGACCTTCGAAAGCCTAAAGAAATGGCTTAGAGAGCTTAGAGAATTCGGTAGCAGAGACATGGTGATCATGCTCGTCGGGAACAAAACCGACTTAGCCCAGTCGAGGGAGGTTGGGCTCGAAGATGGTCGAGCCATGGCTCAGTTAGAGGACCTTTCGTTCATGGAGACATCTGCTAAGGAGAATCTTAACGTGGAGGAAGCTTTTCTTGAGATGATTCGTAGAATCTATGGAGTCAAGTGCCATAAGAGCTTAGAGGGTAAGAAGTTGAACGGTGGAGAAGCTGATAAGAACGTTCTTACATTGCAGGGAAAGAAGGAAGTTGTCTGCGCAGATGATGATTTTGATCAAGTGTCTGCTACTAGAGAAACTACTAGCCGTTGCTGTTATTGATTCGAAATTCTTTGTTTATATATAAATCCCAGTACTTTCTTCAAGAACTTCCAACGATTCTCAAATCAACCACAACATATTACCAATACAGCATAGGAGATTATTGCCAGTTTTCTTCTTGGGGGAGGCTTTGACTGTACAAGGGAAACTCGAACAAGAATATCGTCTTGAACCATGATGGCAGATTCCCGTATATCGCAGGTGGAAGCAATAACAGAGGACTGAAATGAAAACAGGGGAATTCTTTATTCATAAGTTTTAAGTTTATTTTCTTTCAAGGTGGAACAGAGACTTACCTTGTCGTTCTTTTGTAGTTTCTGTAAGCAGAAACATTGCCATGTTTCTCGTCAGCTGATTCCTGTTAAGATTCGAACAACATATGTCTGAGACAAGACGAAGATGAGAGCAACAGTTGTAATAACAATCAAAAATGAAAAAAAAAAAAAAAGAACCTCAAGAAGTGGAATGCCGCTTAGAAAGAGAAGTAAAAGCGTAAGAAATATGGGGCCAAAGACGACGAGCCACTCAGCGTCTTCTAATACAGGCGTTGCAGCGACGAATATTCCCCACCACAGTAAGATCTGAAGCCAGCAGCAGATATATTGAGTCTTTTTTTTTTTAAAAAATATTAATCTGGAAAGGAATTAAACCTCGCCGAAGTAGTTTGGATGGCGGGAATACTTCCAAAGTCCTGCGTCGCACCATTTTCCTCGATTCTCTTGCGAGTTTTTAAACGATAGCTTCTGTTGATCGGCGGTTGCTTCGATAATAATGCCTAACAGCCACATTATCCATCCTATGATGTCTGCAGCGTTAATGGACGGATTTCGATTGCTGGCATTGACGATTGTTACGGGCAAGCTCACAGTCCAAACCCAAACTGCCTGTAAAAGAGTTGAAGGAAAGAGTCAAGGCAACATATGCATGTACGAATAGTCCTATTTCAGATCAGATGCGAAAGGGAAAGGCAAAAAAAACCTGAAAAATCCAAAAAACGACCAATTTTCCCAAGTTAGTGCGCATTTCGTCGAAGCGTCGATCCTCGCCCCACTGTAATATCCTGATAAGGGTCGGAGAATAAGAATGAAATTCGATTGAGGATAGGACAATAATGGCTGCATTTGACAACAGTGTTCTCTGTCTTTTTTTCTTCTTTCTAATCACATCTTATTTGGTCTCACCTCATCAGTAGAAACAGTCCTAGGCGAAGGCCCCAGACAACTACGAGCATCGACAGAACCACCTGAATAATAAGCTCAACGAAAATTATGTAAAGAATCGTTTTCCTTTGAATTTTAATAAATCTTGCAAATGTGTGAGAGTGATTTCATATCGTAGGCGTGTATATTCCTTACAATGTAGCCTCGTTATTGTGTAGATTCAAACTCAAAACTCCTCTCAAAGAATTATGGGAAATATTTACGGTAACAATTCTCCAAAGGGGACTTCAGAGAAACTAAAAAGGTTAAAGAGAAGCAATCACCTGCCGAAAATGCCATGACCCCTTCACTATCAGAGTCAATAAAGCAAGAATGACAAAATTTGTTCCACCTACGAAGCAAAGCCGAGGTTGTAGCATAAAAATATTATATCACCAAAGATTATCAAATGGCATTAGTTATTTAAACCTCAGCAAACAGGCAAAATGCTCTGCTTCAACAACATACAACATGAAACGGAAAGCAAAGAGAAGGAATGTGGTATGGGGTTTTGCACCTGCAAAGTCCGTTACTTTGTCTATCTTCAAAAGCGCAGTGATCACAAAGAAGATGAACTGATAGCCCACCTACAAAAACAACAAAAAAAGATGTCATCTTCTCTATTTTCACTTTTCACCCCATGAAATGCACGGTTTTCCGTTCGTCAAGAGGTTTATGTACAAAGAAGCATATACACATACAGTGACGATAGCTGTGAGGGCCAAGAAATGCGAATCTATCACAGTTCCCATGGAAAAATTGTAAACAAAACCCCAGTTTCAATTGGTTCGTAGAGAGGAGAAATCGAATTTTGGCTGTCTTTCTATGTTCTTGGTCAAATGTTCATTCAAAATCGTGACGGTCAAGGTTATATATATGGAATATGGATCGCTAATTAATAGAGGATTCCTTTTGAAGAATTCATCTTTGGTTTTAGGGAAAGTGTGGCTGCGAGATAACTCCGTGGTCAGCATTGAAGGATAAGGCTCAAAACCTTGCTGTAGTAACCTCCACCTTGTATTTAGGTCTATATTCTTGGACAAGTCTTCATATTAAATGGAGAGTGAACGAATACTTGATACGAAAGTTATGCCAATTCATCTCCTTTTGCCATGTTTCTTTTAATAAAGGAATAAATAAAATAAAACATATAATCAATTTAAAGAGTACAAATAAAAAACGTGTGAAGAGTCATAACTCATAATACAAATTAACCAAAGAGATCACGCTGCATTGCTGCACAACTACAGTCAAATTGGAACGACGACAATGCACATTTGGGAGGTGTCTAAAGGAAGACGAAGCTATCTGATTATTACATGAATCACAGATATACGGTTCCCATGAAGCAAGCAACTAAGTCATAAATACCTAAAAATTATCTTTTTATTCTTCCACCATAAGTCAGCAGTGAGACTAAATTTTCACTTACGCTCTGAGTTAGCCGAATCCTCCCAAAGTCAAGCTTTTCTAAACTTGGTGAGGTACTATTTGTGGAGGCTGAGTAGGCAGTGGTGCGACAGGGTTCATCCTTCCCGCTATTTCTAGGTCTTGTAGGGCGCTTAGCGCAGCTTCGTTGTTCAGACATGGTCGAATTACAGATGCACTTTGTCTGATTCTTCCTTGCTGCGGGCGCAATATGTGAAGAAAAAAAGAGAAATTATGGCATAAATATGAAGATGCATCAAGTATCAGAACTTGGCTGGCTTCATTTCACTCACCAACGTTTCGAATTTGGATTTCATATCGAGGTAGGCCATTAGCAACTGCGAGTCTGCTGTGTTTGCAGTTCCACCGCTCTCTATCGCCACCGCATTCTGGCCCATAAAAAAAAAACAGAGGAAAAAATTGGATTGAAAGACTAACAAAATCTATGATCTTTATAGCAATAGGCATCAAATTGGCAGAAGAAAAAATCAGTCATAAGGTCTAACGGAGAAGACTGAATCACTAAAACTTAAAGTAACTAAACAGTAAATAGTAATCAAATCAAGAACCACGAAGTTTAATAATATCCTCAATCCAACAAATTTAGCGAACATATCAAAATCCAAGAGTTTATATAGGGATACCTTCCTTGGCCGCCCTAATGGTTTCCCAGAAAGCTTCCTCGGCTTCTTAGGGGCCTGAGAATTCCCAGCACCAACATCACCGCCGGCAGCAGCATTCTTAGGTGGCCGACCTCTACGCTTTATTCTTACCACCGGCACCACACTCACAGTTCGTGGCGCCGCCCCGACTTCATTCACCACCTTGGGAGGCCTTCCACGTGGCCTGCCACTCCTCGCACCACCACTCTTCGGCGGACGCCCTGGCCCACTATTGGCCCCAACCCCTGCCTTTGGAGGACGGCCGCGTCCTCTCTTCACACCATTCGTGGGCCCAACGGGCTCGGGCCCAGCGGCAGTAGCAGCAGAAGAAGCGTTATCTGGTCCGACGGGGCCAGCGTTCTGAGGTGAAGAAGCAAAAACGTGTTGGATTTCTACGTTGATATCGACCTTGGGCTTGGGAGGTCGGCCTCGGCGTCTCTTGGCGGCGGAATCGGAAGGATTGATGGCGTCGCTGGCGTCGACGTTCTTCGGGGAAGCATCGGTGGGATTCGCAGCAGTAGATCTAGCTGCTGCGAGCTTGTAGGAATGCTTGACCATGACGAGCTCGCCGCTGTTTTTGAGCAGCTTGAGGTGGTCCGACAGAAGAGCGGCGTGCGTCGGTGGGAGGCTTGCGTAGTGAGATTCGATGTACTTTCCGATGGCTTGCTTGCTAGAGCCGTTGCTATCGTTTAAAGCGGTCAAAGCAGCAGTTATCATCTGTAGAAACGGAACGATAGAAAAAAAAATTGAAGCAAAAGTTAGGATCAGTGAATCGACAAGTAGAGAGAGGAGATGTAAATTAAGGACAAATTTGCTACTTCAGCATAAGAGGGTTGACTTGACGACTGAGCAGCAGCAGCGGAGCTGCCGGAGAGCGGCGGTTGAGGTAGTCCGGCCGTTTCCGGAGACGGCGGCGGCGGCGGTTCCATATTCGGAAGTTTTCTGGTTTGATTGAACTTAAGAGAGAGAAAAGACACCAAAAAGTGCGTGTTAGTGCGTGACGGGATTGCGATGAAAGTTTTAGAAAAAGTAAATAAAAAGGAAAAAAAGAGCAGCTAGCCAATTGTGATTTCCAATTTCCAAATAAAAATAAAATAAACAAAGGAAAGCTTAATTAAACGAGACAAATGTGGATCATAGATCTTACATAAGTACAGATCAGCTGATTTTGTTATTTTCCAAATAACGTTAGATGTCTATTCAAACATCGGTCAACTCAATCCATATTTGGGATTGAGGTATCACATCCATTATCATGCTCCACATTAATTACATATATATCGTACAAGAATAAGCACTGACCGGCCAACGTTCCAGACCCGACCCGATTCACCAGATCCATTCCAAAGGCAAATTCTTCAAACCGGGTCGGAACCCGTTTTGACCCATCATCCATCACCAATAATCTCCACAATTACAAGCACCATCCTTGAAATGGTGAAACCTATTGGGATCTCTTAGTATTATCAACCTCCCCACAATCTTGGCCATGTGTTTGATAGCACTGTGGCAATCCTCGCAAACCCTCAAGTTCTTAAAAACGCGAACGGGCCTATCGCCGTGCACCTTCATAATCCCAAAAGCAACGGCTAGTTTTTCGCTGTGATGCTTCAGCATATTCTGCTTCTCCTCTTCCTCGACGTCGTGGAGGACCATCTTTGTGGCCGAAACATAGCCCTCGAGCCTCATTTTAACGTCCATCTCTTCCAAGAAAGAGTGTATCCCTTCGCTCTCTTCGTGGGAATTGTCTCCCACAGAAAAAGTGTGAATCTTGCCCTCCACTTCGATCCAGCTAAATCCCTGATTCTTTTGAACGCCAGTATCTGTCGATAGGTGCAGCATTACGTATTTTGGGTTCGATCTTTTTTACACCATGTGCTAGAAAATTTTACCGTACCTCTCATCTTCAGGCGCATCCTATTGACGTCTGCCCATCTCCCATTAGCAGCGTACAAGTTTGAGAGCAGAATGTACATCCCTGCGTTCCAAGGTTCTAATGCAAAGATCATTTCTGCAGCTTTTTCTCCTAATTGGGTGTTTCCATGGATTCTGCTGGCGCCGAGAAGGGCTCCCCAAGCTGCTGCGTCGGGCTCGAAAGGCATGTTTATCATCAGCTTTTGAGCTTCGTCTAGGCGGCCTGATCGTCCAAGAAGATCGATCATGCAAGTGTAATGCTTCGAATTTGCTACGACGCCGTAATCGTGGGTCATAGAGTTGAAGTAGTGTTCACCCTTTTTGACCAGCCCTGTATGGCTACATGCAGATAGAACGCCTACCTAGAACGAATATAGCATTGTAAATGAAATGGGGTTTGATTTGCAGGAGAGAATGTCCATTTCTGCTAGCGAGAAATTCCAAATTTGTGAGGGGTTTCTTGAGAAAAAGGCATAAATGCAGGTCGTGTACTTGCTTGTTTGTAAGGGAGAGAAGAAGTTTATATTACCATGGTAACATCATCAGGCTGTATACTTGCTTGTTTCATTAGTTTGAAGTGCTTGAGAGCTTTTTCACCGAAGCCATGCCTTGCATAACCGATAATGATTGTGTTCCATGACACTGAATCCTTATCTTCGATTCCTTTAAAGACTTCATACGCCTCGTCAATGCTTCCACACCTGCAATACATGGCAAGAAGAGCATTCCCCACATAACAACCAAATTCGTAGCCTGCTTTCACAACCCGCCCGTGTATTTGCTTCCCCAGCTCAAAAGCAGCAATATCTGCACAAGTGCTCAGAGCGCAAGTGAATGCTGACCTATTTAATATCTCGCCGTCCCTTCTCATAGCAATAAACATTTGTAATGCCTTTGCACTTTCACCACACTGAGCATATCCAGCAATGATTGCCGCCCATGAGATGCAATCCCTTTGTGGCATCCTATCGAACAAAGCTTTCGCTCTCTCGATGTTTCCGATTTGAGCATAGCCTGTAATCATCGTGTTCCAGGAACTAATATTTCTACAAGGCATCTGTTCAAACAATTCGCCTGCTAAATCCATGTTCTTGCCCTGCACATACCCCGCAATCATAGCATTCCAAGAAACGACGTTCTTCTCTGGCATCTCATCAAAAATGATCCTCCCCTCGTTTAACTTGCCATTCTGGACATAACCCGACACCATAGCGGTCCAAGCAAACACATTCCTTACAGGAGATGCCTCAAACAACTCCCTTGCTTCGTCCAACTTCCCATTCTGCGCATAACTGGTAATAATCGTGTTCCAAGACACCTCATCTCTAACAGGCATTCTATCAAAAACATGCCTTGCCTCAACCAACCTCTTCTTCCTCATGTACCCACTCATCAGACAATTCCAAGAAACTACCTCCCAATGCTCTTTACCCTCGAACAATCTAGCAGCCTCCTCAAGGTTCCCATTATGTACATAAGCGGCAAGAATCCCATTCCACGAAATTTCATTCTTCTCGGGCATAGTGTCAAAAATCCTCCTGGCCTCTTCTACGAACCCATTCTGCGCATACCCCGACAACATCGTGTTCCAAGAGACAACGTCCTTGAGGGGCATTTCGTCGAACAGCCTCCGAGCAGACCCAAGATTCTTGTTCTTCACGAGCCCGCCGAGCATCACGTTCCACGTGACCAAGTCCCTTAGAGGCATTTCGTCGAAAAGCTTCTGGGCAAGGCCGAATTCTCCATTCGTCAAGTACCCAGAGATCATGGTGTTGTAGGACACCGATGATCTTCTGGGCATTGCGTCGAACAGGCGCAGTGCGTCGTCGACTTGGCCCTTGCGCATGTGACTGGTTATTGCAGTATTGCATTTCACAATGTCCGAATCCGTGAATGTCCTCTTCGTAAGGAACTTGTCCGAAATTCTATTGCGTTGTGGCGTCGCATTTTGCTTACTGTGTCTTGGTCGGTTTCTCAGAGAGCGCAAGCTGCTGGTGAAACGCATCAGTCTCAGGGGAGAAAATGGCCCAAACTCTGGCGCCAAACTAAACGAATTTAGAACTAATGTTGAATTATGTGTTCTTTTTCCTCAAAGATTTGTTATTTTTGCCTCAAACCCTTGAAGTTTTTCTTTGTTTCTTTTTCACAATTTTATTATGGCGATTGCTCAATTTATTTTTTGGGTAGAATTATTATTCTTTTTTACAATTATCTTTCAAAATAGTTTAAAGAATCATAGTTTTGGTTTGGTAATTTCGAAACTTTTAAGCTTTTCTTTCGTCTTATTTAGGGGTGTTCAAATGTCGGTTAACCGACCGAACCGAACCTTAACCGAAGTTTCGGTTCGTACCGAATATCGAACCGAAAAATTTCGGTTCGGTTTTCGGTTTTTATTTTGATAACCGAAAATAATTCGGTTCGGTTTCGGTTTATTACTTCGGTAAACTGAACCGAACCGAAAACCGAATCCTATTTTTTTATATTTTTATATACAAATATACTATTATATAAAATATATAATGATATATTTTTATATAATTATATGTCTTAGTTAATAATATATCTACCATATTTAATAAAATATTAGGTAAATCGAGATTTTATACAAATATATATGATAATATAATTTTACAAATATATATATATATGTGATAATATAATTTATAATATAAATCAAATTAATATATTTAATAAAATATGGAAAATATGAGGTAAATAAAAATTTTGTACAAATATATATATGATAATATATATTTATAATTTTAAATCATATTAATACTATTATTTTTTATTTTTTTATTAAAATTCGGTTTTTTCGAACCGAACCGAAAGAATTCGGTAATAACCGAGGTTTTCGGTTAATGAAATTCTCGATCGGTTAACCGAAAGGGGTTGGTTCGGTTATTACCAAAGGAACACCCCTTGTATTATTTGTTAGATATTTGGATACTTGTGAGGGTGAAGGACAAGCCTCATGGCTGTTACTAAATAATTTAAAATTTGTTAAATCCTTTTTGGCATACGTTCTCTTCTCACGGTGTAAACTGAACAATAACGAGTCAAGTAGTGTATTGGCATCAAGTAGACGGAGTAGCTTACCATGACCATGTGAACTATATTATATACAGAAAATATGAATTAGATATATAATAATTTCAGTCGTCTACTCACTTGAGAAAAGGGCCAAATTGGCCACCATCAATAAGGATCTTCACCAACCTCACTTTCTGGCTTTATTCAATTTAAAGAAGAAAAAGCAAAATAAGGGGCCGAAGAAATATAAAATATATATACACAAATATATCTGACGGAGGCATTATTTTAAAAAAGGTATTGCATGGACTCAATTTGACTCGTAATGCACATGTGAGCAACTCGCTTTATTGTTTTGATCTTTGAATAAGATAAACTTATCTATTATTGTCTTGTCTTCTAACCTCCTCGGTAACAATAGTTTTCGCTTGTCCTTGCCTGGAGAAGAATCTTGTCTCCCATTATATTCGTCGATACCACCTTCACCTAGAATTTTACGTTGAAGCATGTGTGATAACAAATATTTCATTGCAATATGTTTATTTTCTTCTACTACAACTTGTTTTTTTTTTTTTTTTACGTTTTAAGAAGATATTCCCCCTAATATATTCACTAATTAGCAACCATTACGTCCCTAATCTCAACCTCTACTTGTATATATACACACGATATTCTGCATAGAGGTTGGTGGCATTAGTGAGACGTACTTTACAACTAAAATAACAGAGATACACACACAAGCTCTTACATACTGTAACATAAATGATGAAAAAACGCACTATTTCCCTACAATATGTTCTATTAGTTTTGGCCTCGATAATACTCGCCTTTCTAGCCGTGCCTTCTTCTTCGTCACCCACAAGGCGATTCCACTTCAATGTAAGATATAATTGTTTCTTCCTCACGCACATAGTGAGTGTGTTGTGTGTATGTGTGTGTCTTCTAATTCCTGCTATGAATAAAAAAGGTATTGAAAATCGCAGGTCGAGTGGAAGAACGTAAAGAGGCTTTGCCAAACGAGGCGAGTCTTGACGGTAAACGGCCAATTTCCAGGGCCAACGGTTGCTGTCCGAGAAGGAGACAACGTTCAGATTACTGTCACCAACAAGGTCGCTAGAAACACTACTATACATTGGTGAGTAGTATGTTATTGATTTGTTTATGTCGTAAAAACATATTTATTTGTCCATGTGAGCTATCTGCTTTAATCATGCAATAACTCTGTAGTAAACACTGTGATTAGCAATTGCATGCATCGATAGATTAACGAACTATATACTTAAGCATCTTATATTACAGAAACACGCTTTCTTAGTTACTTAATCATGTAATGAACTGTTGGCTAATGGCCCTATCAATGGGACACGATGAAGCACGATTTCAAACAGCATCATTTATGACTGCTCACGCCTTTTTTTTTGTTCAATTGGTTGATTGCTTATAATTAGGCATGGAATTCGTCAGCTGAGAACAGGGTGGGCCGATGGGCCCGCATACATAACCCAATGCCCGATCCGACCCGAAAAATCCTACACGTACAACTTCACCGTTTCGGGTCAGCGGGGCACCCTATGGTGGCACGCCCATTACTTGTGGCAGCGTGTCACCGTCTACGGCGCCTTCATCATTTACCCTCGCATGCCTTTTCCCTTTTCCTCGCCGTCTCCAATACACAGAGAAATACCCATCATCTTCGGTAAATTAATTAATTAACAATATCTTCACCGTCGTATATCTAATTCATTTATTGCAATCTCAGGCGAGTGGTGGAATAGAGACATCGAAAGGGTGGAGCAAGAAATGATGCTGTACGGCGGCGGGCCCAACGCCTCCGACGCCTACACCATTAACGGCTTTCCCGGCCCTTTGTACAACTGCTCAAGCTCAAGATTAGATACGTTCGTTCAGACAATCGAAGCTGGGAAAACCTACTTGCTAAGAATCATCAACGCAGCACTAAACGACGAGCTATTCTTCTCCGTGGCGAACCACACCCTAACCGTGGTGGAAGCAGACGCCGTCTACACCAAACCGTTCTCCACGCCGGCCATAATGATCACGCCGGGACAAACCACAAACGTCCTTATAACCGCCGACCAAGAACCTCGGACCTACGCCATGGCGGCTCGGCCTTACCTCACTTCCGTCTTTCCCTTCAACAATTCGACCACCATGGGATTTCTGAGGTACTCGACCGCCGGCGAGCGAAAGCCCCACCCAAATCGTCCCCCTTATGAGCAGCCCCAAAATCTCCCCGCGTTGGAAGACACGCCGTTCGCCGCCGAGTATTCGGGGAAATTGAGAAGCCTTGGCTCGAAGGACTATCCCTGCGCCGTCCCTGCAAGAATTGATAGGCGTGTAATAACTACCATAGGATTGAACCTCCAAGACTGCCCCGTGAAAGGCACGTGTCAGGGGTTCTTGGGAAAGAGATACGCAGCTTCGATGAACAATCAGTCGTTCGTACGGCCGGCCGTCTCTATGCTCGAAACCCATTACCGTAAGTTAAAGCCCGACTTCTCCTCTGATAATTTCCCGGAAAATCCGCCGAACGTTTTCAACTACACCGGCGTAGAACCCATCGCCGAGAACATGAACCCAAATTTCGGCACCAAGGTTCTGCGCGTGCCCTTTGGCGCGAAGCTTGAGATCGTTTTCCAAGACACGAACTTTCTAAATCCTGAGAACCATCCTATCCACGTCCACGGTCATAATTTCTTCATCGTCGGAAGAGGGTTTGGGAATTTCGACGCGAAGAAGGATACGCCGGCGTATAATCTCGGCGACCCGCCGGAGAGGAATACGGTGGCAGTTCCAATGGGCGGGTGGGCTGCGATTCGGATCAATGCGGATAATCCTGGAGTTTGGTTCATTCACTGTCATTTAGAAGAGCATACTTCGTGGGGTTTGGCCATGGGCTTCATCGTTGAGAGTGGAAAAGGGTCCGATCAGTGCTTGTTGCCTCCACCGACCGATTTTCCGACGTGTTGATGAGCTGCGGCGCGGCGGTCGCGACTTAATTTTTAAGATTTTCTTGGTGTGATAGAGTGAAGGTGAAATGATGTCTTGGATTAAGAAATGTGTATGCAATTGAACGCAAGCCTAAATCTCTTCTCTTCGACATCGAACGGTGACTTAACGCTAAATGCAAACGGTCATGATAATGCTGCAGAAAATTCAATAAAACCAACCTATTTTCGAGACCGAATAAAAATCGAAAAAACGTATTTGAGTTCGGATACAAAATCTTCGAACTTGAATAGATCTTCAAATAGATTTGTTCGGGAACTATTAGAGATCGAATAGCGATTTAATACAGAATGCAAACGGCCGCAGAAAAATCAATAATGCCACCCTATTCTTCGAGCCCGAATAAAAATAGAAAAGACGTATTCGAGTGCGGATACAAAATATTCGAACTCGAATAGATCTTCAAATAGATTTTTGGGAACTATTAGACATCGAATAGTCATTTAAAGCAGAATGCAAACTATCATGATAATACTGCAGAAAATTCAACAAAACCAACTTATTTTTCGAGACCGAATAAACATCGAAAAAACGTATTCGATTTCGGATACAAAATATTGGAACTCGAATACTCAAATAGATTTTCTTTTAGAATTATTCGAGAACGAATAGTGATTTAACGCAGAATGCAAACGGTCATGGTAATGCTGCAGAAAATTCTATAAAACCAATCTATTCTTCGAGACCGAATAAAATCAAAAAAATGTTATTCGAGTTCGGATACAAAATATTCGAGATCGATTTTTTTGGAACTATTCGAGATCGAATAGTGATTTTAACGCTAAATGCAAACGATCATGATAATGATGCAGAAAATTCAATAAACCCAACCTATTATTCGAGACCGAATAAAAATTGAAATAACTTATACGAGTTCGATACAAACTATTCAAACTCGAATAGGTCTTCAAATCGTTTTTTTTTCAACTATTCGAGATCGAATAGTGATTTAAAGAATGCAAACGGTCATGAATACATGATAATGCTGCAGAAAATTCAATAAAACCAACATATTCTTTGAGACCGAATAAAAATCGAGAAAACGTATCCGAGTTCGGATACAAAATCACGCTGAATGCAAACGGTCGTGATAATACTGCAGAAAATTCAGTAACTCGGAAACATATACTTGCACGTCGCGAGAGGGAAATTATTTGAAGGCGAGCCGAGAAGGAACCACACACATAAACACGCATTGAAACGTGAGAAGCATCAACTAGAGGGAATAAATGTATGGTGACGACACTTCGGAAACAAAAAGACAGATGGCTCAATATTTACTCGCATAACGCCGGCTTCGAACACCTAACTATTTATTGCTCCGTGTAAATGAGATCATCGATCCCCGCAAGTTCATTCATATGTAGAGTATCTGTAAGAGAGTCAATACATTGCAATGTTTGAGAGGATACTTGCAAAGAGCTTCAGAAGAAGGTACGAGGTTGACAAGAAGCTTGGATGTGGAGCATGGATGATTATTATGTGCTTTGTAGCGGCGACGACTATGCTCATTACTGTCTTCAAGCCTTATACCAATCCTTTCTCCATCAGTAAGAATCCATATAATAATAGTAATCATGTTTAATTTGAGTGATTCTAAAGCATCTTTTTTTTTTCCCCTGTGTGGGTTTTCTCGTTCATTTGAGATTTTCTTGAGCGATCGATGGAAGAATTCACGTTAAAAATGAAATCTCTTTTTTTTTTTATTTATTTATTGCCAGTTACAGGTTTTCATATGCAGACTCCAAAGTCAGTCCCAGGAAATCTGACCACTTCAAGATCAGAAGTCTACGAACTAAACGGTGACATAAGAATTCATGGGAATTCATCAACTATATTCCTATCTTCTTCTTCGGACATGAAAGATCGACTCAACAACATCACTTGGACTGTAAAACCTTATGCAAGGAGAGAAGACGAAGCAGCCATGAACAACACCACAACCATCACAATAACTAGTACTCATCATCAGCTGCTACAGTGCGATAAAAACTTCAGCGCCAAAGAAATCCCAGGGATCGTCTTCTCCACGGGCGGATACGCAGGCAACCATTTCCACGACTTCTCAGACGTGCTCATTCCACTCTATCTAACCTCTCGAAGATTCAACAGATCAGTCGTCTTCCTCGTAAGCAATGTTCAGCCATGGTGGAATATAAAGTACAGATTAATACTTCAACGCCTCTCCAAATACGAAGCAATCGACATGGACAGGGAAGATCGAGTGCTGTGCTTCTCAAGAGCCGTCGTGGGCCTCACAGCCCAGAAAGAGTTCTCCATCGATCCCAATAAATCCCCTCACTATTCCATGACAGAATTCACAAGGTTCCTTCGAAGGACCTACTCTTTGCCAAGGGATCACGCTGTAATAAGAAGAAATGCACCCCCTCGCCTGCTCATGCTTTCAAGAGAGAAAACTCGACGGCTGATCAACGAAAGACAAGTGCTGAACATGGCTAGAAAATTAGGGTTTTCTGCTACGATCGAAGAAATGGGACTGAACATGTCCTACGTTTCGAAATTCGTGAACTCATTCGACGTAATGATGGGAGTCCACGGCGCTGGTCTGACGAACATGATTTTCTTGCCCGAAAATTCCATCGTTATACAGATCGTGCCATTCGGGGTCGACATGCTGGCGAAAAAGGACTTTGAAGAGCCTTCGAATGACATGAAGCTTAAGTATTTGCAGTATCGGGCGAGTTTGAACGAAAGTTCGCTGCTTGGGAAATTCCCGGCGGATAGTGAGGTGTATGGAGAGCCACTCGCCGTTTATGATGATGGTTGGGAAAGGTATCGTTCTATCTACTTAGATGATCAAGATTTGAATCTTGACTTGGATAGGTTTAGACAAACACTTGTAGATGCTTTGAAGCTCATCCCTAGCAATGAAAGTGGTTCTATTGTATAGTTTAGTTACCAACTAGGTTGTTGTGGGCTAAAAGAACTATTAATCGGCTAATTTGGTCCGACTTGTAAGTTTTGTGGCAAGAGTGTCCATTTTGTTATTGTTATTTAAACGTTTTATGGATTAATTCAAATTGGTTTTTGATGTTGGGCTGGGCTTCCATCGACGGCTAGCTAACATAAAGCATGCCTTTTGTGTCTTTCTTCTTTTATGTTTTTTTTTTTTATGTAATCAGTATATGAATTTTGTTAATACATCGATAGCTGTAACTTTGGATCCATCACTGTCATTGATTTTAACTTGCTAAAGAGTAGAGATTGGTGAATTAGCTTTTTGCAACTATTAAGGAAAAATAATTAATTTATTGGGATCGTATCATCAACCTTTGCGAGATCTAACAAGCACAAGTTACGGTGAGTCAACACTCTTCGCATTTCCCGACCCAACTTGCATCGACATTGTTCACTTTCTGTTTCTTCTAATGGATTTTATTTATTAGCCATCCAATAAATAATATATCTAATTTAAATTTATTTTATTATGATTTGATGAAAGCATACTAAAACAACTGTAAATATTAAAATAAGTAACACCTAACTAAAGGGATACAGCTAATTCTTCTGCCAAAACACCCCATAATTCAGAACGCAACTCAATAGTACACATTTGAAAAACTCTCAAGTCTCACACCATAATATTTTGCCCCTAATATCATTACAAAATTACGCTAAGCAAAACAAGACATGCAAGAAATGCTCAACCAACACTAATAATCGCCGATTATATTTCAAGCAGAAACTGCACCCAGCTACCACCGATGGACACACACACACCACTACCGCCGCCGCCGCAACCACCCAACCCCCAAAACGACTCCTCATCCGCCGCCTCTTCCCCACGCGCCGCCGTCGAGCACCACCACGTCCTCCCACCAAAGCTGCGCCTTATGTGCAGCTACGGCGGCCACATCATCCCACGGCCCCACGACAAGTCGCTGTGCTACGTCGGCGGCGAGACACGTATGGTGGTGGTTGACCGCCGGTCTTCCCTGGAGGAGCTCCACCGCCGATTGTCCCTCTCTCTGCTCAACGGCAGGCACTTCACCATCAAGTATCAGCTTCCCGGCGAGGATTTGGACTCGCTGATATCGATAGCGACGGAGGAGGATTTGGAGAATATGATCGAAGAGTACGACCGATTTACTTCGTCTTCGCCGTCGTCTCTGCTGAAGCCTTCTTCTCGCCTTCGATTGTTCTTGTTTCCTTCTCGGCCGGAGACGGCGGCTTCCATGGGCGCTCTGCTCGACGATGCCAAATCGGAGACGTGGTTCGTGGATGTACTAAACGGCGTCGCTGCAAATCTCCTCCCTAGGGGTCTGTCGGACTCCGCCGCCATCGACCACACGGTGCTGGACCAAATCGACGACGATAGGCTCGACCGTGGGCCGGCGAATATCCAAAACAGCAATTCCTTCGCAGATCTCGAATCGCAAGCTGTTGATAATCAGAACGGCGACGGCAAGAAGCTGCCGTCGAACGACAATGTCCGGCAAGTGGTGGCGGTGGCGCTAGACTCATCGTCTCAGTACTCACCCCCGCCGGCGGAAACTAATTCGTCGTTCGGTTCGAGTTCTTCGACCCCATCAATGACGAATCTCCCACCGATTAGAGTAAGAGCCGAAGATTGCCAATCTATCGGATTAGACGATCAACAGATCTCCAATCAATCTCTGCTGCAACCTAATCTCGGCGGCGAAAATAGGGTTTTTGCTGATGATTTGGGGGTTTTTGCTCCAAGTGGACTGAGAAAGCCCCCTTTGCCTCTTCAAATTGTGCAGAGGAAGCCATTGAATGTTCATAATTTGCCCTCCCCTGATTCAAAGCATTTCTACAATTTTCCCTCGCCTGATTCCATCGCCAGGTATATCCATCTGTGCATTCCTTTTCATGATGATGATGATGATGATGGTTTTGTCTTTCTTTTGCACAGTGATAGCAGCATAGCATCGGCCGGAGAAATCAAACAGCTTCAAATTACCACAGCCGCCGTTCAAGAACCACCACCACCACCGTTAACCACCGCTCAGTTCTCAGTCCAACCACCACCACCACAGCCGCCCATCGATCCATCGTTAATGTCTCTTATTCCACCCCACCATACCCAGCATTATAATATTCATCCAAGCACAAATTTCATCCAACGCCCTCCAATTCCAATGCCAACTTATTACCAGCCCATATACGTAGCCGATCATCATCATCACCCTCCTCCCATGTACTTATTACAACATCCAACGAACATTCAAAGCCAAGCAAGCTATGATAACCTTCCTTCAGGCCGTGCTTCGACCCCACCTCCAAATTCTTTATTACAATCGAATAGCAACTACGGCGAAGCAATTGCAAATCTATATACTGTGCCGCCGCCTTCTCATCAGATTCAGACACAGTTCATCGGTGGTAGTAATATTCAGCAAATCCCAGTTCAAGGCCAGCCCAGTAACTATGGGTATGAATATTCGAATCTCAGTCAAGATCAAATGTATTATGCTGCCTCACAAGTGCCGCCTTCGCAGTATCAGACTATGACTTCATCCACAGCTGTGATGCTATCTCAGGCTTCTTCTGCTCAGGTTATTAATCCTTCTTCAGACAACAGTTCGGCGACGCAGTCATGATTTACTAATGCTGAGGTTCTGAATGGATGAAATGTGTTCTTCGTAGTTTCGATTGGGCTGGTAATTATGACACGAAACATTTTGTAATAACTTGCATGATTATGCAACTTTGCTGCTTACTGCTTCTGTTTGTCCCGATGATGAACGTATGCTTAATTCGAAAATGAATGTAATTCTCAGAGAGTAATATATAAATTTGCATCCCTCCCTCGTCTTTGTTTACAGATTCAAAGTGAAACCAATCAAAGTGCACAACAATCATGAAAACTGACTCAAACAAGAACTCGAAAAAACATTACATTACCGGGAAAATAAATTGATAATGAAAGAAAAATTCAGACGTATAAAGTAGAACGGAGAGGTGATTGTTTCTTCTTTTTCCTTCGTACGATGAATCATCACATCATCCTTTGTTGCATAGGAGGTGTCATGTGGACTTGCTGCTGTTGCTGCATCTGCTTGGCCACATTTCCAGCCCACCCTAATCAAACCATGAAAGAGTAATTTGTAATAATAATTTTAGTCATCGCATTCCAATTTCAAAGAATATATATTATCTTGTTACATACCAATGGAAGGGTCGAGGCCTCTTGCTTGAAGCTCTCTATACTCTTGGCACAAAGCGCACCATTCGCAGAAGCAATGAACGAACCAATCGGGCGCTGGCGACTCGATTAGGCCAAACTTGCTTCTGATCTTCGTTCTATAACCGCAAGACATCAAGCATGGCATAGCTATGAGGAAAGCTATGCACCCATACATCATACCTCCACTACTACATGCTGTAATAATAACAAGATATCATCATGCAAGTGAAACTGCTGAGAATATACTTTCATATATTATTGGTTCGAAAATATACTTACATGTGTTGCCTGCGTCCACTATTTCTGCAATCTGTCCAAAAGTCACGCAAGGGAAGCAAGCAGTGATGATCGCTGGAATAGATCTAAGATGTTAGCAACTGTGTTGTGTGGAGAATATAATAAATGGGATAAGAACAGTAGAGGAACTAATTAAGGAGTAAAGGTACCATTTTGGGGATCGTTCATGCAGTCAAAGAGGGAAGAGCTCCAAGGGTTGTACTGTGGCTGAGGCTGTATGAAAGGCGAAATGGGATGATTATTTTGGATTATGTGAGGCTGCTGAGTGAAAGGCGAAGATGGCTGATTATTATTTAGGATCTGAGGCTGATGCACGAACTGATTAGGCTGACCCACCATCGGAATTCCTGGTACAAATCCGTTTTGTTGCTGAGGTGGAAAAGCAGCATTTTGTTGCTGAGGAGGAAAAGCAGCGGTTTGTTGATGGGTCGGAAAAGGGCTCTGCTGCGGCGGAGGAAACTGCTGGACAAATTGATGAGTATTACTGCTCGGCGGAGGAAAGGCTTGAGGCGTCTCTTCTTGAAATTCGTGCTGAGGAGGAGGAAACGCCTGTGGCTTCTCGTCGGCGGAGTTGTACGGATGGTACTCGTGCTGCTGAGATGGCGGCGGCGGCGGAGGAGGGAAGACGTGGGTCGGATTCTCAGCCTGGTGCGGCGGCGGATTCATGACGTCTTCCGGCGGTGGAAAAACACCAGGGCGGTCGTCTTGTGAGGAGCTGCTGGATTTTGGAGATTCTTGGTGGGTTGCTGGATGTACGGACGACCATGGATTGTTGCTGTTGTTTGGGACTGGGATGTGATGGGAGGGTTGCGGCGGCGGCGGCGGATAGTGTTGATCGGCGGCGGCAGGTGGTGGTGGTGGAAAATACTGGTTTTCTGCAGGCTGCGGCGGCGGTGTTTCTTGATGGGGAGGAGGAGGATGATTGGACCCTTGATTTTCCTGAAGCTCAAGGCCTTGGTGGTACTGTGTTGCATTAATATCTACACGTCCCATTGTGTGTTTGTATGTGTGTTTTGCCTCACTCCTAAGTATTGGAGAAGAAGACTTTGGAAGAGCAGTTTTATATACTACGACTACCTACGTCCTACACATAGTTGTAAGTTGTAACTATCCCACTTTCTTCTTTTTCTTTTTTTTTTTTTTTCTAATTGAATATCTTTTTAGTGCACCTTGTCCATTCCTAAAGATTATCTGTCTAATTGTTGTTTTATCGTCGTAGATTGTTATTTCATATTTCAAATTAAACTGGTTAAGCTGTCTTTACGTAATAGAGTATTTCGTAGCTGTCTTTGACAACGATGCTAGAATAACAGCTAAGATTCCTTAATTTGATGAGGGTTGACTTTGTAAATGATATGTCGATAAATGTGAAATTGTGGTAGATCCACGGTTGACTTTGAAAATCGTGAGCGTTGACTGAGCTGGCGTTGATTTGAAACCAGACAAGCCGCAGTTCTTTTGGTCAGCATGCAAGTTGCACACTTTTGTATTGCAAACGTTATAACTATGTGCAACTAATAATATCTCAATATTATTAGCTGCTTTATATTAGAAATCGAGAGCGTCGTTACTAAAACTAGGGGTGGGCATTCGGGTCGGGTTTCGGGTACCCGATCGGATTGAGAATTCGGGTTTAAATCGGGTATCAGGTTTCGATTGTCTAGATCGGGTCGGGTTTCGGGTAGCAATATGCTACCCAAGAAACCCGATCGGGTACCCGACTAAAAAAAAAAACTCATGTGAGAAATAAATCCAACTAATAAACTAAAAAACTCAAACATAAAATTAAGCCCAACTAATAAAAGAAAAAAATATGTTTATTTTTTAAACTTTTTCTTTTCATTTATGTTGTTGATTTGTTTTGTTGATGTTGATGGTGTTGAATTTATTTTACTATTGATGGTGTTTAAATTTTTTTAATGTTGATGGTGTTTAATTTATTTTATTGTTGAAGAAACTGAACTTATTTTAAGCTTATCTAAAGCTAAAAAAAAATAAAAATAAAATAAATAAAATAAAAAAACTCGAACCCGACCGGGTACCGTCGGACACATGGTGTTGAATTTATTTTATCGTTGGTGTTGATGTGTTGAATTTATTTTTATTGTTGATGGTGTTAAATTATTTTATTGAAGCTTACAAAAAAACTAAAAAAATAAATAAAAATTAGAACCCCAACCCAACCCGCGGGTACCCTATCGGGTTTCAGGTACCCGACCATCGGGTACCTGAATTTGATCGGGTCGGGATCGGGTATTTATAACTACCCGAAAAAATCGGGTACCCTACCCGAAAAACCTGACACGATCCCACCCACAACTAAAACCATTTGGTAATAGGAGGAGAAAGTTTCTTTTTATATAGCGGCTCGAAGATTTTGAATTAGTCGATGTGGGACAAACACCAATTTTATAATCTCAACACGCCCCTCACGTGTGGCATGAATGACCTAACACATGGATATATGAATCGGGTGACGCTGAGCAGAATCGACTCGCTCTGATACCACATTAGAAGTCGATGGGTCCTTCCTAAAATCAACTGGTGATAGATGGAGAAAGCATCTTATATATATAGCAGCTCGAAAATCTTGAATTAGTCGTTGTTGGACAAACCTCAATTTTATAATCTCAACAGTTTAACACAAGAGAAAGTCCAACCCAATAAAGCTCTAGCTCAAGGAAACTAATAGAATTAAATGAAAAACGTAATCAGCCCAATAACGGTCATCTTTATGACCATAATCTTGTACGTAAGATAACTCCATATCGTCATGAATCCCACAAAAAATTTAGATAAAACGCAAAAAGAAAAAAAAAGAGCCCCTGATGTAATAGAGTGATATGATACTGTAGTGATGGAAACATTCGTTTTCCAATTATTTCCTTCCTATTTTCGCGATGCTTCATTTTTCAGCGATATCAATAGATCCCATTTCCATATTCTCTCTATTCTTTTTAATATTCGACCTTAATTAAACGGACCCCTTAAATCATTTGTTAAACCAAGAAAAATAGAAGACTGAATGTTTACTGTAACATCGGCTCAAGACTACCATTCTCATGCAATTAGAACAACCCATTTTTTATTCTTTTACACAACAATCTGACATCGAGTAAATGCCAACTATTGTTATTGAACTATATAAACTATCTTTGTCCCATCTTCGCGTGCTTTGTTCTTCTCAATCATCTTCCCCATATGACAATTTCAAACTCTGTCAACAGCAACACATTAATGAGAAGAGAACACAATATGTACTAATGCTCAACCTTTGTAGATACAGAAAGAAAAAAAGAAATAGTTGTCTGACATTTACAATACTAAAAAAAGAAAGATTAGTACTTACTGGTGAAAGTCGATTTTGACCAAGCCAGCGTCAAGATCAGCTATTACAGCAAAGGCGGGCTTAGAAAGATCGATAGTGCTAGCGCAACCCTTTGGACAATAATCCACAATTTTTACGGTAATGCTCTTTTTGCCCTTACACGGGTGGGGCGACCCGTTTGTACCGCCCACGCACCTAATCTTGTACTCTCGCCCGCAAGCCGCCCCATTGTCCCAAAGAGCATCACTGGCCGCCGCTATCATGTTTCCTTGGTGCTTGTGATAACCGCACGCCAATTCTAATATAATTCGAAAAAAGATTTGTATCATATATATCAAATTTAAGGTAATTAAATAAACATGGAATGGCATCTAGTTATTGTTATTCATGAGAACTTACTAGTGTATGGGCCGTCGTAAAAAGATGCAATTCCCCTCTCGGCGTATGTGGTCGTCGAGCATAACATCATCGCTACTGCCGAAAGGATGAATGAAAAAGATTTCATGGCTTTGCACATTTCTTTCTATATCTCCTTCTATATTTCTTGATCTTGTATAGCTTAAGTAAGAGAAAAGGAAGGTCCTTTATATAGATGGAAATCGATTGACGAAAACCCTAGAAGGAATTATATGTTGTTCGATGAAAAGGGACGTAATAATGCTTAATATTTTTAATCTTCGATGCAAAAGATGTGGATTTTCAGGTGAAGTCCATCGTATTTGATGTCCTATGGAATTTGTATTAAGGCGTAGCCAGCCGCAAATAACCGATTCGAGTTTATAATTTTGTTACACATAGGCTTTATCATATATGATCACTTTCATTGGTTCGGCGATATCGAATCTACTACTACAGTTACTATCGGAAATCTTGTTTGTCTTTTAATTCCGAATTTTGTCAGATATTGTGAGATCGTAGTGATTTGTGATTTTTTTTTATTACGCTATTGCTTTACTTTAAAGAATTGGTATCTTGCTAGCCGCATAGGATTTGTCTATGCTAAGGAGAGTTCAATGATCTTTTATTTAATGACAAATTATAATACAAAGAGTTCAATGTTGCATTTGTCGATCCCTTCAAATTGGGGATGACAGAGTCTTGTACAGGCACATACAGATATTTACAGTATTGACAGAGTCCCATGCATGGGCGCCGATTGGGCTTACAGTACGAGTCTAGCCAGTCTATAACGTGAGTATCAAAATAAAAGGGCATATAGAAATGCATTGATCTAAGGACCATTTGAACGATGGTTATATGAAATGGTTACGTGATGGGATATATGATTGAAAGGTTTACGGTACTTATAGGAATTGACTCATTTCACGTTATATAAAATGGTTATGTGATGAGGTATATGATTAGAACGTTTACGATACGTATAGAAATGGAATGATAACTTGTTATTGTGTTATTTGTTAATGATTAACATGTTGCTATCATACTCTGAATAATTGTTTTACAGTGTTGTAGATATCTAACAGGCTATTTAGAACGCATCCACATACGAAGGAATGGATTCAAGGTTGGCCGGCTACACTCTCATCCTACTCCCCATAGTTTATAGTTTGCATATAGTTTAAGGAACATTAACAAATTTTTTGTATGATGCTAAAATAATAATGTTGTGTACGTATATGTACATTATGTGAGAAAGTGAATAGACAGATGTACGCCCACGTTTATGTTCAAAAGGAATGGTCATGAAAGGGAAAGAAAAGCGAAAAATTTTATGGGAAAAATGTAGTAGTTACATAAGGAAATATATGAAAATGTAACGATATATATAACTTATGGGAGTAAAGGAACTAGGAATCGCATATGAACCACATGTGTGTCCAATCAAATCTCGTCCAACACTTCAAATCGAACGAGTATATAGTATATACTAATACAATGGAACTTTGTTACGGGAAAAACAAGAAAATGAACACAAAAATGAATATTCGACAGCGAAATCAAAGCTTACTCATATCTTCGTATTACGTTCTCTCCAAAGTGGTATGGTCCTATGGAGTGTCGAAAAAAACTATCGTCTTTGATCATATCACAACTGCTCATATCTTAATATATTTTTTTAAGTGGGATTTAATATCTTGGTTGAGAGTTATGTGGTCGATGGGAATGGGATCATTTTCTTTCTGGAAGTTACTATTTCTCTGGACCAATGAACTATTATTTTTAATTTGCCTTGCCTACTTACAAGAAGCATTCTAAGATGTCAATTGGGTATCCATGTATAATAGTAAATAGTGTTGTTTCTGTGGTTGCATCTGGTCGGCGGCAGACAGTTTTGGCAATAGATAAACTTCGGCAGTAGATAGTCGGAAGATGGAGTGTTCTTCAAACGCAGGTGCAGTTCGCCAATACCCAGATAATGATGAGGGCATATGTGATAACTATTATACACAACATGAAGAATAAATACGCCTGAAGTTGATGAAGACTATCCATAACAGTTAACGTAGTCGAGGCGTGTGTTGGACACACTGTCCGTAAGACGAAATCGCCCCGATACCAGTGCTTTCGGTTAGCAGCGATCGTCCCCAAGATACAACGACCTTTTTCTTAATTCATAATCGCAGCACAACGACTAGAATTTCTGGCGAATTGTACTCGAAACCGAGTTATTTCTTGCTTCGGGATTTTAGGGAGTTGGGAGTGAATGATGTAATTTGTGTGGGTTGAAGTGAATGAAATTTCCAACTCATTTGGGGTCTATTTATAGACTTTTTCCCGCAGGGACCTCTCCGCAAATTCGAGAACTTGCTAGGCTGCTTCTGTAATTTTCCAGGGACTATATTGCAACATTTTGCAACTATTGGACTGTCGGTTTATTTACCGGCCCGCGACAGGCCCGATTCTCGGGCCGACAGCCCGAATCTCAGGCGTGTCCCACCGGCGGCGGCCCGATTCTCCGACCGACGGCCCGAGGCGGCTACCGACGCCTCTAGTTGGGCCGACCGACACTACCTTGAGTTGGGCCGAATTAGCCCAACAACCCACTTCAGCCCAATTGATCAAATGGATCAAGCCATCACATCTGGGCTACCCAATCATCCTCACCTCGACTGCCATGTCACCGGCACCGTCACCGTCGCCGCCCACCGGAGGAAAAATTTAAATAAGCTCCTCAATGCTCCTCGCTCCGATGCGTCGTGCGCGCCTCAAAGCGCCCATTGCGCACTTTGGCACGGCACGGCTCGGCCACGGGCACGGGCTCGGGCTCGGGCACGGGCTCGGTGCTCGGTGCTCGGTGCTCGGTGCTCGTCGGTGCGAGGCACCGACTCGCACCGGGCTGTTATTTGGGCCAAAACTCACCCAAGTTTCTCAAGCCCACTTAAACCCACTTAAGCCCACAAGCCCATTTAAGCTATACACATGGCAAGCCCTTTTGAATAAACCCACATGGGTTTCTATATATATAGTGAAGATTTTCTTAGTGTCTAACCAATGTGGGACACTTGATTCCCCACTTAAACACTACCAACCATTTTAATGATTATTGGGCCAACTTCGAAAATTAATTTCTCATTCACCCGATATCGGTTTTGAGTGTATTAATATTCGTTAGATTCCCCGTGAAACATAGATTCGTAATCTTTCAACGATTTCTCGTTTCGACATTCGATGGCTTCCCAATTTAATAAAAACCAAAACGGATTTTATTTAATGGGTTAATACCCATTTGGGCCCAAAGCCCATTTATCTTAATAAAATCCAACAATCCCCCACATGAATGGAAATTAATGCAAATGCTATGCATGCTGACTCTCGCAAGAAAAACTCGACAACTCGTCACTGCATCGGGATAGGTAGCTTGTGGCTTTGAACCTTCCATAGTGAAACGCAATAGAATTTACTCGCTGTTCAGTGAACATGATGTCTTGAACTGACAGCTTTTGTGTAAATTAAAACAACAGCGTACACACAGTGACGAATCTTATTTCTTTCGATTCTCACGTTGTGTCCATTTCAGCCTTGGACCATATCTTGGATTCATAAGTGTTGCATTGAAGCGGCCCCACTTCTCACTTATATAGGTGATCGACTATTAGGACTTAATCCTAGAGTATCCCGAAATACTCCACCAACAGGTATAGCCATCATTAAAAGCAAAATTGCTTACCCTTTACCACACGACATCGGTAATTACTTGGGCAGCTTATGAGAATGAGCTTCTTAGAAAAATTCCAAGTAAGCTACTGAACTACACTCAGCTTAGTTGTCTCATTGAACCAAGTTTGTGGGATCTCCACTCATCATGGTTGAGTTACCACCGAGCTTGTTCTTGGATGTGTGGTTTTTAAGCCCCATTCCCCTTACTGCGTTATAGTGCTGATCTCTAGCAATGCCTTTCGTCAAAGGATCTGCTATGTTCTCTTTAGACTTCACATAGTCAATAGAGATTATTCCACTAGAGATCAGTTGTCGTACGGTATTATGTCTTCGACGAATGTGTCGAGACTTTCCGTTATACATACTATTCTGTGCCCTACCAATTGCGGCCATACTGTCGCAATGTATCATAATAGGCGGTACAGGCTTATTCCAACAAGGAATGTCCTCCAAAAATTCCGAAGCCATTCTGCTTCTTCACCGGCTTTGTCTAGTGCAATAAACTCCGATTCCATCGTAGATCGAGCTATGCACGTTTGTTTTGAGGATTTCCAAGAGATTGCTCCACCACCGATGGTAAATACATAACCACTCGTGGATTTGGAGTCTTTGCTGTCAGATATCCAGTTAGCATCGCAGTATCCTTCAAGAACTGCTGGATACCTCGTATAGAGTATGCCATGATTAATAGTGTGCTTCAGATATCTCAGCACCCTTCTCAAGGCTATCCAATGATTACTCCCAGGATTACTCGTAAACCTGCTGAGTTTACTTATTGAATATGCTATATCAGGTCTAGTGCAGTTCGATAAATACATTAGACTGCCAATCACTCGAGCATATTCATGTTGTGATATGGGTTCTCCTCTGTTTTTAGCCAAATGTAGATTTATATATACAGGAGTCTTAGCCGGAGGATCATCGAAGGCATTAAATTTCTTTAACACGTTCTCAACATAATGAGATTGTGTCAACACAATTCCTTCGGACGCCTTAAAGACGTTTATCCCTAGTATGACTTTTGCCAAACCCATATCCTTCATATCGAAATGATTTTTCAACATAGTTTTCGTGTTTACAATCATTTTCTGATTGCTTCCCGTGATTAACATGTCGTCTACATAAAGACAGACAATCACGAATTCATTGGGTGTGCCCTTAATGTAAACACATTTGTCACACTCATTGATTTTGAATCCATTCGATAACATAGTCATATCGAATTTTTGGTGCCACTGTTTCGGTGCTTGTTTAAGCCCGTAAAGCGACTTCACGAGTCGGCACACTTTGTTTTCCTGTCCAGGTATTACAAACCCTTCAGGCTGATCCATGTATATTTCTTCTTCAAGGTCTCCATTTAGGAATGCCGTTTTTACATCCATTTGATGTACATCGAGATCATGCAATGCTGCAATAGCAAATAGGACCCGTATTGACGTAATTCTCGTTACAGGTGAATATGTATCGAAGAAATCATATCCTTCCTTTTGAGAATATCCCTTGGCTACTAAACGAGCCTTATATTTTTCAATTGATCCATCGGTTTTATATTTCCTTTTAAGGACCCACTTGCATCCTAAAGGTTTACACCCTTTTGGGAGATCTACCAACTCCCAAGTGTGGTTCTGCATTATGGACTCAATTTCGCTGTTTACAGCTTCTTTCCAGAATGGAGCTTCTGGAGTCGACAGAGCTTCTTGCACTGTCCTAGGTTCATCGTCTAACATGTATGTTAGGAAGTCAGGCCCAAATAATTTGGCCACCTTTTTACGCTTACTTTGCCGTGGTTCCTCAACTTCTGGAGGAGAACCTTTAACGGCTTCATAATTTCTTTTACAACTTATTTCATTTCTTTCCTTCGTTGGAAAGATGTTCTCAAAGAAAACAGCATTTCTCGATTCAATAATCATCCCAGAATTCATGTCTGGAATTTCGGACTTATGCACTAGAAATCTGTACGCATTACTATTTTCTGCATATCCAATGAAAATACAATCAACCGTTTTCGGTCCTATCTTGACCTGTTTTGGTTTAGGTACTTCGACCTTTGCTAGACACCCCCACACTTTAAGATATCCATAGGAAGGTTGTCTACCTTTCCACAATTCGTACGGTGTTTTATCCCGTTTCTTGTGTGGCAACATATTTAGAATGCGATTTGATGACAATATGGCTTCCCCCCACAAATTCTGAGGTAACCCTGAACTGATTAGCATCGCATTCATCATCTCCTTGAGAGTTCTATTTTTTCGTTCAGCAACGCCATTTGATTGAGGTGAATATGGCGCCGTCGTCTGATGAATAATACCATGTTCTTGGCAAAATTCCACAAACGGTGCCACGTATTCTCCTCCTCTGTCACTTCTTATTATTTTGATCTTAGAGTTAAGTTGATTCTCAACTTCATTCTTATATCTTTTGAAGGTATCAAGAGCTTCGTCTTTACCACTTAAAAGATACACGTGACAGTACTTCGTGCAATCGTCGATAAATGTTATAAAGTATTTCTTTCCACCTCTAGTTTGCACGAATTTCAGATCACATATATCAGTATGGATCAATTCTAATGGTGAACTATTTCTTTCGACAGATAAAAATGGTGCCTTGGCCATTTTTGCTTCTACACAGATTTCACACTTGTGTTGTGAATCAATTTCCATTTGTGGAAGTAAGTTTAAACTTATTAACTTTTTCAGTTTGTTTAAACTCACGTGTCCTAATCTACCATGCCATAAATTAGACAACTCAACCAAGTAAGAAGAACTGGCTTTATTATTATCAGCGATCTTAATATCGCGTTTTACAGGCATTACAGATAACTTAAAAAGGCCCTTCTCGAGGTAACCTTTGCCAATAAAATGACCATTCTTGGTCAGTACATATTTTCCAGCTTCAAACACTTGTCTAAATCCAGCGTTACTAAGCAGAGCGCCGGACACCAAATTCTTGCGGATGTCTGGGACATGCAGCACGTCCACAAGCGTCACTTCCTTGCCTGAAGTCATTTTCAACACCACCCGTCCCAATCCTACGATGTTGGACGTCGCCGCGTTCCCCATATAGAGCGTCCTACCCGAAATAGGCGTGTAAGTGGAGAACATTTCTTTGTCGGAGCAGATGTGGCGCGTTGCTCCGCTGTCGATGTACCAGTAGTTCGGATTTTCCACGACGTTTGCCTCGTACACGACGGCAGTCAAGTCTAGCTCCAACATGTCTTTCGCCGGCTGCTTCTCTTCAGTGAGATGCGCCCGAGTATTATTAACTCTCTTCTTTTTACGACAATCCTTGGCCATATGCCCTGGTTTATCGCAGTTATAACAGTTGCCCTTAATTCTTTTCGAATTCTGGTCTTGCTTCTTTTGCGGCGGACCTGGCCTTTTGCGCTTGTTTCCATAGCTCGGCTCGGCCAAGTTGGCTCCCGCCTCCATACCGCCCCTCTTGTTCTTGGCTTCGCTCTTTCGGTTATCTTCCTCGATCCGAAGCCGCACAATCAGGTCCTCAAGCCCCATCTCCTTTCGTTTGTGCTTGAGGTAATTCTTGAAATCCTTCCACAGAGGCGGCAACTTTTCGATAATCGCAGCTACCTGGAAGGTTTCGCTGATCTGCATATTTTCAGCATGAATATCGTGAATAATCAGCTGCAGATCACGGACTTGGTCCAGCACCGGCTTAGAGTCGGTCATCTTATAATCCAGGAATTTGCCGACGATGAATTTTTTCAGTCCGGCATCGTCGGTCTTATATTTCTTGTCCAACGAATCCCACAACTCTTTCGCAGTCGTAGCCACTGCATAGACGTTGTATAGGGAGTCGTCGAGGGCATTCAGAATATAATTGCGGCACATGAAATCATTATGATTCCATGCGTCTAACGCAGCCCTTTCTTGCTCAGATTGAGCGACACGGGCAGCGTAAGCTGCGTCGTTAGGGTTTTCACCCTCAGCTGGTGGAGCGACTTCAGTCACCGAAGGGGCAGTTTCTTTCAGAAAACGGACGAGGTGGAGAGTAGTGAGATAGAACATCATCTTTTGTTGCCAGCGTTTGAACTCCGTCCCGTTGAATTTGGCAGGACGTTCGACATGGTTGCCGGTAGGGATCGTTGCTGCGTTGGTTGCCATCGATCAAATCACGAACAATAAATTTCGTCTTACGATTGTTGTTTCTGTGGTTGCGTCTGGTCGGCGGCAGACAGTTTTGGCAATAGATAAACTTCGGCAGTAGATAGTCGGAAGATGGAGTGTTCTTCAAACGCAGGTGCAGTTCGCCAATACCCAGATAATGATGAGGGCATATGTGATAACTATTATACACAACATGAAGAATAAATACGCCTGAAGTTGATGAAGACTATCCATAACAGTTAACGTAGTCGAGGCGTGTGTTGGACACACTGTCCGTAAGACGAAATCGCCCCGATACCAGTGCTTTCGGTTAGCAGCGATCGTCCCCAAGATACAACGACCTTTTTCTTAATTCATAATCGCAGCACAACGACTAGAATTTCTGGCGAATTGTACTCGAAACCGAGTTATTTCTTGCTTCGGGATTTTAGGGAGTTGGGAGTGAATGATGTAATTTGTGTGGGTTGAAGTGAATGAAATTTCCAACTCATTTGGGGTCTATTTATAGACTTTTTCCCGCAGGGACCTCTCCGCAAATTCGAGAACTTGCTAGGCTGCTTCTGTAATTTTCCAGGGACTATATTGCAACATTTTGCAACTATTGGACTGTCGGTTTATTTACCGGCCCGCGACAGGCCCGATTCTCGGGCCGACAGCCCGAATCTCAGGCGTGTCCCACCGGCGGCGGCCCGATTCTCGGGCCGACAGCCCGAATCTCAGGCGTGTCCCACCGGCGGCGGCCCGATTCTCCGACCGACGGCCCGAGGCGGCTACCGACGCCTCTAGTTGGGCCGACCGACACTACCTTGAGTTGGGCCGAATTAGCCCAACAACCCACTTCAGCCCAATTGATCAAATGGATCAAGCCATCACATCTGGGCTACCCAATCATCCTCACCTCGACTGCCATGTCACCGGCACCGTCACCGTCGCCGCCCACCGGAGGAAAAATTTAAATAAGCTCCTCAATGCTCCTCGCTCCGATGCGTCGTGCGAAGTGCAAAGTGCGCGCCTCAAAGCGCCCATTGCGCACTTTGGCACGGCTCGGCCTCGGCCTCGGCCTCGGGCACGGGCTCGGTGCTCGGTGCTCGGTGCTCGTCGGTGCGAGGCACCGACTCGCACCGGGCTGTTATTTGGGCCAAAACTCACCCAAGTTTCTCAAGCCCACTTAAACCCACTTAAGCCCACAAGCCCATTTAAGCTATACACATGGCAAGCCCTTTTGAATAAACCCACATGGGTTTCTATATATATAGTGAAGATTTTCTTAGTGTCTAACCAATGTGGGACACTTGATTCCCCACTTAAACACTACCAACCATTTTAATGATTATTGGGCCAACTTCGAAAATTAATTTCTCATTCACCCGATATCGGTTTTGAGTGTATTAATATTCGTTAGATTCCCCGTGAAACATAGATTCGTAATCTTTCAACGATTTCTCGTTTCGACATTCGATGGCTTCCCAATTTAATAAAAACCAAAACGGATTTTATTTAATGGGTTAATACCCATTTGGGCCCAAAGCCCATTTATCTTAATAAAATCCAACAAATAGTAATCATCACAACAGAACATTTTTTCAAATATATGTGTAAAAATACTTTATTTGGACCAAGATCCACATAAATGCTCAAAACCAACTAGGGCAGATGTTATAACGAAAACTTTAAATGCCACATGTATTCAAGCACGCCGTTTGTTGAGTCTCAATTCAAGTCAGTAGCTGAAACAGTTACTCACTATTCTTTAATAAAATCAAATTGCCTTATAGCGAAATAAATAAACAAAAAATAAACATGCATACAATACATACATCAATCTTGAATTCCCCCTTTCCCTAACTGCAAAAAATGCTGAACTAAAACTTGCTTTCCTTCAAACTGATCATAAATATATAATTTTTTTTCCTTTTCTTTTAAAACCAAGAATCATCATCATCCTCAAAAAGAACATCTGCTAACAAAGACAAAGATGAATGAATATCCTAAACATTATTACAAGAGGAGGATGAATGGACAACCCTACTATTCTGCTGCTTACCCATAAGCCATAGCAGAGTCCTCCTAGCGAAAGATGGCGCTGAAGCTGCTAAATTGCTACTACTATTTTCCCCAGAATTTAAGCTATCGCAGCTTTGAATCATTTCATCGTCGAAAAATCCTCCAACTCCATTGTCGTTGTTGTTATCATTTTCCCACCTGCTTGCTCCAATTTCCGATATAGTCCTCCGACTATTCCTTATCTTCGATTCGTCCCTCGTCGACGACGCTGCAGCAGTAGGAAACCGAAAAGAAAAAGCCCTCCTCGACGGAGACGACGAATGATCCTTCTTACCCCTTAACCAAGTCTTCGAAAAAGAAAAGCTTTCGCTTTTCCTACTACCAAAGTACTTACTGTCTTCACTTTGGATCTCGACAACCTTAAACGCCTCAAAGCCGTTGATGTCTCTTCTAGAAGAATCGAAGCTGCACTCGCTCATGGCGGGCTTGTGCGTAGGCGTCAACGGTAACAGACGAGTTTTCTTGATTATAGACTGCTTCTTCACAACAGCAGGCGTTCTAATGGGTACTTGTAATGATGAACTTTCGTCCATTACGTAAGCAAATGAGCCCATGGAAAAGCACCGCCTTGCGTCGGCATTATTACAACCGTCGCCGCCGCTGGTGCTTCCTTCGCCGCCGTCGTCTATAGCTCTGAACTTCCCAAGCTTCACTGATACAACTCTTTCCCTTCCCTTCTTCACGCCGCCGCCTTCTTCATCGTTGTTACTGCAGTCTTCATGGATCTCATTACATGGCTTTTTAGATTCATTATTCTCTCCAACGCCTGGGCCCAAATGGGAACTCACCCTCGCAATCGCATTACCATTATTTTCGGACACGAACTCCCTCGAACTCTCACTGCTTGATTCAAGAACGAGGACAATAGGCGAAGAGCAGTTGTTTCTCGGAGTGAAATCTGAGAGGAGGCTTGATCTACAGAGAGGACACGTGGAATGCGAGAGGAGCCACGTGTCAATACAGTCCATGTGGAAGGCGTGGCTGCACTTGGGAAGAAGCCTTAGCTTGTCTTCGCCTTCGAACTCGCAGAGGCAAACGGCGCAGTCGAATGGGTCCTTCACGCCGATGACGGACTTGTAGGCGAAGATGGGGAGAGTGTCGATGAATGACTGATCTACCCCTGCGTCGTGGAGGTGGAAGAGCTGCTGAAGCTGGCCTTGGAGGACGGTGACGTCATCCTCGGTTTCGTCGAAGTCTCTGTTCGTTGGTCGGAGGAGGAATCTCACGAGGAGGTGTAATAGGCCGGAGACGAAGAAGATTACGGCGAGGATTATGATGATGAGGAGGATGCTGGGGCTTATTCTGTTTATGTTGAAACCTGAGACGTCGTCGTTCGAAGGCGGTTGCGGCGGTGGAAAGGAGAAGTACGGCGGCGGCGGCGGTTGCGACGACGGTGGGACTTCGTGGTCAAAGCTCGAACCTTTCTTGATTTGGAGAAGAACCCAATTCATGGTTTTGAGAGTTTGAAGCGATGAACGGAGATTTTTGAAGTTTTCTTTTAATATTGCAGCGATGATGTTATTACATTTAAGTACAGGTGTCAGCGTCGTCTTAAGAACGGAAGAGTTGGGTAGTTTGTGACGATATAAAGAGGAGGTCAAGATTTAACAGAGATGATATAAAAAATTGCAGCTAGGAGGAAAGAGCAATAATAAATGTGATTTTCTTTTTTCAAAATTTTTCCTTTTTTTTTTTGAATTTATGATGCAATAAATACAGTTTTACCAAAAGGACAGCGAAACAAGTTATTGCTTTGTTGGATCTATTACAGTAGTGTAATTGATCTGAAGTTAATTCTGAAGGCTATCAAAAATTTTGAAAAAACTTGATGATTTCATAGGCGTTTGGGAGGTTGGTTGACTTGGAAGTATTAAACTTTGCAATTTACCAGACCCAATGAATTTAAATATTTTTTATTAGCTTTATTTTTATCTATAGGCCAATGCTGTAACAGGCCAATTATATCGCAAAATCATTATTTATCTTAAGCAAATCTGAATTCTGATACCACATTCTAGTTTCAGTGTCTCTTTTACTGCTCTTTATTATATCTGATTCAATGGAAGACCCTTCCGTGGGAAATGACAAATTTTATTTTATTTTTCTGAAAGTCAAACGTGAAATAGTTCGAGATAATCTTTTATATTGAAACTCAGAGTGGACCCAAGTCTGGAAAATGACAAATATTTATGCACTTTCTTGTGCTAATGGATTCATAGCTTTTTGTGCTACATCGAATAATAAACATGGATGAAGCGTCCGTGTCTCCTTCCATCTCTTTTTTTAATATATTTATAATTATAATAAATTATAAAGAAATGGTAACAAAAAAAACAAATGGAATATCATTAGTATTATTGCAATACATTTTCTTTTTTTTTTTAGTTAGACGTTGAAGATGCGAGCAAAGCCACTTCTCAGTCACTGAGCTCACAGAGGGAAATTTGACCAATCCATTTATGTCAAAGCAACAACTTTCATTGTTCTAAAGTCCATACATTACATGCAATTCACAAATATGGAAAAGTTAATTTTAGAATCTTATTTATTTACAACCTTACGTGAAATTCAAATACGATAAAATGTCCTACTAGAACGTATAATATATAGGTAATGTGATTTTTGTTGCTAGCCAAGATCAAATTATATTACAAGTAGTCAAGTACCCATTCGTATTCATAAGGTCCCCAACTTTAAACATCTAACAATGTCTTGTCCTCTTAACAATAACATCAGTTGCAACGTACACGTAACACATGCAATTTAATGATAAGAGTTGATGTAAAATAAATGAGAATGTTATTTTCGTCATTAATAATTTAAGATGACAGCTAGCTAATACTCACAACGGACGACAACACATCTCCCTCTCCAAGAACGATAGGAGTGGAAAATCAAATTATATTTCACTTTTAGTAAAACCATAAACTTCCTTCATGAGGCCACAAAGAGAAGCTTTTGGCGTTGACTTTTGATGCTAACTAATAAAAGCTATAGGTCAAAAAGCCCATGAAAATTGCCTTATTTTGGGTAATTAGTTCGTCATTGATCTTAATGTAATGAATCATCTTATTGTCGTTATTGACCTTGTGTTAAAAAAAGACAATGGAAAATAGCCGTGTGGCCTGGAGGCACAGTGCTCGAGCGAATAGAAGTCTCCATTTGCCAAATAATTTTATAAATTCTCTATCGCAATCCCAATGAGCTTTGTTTTATTGCATATATTCAATATGATATAAAGCTAAGACTATGTTCCCTAACCTTAGCATTGACTATTGTATTATTTGTTTCATGTGAATTCAATCTCCAGTCGCGCCTGATCGTTTGGAGAGATCGATATATTGTGTTAATGTGAATGCGATTTGCGTCGTTATTTATTTAATATTTCCATATACTTTTTTCATTGTCCCAGACTCCCAACCTAATTTTCTCAATATCTCTATAGTCTCTACCAAACCAGTTTGCTCCAAAGAAACGTTTATCATGATTCAAAATTCAATACCAACTATGGATTTGTATTTCGTATACCTAAACTAACGTTTATATTATTTTGACAAATGTTACGCACTCCGGCAAGTGGTTTTATTTAATTCTTTATAATCTATTTATATCTATTATATTATATTAAGGGTGAGGGGCTAGGATAAACATCATAAACTGTGAATTTGTGTGTATCAATTGACCAATCTATCGATTCGGGAGAGAATTACATAAATGATGTTATTTTGAGAATGGAATTACAAAACTAGTTGAGTTTTTAAACCTATTACAAAAATAACCACCTTTTTTAATTCTAACTATTTTATTTTCATTTTAACCCCGAAAATACTTAAAATTACAAATTTCACTATTCTTATCTTCAAATAGCACAACACTTGTTAATAATTAAATTTTTACCCCAACTTATTTTAACTAAAATATATTAAATATATTAATTAAAGAAATAATCAAAAGAAAATTAAAATTATTTGGCGTGACCATGACCTACTCTTCCCACGTGAGTTCGATATCTAGAGCTGTCAAAATGCGCCGGCGGGGCGGGGCGGCCGTAGCTCGCCAAAGCCCGCCATGAGCGGGGCGGCGCGGGTAAGCCCGCCATTTGGTAGGCCTGGAAATTGAAGGCCCGCCCCGCCCAAATTAAAAAATAAAATTAAAAATTCATAAAACAAGAAAAAATTCAAAAAAATAATGGAAAAAAATTAAATATTTAAGCTCGGAATTAATTCTAATTAAAGCTAATCTCGTAATAATAATTTATTTATATTATTGAACTTGCGTAATTTAAAATCGGAGCTAGAAAATACTAACATACCTATATAATTTATTTATGTATATCGTATTATAATTCCTGGCGGGCTCAATATGATATTTTTTTATATGATATATAAATAAATTATATAGGTATGTTGGTATTTTTTAGCTACGATTTTTAATTTATTCAAGTTTAATAATATAAATAAATTATTATTATTATAAGATTAGATTTAATTAGAATTAATTTTGAACTTAAGTATTTAATTTTTATTGTTTTTTTCTTTCTGTTTTTTATTTTTTTCTTTTTTTTTTTGAATTTGGCTTTTTTTTTTGTTTTTGGGGGCGGGGCGGGCCTTCAATTTCTAGGCCTGCTAGATGGCGGGCTTACCCGCGCCCGCACCACCCAAGGCGGGCTTTGGCGAGCTACGGACCGGCCAGGCCCGGCGTCCCGTTTTGACAGCTCTAGATATCGAACTAACGTGGGAAGAGTAGATCGCGGTCATGCCAAGTAATTTTATTTTTCTTTTGATTATTTCTTTAAGTAATATATTTTTAATATATTTGGGTTAAAAGTTGGGTAAAATTTTAATTATTAACAAGTGTTGTGCTATTTGAAGATAACATAGTGAAAATTTATAATTTTAAGTACGTTCGTGGTTAAAATGAAAATAAAAATAGTTAGAATTAAAAAAGTTGGATTAGTTTTGTAATGGGTTTAAAAACTCAACTAGTTTTGTAATTTCATTCTCAAAGTAACATCATTTTTGTAATTCTCTCATCAATTCGGGTTTTTTCAACGTATATTTAAAAAAAAAACTTATTAAACCATGTAGTTTCCTATTTTTAGTAAATTACTTATTAAAATTATTTAATAATAATTAAATTTATTCTATTGCACACATGCAGGGTGTGCCAGAAATACTAGTATAGAAAAAAAGAAGAAGAAATATTTATGATAAAAAAAAATTGAGGCCATCTATTTATTATATTATATACTCGGTATGTCATTTCATTTTATAATAAATATAGATCTTTTATAATTGTCTATATTATAAGAGGACCGAGGGAAGGCTGGGTTCAAGGTTATAGATGGACCAAATAATTCGGACTTGGCCCAATAAGACATCCATTTAATAGATGGACTTTATTTTACTGAAATAATCTTCACCGAATGACAAGATAGTTGTAGTTTTCTTAATGTCGATCCAATTTCTTAGTTTCAATTGTCATCGTGGTGATAATTCTATTCTAATTCTATCCCATCAATTCGAATATTTGCTTGTGCTTTCTTGTTGAATTATTTCGTTTGTGCTTACTTGTTTCTCATAGGAATTTGATTGGCCACTTTTCCTTGGCAAATGCTTTTAAAGAGAAAGCTTTTAGATTTAGAACGAAGAACGGTTAAGGGGGTAGAAAGTAGTTGTTCGTAATTGTCACTGCTTTATCTTTGTTGATTTCTTTCTTTTCATAAGTACATTGAGATCGAGTTACATAGTTGCTTTATTGGTAATTTTGAAATGTAATCAAAGCCTTACATAATCACAGTCAAAATCCTTGACATGGTTACATGTTTTACGTATGATTATGCGGATATATTACATGAATTTTGTTGCACCAAGGAAAATTAAAACTGACGTTCCATTATTAAATATACATGAATAACTAAATAAGATGGCACTGCACAATAAAAAAGTTCGAATAATACATTACATCAAAGGAAGAGATCAATACAGTATATTCGCCAACGCAAACAGCCAAGCTCAAGAGGGATAGAATAGAACGTAGAAGACGGGGGATTTGAACATGATGAAATCAATGAAAATAAAAAAACCATAAACTAAGAACGAAGAAAAGCCTTGCAAGGTCAAGAAAAAAAATCTAAAATTTTATTTTTCTATAAGTAAAATATATAAGCTCAGTTTAGATAGCACCATGCCTATCAAAATACTCTTACCAACACTCGTAATACCGATCCATGAAACCCTAACCATAGTGTCTTCTTCCATATTTTCACCACCAAAGTACTTATCTGCATGCCTGTTATATCAAAGCTGGATGCTTTGCATACACTATATATTGGAGAAAAGTAAGACAGTTTCGTGATATGAGAGAACTTGTAATGTAAGGAGAAACTCAACGGTGTCTGATCTTCGAAGGCTGATAATAAAAAAGCATATGCTTATATAGAGATAGGAGAGAGGTAGCGGAAAACTGATGCTTCTCTCGTACCATTTAAGATATTATGGGGTTAAATCATTAGTGTTTAGAGGCGTCACCTGTAATAGAATTGACCACTAGAAAGCATGGGACATTTTAATTTTGATAATGGGGTTTATAATAGGTTATACAATTATATTAATGAATGAGGAGTAGGTGTTTTTTGTGTGTCAACAAAATTCAAGTACGAAGCAAAGAAATAGCAGTGAATGTGACTGAACAGAGAAAGTCTATTGCTCGACTCATCTGTCACTCATCTCTGCAAAGCTCCACACATATCTTTTACCTCCTCACTTACGTTATATCTACTGTCCAAAGAAAGAATGAGGGGGTTTTTAATTAAATAATAATAAAAAAAACAATCATTAACAAAATAAGCATAAGATGAAAACTATTAATAAAACAGCAATTTTCGTACTCTGGGAGTACGAGTTACTAACTCGTATTCCAGGAATACGAGTTACTACTCCACGCTGGCCTGCTGACAATGACATGGCTTTTCAAGTAACTCGTATTCCTGGAATACGAGTTACTCTTTTCTTTTTTTTTTTTAATTTTAACTTATTTTATATTATTAATAATAAAATCCACCAAATCATAAAATCATCGTTATCTCATGTAACATACATAATAAAAATCCATAAACGCATCTAAATTACTGTTTGTTTCGCGACGATTAAAATGGCATGCATATCTTATATTTTTCGAATATCGGAAATATATTTTTTATTTTCTGATAATAATTTATTGGACTGTAATTCATCATCTTCATTTTGTTTGGCAAAGCAGAACTGTAACCGACACATACAACAAGAAAGGGACCGCAAAAACTACATATTATGGAAGAAACTTTAAAGAGAGGCTCGTACTAAAACAGAGCAAAACTAGATGAAATAATACACCACTATATCTACATAAAATAAATAAAAAATAAAAAATATATTTCTGATATTCGAAAAATATAAGATATGCATGTCATTTTAATCGTCGCGAAACAAACAGTAATTTAGATGCGTTCATGGATTTTTGTTATGTATGTTACATGAGATAACGATGATTTTATGATTTGGTGGATTTTATTATTAATAATATAAAATAAGTTAAAATAAAAAAAAAAAAGAAAATGAAAAGAGTAACTCGTTTGAAAAGCCATGTCATGGTCAGCAGGCCAGCGTGGAGTAGTAACTCGTATTCCTGGAATACGAGTTAGTAACTCGTACTCCCAGAGTACGAAAATTGCTGTTTTATTAATAGTTTTCATCTGATATTTATTTTGTTAATGATTGTTTTTTTTATTATTATTTAATTAAAAACCCCAAGAATGAGACTATTGTCTTTACAATTTTTTGAGAAACAAAATCAATTAATTATCATCAGCGCGTAGACGAATAGGTAGAGCTACAGTGCATCAGATTGCTGCATTTGGTAGAAAGCCTTTAATACTCAGAACATTATACGTATTTATGTATCCATATTTAATGAGGCGATCCAAATTTAGATAATCAGCCCATACTGCCGAATTGCCACTTTCAGTGAAAAATTGCATATAATGATGCTATGCTATGAAGCATTGGCAAATATAGTAATTACTCATTAACTAATTAAACTAGATAAAATGAATTGACCACTGTAGTATGAAGTACCCCTCTTTAAAAATCTTGAAAAAAATTGCGGTGAAGGGCTTTCTGACAATTAACTACGTTTGATGTTAACAGTTCATACGTAGTCTTTATTAGAAGTGATGATGGTGATCGCTGGTCGGTCTGGTCTCTTCTTACAGACATTTCTGCTGTAATAAATCTCAGATCGTCGCTATATATTATTAACTATTTTGGCCCCACATCAGTGTACATTCCCACAACTTTTTATGAATATATATAATCACCTAATAAAGCTTCGATTACTGCCAAGAAAGTGGATTTACACCGAAAATACTAGAGGGTTTTCGTTAATATATGTGCTGAATAGATTACAGAAGCGACAAAGGCATATAAAGCTTCCAAGAAAACCCAGGTAAAATCTTCAGGTTTTGTAGATTTGAAAACCACGCTTTGCCAACGATGCTGAGAGGGCCAGCATGTGATTTATAGCCTCAGACCATGTAAGGTATCGAGCGTAGTCGTTTACCATGTCGAGCTTCACCGTTCCCTTCGCCGTCGTTAGGACAATGAGGTAGCCTGTGCCGGCGCCGGCGGCTTCTCCACCGTCTGGCCACTTGTATAGCTCCACGTGCATGTCCAAGACCACACCTGAGAATATATTTTTTACATAATGATTTTTGATCAGTTCATCCATTGCCTATATATAAAGAGATAAAAGAACAACTCACTTTCGATGTGCCTCGAGAATGCTTTGATCATATTGAGCTTCTTCAGTTTGAGAATAACCTGCAAAAAGCCCTCTCAGTTCAGTTTTCAAGCAAATAGATCGTTAGTCATTACAGTTATATAAAACGCTGACTAAAAATAAGAAAGAGTCATTACCTTCCCTTCATTATCAAGAATGACCTTCACCGACATGTGGAGGTACCTTCCTGTCCGATGATCGAGTTATTCGTTAGCCCGAAAACCAAATCCCAGCGCTGAGCTTTCTAAATCTTTATTACATAGAAAAAAAGTTCATTACCATCCGTCGCCTGAACGCCGAGATTGGTCCCAATGGCGAGAATTGACCTGCATTTCTCAAAGTGCGCCTCGTTTTCGCTACCGTTATTCTCCGCCGTCGTCGGCGGCGCTAACGTCGATCGAGCCTTCAGCGTATCAGCACCTCTCAGGGTGAGCTTCAGACAAGCTTAGTCCATAGCCTGAAGAAGAATCAACCTTCGTTAGAGCCATTATTGATTTGATCGGCGGTAAGAATTTTGATTGATGTTTTCCTTTTTTATAACGTGATTATCTGCCCTGCCCAACACTACACCTGGGGCCATGCAGTGTATATGTAAAGCTTTTGATTTAGAGCTGTAACGTGTGGATTTTATTATATATAATATTAGTGTAGATTATAGGGAATAAAGAGAGCTTCCCACCAAATCATTTCAACTTGTTGGTTTGGTAATAAACAACTTTTCTTTTAGTTATGTTATGCTTAATTGCTATCTGCTTGAGCATGTGTGGAAATGTGAACATGGAATAAGCCCTTCTATCGAAATCGGATAGTATACGAATTCTATATTTGGATTTTTGCCTCTCTTTTTCTGCATGAAAAATGAATATTTGCACTATGAGTTATACTAAGTCACATACAAACACAAAATCTTTATGCATGGAATAACATGGAAATAAAAAAAAAAAGGACCCATTGCGAGCGTCAAACGGTTATGTATAAAGGGAAAAGATGCAATGTCAAGTCTGAAGCAAAGTATGTTAATTGTTAACCACTCATGCAACCATTAACGAGAAGATAAGAGCACTTGACGATTATAGGAGGACCCTATTCTTTGTTTATTTAAAATTGATACCACATTTTTTAGATTTTCTTTGCTTTTGGCATTATAAGATATGAATGTTAGTGATACGTCTGTCATGGCCCGTCCGTTGGTTGATTGATGATCGGATTTAAGTAATGGGCAACGAATAATATGATTAATTGTAGATAATCTATAGAATAAATCGAGTAGACATAATTACTTTCACTAACAAGTGTCGGAAAAGGATTAATTAGACAGTGTTTACTTAATTGTATACTAAATATAAAATAATACGAATAACCACCTTTTAGTGCGTGTACTCGAATATAAATAACTTTAAACAAGATGACCACGTGAATGCGATGATTATGGACGACGGAGCATACAATTAAATAATTTTTTAGACATATATATATCATTATGTTGGATATCGAATTTATATCATGTAGGCAACTATTAATTACTCTTTTCTATATCGCAAGTAAATCAAGATGCTTAAATGATAAATCATTAGGGAATTTAGAATCCGGTGCTTGTAAAAGACCCTTTACAATATTTAATAGCAAAGTGAGGAATCATTTTTTTCATGCGACAATGATTGTGTTCGAGGCTTAGTTTCACAAGCTAGTTAGTTAGTTCACATTAATGATGAAAAATCATGTTTGATATTATTATAGGAAGACTCCCCACAGCTTCATACAACAGCCCAACCACTTGTAAGTTGTACATGTTTAATTGAATCACGCTTTGTAATATATGACACTTATTGCCATCAAAATTAAATAGTCGACCCACCAAAAATAATACTCAACCCCTCGAGATTTATTAATATTTTCAATCTCCACTTAAACCAAGTGGCCCTATATACTTTTATCATCGCACTTACCAATTTAATCTTTTATGAACGCTTAAAAACAGTCATCTCGTCACCTTTTCAATTTGCACGCATCGATTATTAAAGACAAAGAGATACAAAAGGATAGATATTGCCGGCGCTGTTGACAAATGCTGCCTTATGGAAACATTTGTTGGAACGAAGGGAAACATATCAATATAGGTATAATACGTGTAACTGTCCCATGTACTCATTTTCCCCCATAATTTTTCATGTCAATTAACATAGTGAAATCACACAGGTCTCACTGCATAGGACTATTGAAACAAGAATATTATGAACATAATAACAATGCCAGAAACATTAGTAGACAGTGAACTAATCAAGTAAAATACGGTCACAACACAAGCAATAGATACGAGCCCAGGAACAAGAAAGCAAACAAACCTAAGAGAAATATGCTCAAGGATATGAATTTCTATGGATTATTTCCCCAAGTTGTTCCTAAACGCACAGCAACCTATGGAGTAGACAATTACGAGGAAGACAAGGAATACGATGTTGAGCACAGCCACTTTCTTCCAATCTTTCTTTATGTTGTCCAAAAGCCCAGCTTTGCAAGATTGGCATCCATAGCACAGCAAATTAGGGTTATTGCTCCATGTTTGGCAATCTGGGTTCGTAACAGAGGATGACTGTGGCGTGCTCGTCCAATTCGTCGGGCTTATGTATTGGAAATTACAGTCGTTCGAAGGCTTACAACACCCTGACTGTGTGTGAATCATAGCATTCGTTCGTCAGTGATGATGATGACGATGATGATACATGCATGAAAAGGAAGCTAATCAAATTGACTATGTTTTGATCAAAGTAATAGTTGACAAGTTGATTGGGTTTATCAAAGTGGGAGTGAAGATTCTTTTTCTTCTTTCCTTCTCAGTTACTGTACTAATGAGCATGGATAACAATGACTTAAAACTTAATAGTTGACTAGTTGATTGGGTTGATCAAACTGGGAGTAAAGATTCTTTTTTTTTCCTTCTCAATTACTGTACTAATGAGCATGGATAACAATGACTTGAGCCAACTATTTCAAATAACAATTCAAGTAAAATAAAAATCAAGAAAGGGATGTCCACAAAAAAGGAAGCAACTTTTATCAGGCCTACCACGGTCCAATGAGGACGAAAGGCACATAACCTTTTAACAAAGCAGCTTCATAACAAAGAGAAAGTTGCAAATTTTAGCAGCAGAAGATCAAGCTATGATTTTTACTTGGGAACTCTAACAATAGATCGAGACCCAAATCTCAGCTATCAAAATTAACAAAAATTGAGCAGAAGAAAAAAGAAAATTAAGTACCTGAAGGGCAGAGAGATGTTCTTGATAGAACTGGTCAACGGTGGTTGACCCAGACTGATCAAGAAGTTTCTGACATATTTTGCTGTCGACTAAACAGCTGTGGATCTTATCCCAATTTTTGTTGACCCTCTTCTGAAGCCAATTAGAGTAGTCGCCGAGCCTATACTCTTTGTACCCTTTCCCGGAGAGCGTCTCGCCGGCGCCTTTGTTGGTCACCACGAAGGCGAATATAGTGAAGCAGAACAATAGCACTATTAGCAGAAACATCACAAGGAGATAAACCCACAACAGCCACGTAACCCTACAGCACGCGCCGATTATGCCGGCGACGGAGACGGCGAGGACGAAAACGCCGAGGGCTATGACGGGTTTGTCGAGGAACCTCTCGCACTCGGTGTACTGCTGGCGCGAGAGCCATACTCCGCCGGCGATGATGGGTATGGATATGAGGAATGTGATGATGTTTAAGATTCCGACCAGATTATTGCTAAAGCGGACCATTTTTCTGTTATCTTTTCTTCAGCTCTTGTTCTTATCTTCTTGGTTTGTCGGAAGGAAAAGGAAAAGGCATGTGATTCTTCAAATAAACGAAGTGCGTAATGGGTTGTGACGCTGTCTCGCTGTACACGATTCGGGTCGGGTCAACAAACATGACCCAAGAGATATACAAATACACGAAGATAACTATAAGAACAAATAACCATAACGCAATTTGCATTTGTCCAAGCCAAGACAAAAGTACCTACGGTTATAACCATGAGTCAATGTGTGTAGTTTCTTCTACAATTGAGTCAATGTCTTCCACACACTACATGCCTCCTCCCCAACCTGGATGAAAAATGGCGCCGTTTAAGGGGGGACCCACCGCAAACCCACCATTAGAATATTGATTGAAACCTTCGGGGCCGACCATTTGGCTAATGGGTCTGCCATAACTGTCCACATAGTGCATCGCCGGCGGTGGATATGCGTAATCATGGTTCATGTATGGACCATTACATGGTGGTGGCGGAGGAAATGCACCTGTAAATGGATTGCTAACATTAAAGGTGAAAGCTTTGAGTTAAGATGCGAGAGTGACTTTTGGGTGGAAAAAGGAATTTTACCATTAGCGTGCTGCTGCTCTGCCTTTGACAAATCAGCACGTTGTCTTTCGACTTGTTCGGCCAGATGAATGAGGTCTTTCTCCAAGTTCTTCATTTGCTTCACTTTCTCGGTGTTTAGGCCCTTTTTGAGCTTGAATGTTTTACTGGTGTTTGCAGAAAGATGAAAGATATCAAGATGATGTTCTAGGAACAAAGTGCTATACTATAATAGACGCATATTAAACTCTAGGTGCTTTTGACTCTTGAGAAGGTAAAAGCCTATAAAACATGGTGCAATGCAGAGCATGATTAGACAAGTTCAGACATAATGACCAACCATTCACCTGGTACACAGATCCCATCATGCAATTGAGATTACGACTAGACATGCTGAAGCATTAATAGTAATGATTGAGAAACGAGCAATACCATGAAATTTTCATATTAAAGCAAACATGCACCCTAAGAGCTACAGCCAAGAGCTGGCTATTTATGTGGGATTTAACATGTAATAACTGTGGTTCAAAATAGATCAAACTCACCGTAACTTTTGATACTCTTGTCTCAATGTCTCAAGTTCAGCTTGCATTTCATCAGCGCATGTGTCTTCTAATTCCCGAGTCGCCTGCTGGATTCTTTCAGTTGACTCCACCCTTTCGGACACCAAGCTTCGTGCTTCACTGAGCAGCTCTTGATGTTCTTTCTTTTTACCATCCCCACCTCTTAAATCTGCTTCTAGTTTCGCGATTTTGTCCAACAAAATCTTGATCTCAACATCGCCCTCAGCATTGATGTTCTTAATATCTTCTCTGATCCTATCTCCTTCTTGTAGTGCTGCTTTAAGATCCTGATTCATGGACACAAGAGCGGTCGCTAATCTACGATTGTCTGATACAAGTCTTTCAATTTCTGCTGCTTGCCTCGCCAATTCTTCCTCAAGGTCATCGTGGCGTGGGCGCCGATGAGTCGCTTCGCGTGCTCGAACATAACGTTCTTCATGTGCGTGTACTCGGTTTCTTCTCGAAGCCATAGAAAAAATTCCTGAAAGTATTCAAGATAAGAAGAGTATATTGAAACTGAAAGCCAAACAATCAAAAGTGCATATGAAGGAAAAGAAACATCATTTAATATATCAATGGACATCATTTAATATATCAATGATGCATTCAGTTGATTAAGTTTCTACCAATTTCATCTTATACTTGTCTGCTTATTTTTTGACGATCTCACTCTGCGTTTGCCCTCTTAACTCCCAGTTGATAGCTAAAAGGAACAACTCATATGCAAGAAACACTGTCATTCAGCTCAATTAGCAGATTCAACAAAAGGTCCAGCGAATCGAATTCAGAAGATCGATACAGCCAAAACTAGACAACTAAGCAGCTCCGTCGAGAGGATCGATACAGCCAAAACGAGACAACTGAGCAGCTCCGTCAATAGGTACGCTGCTTTCATGCCAATTACATCATTATAAGTCCTTCCTACGATGATAAACCATAGTTACCTGAATTGCTCGTGCCCCACGCGGTCGGCAAAATTGGTCCACCCGAGACTAAACGGGCGTCACCCGCTGACAGAGGCAGGTGTAGTGTGGACGACGGTGACAACGCCGCGGGATCTCCACCGCTGGTGGTGGCGGATTGCCTGAATTCGACTCTTGAATCGGATAATGTAGGGCTTTTTGTACTTTTCTCCCTGATATTTGTTTTTTCTCTCTTATATATATATATATATATATATATATATTTTTTTTTCAATTTCTGTGGGATTATCTTGTATATATTATTTTAATATAATCATATTGAAGCAGGCATGGGTTTAACCCTAACCCGAACCCGAACCATTTATTTAACCGTTTCCATTACACCCATCCACTGTCAGTTCAATTACATACACATGGAAATGGAATTAGCGAACTTTGAGCATCTCCGATCGATACCCAAAAAACCCAGAATGTGTATTAAAAGTTCTCCAATCGTACACCAAACGCAAACTCAAATGCGTTTTCGTCTTCTCTCTCATGTTTTAAACGCATATATGCATTTGAGAATGAGATATCCCAAAAGATGCGTTTGATGTTTTAAAAATTACAATATATACCCTATTTTTATTTTAATTATTAAAGTACTCATATAAAAAATAAAAAATAAATAAAAGTATATAAAAGGACTCCTATTATTATTGATTATTTTTTTCTATGTTTTTTATATGAATAATATTGAGTTTACTATTAATTTTGTGACATTATTTTTACTAATCGAATTTAAATAACAATGTTGTTTAATTTGCAAAGTTGTAAATTAAATGGGTAATATTAAAAAATGAGGTAGAAGAGAATATTACATTATGGTCTTTGAGTTTGAGAATTGGACTGTCAGTTGAAGAAGAATTACTGCATTTTGAGTTTCTTTTGAGTTTGAGAACGTGTTTTTCAATTGGAGATGATCTCAGCACGTAAAGCCGGCCAATGCCTGGGATGAAAACAATCGGAGTTTTAAACGGTATATATCTTTATCTTATTTGGTCCTTCCTTTTACGTAATACAATGTCATTACACTATCATAATTCGTAGCATAGCCATAAAAAAGATACTACCACTTAACACAACTTTAGTGTAACTGTGCCTTACCCATCAATCAATCATTCATGCATAGGAGGAACTTTGCTCCGAGGATAGCTCCCATACACATAAGAACCAAATCCCCAGAAAGTAATAACCAGCGACAAAATCTTGAACCCACTCATCGGATCATGCAACAGTATAACCGCCGCAACGCTCGTTATGGGAACCCTAATCGAATTAAGAACGCCCGTAAAAACCGTCGAAGCCAAGAAAACAGCCGCCGTCGCCCCCAAAATCCCCAACTGAAATGCAACCGCCCCCCACAAGAGAACCGATAGGTACGAGCCTTTACCCCCACGAAAGCCCCTCGCCTCGGAAGCCATGGCCCTAAAGTCGTCGTTCAGCAGCATGCCGATAGTGGTGAATACGAACCCGAAAAAGGAGACCATCGTCTGCTGCTCAAGGACGACGTGGAAGGATATCCTCCCCATCAGCTTCACGAAGACCATTTCGGAGAGCGCGAAGATCAAGCCGTGCAAGGCCGATGCAAGGATGTTCCATAGGAATCCCATGTTGTACTGTGCCTTTGTGATGTTTCCGTAAAGGTCTGAGCTTGAATCTAGGGCTATGATGACCATGGCTGCTGTTATTACAACGATGGCGTTCACAGTCGAGGCGTTGATTTTGTTCTTGACGAGGAGGTAGCCGAAGAGGGATGAGAATATGAGGGAGGTTGAGCCCAGTAAAGAGGCTGTCGAGGCTGGCATGTAGGCGTAGCCATAGGCGTATAGTAGGTTGTCGGCGGCTGAGAAGAAGCCTAAAAGAATGTAGGAAAGGAGAAGCTTTAAGCTTAGTGGGGAGGGATTTACTTTCAAGATTAGGTATGTGGGGACTAAGGCTAAGGCTGGTATGGGCCAGCCGACGACGGCGACCCATGAGATGATCCATTTGCTGTTTCCGCCGTTTGAGTAGTAGACGCGTGAGAGAAGGGAAGAAGCTGGGAAAGCGACGAGCATGGCTACGGCGCTGAGAGTTAATAGGAGCCAGTGAGAGAATGGCTTGCTTTGATATGTGTTTTGAGCGGCGGTTCGAAGGTCGTCGAGCTTTTCTTGGAGGGATTTTGCCTTGGAGGGCGTGGGAGAAGAAGCTTCAGCTTCCATTTCTGCAGTTTGGAGGCAGAAATTGGTGAAAAAGAAGACAAGATTTTTGGGACGAAATTAAACAGTTGACAAAACAGTATGTTTCTGACCACTTTTAGTATTATAATCTCAAATAATCGTCGCCGTCGTTCCTTATATATTTATTGCACACCAATATAATTGCAGAAAACTCCAAATTCCCTACGAGTACGAGTCACTGACCTGAACCCAGGCGGCAATAATTTCGAAAAAGGAAAGGGGACCGAAAACCTAAGCCAGTATATATGATAAAAATTATAATAATCAAATCCCAAAAACGAAATCCTCAAAGAAATTTTCGGCGATACCAAACACTACAAGAAGACCCAACAAACACACAGAAGCTTATGCGGGTTATGCCACTGATTGCGGAGAGGATGGATTAATAGTATTAAAAAAAGGATTTAGGACTCGACAACTGCAAAGATTCTATCTTTTAGCTAACCTGGTATAAGAAGTGGTTGCTGCATGGAATGGCGAAGCTTTTGTAAGAGCTCTTCGAAGCTCCAAGAAATAGTCGCAGTGGAAATTTAGCTTGATTATTGCTTGTTAATAGGGCCAACACGCAGTCGACGGTATAGGTTTGGCACTGTTACGTGCGTTGAAAATGTGCGTCACTGATATTCTTAGCCTCATAAAAAGTTGGACGAAAAAATAAAATAAGGGAAAAAGAAGTGAACTTTTGTGGAGGAGAAATGATGGCTTTCAGCTCTGATTATAAAATTAGTTTTCAGTATCATCTAAACAATTGAAAAAAACGTGCGGTTCCACAGACGAGAGTGACGTGAGACGACCACCTAAGTCTTACCAGTACTTTTAGGTAGAGTAGAAATGGTACAACAAAATCGCATTATCATCAAATTATCTAATTCATTGCAGGCCCATGTGTTCAAGTTGGGATTTTGCAGCGACCCACCTTTTATTTTCAGTCAGTTCTTCAATGGCGTTTTACACGCCCAATCTCGCCATGGGCCAAGCGCAGAATCTGTTCGACAAAATTCATATTAGAGGATTTGTGGACTTCTATTCTATGGTCGATGGACGTGGGAAAACAGGCAACGCAGAAATAGCTACGGAGTTATTCTGACAAAATGTCCCAAGAGAGACAAAGTTTCGCCATCCATACAAATTGGGTTTTAACATCATACATAGATCAGAACATTCAATGTCATCAATGGAGCGTCCTCACATCAGCAAACCATCCATTCACAACATCCGAAAATGGCACCTGCATTGCGTAGCATGTATCAGAACATAATCATAGGAATCATTCAATGGCGAGAAAAGACGGGGCTAAACGAAGCATTTACCCTAGTAGTCCCCTCCCCGACCAAGCTCTAGGGGTGACTGTAATATTAATCAGTTCACCTTGCCTCATTACCACCAAAGACACAACTTGGCCTCGGTTCTTCTATGCTTCTTCTCCTAGTCTTTGAAGCAAATTGTCCCCTAATTGCACACTCCCAAACTTCACGATTTGATCTCCTAGTTGTAAGCCGTCTTCTGCTGCTGGAGATGCCTCGCTGATTTCGTCGACTATTGCAAAGGCTTTATTGGCAAATGCATCGACCTCCATCGCATTCGAAAAGGCCTCAATAGGAATAGGAATTTGGGAAGTCCAAGAAGTGCTGATATCTCCATCTTGAGCATTTGTCCCTATAAAAAAACATGACAGGCTTATTACTTTGACAAAGTGTAACAAGGTTAACTTCTGCGAACGAACCACTAGATTTCACAGGTGCAGTTGATGATGCTAGCCTGCCCGAGTGGAGAACTTGAATGTTTTGGTTTATCTTCTCTGTAATCTCCTTGTGGTCACTACGAAGCTCTGAAATGCCACGAAGCAGAGTGTATTAGTCATATTTAAGCATTTTAATCAAGAAACTGTGCAGCAGTTGAGCGGGCAGGGCCCTATCGAGAAGACGAGGTTTTTAATGGCAATATCAAAGCAAATTCCCATGAATAATGACGGTTGAAGAACCATTACAGAGGTACAATGTTTATTCTATGCATGAGATACAACAGCTAATCCATGGTTTCATATGGACAAAAAAATTCAATCGAATGTGTAATGAATTACCAGCAAGCCTATGGCGGCTAGCTCTCACAGCTGGGATATCAATGTCCGACCGGGGAAATCCCTGCAAATCATCATCAGATATAATCAACCCATAAAAATCAAACTTTCTTACTATTAAGTCAGTCAGGGAATTGCCCGAACAAAAAGCAAGATACGAAAGAAAATCAACCTCGGAATCGACAAGGTTGCCGGAGAGGCCAGGGCCTCCAGGCTGGCAAAGGCGTTCGATGATGATGTTCATCTCAGTCTCCATTAGGGCTCGTTGATCCATCAATTTCATCGTCTCTGCTTTCACATTCGATCCCACCATTTTTCTTCAGCTAGGGTTTGAGATGAAGTGAACAGAGTTGAGAGCTAGCTAGGGCTGATAAAAATTAACCTAATCATCTGATTAGACAGTGGCGACGTGGAAAATTAACTATTTTCTTAGTAAGTATGTAATAAGTAGCAATTAGGTCCTGAATACACATAAGATTAATTCACCTAATCATCAGATTAATAATCTGGAGCCAATATACACCGCCGGATTATGCGGATCTCATCCAACGGTCCAGATTTACTGACCTTACATACACAAAAACAAGCTTCTCACCCACTTTGTCAACACAGTTCTATTCTTGTTGCATTTAGCTTCGAATCCTCATTAGCTCTTTGGGGGAAAAAAAAGGAGAAATATATTACGAAAATTGATCGCTTTTGGTTGGATTTGATCAATGTATTAATTGGCGGCGAGTGAGATCTAGATCTTGTTTTCGCGGCGCGCATTTGCTGATTTGTTTGTAGTGAAGGGAAAGCTCGAGGAAAAATGGAGGTCGTGAGGATGGGGCCTCACGCGAGTCAGATGTGCGTGATGTTCATGCTATTGTGCATCTTCAACGTTGCTCGCTCGTTTTATCTCCCTGGCGTTGCTCCACAAGACTTCGTGAAGGTAGACATTATAACAGTACATCTTTGTATTGTTCTTTTGTGTATAAGTCAATCAAGTTGCTCCTTTCTTTCCTGATTTGGAGTGTGCTTTAGCTGAATCGGGTTCTTATTATGGTAGATCTAGAGTTGTCTCATTTTGGTTTAGCTTTGTTTATCGTAGTTATATCATCTAGTGCTTAGCTGGGGAAGACTTTGTTAATATTCGCATCTAGCTGATTTATATCTCTGATCTTTTCTTATGCAAGATGGATCTTCTTCGTTATGTATTATTTCTGCGACGTTTCTAATTTGGCGTTTGTTTTCCAGGGAGATCCTCTGATGGTGAAAGTGAACAAATTGGAATCTGTGAAAACTCAACTTCCTTACTCTTACTATTCACTTCCTTACTGTACGCCCAAGAAAATTGTTGACAGCGCGGAGAATCTTGGGGAAGTTCTTCGTGGTGATCGAATTGAGAACTCCCAATTTTTGGTGTGTTTTTAGTCTTGATGTCGCTTCACTGATGATTTGTGTACCTCACTTTATATCCTCACTTCTCAACGAATATTCATACAGTTTAAGATGCGAGAACCTCAGATGTGCAACGTTGTTTGCCGTGTTGTTCCCAATGCTAAACAAGCCAAGGAATTCAAAGAGAAGATCGATGATGGGTATCGAGTGAACATGTAGGTGAAATTGATTCAATATTTTATGCATATATAATTGTGTTTCGTTGGTCCGATCTGATGGTGGTTTTGGTTTTAAAATAAGGATTTTGGACAATCTTCCACTGGTCATGCCTTATAAGAGACCAGATATGGACACTTTCATTTATCAACATGGTTTCGAGGTTGGATTGAAGGGGCAGTACGCTGGAGTAAGTAGATATTGCTATATTAGTAAGATGCCTACTTGATGAGTCAACTCCCAACTTCTTTTATTTTTCTCATATCAAACTTTTTTTGTCCCAGAAATCAGAGGAGAAGTATTTCATTCACAACCACCTTTCATTTACGATAAAGTACCATAAGGACGAAGAAACCGATGCTGCAAGAATCGTTGGATTTGAAGTAAAGCCTTACAGGTATATTTACATAATTATTTCTATGCCAAGCCCAATAGCGGCCCTGTAACTGATCTTGAATATCCTCGTACACATGCAGCGTCAAGCATGAATACGAAGGCAAATGGGAGGATAAGGATACAAACACACGGTTAACAACCTGCGATCCACATACAAAACGCACCGTCACTGGCGCTGACCCTCCTCAGGAGGTTGAAGAAAAGAAGGAAATCATCTTCACATATGACGTGGAGTTTCAAGTAAGTTTTGTTTTCCCTTAGTGGAAGCACCTTTGAGCCAGTTTAGTCAATCGACCCCACTGAGCTAATATATTAGGTGAAAATTATGGAAAAAGGGATAATTTTTTTTACTAAATTCTATTCTGCATCTCCTCTTGCAGCAAAGCGACATCAAATGGGCTTCAAGATGGGACACATACCTCTACATGGCCGATGACCAAATCCACTGGTTTTCAATCGTCAACTCTTTGATGATCGTTCTGTTCCTCTCGGGAATGGTGGCCATGATCATGCTTCGAACACTCTACCGCGACATTTCCAAGTACAACCAGCTTGAAACCCAAGAAGAAGCCCAAGAAGAGACGGGCTGGAAGCTAGTCCACGGCGACGTCTTCAGGCCTCCTTCGAACTCCGATCTCCTCTGCGTCTATGTCGGGACGGGCGTACAGTTCTTCGGAATGGTCCTAGTCACCATGATCTTCGCAGCCCTGGGCTTCCTATCCCCATCAAACCGAGGAGGGTTGATGACGGCCATGCTCTTACTATGGGCCATCATGGGCATATTCGCTGGCTACGCCTCAGCTCGTCTCTACAAATTGTTCAAAGGAACAGAGTGGAAGAAGATCACCCTCCAAACAGCTTTCATGTTCCCAGGGATAGTATTCGCAGTCTTCTTCGTCCTAAACGCTCTGATATGGGGAGAGAAATCGTCGGGGGCTGTCCCCTTTGGCACCATGTTCGCCCTAGTCCTACTGTGGTTTGGAATCTCGGTTCCCTTAGTGTTTGTGGGCAGTTACGTGGGCTTCAAAAAGCCAGCCATCGACGACCCAGTGAAGACCAATAAGATTCCAAGGCAGATTCCCGAGCAGGCTTGGTACATGAACCCCATCTTCTCGATTTTGATAGGTGGGATACTTCCCTTCGGCGCGGTGTTCATAGAGCTCTTCTTCATACTGACTTCTATATGGCTTCACCAATTCTATTACATCTTCGGCTTCCTCTTCCTTGTCTTCATCATCTTGATAGTGACATGCGCTGAGATCACCATAGTGCTCTGCTACTTTCAGCTGTGCGGCGAGGATTACCTTTGGTGGTGGAGGTCTTACTTGACGTCTGGGTCTTCGGCTCTGTATCTGTTCCTCTACGCAGCTTTCTACTTTTTCACGAAGCTGAACATAACGAAGCCAGTTTCGGGCCTTCTTTACTTTGGGTATATGCTGATTGGTTCGTACGCTTTCTTTGCCCTTACGGGAGCCATTGGTTTCTATGCGTGCTTTTGGTTCACTAGGCTCATCTACTCGTCTGTCAAGATCGACTGAGAATGTTATGTTTTAGATTTTCCTAAAATGGGAGCTTTGACTCGATGTCTTATATAGCTTTTACACAATTTTTTCAGCCTACGGCTTGGTAAGCTGTAATGGGTTTCTTTCTCTGTGTTTCTTTTGTAGTTCTTGGTGGTTGTCGTCAGCGTCCTCTCTTCGAGCAACTTTTTTTATCGTATTCTTGTAATAGCAGAATCCTCGTGGTCATGATAAATTTTGTTCATTCTCTTACATTGTTAGGTGATCATCATCTAGAAATCGAATCAGCTGATCAAACGTAATTTATCACCCACAAAATGTCACGTTAATAATGTAAGAGAAGGGCACAAGAAGAAAAATAAATTGGACGGATTCACCTTCCTTAGTATATTCCTCGACACAGTCAAGATAGGGATGGGTATAGGAATAGATAGGATAGGATCATCTCTTTTTACTACCTTGATCACGGCTCTGTCTGTACCAAGAGTCGTCTTAGCTCTAATCATTATCTACTCAAGATCATATTTGTTGGGGGAGTAAGCTCAGATCATGCCTTCACCTGCACGTGTTCCGATCTGAATGAGTAATAAAAAATTATAGTGGATCAGTCCTCGTCTTCTAAAAATCAACCAACTTTCCTGGGATTCGAAATCTTTGCTGACAAAATGAAGGAAAAATCATGGGTTTGCACTCTTATTACAGCTCTATCACTCTGCGTCGCAGCTTATGTAGCTCTCAGCATACGCCAACCCCATAACGGCTGCGATATCTACTTCATAAGTGTTGTTGGAGGGTTTCGGCCGCTTCAACGTCAGAGTGTTTTGCTCGAGCAGGTCTTCTCAGACGATTTTGTTGGATCTGATTTTCAGATTTGCGATTGATGAAATAATTGGGGTGATGGGTTCTGTGTTTTTTCCTTACATGTTGATGAAGATTTCCAAGGCTGTAAGGACTTACAGGGCACAGTTTGTGGTCGACATTAGTGAGTTTGGTGAAATGGATCCACTTCTGCAGAACGTAAGTTCCTTTTCTTACTCCCTGCACTATTACACTCGTTGACATTATAGTCTTCGAGCGTGAACTGTTCTCCCCTGCACAGTAACTTGCGAGAAATGCTGAGCTTTTGTTCATTTAAATCTGCAAAAAAATGATACGACATTGTTAACAGGCTTCGACGTTCCCAGCGCTGCAAACCATACCTTGGTATGTCCTATTGGTTTATACAGTCGGTATACGCATCATAATATCTCTAGAACTGTTTCATGGAAGTTCGGCTTAATCTTTGTAGGTATGCAACTGGGGTAGGACAAGGGAAATCGTACTTCAAAAAGCTGAAATTTCCTTGCTACGACAAAACCATGGACATTCTGGCCCTGGATACTGTATCATTACAGGTGAAGCAGATGCACTGATGATTAAGCGTGTCTTCCTTTATGCTTACCTTAATAGAGTTTCATTGAAAAAAGATGCAGTTTTTCTTTTCTTTTCTATGCTCAGGTTCCACTGAGTGTTTCTGGAGATGATCAAGTGAGGTGGCTGAGTAGAATCCTAAAAGAAAGCGACGCTAATTGGTAAATAAAGCTGCTTTTTTATCCTATTCAGAGTCTTTTTCGTGTCTTACCTTCTGAAGAATATTCCTTGGGCAGGAGGATTGGCATTGGTTTCCACCGATTACTTAGTCGCGACTGCAATAACTGGACAGCCGACGAACGAACCTTCTTCGACTCATTACACGAACTGTTTCTGGAGAACAAGATGGTACCAACCGAATCTAATTTCCTTGTGTTATAAAATTATAACCTCACTGTTTCTTTCATCCTATTTTTACATCAGAATGCATACTTGAGCAGCAATGTATGTGCTGGTAATGTAGAACGTAAGCTGTACAACGCTGTCCACAGCGATGAACATCCTTACATCACTCCCTTGGAGGATCAGAAGAATCTCTTCAGACAGTGAGCACAGAGAAATATATGCATATAATGTAATAATCCCATTTATTTTGAAACCCGTTTCCTACGTTGCTCTGCAGGGAAGTATCCGATGGTTTCCTTCTCCATCGCATTAGCTCATCGTCGGAAATGGTTAGTTTCTTTTTTCTTTTTTTGCACCTATGCTAATGGGGAATGTTTTTGCTCGCTTTAAAGGTGCAGAGACTGCTCTGCGTATTTATTACAGGTTTCTTACGTAGTTAAGCTGACTGTAGAAGTAAAGGAGATTCTATCTCTTGGACGACAGAGCAAAGCAGCAGAGTAGTAAGAGCTCCGATACGACGGCGCGTGGGGTTGGCCGAGAAGGTGGTTGATTTTGTTAATTTTTTTTTCTCCAAAGTTGATTTTGTTAGTTAAGCTATATTCCATTCTTTTCTTAAGCTATATTAATTCAATTGGGCTTTTAAGTCTTGGGCTTGCTTGGATTTAATTGCATAAAAAAGCAGTTAAATTGAAAAATTACCCAAATATTATTATATCTCCGCCAAATCTGAAGAAGTGAAGATCGCCCACCAAAATCGAAGAATCCCATCCCCTGAGAATCGCCTCCGCCGCTGTGCAGTCGACCATCCTCCGCATGATTAGATAGATCTCCTCCATAACAATCGCTCATCCAATTTCTCAGATCTATTCGTCGGCCTCTCCGAGAAAGGAATGGAAATCGAAGTCAAACTTCGACTGCCAAACAAATCCTCGCATCAAAAGCTCCTAACCCTCCTCTCGCCCTTCCACGTCGTCACCCACCGCCAGCACAACGCCTATTTCGACGGCCCTTCCTCGGAGCTCGGATCGCGCCGGGCCGTCCTCCGCCTCCGGTCCCACGACGACGATCTCGGCAACCCCAAAGAATGCTTCCTCTGCCTCAAGAGCAAAGCCGTCATCACCAACGGCGTCAGCCGCGTCGAAGAGGACGAGGAAAAGGTCGATCCTTTGGTGGGGAAATCATGCCTCGAGGACCCACGGCGGCTGATGGACTTCTCCGCCGCCGAACATTCGAGGGTCATGAGAAGGGTCAGAGAGGAATTCGGAGTCGAAGACGGGTTAGTTTTCCTGGGAAGCTTCGAAAACGTGAGGAATGTGTATGAATGGGAAGAACGGTTGAAGCTTGAGGTGGATGAGGTTAGGTATGAGTTTGGGCATATGTATGAGATTGAGTGCGAAAGCTTGGAACCTGAGAAGGCGAAGGAGATGATTGGAAAGTTTTTGAAGGCAAACGCCATTGAGTATTCAGATTCGGTCATGTCCAAGTTTGCCATCTTCCGCGCCGGAAAATTGCCTTAACTGATTATTGTTTCTTTCTTCTGTCGATGAGACTTTGGGGGGTCTGTTCTTGCAAGTTCCTTCGTTATGTGTAAGGCATGGATCTTAAATTGATGAAAATAAAATTGCTCGTCTCTCTTTTTTCTTGTTCTGAAAATCGTTATCCAAGACTATTTAGTTCATTCTACATGTTCAAGCGAATATATCAACATTATGACCTCAATATCAGTGATGAAGACAATAGAAAACTTTGCTTATGAATCATGTATTCGGTTTTAGAAAATGAGTTTTGTTTTCTGTGGCGGTTTTTTGTCCCTTGTATACCTTTTCCTCCCCATGTGGTAGTGTTTGTTTCCCCTTGTGGGATTGTGTGTTGCTCCTTTGTGAACATCTTCTTCTGGTTGACGATGTGTCGGTGAGACCCTTTGGACTATTTAGTCCTGTATTTTTGTTACTAATGAAAGCTTTCGTTTTGAAAAAAAAAAGAATCATGTATTCTGAATTTCTAATGACAAGTTCTGCGGCTGTTAGGGGTGTTCATTCGGTAATAACCGAACCGAACCGAACCGAACTTTCGGTTAATCGAAGTTCGGTTCGAGAATTTCACAAACCGAAAACCGAACCGAAACAATTCGTTTCGGTTTCGGTTTTTACCGAATTTTTTCGGTTCGGTTAACCGACCAAAAACCGAATTTTTAATAAATAAAAGAAAAACAATAATATTAATATGATTTTAATTATATATTTTTATTTGTATAAAATTTTCATTTACCCCATATTTTCCATATTTTAGTAAATATATTAATTTTATTTATATTATAAATATATAATATCATATATTGAATAAATTTATGATTTACCTAATATTTTCCATATTTATTAAATATGGTGGGTATATTATTAATTTATTAAATAAGACATATAAAAATATATCATTATATATTTTATATAATAATATATATGTATTAAAAAAAAAAGAATTCGGTTATTCGGTTCGGTTCGGTGTACCGAGGTAAAAAATCGAAACCGAACCGAATTTTTTCGGTTATCAAAATACAAACCAAAAACCGAACCGAAACTCTTCGGTTCGGTATTCGGTACGAACCGAAACTTCGGTTTCGGTTCGGTTCGGTCGGTTAACCGACATTTGAACACCCCTAGCTGCTGTTGTTAGTTCTTTTTCTCAGTTCTCCTATTAGCAGCTTTATTTCTCCATTCACTTTTAAGAAAAATTACCAAGCACTGTAAAAATGAAAAAATAAAAATGCACGGCTATTACCAGAAAATTAAAGCAATTCCACTTTATTTGTATGAAGGTGAATCTACAGATATATACCCATTTATATAAAAATTTGCAAGTCATTACCCTGTCAGAAATTTTTTATATAAGTACCCGTTCGATTGTATACCATTTTTCCAGTCTTAACGTATCTTCTTATATTACGTACCACGTCCCCGCGTTTATATGGTACCCATATATGGTACCTATATACGTTCTATATGGTACCATGTGTTATACGATGTACCATTTTATCACTGTATTAAGCACCACAATACGTTTCTCTATGGTATTAAATGTGTTCTATGACGTACTTGCGGTAGGTACCAATGTGCAAAATTTATTCTAATAGGTTACTGTAAAAAAATCTTATAGGGTATTGACTTCCGAATTCTTCATATAAATAGTAGTATTTTTCTGTATGAAACTTTTAATTAAAAAATTTTACGAGCTGTGGCGTGTTTTTATAAAGGGGGAGAGGAGAAAGCCCAGTGTTGTGTTGTCAATTGTGACGTGGCATCTTGTAATTGGTCGACAGCCAGAGTGAATTGCTAGTCGGTCTCCTCTTTGGTTCGACTACTGCTTTGCTGTGCTGGGGGGAGCTGTGTGATTCATCATCGTCTTCAGTTGCGTATTGAAGTAGAGAAGGAGTGAATTGGGATTGTGCGGAAATTTCCATTTAATTGAGTTAAAGAAGTGGAGGAAAAGATGGGTCTTGCGCCGTGGTGGGCATCTGTTCTTTTCATCGTAATGATCTCCTGCAACGTCGTCAGCTCCGACCAGATCGTCGCAGCTCACACAGGTGAGTAATTAGCACAAGTGTATTTTTTCGGAATTTTAGCAATTATGACCGTATCGTTATTCAATTCCGGGACATGAAATTGCTGCTGTGGATCTAGTTTCAGGCGTTTTGCTACCCCTGCTTATGGTTTATTTGATGTCGATTATACTGTTAAGAGTAGTCTTTACTCAGAAATGGGCAAATCGTTAATTAATGAGCTAGCTAGTATTGTTACTGCGGCGGTGCCCATGGGTTACTTCAATATCGATGTGCTGATTTACTGTGTTTATAACCAGTGTATATACTGGTATGCTAACTAAAGTTCAACCATTAGTTTCCACCTACTTGTCGTCTCATTTTGAACACCATTGTATGGCAATTGAAACCAATTTATGTTTGATTAAGGTGGTACTTTTGGTCGGAGCTCTCGGGAACCCAAGTTTAAAATTGAATACCATCTTGAAGACTCACCTTTCCTTCCAGTAAGTGCATTTTGGGTTCGGGTCGGTAAATTTCGACAAATAAGCCTATATTCTGATAATGCGTTTTGTATGCAGTTAGCATGTCAAAACTAATGTTCTATGATTCTATGCTTTCAGGAAGATGACCAAGAGTCTATGACTATGTCTAACAAGAATGGGGAGAAGTTCCTCTGTTTTCTGCCTAAAATAGAGAAATCCAAGAGTGGCAAACTTGTCTCTCAAAAAAATTTAAGCAGCATGATTATGGAATCAGAGACACGTATGAAGCTGAAGACGCCAGATGAGCTCTTAGAAGTGCTTAAAGATCGGTGCTTCATCAGGGCAAGCTTTTTTTTTTGTAAAAAAAAGAAGGCTATTCTATTTTGTGCTACTAAATGTGGCTTCATTATTCCACTGCACCGTAAACTATTTTTGTGTGTATATTTCTACAGCAAGAGGGTTGGTGGTCCTACGAATTCTGTTACCAAAATCGGTTGCGACAGATTCATTTGGAGGATGACAAGGTAAGTTTATTTGAGTTTAAAATCAGCGTAACTATGCATCTTAAAATTCTATGCCTATGCCTCCTCGCATATCTCATCGATTTGTCATGTCCAAGTTGTGCGTATTTAAAATTTCCCGACGTATGGTTTTCCATCTAGCTGGTGCAAGAGTTCGTCTTGGGAGTTTATGATGCTGAAGCTACAGAAGCATACAATCAAAACCTTTCTGATGTATCCACGCTGAAGGATCCTCATTCAAAAGATGCGTCACAGAGGTATGAAATGAAATATGATCCAACTCAAATATATAATTCATCAAAGAATTGTCTGAGATTTACAGTATGCAGGTACCACTCTCACATTTTCAAGAATGGGACCATCTGCGATTTAACAAACGAGCCTCGAGAAACAGAGGTGAGTATTGGAACACAGTATTTCCCTCAAATTTTCATCCCCCAACATATCAATATGTTCATTTACCTCCCACATTCAGGTCAGGTTCGTCTGTTCTGAGCCCAGAGCCATGATTAGTTCGATCACAGAGCTGTCAACATGCAAGTATGCACTAACGTTCCAATGCCCTACCCTTTGCAAGCACCCGTAAGTTTATCCCCTCGACTTTGTCTATTCTCAATCTCAGCATTTTGTGGATTCATTTGGGTTGTCAAATATCATCTGTAACTTTCAGATTATTCCATGAGGAGAGACCAATTTCGCATACTATACACTGTAATGCTCTTTCCAAAGAAGAACCAACCATGGAGAGGGATGCTCAGGGTGGAAAGATAACAATGATCACAGATTTGGGTTACTCTTCTCCTCTGATTTCAGAAGAGCACGCAACATAATGAAAAGTTTCCTGAGAATGTTTGTTTCTAATCTCCACTCTTACTACATAGATATTGGTCACTTGAATTAGAGTCTTGGGACTATTTGGGATGCATTTCTTGAGAACTAGTGTCTGATTTGAACATTGTGATCAAGTTCTTGAGATTATTACATCGAACTGTGAATCCCTTCTGGCCAAAAATTCCATAATCTATCACTATCATCCACCTTCGAATTCCAAACCAAATGGCCAAATAGTTTCAAACACCAAACTAGAACGGCAATTGTCACATTTAATGCCATGCATGTTCGATAAGCAACATGGGTCCCTTGTGTTTCTTTTGGATATGTTCGCATTTGATCGCATAACGTCTTAAGGTTGTATGTAATGGAATCAATTAACTTGGTAGTAGTAAGATTGTTTTCTTTCTTTTTTTGTTTTCTGGTTTAGCAGCCACTGGCCCATTGCAAGAGGTGATACTTAATGTTCTAAAGGCCATTCACCATGTGTTTTGAGGTTTGCTGCAATGCAACACAGCATTTAAGGAAAAGATGAATAAAGCAATAAATGCCCATCCATTATTCTATATATTACTACAACACTCCCTGTTTTTGTTTTGTCTAATATTTCAATTTCTCCCAGACATTCCCTTTTCTTCCACCATTCATTTCATAAAACAAGAAACCTCACAAAATGAGGCCGCGTTTCGTCATCGTGTCACTGCTACTACTATCGATCTTCATTAATGAAACTCAAGGTATGTCGATCAAAAACCAAGTATAAAATAATAATGAAAGAAAGCATTTGTAAGTAATGATCATCTTATTTCTTCATTTTCTTTTTGACCTACCCTTCTGATCGAATTTGAACTACACTACTACTACATGCAGGTGCAAGAATATCTTTCTCAGGTGGGCTGCAAACTATTCATGTAAGTAAGTGGTTCTTGATACATACGTCGTATGTATTTATTTAACTCTCTCATCTTCTTGAAATTTCCATTGTCATTCTCTGCAGAGAAAAGATCAAGAAGTTGCTGCTGACAAGAGCGACTTAGAACAGGGAAACAAAGGAGATGTTGTCGATGGCTTATTAGCTCGAAGAAGGGATGATTATCCTCTGCAACCTAGTACCGTTAGTATGTCTCACGAAGAAGACATTAGCTTACATGTAGCTGTAATGGATTATTCTCTGCAGGCCAAAAGAAAACCTCCAATACATAATTGAATGGAATGGCCTGCTACTTTCTGCATAAATAACCTCGATGTAATTATACTTCCATTGTAGCTTATAATAAGATAACTTCTTATTGCTCCTAAAAATTCTGGCATGAACAATATATCTAATGTTTGTTATAGATGCTCCTCCTTCCCTTTCCATATTAATTAACTCCATACATATAGTTCATGATCCCGTAAGCAAGCCTATCTTTCACAATAGCAAACTTAATAATTTCTACTTCTTATACAGAATGTATTTAAAATAAAATATGATAGTCAAAGCGACCCAATAATAATCCTCCTTCATCTGAGAAATATAATCACTTAACCTCTCTTTGGCTTGCACAGATTTCAAGCAGTGATCTAGACATGCATATGTCTGCTATTTATTTCTCATTGGCTGATAAGAACTCAGTTTGGTATGAATTTAGGTGGCTGTACATTTATTACATTTCTATACCAATCATAATACATGTGGGCTCTTCGCCTTTGTTCGGTCGACGATCGCTTGGCCCATCGACGACCTCACTCATGCATGTGTGATCCCACGTGTCAGAAAATCAAACAACAGTTGTTTAAAGAACATTGGCATATTTTCCATACATGTTGCAATAAAGATATCGTAATTATATATGGAAAGGCTTGCTTTTTAAACTAAATCAAGGTATATAAAAATGTTGCAGTCAAGACAAAAACCTTGTGAATAAAAATCAAAAGCTTTTCACACATTAACCATAGCAAGGTTCAATCAACAATATCATTGCACCACCCACGCACAAGTATACATATATATCCATATATAATTGGTGATTTTTTGAGAAATTTCGACCAATTATATATCTATGTATGTATTATTGTGAAGCGTGAAAAAACATGGTCGGACTTTGAATTTCTCAGTGCGTAATTCGTTCAACTGCGGCACTGTGTAGGGCAAGGCTTTGATCTTCTTCACCGTGCAAGAGATGAGACTGTTCACCGTCACCACCGACTCCGCCGTGAGTTTCGCCGTCGGCAGACTGTCGACCAAGATCTGAAATCCCACCGTCAGAAGAGAACCCGCCGGAGCGCCGCCGCCGCCGATGAATCTCCACCGTTCATCACCGCTTGCATCGGCGGGACGTACACCGGCGCGTACACCACAAGCGCCGCCGATGCGTCTATGCAGCATGCCCCTCGCCCTGCGATAGAAGAAAGTAATATTAATACATAACCCCCAAAATACATACACACATATATATTTCTTTCTCACGACAAAAAAAAAAATGGAAAACAAAGGAAAGATTTTCAAGAAAAAGTAAAAAGTGCCCATTCGGTTCTTAGACAGACTAGACTGTTGTATAACAGTCAACTCAGCTAACTAGATTGACCAATCATGGAGATCACGTCTGCCTAAAAGCCGACAAGTAAATACTTGGCGGGTTTGACTTTTATGTCCAATATTTTTTCGGGCAGAACAAACAATTACATGCATACGTGATACGTCTCTCTCTTACCATAAAATTTCGTTTTATTTATCATAAAATTTTATACTTACACATGCACGTAGGAGGGAGACACGATTATCGCCAAAATCTCCTTGTCGTCGTCCCTTTACTACACTATCAATCTCTTGCATGGGAGAGCCATTGGACAATATATCCCACTCGCACCTCAGCCTTTCGTCCCTCAAGAAATCGAACAAAACCCTAGGCGGTACGGTTAGCCATGCTGACGTGGCTGCACTCATCACGGTCCCATGTGGCTCGTCGAGGCTGGCTCGAGCCATCACTCGAGTGTAATAATTGACCATATCATGATCATCTTTGGCGTTGCTTAGACTATTATTTCTTCCATGGATGAGCTTATTCGTCCACTTATGGTGGGACGAAGAAGATGCGCATATGCCCGAGCAGAAGCTATCGGTCATTCGTCGGGCAAGCTTCAACATGCTTCTCCGCCCGATAGTCGTTATGGAATCTTTTTTCGTATTGAATAAAATTGAAGAAATTAAATACGATCCATAAGTGAAATATATTTCAAAAATTGTATATATATTATATACCTTTGGTTGGAGAATTGGAGGAGGTGAGGATAGCGAGGCACTCGCATTGTCTTTGTAGAGTTGCGAGCCAGCGAATGGCTCCAAAGCCCAAGCCGTTGCTAACCATGGTTCGATAGAGACGGTGCACGGCAGTCTCTTCGTACTCGACGTGTTCCACCCACGTAATCTAATTTCGAGTCGAAAAATTTTAATTTAATAAGATATATATACTCTAATCAATAGTTCGTTGGAGATTTATTATTTAAAGCTGAATTTATATGTATAATTCCTCGCATATTTCTCCAACAAACAAACAAATGGAACCCTAATTATGTTACATAGGCGACGCAAAATGACTTGCAGATTGGTTTTTAAGACATAGAAATTAGTGCCTCACGTGACGATTAGGACTTTGTCTTGTAGATCGAGTTAGAAAAAACAAAAATCAGACAGCATCGTCAGAGACTAATTAGAGAATAGAACCATCACATTCTAATTATTTTATACTTCCAATGTCTGAATATTTATATGATCGAAGAACCGTATTATTAGGAGCAATAGAGTCTTCCATCTCCATGCAGTGTTATTTTAATAAAAAGAAGCCCCTCGATTTTCCCAACCATTTTCGTACGAGTTTGCTTCGTAAATTATTAATGGAGTATCTTGATATTGATCACGACCAAGCAAGAAGCTGAAACTTTAGTTATTAAATAAATATATTTCCGTCGCACGAGAAGCATCATGTCACCTCTCGAATATTTCAAATAAACAATAAATAAATAAAGAATGGATCGGAATCGAATCCATAGTTTGCGCTTTGAAATTTTTACGAATTCGGGAAATCAACATTTTTTTTTTGTTTTAGTCATCTTTAAATATACGAAAAAAAATTCAAGTTTTTTTTTAATAAAGCAGAAAATAGTTACCTTGGAATAGCCATTAGGCATATCTTGCACCAAGCAACCCGAGGGAAGTCGCCGGCAGTTCGCCGGAGAAGTCGTTAAACCGCCGGAGACTTCTCTTATCCCATCGATAGATAAGTCCACAACCGCCCAAATTCCAGAACTTAGTTGCTTTGCAAAACGGAGAAAATTGATTTCTCTGACGGGCACTAATGGTGATAGAACTTGAATCGCAGCATTCATCTATCAAAATATTATATATGAAGTGGATGAGAAAATAGCTTACGGTAATAAAAATAAAATGACGAGTTTAAAAGTTGAAGGAGAAGAAGATATGGATTCATTATTACAAGCTGAAGTGCACCATTCATTGTGCCTCCCAAGCCACTTGAAATCACTTTTGTGGTTGAAGTTCTTGCGATTATACAAGGAAACAACTCTGCCCATTTGTTCTACATATACAAGACCGAGGAAAAGACATGATCAGCTTTTATATGTAATAAAAGATAAACATAAAGAAGATTAGGGCAACTCACAGAGTCCATCAATGTCTCAACTAAAGCCAAGCTGTTGATGATAACCATCGCAGTATCTCTTGAAGCCTCATTGACAAAACCGTTAGGCTTAGGCCACTTTGATCCAACGTAGTAAGGAGCTGAACTCTTAACCCACAAAGGCTCGTCAGTCCGAGCCATCTTCACCAATTCGTCCATTGCAGACAAAGCCAGCTCCATGTACATCGATTGTCTGTCCAAAGGCATCGAACCTGAGATCCCATCATTGAGATACGAAGGTAGAGATGGTCTGAAGCCGCCATGGTTTATGTTGTCAATGATTCCAGCAAGTTCCAACCTTGAGTTAGGTCCAGGAACCAAGTGTTATTTATGCGGTTGAGGCGATTAGACGACTCGAGGTGGTGGTGAGTATAAAACAACTTGAATATTTTTTGCTTGCTCTCTTTTAGCTAAGCACGTACTAAGAAGAGGTATGAAGAGAATATTATTTTGGCCAACTCATTCTTTAGTTTCTATTTCTCTTATTAATTTCTTCCATTTTTTATTTTTCTCTCGGTCCCGCTTTGAGATTATTAGCTAACAAATTCCCCCTTAATCTCAAAGCATTTGGGTCTTTCATCGTTCTTTAAATTTGACCCGCCTTCGTCTGTCGTATGTTGCGGCTCTCCTTTTTCCGTCAATAATTGCCTTCGTGATCTTCGCCATGTTTGCCATCTTATCGTACTCGTCTGTCACTAGTTTTCCTTCTTGGACCGCCTTTTCCCTTCGGTTCGGTTCTTTGGCGATGTAATAAATATCCTCGTATTTTTTGATCCCTGTGACGTAGTCCTTCAAGCTCGTCACCTCGTAGTTAAAAATTGGATTGTCGGCTTCTTCGCGCTTCTTAACAAGCTCCTCATCCGCGATTTTTGTGTGGGTTTTGTCATACTCAATGTTCTTCGGTATAGTGTCCAGAGATTTCGCCTCCGGTAGCTTGGCCTTCGTCAGCATCTCAAAGGTCTCCTTCATGTCAGTCGCCTCTTCTTCCTTCGTAATCGAGCTATCTTTCACCAGCTCGACTGTCGTCGCGATCTCGTCCTTCTCGTCCGTCTTCAATTTTCCGGCAAGCTTGTACTTGTCGTTGCTTCGATTTTTCAAGTTGTTCATATATTTCTCGAGGTTGTTCCTTGCCTCGATCCATTCTTTCACCTCCTTTTCTTTCTGGCGTGCTTTTTCCTTTAACGCGCTCCATCTCTTTAGGGTTAACCTCATTAGGTTCCCCGATCTTCTGTCTACTGACTTCTTCGCCAGTCTTTCGCAGGGCCTCCGTCGTGACTTCATGCGCATCCATCTCGTCGCGCTCATGCGTCTCTCCTTGCTCGGCTTTTTCAGCATGCTTGGTTGTCTCTTCAACCATCTCACCGCCTTTCTCGAACACTGTCTCGTGTGTCTCAATGTCTTTTACGTTCGCCTTCGACGACGCATGCATGGTGTCGTCGACCTTGTTTTTCATCTCATCGGCATTCTTCGATGCTTTCGCGTCGATCTCCTCGACTTTCTCAGGTGGTTGTCGTGGCGGCGTTTCCTCATACGCCTCGTCTTTCTCGGGCTCTTCTTTGTTTGGAGCTCCTTTCTTCTTTTCTTCTTCCACGAGCTCCTCGGCCTTTGGATATTTTTCCTCCTCTTCATCGTCATCGGCTTTCATCTTTGATGATTCGCCTTCTTCTTTTGTCGTCTCGGGTTTTAGTGGTGGTTCGACTTCTTTCTTTTCCACCATCGGCTCAGCGTGATAAAGTCTCCACGTTATGAGCTACCTCCTCTCGTACGGGTTCGCCCTCAACGTTCTTCTCGTCCTCCTTCATCGTCTCAAGTTCGCCCTGTTTTTGTGGTTGAACTTGGTTGGTGTATTCAGCGTCTTTGTACGCTTTCTCCAATAGTTCCCAGGCTTCCTTGGCTTTTCTCGTTGCGCCTATCGCTCCGAAACCGGTAAAATCTAACGCCTCGTAGATGACGAGGAGCGCGAGGCCATTTTCTTTGACGCCTGCTCCCAACGTCTTCCGTCGCGACCTTGTATACCCCGTCGTATCTGGTGAATAACCATCTTCGACTATTTCCCATAAGCCTTGCGATTTGAATAGAGCTTTCATTTCGACGCTCCACCTTGCGTAGTTATTCTCGATGAGTTACGGGATTAACACGTGGGCATATAATATCCGCTTCCACACCATCGGCTCTGTCGGCTCTGGCGACATCATCGGCTCTGTCCGCTCCGCTAACACCTTCGGCTCTGATACCATTTTGTTATTTATGCGGTTGAGGCGATTAGACGACTCGAGGTGGTGGTGAGTATAAAACAACTTGAATATTTTTTGCTTGCTCTCTTTTAGCTAAGTACGTACTAAGAAGAGGTATGAAGAGAATATTGTTTTGGCTAACTCATTCTTTAGTTTCTATTTCTCTTATTAATTTCTTCCATTTTTTATTTTTCTCTTGGTCCCGCTTTGAGATTATTAGCTAACACCAAGGACCTGTCAAGAAATTTTCCTGCTAGTGCGCAGATATGGTCTATTTCCTCTTTTAGCCGAGCATTTTCGATTCTGAGATGATGTTCTTCCATAGATGTTTCACCACCAATCTTAGGAGGACCGCCGCAGTTTGTGCATATGGGATTATTATTTCGAATGGCCTCTTTCATGGACATGTTGTCAGCTCGAAGGTTGTCTATTTCTTGCCTTAGGATAGAGTTTTCATGGCGTTCAAGCTGAGTCTGGTGTGCATTTAACACCAAGAACACAAAATTTACCCATATGACAGAGGAGGAGGAGAAATTCAGCTAATAAAAGAGAAGTCTTTGACGTTTGAAAAAAAAAAAAAAAGAGAAGTCTTTGTGTTTTTTCTATACCTTCATCTGAGTTCTTCTGTTTCGGAACCAAAACTTGACTTGCCTGGGATCCAAGCAAAGTTTGTTGCTAATCTCTAACCTTTGCTTCTCATCAGGGGTGAGGACATTGCTTGAACAAACTGACGAAAAAACACAGGAAACATAATCAACGTCAGTCGAAGAGTTTTCAAAGAAAAAAAAAGATTTAAGGATGTCCGTACGCCTCGAGTTCTTGGATTTGCCTAGGAGTGTGTCGGTGGTATCTTTTCTTCCTCGAAGGAGGTTTGTTTTCACGATCATCGTCATCGACTGAAGCACAGTTATTACTTACGGATCTGCTTTCTTGATCTTCGTCACTGCTTCTTTTACGACCAACGACGACTTTATTATTACCAAAATCATCATTGCTTTTGTTGTTATTACTTGACAGCTCGAAATGATATTCTCCCATTCTTGACACGTCACTCCGCTGCACCATAGAAGAGATAGAGCAACACGAAAAACAGCTTAAAACCACACTCAATAACGAGCCCATATATAGTTATATACTCACAGACATAAATATATGTTGAAAGAAGAATATCGTATTATTACAAGTGAGAGAGAGAGGCCAGCTTGTGAGCGGAATATTGGCTTCGTGTTAGAGAGAGATTGAGAGATAATGGGCGGCTGAGGTATTATAACAACAGAAGACATGTCGTTTCCCTTTCTATTAGATAAATCGGCGACAGTTCTTTCGCAACCACCGCCAAAATAAGCACTGTTATCAAGAAAATCCCCAAACTTCGTTACTTTGATACGTTGTTAGTGACAACAACCAGCCCTACTTTCAGAAATTATGGTTGTTATAATTTTAATTATCAGCTATTTAGTTTGTGCAAACAAGGAAAAAAGAACAGGTTAAATCACCAAAAGAAAGAGAAAGCTTGGAGCTTTTAAAGGGCACATGAAAAACCCAAGAAAGTTCTCTATATGTTTTAATAAGCTGAGAGAAAGAAGGAGAAAGAAGCCAAGCAATAGAATGGGACTGATATGATGCTCTTCCTTCTCAGTCTTTCTCCCTCCTATGCAATAACCTCACCCTACCTCAGTCGAAAAAGGGAAAATAGAAGAAAATTCTTATCTAAGATTAAGGTGAGCAAACGACGGCTTTACAGGAAACCCTAGTTTCAAAGAATCTTCTTTCATGCTTGCTAATATTCAACCATTCTCTCAATGTATATCTGCATGCATAACTTTGCTTGCAGCAAAAACGAAAGGAAGCGAGAGAGTAAGGTTCGTAATTTTCTTTTGGCTGAGATGGAAGGAAACAAACACGATGGTGAGGAGAGGATAATACCTATGTGGGAGGAGTTTTAGATACATAGTAGAGACAATATATACAATCATACAAAACAAAGAAAAAAAAAGAGGAAAAAAAATAGGGATGGGTTGACTCTCGGGCACTAAATTTCAAATGGTGTGATTTTTTATTTCTTGTAAGGAGTGTCTTTGTAAATAAGCTGTGTTGACTGTTTGGCAGTGAAAATTCTGGTTACCTATTTTTTTCCCTAATCACATGGAATGAGGAGACTTTCTTGTCACATGTATGTAAGCATGTCATATTTATCTATACTCTTTTATTAATTGCCAGAGGCACTTAAAAACTGCTTTTTTATTCTAAGTTGGTTTATCAATTACACCAAAATTCCTAGCCAATTTGACAGTTATTTAATAGAGAATAAGACCCTATCGAAAAAAACTACCCCACTACCTCTGTAGCGAATTTTGATTATTTTATTTGACGTGTGAAAAAAAAACTGTTCGACATTTTTTAAAAAATAGCTGTGCACAGGTGTAGACTGTGTCGAACTATCTAGTTGTAATAATTGACCATCTATCTAAATATTGAACTTCCAATTCAGGTCTGAAATGAAATCACCAGGTCAATGGACTTGTTCCTCAATAAGCTTTTCTGCCAACCCAATTTGACTTCATTTGTTGTCGAGTATAAGCAGCCTTGCTTACTCCGAAAACAACACTAAGATTTGACTCATGATTTGGATACTTCTTATTTTCAGATTTTCATTAATTTCTTAAAAAACTATACACGAAGTTATTTAAAAAATTGTCACCAAATTCAGAATGAAGTGGATTCCATTGAACGACCTTTTGCACTAATACCCCAACTGTATATTATACAAGTCCACAGTTCAAATTTTGAACTATTTGACTTGCATTTATCCCATGTCTCAAGATCTTCGATTTTTCTTTTCTCAAAATACTTCAGCTTTTTCTTTGTTATTGGCCCTTATAAATAAAAGCCCAATCCTTGTCCTCTCACTTGGTGTAGTTTTCTAGTGGGCCTTAATGCAATTAAAAGCAAATGCAGGCACGATGATTAAATTCAAAGCCTAGCCTCTAGTACTGTCATGGCCCGTTTGCTATCCAATATAAGCCCATATAATATAAATAATAACTGATAATAGAGTGTTTGGTTTCTTATAACGGCCCGGAATTAATTCATGAGCCCGCGAAGCCCGATATAAATAGATTTGTTATATGGGTAAGATAAATAATACTGGGCTTAGTAAAATAAATTTATATTGGGCCTTATAACCGATCTTATAACCAAACAGAGCATCAAATGTGCCAGGCCGGGTCGGGCTGGCCCGCCATATAGCGGGCCTGAAAAATGGAACCCAGCCCGCCCTGCGGCGGGCCGCGATTTTTTAAATTATTTTTATTTTTAGTTTTATACTTTAATTTATTATATATTTTTTAGTTAATTAAGGTATTTATTAATAAATTATGGATAACCAACATATAATTATATATTTATTAATATATATGTAGTTATGGTCTAATTAAGGAATCATTAACTATAAATTTAATTATATAATTATTAACATTAATATATTTTAAATATAATATAATTAATAAAATTGGAGGGCCGGCCTGCGGGTTGGCCGTTCAGGCCCTCTCCTTGACGGGCCTAAAAAATTGCAGCCCAGCCCGCCCGTTTGGAGGGGCGGGGCGGGCCACGGGCCAAATTGACGGTACTACTTGCCTCTCTACCAAGGCCGACGACGACGTTTAAATGGAACAAAAGTATGGGTCATGGGATAAGACTTAAGAGCAACAACATACGAGGAGATTAGCTATAGAATCGTAGTGCCTACGAAGTAAAATAATTATCATTTATTTAATTCAGCCATTAATTTTTTTCAAGGGAGCACATGGAGTTTGGTACATAGCAGGTAGTAATATGAACTAAACAAGTAATAATGCCCACCTCTATACTTTCTTGCCAAAGCTACATTTTTAAACCAATGTGCTCCTATGATCTATCTTGCCTAACGAATTTAATTTCCAATTCTTACACATTTAGATTATCTTTCAAAAATCACAAATATACAGGGTATACTGTATATAAACTCTGATTCCTCTGAGAAGAAAGAAAATACAACTGACGTACTAGACAAAACTTCAAATTCCAACCACAGTTTTTCATTATGCTTCAATTATAACACTTACAATCTTTATCAACGTTCTTCTACTTGCCCCCCTTGACTATAGTCCTACATTTATAACACCATTGACTTCCAATCTTAATAATCAGAAAGATATATAGATCTACATATATTGTATGGAACCCGATCCGACCCATGGGTTTGGCCGTAATTCAATTTAGAAATCCACCAGAACTAAGAACGAAATCCACACACAAAATCATAAGAAGGAAAAAGAAATTAATTGCAAGTAATATCAATAAAGTCCAAAAGATATTATTATCAGCGACACCTCATATTCTTGCCTTAAACCACACCCCCGCATAAATGATAAAACCCTCGGAACCTCTTCGCATCTCACTTGCCCATACCGGCGAGTGCTTCACACGATTTTCCCTCTTTTTATTTTCAGTTCAACTAACATTATACAATCTATTAAAAAAATATTTAAAAAGTCAATATCATTTTTTAATATAGTCGTTCCGAGCGAACATCATAGGATAGGAAGTTAGCTGTAATTTACTAAATAAAAATTAGAGATAAGTCGTCATAATTGTACTCCATAACGACAAATATATATATATACACACACATCATTCCCCGAAAAACACACAGAGATACGCAATAAACAGAAAAAAGGGATTGAGATGGTGAGTCCATCGTCTTCATCATCATCCTTTTTCAACCTCATCAAACACTCTCTGTCATCAACATCGAAAAAAACCAACCTTTACTACGTCACCCTCACCATCGTCCTCTGCTCCGTTTCCTACTTCGCGGCCCTCTTCCTCCACGGCGGCGCAGGCGGCGGCGCCGCAACCAACTCCCCCTCCACCAACCTCCCATGCACCACCACCGCCGCCGCAAGAATCATCACCCCGCCAACCACCAACACAAACATCGACTTCACGCCACACCACACGGCCGATTCGCTGATCCAACTCGTCCCCTCGGCGGCGCGTGAAACCCACGTCGTCCCACCGTGCGACCCCAAATTCTCAGAGTACACTCCGTGCCACGACACGGAGAGATCCCTCAGATTCGACAGGGAAATGCTCAAGTACCGAGAGAGGCACTGCCCGGCGGCGGAGAAGGAGGCGCTCAAGTGCCGCGTGCCGGCGCCGTACGGCTATCAGACGCCGTTCAGGTGGCCGGAGAGCAGAGACGCCGTGTGGTATGCGAACGTCCCACACAAGCATTTGACGGTGGAGAAAGCGGGTCAGAACTGGGTCAGGTTCGAAGGGGATCGGTTCAAATTTCCCGGCGGTGGGACAATGTTTCCACGTGGCGCCGATTCTTACATTGACGAGATTGGGAAGCTGATTGACTTGAAAGATGGATCCATTAGAACTGCCATTGATACTGGTTGTGGGGTAAACAACGTTTTATTTTTATATTTCTTTACAATAATATCTTGAATTTTACTTTTCTTATTTGCAAAATTGTTGTCTACTTGTTGAGGTTAATAATGGTTCTAAAAGCTTTCTATTCGGTAATTACAAACTTTATTAAATGGAGGCTTATCCCCATTAATAACTTTGATTTCCCAAAGTACTTTTTGTAGAGCTTAAGCTATCAAAAGGCGGTTTTGCAATTACTTCGAATCGATAAAAGTTGTGTAGAAGGTCAATGGTCTGTTTGTCATAGAATATTTGGCTTGCTGATGGGAGGGGTTGAATTGTATATAACTTGATAGTTGATACACCATCAAATAATAATTTAATCTCTCTTCTATGAACATATATTCCCATCTCGATCTTGAAATAACTATATTTTGAGACTAGGATACACAATAATAGTACAGGGAAGGTGGTGGGTTGCACATGTTGATATAAATCAAGATTATCAAACAATGGTCACTAAATTAGCATTCCTGATAAGACATTATTATCTCTATTACATGGCTTAGATCACTTCACCATTACACATTGGCAGTTGCCTTGTAGCTGTGGTTAGGGAGGGACCAAAGAACCAAATTTTCCGTCATGTACACTCCAAGGATATTTATTGTTGGAAATAGATAGTGAGATAGTGTAATAGGATTACATATATTTATACATATATAGAGTAATGTTATGGTGAGCACCTTCGTGAGCACCAACCTCATCAACGCGCTAAATCAACACACAATGGGATTTTTTATTGATCTATAACCTACACATGGGATTAGTGAACCCGTCGGGGGTTAATTTGACATGTTGACGTGACACAAAAAAATGCCACACAATAGGTGCCCACGGATGGTGTTGAGCACTATAACACATATATATATTCTTTTTTTTTTTAAATATTTTTGGACTGTTTAGCCCATATGGAATTCTCGACAGAAATGGAATCGATTACATACGTGATATTTCTTTTCTTGAAAAAACAAGATCATCTTTTTCCGTTTTCGCTCTTTCCCAATCGCCTTATTGGCATGTTGTTGGAGTAGATGACTGTTAACGATGTCGTTGTGTGGATAGAGAGGATATACATATCTTCGGGTGGGATAAAGTAGGAGATACCCAATTTTGTGTCTGTAATTCTAACATTTCTAGCCTTTTGGGTGGTCCTTGTCTATCCTTTTTGTGCTCGAAATGTTACATAAATGTCGCAAAGAAAAATAAAATAAGTAAACCGATGTGGGCTTGGGTTGTGATAAGGAAACGATAGTTACGATACTACTCTTCTCCTATGCTAGTTTGTTTATGACATCAACTTTTTAAGTGTCCTATGTTGTTTTGTTTTCGAAGGTCGCGAGTTGGGGTGCATACTTACTATCTCGGGACATACTTCCCATGTCGTTCGCCCCCAAAGACACGCACGAAGCGCAAGTCCAATTTGCCCTCGAGCGTGGGGTCCCCGCCCTTATCGGGATCATGGCCTCGGAGAGGCTTCCCTATCCCGCTAGGGCATTCGACGTCGCCCACTGCTCCCGTTGCCTAATCCCGTGGAGCCAATACGGTGAGTTTGCCCTTTGCCGTCGTTTTTTTTTTTCGAAAAAGAAAAAAGGCGTTATCGTTTGGTTTGTGCCTGGACTTACTGTGAGCTCTTTTTGTCATGTTGGAAAATAGACGGGCTATACTTGATAGAGGTGGATCGGGTGCTCCGACCCGGTGGATATTGGATCCTATCCGGCCCACCCGTGAACTGGCAGAACCACTGGAGGGGATGGAACCGAACGAGGGAAGACCTCAACGAGGAGCAGATGGGGATAGAGGATATGGCTCGGAGCCTTTGTTGGAAGAAGGTCGTCCAGAGGAACGACCTCGCGGTCTGGAGGAAGGCGACGAACCACGTCCACTGCAAGTTGAATCGGAAGATCTTCAAGAAGCCTCCCTTCTGCGCGAACCGAGATCCCGACAGTGCATGGTAATATGTTGAGATTAAGTGGGCGATGTCGCATGTTGGCTAATTAAAAAGCTCTCAGATTCTCTTAATATGAGAAGAGGCAAGTTCACCCATTATCAATTGGGTTTAGAATAGCGTCCTTAGTTTCTAATATGGTAAAAGAAGCAGATGTTTGGCTCACCGTCATCCGATTCATATGTTAATGTGTTAGGCTTTCAGTCATACCACAAGTGAGTGAGCATGTTGAGACTATAAAAAGTGGACGACGTCACAGACCTGTCAATTACACTATGCATATCCAACTGATTTAGAATATAGCCCTCAATTTCTATTAGTAATTCATCTTTAACTAACTTCCTTCTAAAAATCCAAGGAAAACTAATGCAGGTATGCTAAAATGGAGGCCTGCTTAACGCCATTGCCCGAAGTATCCAGCGTCAAGGAAATCGCCGGCGGGGTGCTCGAGAAATGGCCACGGAGGCTAACCGCCGTCCCGCCGAGGATCCTAAGCGGAAGCATCAAAGGCGTCGACGGCAAGAAATTCGAAAGCGACACGAAACTCTGGAGGAAGAGAGTTTCGCACTACAAAGCCGTCGATGCCCAGCTGGCGGAGCCAGGAAGGTACCGTAACCTCCTCGACATGAACGCCTACTTGGGCGGCTTTGCGGCCGCCCTGGTCGAAGATCCCGTCTGGGTCATGAACGTCGTCCCGCCCGAGGCCAAGACGAACACGCTAGGAGTCGTTTACGAGCGCGGACTGATCGGAACCTATCAGAATTGGTGCGAGGCCATGTCGACCTATCCGAGGACCTACGATTTCATTCACGCCGACGCCGTTTTTACGCTTTACAAGGATAGGTAAACAAAAAAAAAAGCGCCGATTATCAAATTTTTTTTCGAAAAATAAAGTTAAAAATGGTGTGATTGTCGGTGTATGCAGATGCAACGTGGAGGACATACTGCTCGAAATGGATAGGATTTTGCGGCCTCGGGGGAGCGTAATAGTAAGGGACGACGTTGACGTCTTGGCGAAGGTGAAAGGCGTTGTGGATGGGCTTCAATGGGAGAGTAGAATGGTCGAACATGAAGACGGCCCTCATGTTAGAGAAAAGCTTCTCATTGCAACGAAGCAGTATTGGACGTCGCCGCCGCCGGCGACGGAAACGGTTTCCTAGTACTGTACTGTACCGTCGGTTTATTCGCTTGTTTTTCTTTTGTAGTCTGTAATTGTTTCCTCTCTTGACGAGGGATTTTCTTTCTGAATGTTATCTTGGCAGTTGGGCATCGAAATCTGTAACATAACTTGCAATTTGCATGCTTCGATTCTTCCTATACATGAAGAAGCATTGATGATAACTCATCATACCTCCATTCAGACAAACAATTCAAGTTCAAAAACAGTTGACAAAATCAAGAGATTTACAACCACAAAAACAGATGTGAGTTGAGTTGCTTGAGCCACTGTTTTCCACTTCAACAAGATAGAGAGCTCTCGCAATGAGATGGAGAACGGCTGCAATACGAAAAAAAAAAAAACACGGCGAATTGAAACTTCGTGCCAACAGTCATCTCTCATTGTCACAGGGCAGTTACATTTTGAAGAGTTGAAGAATGAAGCAAACATGTATATACATTACCTTCAATGGTGTCTTTCTTCAACAGGGCTTTCCCTTGGCTCAGTTCTCGCTTCGCCCGGGCTGGGACTTCCCCTTAACGGTGATCTAACTTTGTTATCAGATTTTGAACCTCCATAAAAGGGCGTGGAACTTCCCTTTCTTTCAGATTCTGATTTGGTTCCATAATCTGGGCGATTACGATTTCCGTATGGACTTGGAGAGCGTCCACGTTCGTAGTTTCTTCCATTGGGCGATAAATCTCGACTTCTCCAATCAGGGTTGTATTCGTATCTTCGGTTCTCATCATCACCATCTCGAAATGCATACTTCACATGTATAACTTGGCCCATGATCTCACTGCATCGAGCACATGAATACGATAAAAGAAAGCCACGCAAGAACCTGATACTAATTTACGCGCGACGACCTCTTGCGAGTGGCTTCTTTAGCTCGGATTGCATCTTCCTGCGACTCGAACCGAACGAAAGAGAAATTCCTTGTGATTGAGACGTTTAGAACCCTCCCATAGGGTTCGAAATGCTTCGTAATGTCTCCGATAGTTGTAACGGTAGGGTCGAAGTTGGTAACAAACAAAGTTTTCGATGGTTTCCAAATGGATGAAGATCTGGCGCTATCGTGCCTCCAATCCTCACGCTCCACATGGAAGTAAGTGCTTAAGTTAATTTTTTGGATAAGAACAACTAAAACAAAACGTTATTGAACATTAAAAACGATGAGGGAATGTAATGGAATCGATACCTTCATCAACTCGACACGAAGTTGGCGTCCTTTTCTACCAAACTGGATCCCATCTAGCTTCTGTATCGCTTTCTCTGCATCGTGCGCATCCTCCATATGCACAAAAGCGAAACCTATAATTCAAGAAAGATGTGATAAGAAACCAAGAACTCTAAGAAAAAGGGGCCTTCAGCAATGATTTCATTTCGATGAACAATCTTATAATAACTATCAGCACCAGCCACTAGCACTATCGGGGAGGCACTTTCAGATGCAAATTTCATCTTCATTTCACCATCTCAAGATTATCTGAGTATAATATCCCACATCCTTCTCAGACAAAATGTAAACTTGGCATCAAAAGAGCAAGAAATAATTCAGATACAAAAAGACTTGCGAGCTTACCAGATTTCAGATCCACCCCAATAACCTTCCCATATCTTTTGAAAAGGCGTTCAACGTCAGATTGACGAGCATCGTACCACAGATTCCCGCAAAAGATCGACCCCATTTCCCAGCCCAGTACTACTTGCCTGCAGAAATGAAAACCGCGATGTTCGAAACATAGATAATAACCGAAAGATCGAAAATTTATGAAGCAAAACCTAGCTAACATTCCGTTGACACCGATATCTTCAAGGGACTGTGTGCTTCAATGTTCAACCCAGCGTTGACATCCTGTTTAACGGATCTACCAGCTCTAACATCTACAAGTGACTAACTTTGTGCAGAAACTCTGAACAAATAACGAGAGTATAGAGCTGCCATACCTCGGTCGCTTCTTCAATGGACAGTGATACGTGTATTACTTTGGGCTAATTATTTCGATTTTCCTTTTCTAAACTTGGAGAAATACATAAATTATTTATCTAAAACAATTCTGGCAGCGTTCTCATCACTTGTCTTTTCCTACCACTAATCGGACCTTAATTGTCAATAATAACAAATATTAATTTAAGCGAAGATAGGCCAGGCCGATGAAATACTCTTTATGCCCACTTGGAACTATTTTAATTATATGGCATTTTTAGAGACTGAATTTTGAGAAAAAAAACTACTACACAAATAATAAGAACCTCCCAATTGCCCTATAGCAGCACAACAATGTCCAAGAGGGCTACGAAAATGACATAATTTACAAGAAGAATCCATGTCTCTATTATACTTTGCAAGAATCAGATGGAATCTTTACCCTTTTCTTTTTACGGTTGGATTGGAAGATATTTATAGCCGCCAAAAACTATTTAAAAAAGTATATTACAAAATCAGGCCCCAAAATGTTTTAAAATAGGGTTCAGTCCATGTGAGATAAAATTTTAGTTTAAACCAGTTTGTAGAGATAAGGACCTAAATTACACAAGTTTTATAAAGTGTATATGAACTGTTATCGGATGATCGTTTTGTGTTATTTCTGAACAATGAAATGTTACTGAACAAATCGGGTCCTTAAATTTAATTTTTTCCCCAAAAATTCTAAATTCTGGCCGACGAAAATTGCCCCAAAAAAGAACCCAGCTTTCATCAACTATCCGACCTATTATAATTTATATATCAAACCTATCACTATGAGAGAGATATATATGGAACCCACCAAGAATGCAAATCCACAAGCAAGAGCAAAAGTCAAAGAAAGATACTGTTATGGCGACATTGACATTACGAATTACTATTATTTTCTTACGTATTCATAGTAATACGCAAGACTCTGTTACTTCTCATTTCTATCCGTTTGATGTTTTCTTTTTCAGTCCACTTACAAGAAAATATTGGGAAGATTTTCATTTTGGGCAAAAGCCCTCGTCTTTGTCTTCTATTTTATCTTCCTTTTATCTGCTCAACTTGAGTTGGTATTGTAATTTTCTTTGTTCGACCTGTGAATGAATGAATGGTTGTTTGCTGATCGTGTCGTCACTCATTTGGAGTCTTGTCGTTTGGCCCATGTATTTCATATGTGTTGGAATATAACACTTTCTTGCTCGAAGGTTTGTTGAGGGTTTTTCATCATCAAAATCTTGGGTAGTTCCTTAGATCTTCTTAACTTGATATGTTAGGCTCAGGGATTGGACAGCGTAACGAAATTGGAAATGACTGTGAGGATAAATAGAACACGTAAATTCCCGTGTTCCATTTATCCTCACAGTCATTTCCAATTTCGTCAAGCTGTCCATTTCGCAACAAGTGGTATCAGAGCCAACCCTGATTGATATTCCAATTATGCTCTGTGGTTGCAGCTTTGTCTGATCTTCCACATCAGAAAGGATATCGAAAAGGTTTATCGTTACGGAAGAGTTTTTTGGCAAGTCGTAGTAATAGACTGTGTAAGTAAGTTCTGTCTAGGTGGCTGGTGCCAAGCGGGACACATAGTGACCCCACCAGATCTCATCTGGGAATTTACTTAGAAGGGTAATTTTGTCTTGAAAGCTGGTCGCTATCCTTTCTGCAAATTATCTGATCAGTACTATTTGGCTGGACTGTCGAATTTCTCTGACGATAGCGACGTGGGAAAAATGGCAGCTAAAAATGAAATTGAGAAATTCAACGGGAGAAACTACTCACTGTGGAAAATGAGGATAAAGGCAATTTTACTCAAAGAAAATTGTCTGGAGGCGCTCACTGGCAGACCAACAACTATTGTTAGTGATGCCAAATGGAGGAAGATAGACGGGAGAGCCATCGCCAATATTCATCTGACATTAGCAGATGACATATTATCAAGTGTAGAAGAGAAGACTAGTGCGAAAGAAATATGGGATCATCTTGAAAAGTTATATCAAGTCAAGTCACTCCACAGCCGAATTTTCCTGAAAAGAAAATTATACCATCTACGAATGGAAGAATCTTCTTCAGTGACCGAGCACATCAATAAGTTGAATACTCTGTTCTCTCAACTTAAAGACTTGGACTACAAAATAGAGCCAAGTGAACGTGCCGAGCTTCTACTGCAAAGCCTGCCAGACTCCTACGATCAACTCGTCATCAATCTGAGCAACAACCAAGCTGCGGGAAAACTTATGTTCGACAATATTGCAGCTGCGGTTCTCGAAGAAGAAAGTCGGCGCAATAACAAAGAAGACAAGTTGATAACGTCCCAACAGGCAGAAGCATTGGCAGTGACGAGGGCAAGATCAGGAGCACGTGGTCCAAATGTGAGCCGAAAACGGACAAGACCCGGAGAGTCTGGTCCAAGTGGGAGTCAAAAACGGCAAAGCCTTGTTACCAAAAATAAGAAGGCTATAAAATGTTACCACTGTGGCAAGAAAGGTCATCTGAAGAAAGATTGTTGGGCTCTAAACAAGAATCCCAATGCCCAAGGAAATGTCGCTAACACTACCGACGATGGAATTGCCTTGGTGTGTGAAGCCGCAACCACTATCGCTGAAAAGAGAAGATTCAACGACGTGTGGCTCATCGACTCAGCAGCTACTTTCCACATGACCTCTCGAAGGGAATGGTTTCATCAATACGAGCCAACCTTTGGAGGGTATGTCTACAGCTGTAATGACCAAGCGCTGAAGATTGTTGGGGTGGGTACAATTCAAATAAAGATGTACGACGGCACTGTGCGTACCATCCATGCTGTGCGACATGTGGAGGGCTTGAAGAAAAATCTTTTGTCCGTGGGGCAACTCGATGATCTTGGTCTCAAAATTGAATTGGAGAACAAGATCATGAAGGTTTCCAAAGGAGCGCTAGTGGTGATGAAGGGAGAAAAGATAGCTGCAAATCTATACATGCTGAAGGGAGAGACTCTGCAAGAAGGGCAGGCATCCGTTGCCACGACAAGTTCAAATGAAAAGTCTACGATGACTTGGCACAAGAAACTTGGTCATATGTCTGAACCAGGCATGAAAATTCTTGCGCAAAAGAATCTACTTCCTGGTCTCACGACGGTGACGCTCCCATTCTGCGAGCATTGTATTGTGAGCAAGCAGCATCGCCTAAAGTTCTCCACTTCAAATTCTAGAAGCAAAGAAATTCTAGAATTGATCCACTCTGATGTATGGCAAGCACCGGTTGCGTCCCTGGGAGGAGCTAGGTACTTCGTATCATTCATAGACGACTACTCCAGGAGATGCTGGGTGTACCCAATCAAGAAGAAGGACGACGTGTTTCCTATCTTCAAAACATACAAGGCGCGAGTTGAACTTGAAACCGGAAGAAAGATCAAGTGTCTCCGGTCAGATAATGGAGGCGAATATATTGGCAAAGAATTCACTGAATTCTGCAAAGGTGCGGGCATCAGAAGACAGTTCACCACGGCGTACACTCCACAACAGAATGGAGTGGCAGAGCGGTTGAATAGGACCCTGTTGGAAAGAACAAGGGCTATGTTGAGAACTGCGGGCCTGGAAAAGAAGTTCTGGGCGGAAGCGGTCTGTACTGCCTGTTATGTGGTGAATCGGGCTCCATCTACTGCTATAGAGATGCGAACACCGATGGAAATGTGGACTGGTGCACCTGCAGACTATTCAAACCTCCATATATTTGGAAGTTCAACGTACGCGATGTACCACAACCAAGAAACGACAAAGTTGGATCCAAAGTCCAGGAAATGTTTGTTCTTGGGGTACGCTGAAGGAGTAAAGGGGTATCGCTTGTGGGATCTCACTGACCACAAAGTGATTATCAGCAGAGATGTTATCTTCTTGGAGGATAGCGATCAAGAGCAAGTCGATAATGATAGCAGTTCAAAAGGCATGACAAAGACTACGCCGGTGAAAAGAAAATTGGAGCAATATAATTCTTCTGAAGCTGAACCGGAGCACGAAGAGCTCAACCCAGTCGAATCTGAAGTACCGGATCTCTGGCGGTCATCACGCGAACGTAGGCCGCCAAGTTGGCACTCAGATTATGAGATAGAGAGCAATCTTGCATACTGTTTTCTAACGGAGGATGGAGAGCCAACCACTTTCCAAGAAGCACTGAATAATTCAGATGCGAGTCTGTGGATTTCAGCGATGCAAGACAAATCTCTCTGCAAACCAGATCTTCTTTTCCTTGTTCCTCGAAACCTTCTGGTTGAAGCATATATATTTCTTCATCCAGATCACCATGAAGAAAGGCCGTCTTTACATCCAGCTGCTCAAGATGCAAGTCGAATGTAGCACACATTGACAAGACCACCCTGACTGTTGTAAGTCGTACCACCGGTGAGAAAATTTCGTTGAAGTCAATCCCTTCTTTCTGAGCATATCCTTTTACAACCAGTCTAGCACGGTAACGCTCTACCTGGTCATCACCATTCCGCTTGATTTTGTACACCCATTTGTTGCCAATGGGTTTCCTTCCTTGCGGTAATGGCACCAACTCCCATGTCTTATTTTTATAGAGAGCTTCCATTTCCTCTTGCATCGCTGAAATCCACAGACTCGCATCTGAATTATTCAGTGCTTCTTGGAAAGTGGTTGGCTCTCCATCCTCCGTTAGAAAACAGTATGCAAGATTGCTCTCTATCTCATAATCTGAGTGCCAACTTGGCGGCCTACGTTCGCGTGATGACCGCCAGAGATCCGGTACTTCAGATTCGACTGGGTTGAGCTCTTCGTGCTCCGGTTCAGCTTCAGAAGAATTATATTGCTCCAATTTTCTTTTCACCGGCGTAGTCTTTGTCATGCCTTTTGAACTGCTATCATTATCGACTTGCTCTTGATCGCTATCCTCCAAGAAGATAACATCTCTGCTGATAATCACTTTGTGGTCAGTGAGATCCCACAAGCGATACCCCTTTACTCCTTCAGCGTACCCCAAGAACAAACATTTCCTGGACTTTGGATCCAACTTTGTCGTTTCTTGGTTGTGGTACATCGCGTACGTTGAACTTCCAAATATATGGAGGTTTGAATAGTCTGCAGGTGCACCAGTCCACATTTCCATCGGTGTTCGCATCTCTATAGCAGTAGATGGAGCCCGATTCACCACATAACAGGCAGTACAGACCGCTTCCGCCCAGAACTTCTTTTCCAGGCCCGCAGTTCTCAACATAGCCCTTGTTCTTTCCAACAGGGTCCTATTCAACCGCTCTGCCACTCCATTCTGTTGTGGAGTGTACGCCGTGGTGAACTGTCTTCTGATGCCCGCACCTTTGCAGAATTCAGTGAATTCTTTGCCAATATATTCGCCTCCATTATCTGACCGGAGACACTTGATCTTTCTTCCGGTTTCAAGTTCAACTCGCGCCTTGTATGTTTTGAAGATAGGAAACACGTCGTCCTTCTTCTTGATTGGGTACACCCAGCATCTCCTGGAGTAGTCATCACTAACAATAGTTGTTGGTCTGCCAGTGAGCGCCTCCAGACAATTTTCTTTGAGTAAAATTGCCTTTATCCTCATTTTCCACAGTGAGTAGTTTCTCCCGTTGAATTTCTCAATTTCATTTTTAGCTGCCATTTTTCCCACGTCGCTATCCTCAGAGAAATTCGACAGTCCAGCCAAATAGTACTGATCAGATAATTTGCAGAAAGGGTAGCGACCAGCTTTCAAGACAAAATTACCCTTCTAAGTAAATTCCCAAACCAAATAGAAAGAGAAACAAGAGAGATAGAAATAGAGGGTAGAGAAAATAGAGGGTTTGTTCGGTATTTGCTCCGACTATAAAGAGAGATAGTGAGCGTTTTCTCCTTTATAGATTGAGAGGTTGTAATCCCTATTTTTACCCAGTAATAAATTTCTACCTCGCCCGTGGTTTTTTACCCCAAGTTAAAAAGGGGTTTTCCACGTAAATTCCCGTGTTCCATTTATCCTCACAGTCATTTCCAATTTCGTCAAGCTGTCCATTTCGCAACACCTACTCTATTAATAATATAATATTTATAATATTAATATATATATTATAATAGCTATTAGAGGAGCATCTTGCCTATAAATAGGCAACGAGGCTTAGCTATAAAACACACCAACACCAAAACCAAATAGAAAGAGAAACAAGAGAGATAGAAATAGAGGGTAGAGAAAATAGAGGGTTTGTTCGGTATTTGCTCCGACTATAAAGAGAGATAGTGAGCGTTTTCTCCTTTATAGATTGAGAGGTTGTAATCCCTATTTTTACCCAGTAATAAATTTCTACCTCGCCCGTGGTTTTTTACCCCAAGTTAAAAAGGGGTTTTCCACGTAAATTCCCGTGTTCCATTTATCCTCACAGTCATTTCCAATTTCGTCAAGCTGTCCATTTCGCAACAAGGGATCAATCTGATAACAACTATTATAGGGTTTGGGATGAGTGCTACTTTCATAGTCTTTATCTGCACTAGACTCATTTGCAGAAGGCTCCAAAGAAGAAGAAACGAAGAGAACCAAATGTTTGAAATCGACTCCACGATCGACATTGAGATGGTATGGTATATATGCATATTCATCATTTTTTCCAACTACATTTATTCAGCTCTTCTACTCATAAATTTCGTTTTTTTTTCTTTAAATTTTCCTTCCCATTTCACTCTTACAGCGACCCCAAAACCGAACTAACGGACTCCAACCCATCGCTGTCGCCGGGATTCCGACGATGAAGTTCAATCTTGAATCTTTCGCTTCAATGGAAGATGCACAGTAAGTATATAAATAATTATTGGCTTTAATGTGTATGTATTATGACTCTCTGTTATTATAATTCTGCAGATGTGCCATATGCTTGGCAGAGTATCAAGAAAGAGAAGTGCTGAGGATTATGCCTAAATGCGGCCATGGCTTCCATCTTTCTTGCATTGACACGTGGCTGAGGAAGCAATCTACTTGCCCTGTTTGTCGCCTGTCCGTACAAGACAGGACAACCTCTCTGTCTCAATCTTTCGATACCACTTCTGATGTTGTCGGCGAGAACTCGAGACAATGGCTTCTTCCCATTTCAGCTGACAACGAAGGTACTGTGGAAGCCATATCTGTGTCTGAAATCGACCCCAGAGTTCACAGAGAAGCAATGACGACGTCATCATCTTGAAATCGAAAGGATTTCTGAAGTCTATGGTCGACTTTGGAATATATGATTTCTGTGTCTGTATATAATCTTGGTTCATATAATTTCTTCAACTGGTGAAGGGTGTTGATGAATAGTGTTAAGTTAAGCATAGCTTTTGAAACTATCAATGCGTATATAAATGCGAGTCGTCTTCTTCAAGTAATGTTAGTACTCTTTCGTATTTTACTATGTGAAGCTTCTGCTATTTTAGTAACGTTGTAATAGTAGAACGGTGTGTTGAGTGTATAAATGCTAATCCTCTTCTTCAAGAAATGTCAGTGCTCTTCTTTTTTGTTTTATCATGGCTATGTTTTGCTTTCGAAGCTTCTTTTTAAGTACATTGATTACTTAACTGCGGACATTAGAAGGAAGGGGTTTTGATGTAATTAATTTGCATGCGTGTTTAGGAATTCTTGATCTGTATTAACATGTTTGTTTTGGAGTGTTATTTACTTAATTCGCATGTGAATTTGGAGATTGATATCTAAAATTGAACCACTTAAAAAGATCCTTAGCTATATACTACTAGAAAATATCGTTGAAATTGATCATTGAATCACGAGCTTCATTAAAATCAAACAAGCAACAACTTAAGTTTTACGCAAATAAAGGGACTATTCTGCAATAACCCAATATGTTGCCTTAACTTGCAATTAACAACCACGTGGTAGAAAATGGAAATACTTCGGTTCGGTGGAGAAAAGATAATAAATCAAATTTATTTTGTTCTTTGAAAAAAGGCGACACGACGCCGACACAGCAAAGCAACGCCCAAATTCGCAGGCGAGCTCTTTGTATATATATTCCCTCAGCAGAGCACGCAGAACATCACGTAAATCAGAAAGCTCAATTGCAATTTTTCAATGGGTTCCAATGATAATTTGCCTGAGACGAGCGTTAAGAACATACTTGAGCAAGACTCGCTCAAGTGGGTCTTCGTTGGTGGCAAAGGTGGCGTTGGCAAAACGACGTGTAGTTCGATACTGTCCATCCTTTTAGCTACTGTGAGGCAATCTGTATTGATCATCTCGACGGACCCTGCGCATAATTTGAGCGATGCATTCCACCAGAAATTCACCAAGGCCCCTACGCTTGTCAATGGGTTTTCTAACTTGTATGCCATGGTACTGTGATTAATGGGCTTGAAGGTGTATTTTATTTTTGTCTCATCTTCTGTGCAAAGCTGGGATTTTTGTTCTGTGCAGTTCGTATTAGGGAATTCAGTTTGTTCTTTCTTTCGTCTCTAAAGTTATGAATTTCGCGAAATTGTATGATCCGAGAAATATAATTGAGGAATATATCTTCTTCGATTTTCGGATAATTGATTTGTTTTTTCTTCACTGTTGCAAGATCTTGATATCTTGGTAACTTTGGAATGCAGCATTCTGTGTTCAAGAGAAGCACTCATATGATAATTTACTGTTATGGAGATCATCTTTTAGCTGTTGTTAATGAGGCCACATTAGAGCCTATCTCATATGAGGACTTGGTTAATATGGCTGATCTTTATACTGATTTTCTCTCTTGAAGGAAGTTGATCCTACTGTGGAAAACGAAGATATGGGTGGATCAGATCCCGACGGATTATTATCAGATATAACAAATTCGATCCCTGGCATTGATGAGGCTATGAGTTTCGCCGAAATGCTCAAGTAAGCCAATCTTGATCTTGATTAAGCTATAGAACATAGTCAGTAATTCAGCTGAGAGCAGCTGTTTATCATTTTTCTCATCACTTTCTTTGCCTTCTTACAGGCTAGTTCAAACCATGGATTACTCCGTTATAGTGTTCGACACTGCGCCAACTGGGCACACTCTTCGTCTGCTACAATTTCCTTCGACTTTAGAAAAAGGGATCGCCAAAGTGATGAATTTGAAGAGTAGATTCGGCGGGTTGCTGAATCAGGTTTGTGCCTTTTTCACTTTTTTAATAGGCTTGAAGTACTATGATGTCATAATAGTGTTATTTGTTGGGAAGAAAACAGATGACTCGTATGTTTGGCATTGAGGATGAGCTCGGCGAAGAAAGCATTATGGGAAAGCTCGAGGGAATGAAAGATGTTATTCAGAAAGTGAACAAACAGTTTAAGGATCCAGTAAGTCCTTAGGCATACATCCTTCGATCTCGCTGTAATAATAATACGGTGGTGAATTTATATCCATTTCTCATGTTTATTATTTTACTCTTTCAGGATATGACTACTTTCATATGCGTCTGCATCCCTGAGTTCCTTTCGCTCTACGAAACTGAAAGGCTCGTTCAAGAGCTCACCAAGTTCGAGATAGACACTCACAATATCATCATTAACCAAGTAATACACGACGAAGAAGGTAGAAAATAAAAAGAACATGACAGTTCTCAGTTCTTTCTATTACGAAGGAAAAAAGAGCCCCATAAACCGACGAACGCTGTCTTTTTTTTTTTGTCTATTCTTCAGTCTTAGAATCGAAGTTGCTAAAGGCAAGGATGCAAATGCAGCAGAAGTATCTTGATCAGTTCTACACTTTATACGACGATTTCAACATAACAAAACTACCACTGCTTCCCCAAGAGGTATTCTATCTATACATCATAAGTCGTTCATTCTCCATGCTTTCGAGGCAATTAAACTGAGTATCTTTAAAAAAAGGTTTGTGGGATCGAAGCGTTGAAGGCATTTTCGAGGAATTTCATATCGCCTTATAGACCTTCGATCGCTCGAGGGACGGTGGAAGAGTTGGAAAGCAGAGTGGATTTGCTTAAAGAACAGTTGCGGAATGCCGAAGTTGAGCTCGAACAAGCCAGAAAAGGGAAGAGTAAGGTTTGATTTGAGTTGAGAGCCAAAAGGGAATGAATGAATGATATGGCTCCTCTCTTATTTATTTCTAGTTAGTTCTCTTTGGAATTTTAATAATTTATGTTCTTCCATTTATGTTGGGACGATCAAAGTCTATGGTAGTTTGTCGATCTAAAACAAATAAAAGGGTTTCGCTTTGTCTCTTCTCTGCTGTTGAAGATCACTCGTTTTGTTACATTTATATCGATAGAAAAAATTAGGGAAGATCATGATTCATATCATATTATAATACGAGTATAAAAAGTAAAAAAGAACAGGGACCAGCCACCATTCTATTATAGGCAAGTGGTTCTTAGTGGGCTAAGGTTATTGTATTTACATCTAAATCCAATGCATATCATATAATACGGAGTATGAACGTATTTCATGTGTGATTTACTATGGTCTAAATTTTGGCACAAAGTTTTAGGTAGAGATGATAATTAATTGGGGTTGGGAGGGAAGGGTCCTCCATTATTACCAGGCCATTACTTACACCCCCACATATCAACCTATATAGAAGGGTCCCCTACTAACTTAGGCTCTTATCATATAATTAAGTAAGCCCATAAGAAAGTTGAGTTTAATATTTTACTACAAACACGGTGCAAGCTAATTTTTGTCCAACAAATGTTAAGTGGCCATTTTATGATACGTGGGACAATAATTTTGAATCAACTTCACCGTTTTATTTTAGTTTCGCTTCAAACTGAACTTAGTCAATGTTGGTGTGTGATACTTGTGGAGGAAAAGAAAGTTGCAAAGTAATTCTAAGTAAGAAATTTTGGAATCAACTACTTCCATATGCAAGGAATATTCCCAAAATGTTTCAAAGAAAGTGAAATAAAACATGTCAGATGGACCCTTGATGTTGGTCCATGATGTAAAAGGGTTGGCTCACAGCAGTTAGATTTCCTCATCAATGCACACAATCTAATTCAAATGGCACTCGCAACTCTTCTATTATTTATATATATAATATATATGTATCCAACATCATTAATCCTTTCTCTAACAAAACATACTTTCAACTTCTTTCTTTACCGTATAACAATTCATGGCTTCGAACCAAACCAAGAATTTCACCTACGAAAGTATCAACTTGGAAACTCAATCCAACCCCAAGCCATCAAATCCTACTTTTCAATTCGATATAGCCCTCAAGCAAGAAGAACAGCCAGACCTGACGGCGGTCAACGCCGAACCACCACCGCCGCCGGTCAAACGGCCGTCGACCAAAGACCGACACACCAAAGTGGAAGGCCGCGGCCGAAGGATACGTATGCCGGCCACCTGCGCCGCCAGGGTCTTCCAACTAACCCGCGAGCTCGGCCACAAAACAGACGGAGAAACCATATCTTGGCTCCTCGAAAAGGCCGAGCCGGCGATAATCGCCGCCACTGGAACCGGCACTGTCCCCTCCATCGCCACCACAGTCAACGGAACCCTAAGAGTCCCCACCACCGCCGTTGCAGACGCCGCCGGAAAACCCACCAACAGCAGCAACCAAAACAGACCCAGTAACAAACGGCAGTGCACCGCTAACGACGACAATTCCATGGCGCCGACGAAGTCGGTCTCAGCTCCGTTGATGTCGTCGGTGGTTCCCATTCCGACGGCAATGTGGGCCATCCCAAACGCCGGTTCGACGACGCCTGCTTTCTTGATCATCCCGCCTCATCAATCGGCGCAGATCGTTGCCTTGCAACCCTTAATCAACTTCGCCGGCCCAGTTCGGCCCGGTTCGTACCACCAGGGCGTCACCGTGGCGCAAACCGTCGCCGCCGCGGCGACTCATCGTCAGAGTGGCTCGAGCCACGTTAGCTTGAGCTTAAGGCCGTGTTTGGGAGATAGTGCAAGCGAAGAGAGGCACTATAACGTTAGTAACAACAATGGTTCGCAGATGATTAAGGATGTTTCTTGGGAGATTCGAGATAAGGAGTTCCCACTTGTTCGTGCACGTTCGTCTAATTAGTTTTTTTTTTTTTTCTTCTTTTCTTGTGTGTAATAAGAAATAATTCATGTCAAATTGTTTTAGACTTTGGACTTGGAGTTGTGTTGTAATTATTCAATATAAGTTGCTATTACATACTCTGATACAAGGACACGTGTCGGATTGGGAGGGTTTCTGATGGAACCCAAAACCTACTTGAGGCCTTCCTCAATGCTAAACCCAAAAAGGTAGGTTTTTTGTGTGCCACCTCAAAAGTAAAAAACCTCTACCTCCAAAACAAAATTTATTCCCAACCATAAAACCCAAAAAGTAGGTTTTTTGGAATCCTCTTTAATTTCATTTAATTTTATTTAATTAACCAATTTTATTTATTAATTTTCGAAATAATTTATAAATAATTATATTTCATATTATTTAATTTAATTAAAAATTTCATTACATAATAAAAAATATTATTTATTTATTTGAAATATAAAAGAAATAAATATCTTTAACACATTAAAATTTTATTCGTAAAAAATAAAAAATTAATAAATATTCATAAATAAATATTAATATAGGATAAAGTATTAAAAAACCATCACATCACATTATGTATTGTTTATATATTAATTTTATTTCCAATATCTATTTTCTCATCTTTTTTTATAAATATATATTAAAAGCTGACACGCACACCCAAAAAACCCAGGTTTATTCTACTAAACCTAAAAAATCTCTATTTTACAGGTTTTTTCTCTCCCCTACTCATCAAAAAATCTAGCATTGAGGAAGGCCTGAAAAAAAAATAGTTCGTATTTCAGAAATTAAAATCGGATAAAACTAAAATTTCGTTACCCATAAATAAATCGTTGCGAAGATAGCTTTCCATGTGATGGGCCCCACGTGTGTGGTTGTTGAGCACACGGTCCATAGTGGAGTTTGTGGTGGGCCCCAGTGGATGGCTATTGGTCAATCTGTCCATTGGTGTGCCCAATTAATGGGCCTCAATTTTATCCTTTATTGGACCCAAATTAAAAAAAGGCTGCTCTGTGGGCACTCATTGACGTGGATTTGAACGGCCTGGCAAATATACTTGTTTATTATTCGCATGATAGGTCGTTTATTATTAAATTTTTACTTCGGTTTAATAATCTAATATGAGTGCGCCGTTTATGCTTAGGTTGATTTTTTTTTATTTCTCCTCCTATCAATTTTGGTCAGTTTGGATTTTACCTGGAAAGGCCCCATATGATGTATGACGAGTGAGGACCACTTGTAAAAGCATGCGGTCCAACATTTATTTCCTATATTATAAATAAAATATAATCATTCAATAATATTTTCCCGTAATCAAATTCTTTTTATAAAATGGATTGTAAAACACAGTCAATTCTATTTTCTATAACGTGTCAAAAATCTAACGTAGTTACGCAGTTTCTTCTCACAATATCACAAAATAGGAAGGAAAAAAAAAAACACCCAATATCCTAAATCGTTAAATTTTCCTGTATAGCGAGGAAAGACCCGACTATATTCCCTCCAACGTCGGGGAACGTCTCGAAACCCGCGAGCGACCTGACCCGACCCGTCCGATCCACGTCGACCGGGTACTTGATCAAGTGTCCCCTCATCTCCGACACCTCACTCGACGCAAACTGCTTCCAATTTGCCTCGCCCATGGATCTGACCCGTCGCACGCACTCCAACGACTCGGGTCGGGCATAACAGTCCTCGAGAACTCCGAGGTGCTCCGCCCACAAAGACATTCTATACCCATATATCTATACACACAAAAACAAAAATTAAGACCAAATAAATAAAAAAAAATCGAGGATAGTATTGGAAATCGAAGGGTTATTCCTAAAACCAATTGGTAATAGGAGGAGAAAGCCTCTTATATATATAGTGGCTTAAAGAGCTTGAATTACCCGAAATGGGACCAAATCCAATTTTTATAATCTCAACAGATAGGCCGACCAGCCGTTCTTACCTGGCCTTGTGGGCTCCTTAGCTTCCTAGCCCATGTGTGGTGAGGTTGGTAGGCACCCATCGCAATCTCCGTGTCGCGGGTCCCTTCCATCGAGCGCTGGTTTATGTTCGCCGAGCCTATGATTACGTACTCGTCATCCACCACCATGCCCTTCGAATGCACGTATATCATGAATCTTCGGTTCTTCCTGCTCAGACCCTGATGAAGAAAAAAAGATACTGGCAGTCGCCCCTCGGCTGGACTTAAGGGTGCGTTTGGTACGGAGAATTCGATGCAGGAATAAAAAAAGGAAAAGTGTAATGATACGCTTCTTTGTACCATTACATTTTTCCTTTTCTTTTTTCACATTGAATTTTGCATACCAAGCGCACCCTAAGACAACTATTTACTTACACAGACTGAACAGGCAAGAATTGAGGCGTAATAGTAATACATACCTGAGGTGTGCCTGCGTTAGCATGGCTCTCGGCCGTTTCCCTGGGATCGATAGCCTCGCGGTTGCCGAGGCAATAAAAATTCAAGAAATCTTGCGGCACGTAAGCATCTTCGAGCCCGACTTCGACCAACGCTTTGTAGATCGTTTCGTACATCATTTGCATCGTTTTGTGCTGACAAAACGCGGTAGGTGTAAGAAATATTTTTCAACGTAAATGCGAAAGAGATTTTTTTTGTTATTTTTTCTATGTTACCTGCCAAAACAAAATTCTCTGCGTAGCAGCGCCTGTGGGGTTGCCTTCCGGCCACATGGGTATGACGATATACGCTGCAAATCTCTCGTGCGCTCTTATTTTTTCGGCGATCTTCAGCGCTATCTCCATAGGGATCAAATTATTTGCACCTAAAAACGTAGAGAACAAAAACCTTTTTACCGCAATCGAACTCGACGGGCGAAAGGTCTATATGATTCTCGGGAAATGTAATAAACTTACCTACGTCCCTGTATTGTGTCCAGTTGTAAGAGGAGCCGATGAAATACTGATTCTCGATGTATATGAAATGCTGGGCAGCGCGAATTGCCTTCACGTAAGCCGTGTGTATGCTCATGTCGATCAGAACGTTCTTCCCGCAAATCAAATTCTGCCCAATCGACGGCATTTCTATTAAACGACGGATAAAATCTACCAAAAGCGGGAAAAAAAGAAGAAGAAAAAACTTCATCTCACCCTTGCAGTAGCCTCCTTAGGGTCCTTTGGGAAGCCCGTCACAGAGTTCGAATCGATGGAACGGAAAATCTACGCGAAAATATTATACATATCAGTAGCCGTTGGAAATAAGTTTAAACTTTTGGGTAAAGTTGTCATTCAGCACTAGCAGAACGATTACTATTTCTATTCATTAAAACTTTAGCTCGCGACGAATTCGTATGATTTTACCTGTACGTGCCAACCCTCGGGATCATCGTCGCTAACGCAAGGCGCATCGGAAATTCCGAGTATCTCGGGCACCCTTTCTATTCGAAGCAGAGCATCGTCGTAGGAAATCTTAAGCTTTTTGATTCCGTGAGGCTTCGAAGCCTTGAGCCACCTATCTTCGAAGTTTGCCAGGACATCGTACGCCGCTGGGCCGTCGATCTTAGAGTGCAAGTCGTGCCACGGCTCTCGTGGGCCCACCAAACTTCCCTGTCGAAATAAATAACGAACCGAAGAAAATAGACGTAAATTTGCATGAATCGACTAATAGTTTGCTATATAAGAGAGAAAAAAATAAAAAACGAGTGAAGTTTTACCGTGAATGTTGGATTGTGATAGTCGTCCGAGTGAAGAGTCTGTAAAGTCCTGAATAACTGATGCTGCGGAGAATCGTACCTTCCGTTGCATAAGTCGAGGCCTCCGACGAAAGCGATTATACGCCTCCTATTATTCCCCGCATCGGCGTCCATTATTACGGTTTTCTGATGGTGAGTGTATATCACTCCAACTTCCTGAATCAGTTTCAATTTTTAAACTACAGAAATCCCCACGTTAAGAAAAATAAAAATAGACGCTTCGATTTTACGAATTTTATCATACCTGCTGCTTTACCCAGCTGTGACGCTTTCCCGCTGCCCGAGGAGTCAGCAAAACTTGAACGGACGAATTCTTGAAAAAGCGCCGAGTTTCTTCGTCGTGGGTCTGCATCACTCCATCCTAACGACGACAAACCAGAAAAAAAAATTACGACAGAAAAAAAAAAATTACGAAGCCGTAAACCGTCAATCGAAGAACTTACGGTTTTGTACCCCAATATGCTCCTCGACGTAGGATCGTCCCAAACGAGGAGCAAAACCCTAACTCCCTCCTGCGATTTCGACTTCAAAAGCTCACCCAAAGTGTACCTCGAAATCGAACTGTCGTCCCTAACAAGCCTAACCTTATGCCAGACGGACCAACCAGTGATATAAATCAACCGCCGGGCCCGCCTTATCGCATCGAAAATATCACACCAACACTTCCCATGCACGTAATGCATACCATTATCGAGCTTCACGGCGGGCAGGCTGCCCTCAGGCACGTGGGCATCTTGATACAAAGTGACCGTCCAGCCCCTCCTCAGAGGAAAATAAGTCCCGGGCACGCCTTGATACTCGGGGCCCGCCCCGACCCCCTGATGGTATATACTGAGCTGCTCCATTGGATAATACTGAATCGATAGGCTCAAAACAGCGCCCGCCTTGCAAGGCCTTCCATTTCCGCTTAAGATAGGATAAATTCCCTGAACTTTTCCTCCCCCGTAGACATGCTCGACGGGGATCGAAACGGTCCCTATGTGCTCAGAGCCCACCACGTCGTCGTCCTTCACTACGAAGTGAATTTCTGGGGAGTAATGGGCGACGGGGACTATGAAGTTCTGATTCCAAACTGGGTTTTCGTCGTTCGTTATGACGTAAGTCCTGGCGACCGTTGCGCCAGCGATGGCCACAGAAACGTAGGGATCGCTCGTGATCTTGCGGTTCAGCTGCCCCTCGACCTTCCCGGGAAATCTGTTGAACATGTCGCCCAGCGTCTTGTGGAACATGTCCATGTTGGGAAGGTTCTTCGCCTGGTGGACCCAAATCTCCAAATTCCCGTGGAGCAAGAGAACCTTCCGGGAAGTTCTCGGGGAAGAAACTTGGACGATCTGCATGTTCGAAGGCTCGCCGCTCGAAAGGGAGGCGTTGTTGTTAGGGTTTGCGTATGCAGCGCCCGAGCTGGCGCTGTACCTATGGCCCGGGGAAATGGACAGAGTCGGGGCGGAGGGCTTAGTGTGATCGTCTGAAGATATGTTTAGGTTTTCGAAGCGAGCGTCGATGGAAGGGTAAGGTTGGGGTTTACTAGCTAGGGCATCGTTTTCCTGGCTGATTTCTTGATAGTGGTGATGGCTATGCTCTGCGCTCACCCTTGGGGGCTGATGATGTGAGTATTGGGCAGAGTTGTGTTGGAAGGTTCCATGAGTTTGGGAAGAAGGTTGAGGATGAGATGTGTATGGGTTGTACGGATAAGGGGATGGGTAATAGTTTGGCGGAGGTTGTGAGGGCGGTGGATTAGGGTATGGATAGTTTAAATGGCCGGAGTTTGAATGGGTGTAAGGAGGAGGAGGGTAGTGGGGATGAGGCGGCGGAGGATAAGGGTAGCCGCCGCCAGCGGTGGTTGGGGGAGGGTAAGATGGCTGTGCGCCGCCGGAGTTTGGTGGAGGGTATGGGTTGGGTGGTGGAGGGTAACCGTAGGCGTACGGCGGCGGAGGGTAACTATTATTATTGTAATCCATTCCTACAACTCGAGCAAGACTGCAGATTTCGAAACAGGGGAACTCTGTTTTTTTTGTCTCTTTTTGTATGCACCAAAGATTTGATCTTTATCAGCTGAAAAAACAAAATTACAACAAAATAAACGAACTGGGCTATCAGAATTACGGCAAAGATGCAATCATAGGCTGTAAGAATGTTCATCAAGCTACAATATCAAATGGGGTTTTCCTAATTTCGATCGTTCCTGCGTATATACATATCAATAAGCAGAGGTGACTAGAGGAAGATTAGCAATGGGTACCTTCTGAAATTTCGAAATCTATGAATATTGGCTGATCTTAATCCGTGAGGGCGAAGGGTGAAAACAATTATTACAATCGTTTCAAACACGTAACAGTGGGCAAGAACAATACGTATATCGATTTACCTTTTCTTTCCCGTTATTTTAATTCCACCGTGATAATTTAAGGATTGCATAGAGATCCTTCGCGGAATGTTCAACTGATTAGACACACACACGACGTTGTTTGCCTCGGTTTAGTTATTGCGCGGGGAACGAAAGCAGTAAAGGGAACAATTGCTATTGCCAGATCAATTAAATTAATCACGCGTAGTAATATCGAATCTGTGGTCTACATATATGTGATTATCCCCTGGCAATAGCAAATAGAGCTTGGTAATAGCACCCGCCCACGATGTCAAATTTATCCATCTATCGACAAGCGTCATCTGTAACATGTAATATCTGGAAGATTTATTTACTGTTTCAGACACATAATAGTCAACAATTAGCAGCTGATGAATATTCACCAATTACTACATAATAAGAAATAAAAAAAGTGCTACTATGTGCATATATAGGAATAATAGTGTTCAAACATATCCCGAAAGAACAAGACAAATATAGTCATAATTTAGGCGAGAAGATTAATTGTAACGATCATTCACAACGATGTCAATAATAGAGCATCATAAGTAGATCAATATTATATTAGAGACTCCATCCTTGCATGAAGTTACTACTGTCCACTCCAATGCTTCTTGAAACAGACGACGATCCTTCGCCAAGATTATTGTACTGATGATGATGGTACCTTGACAAAAAAAATTGAACAAGAAAGAAATAAGGAACTCTTATTACATAATATTCGAGTAGTAGGATGATCACAATTGATTTTACCCAATTTGTAAAATGGGGTCGGGGTCGATATCCATGAGGTTAATTGATGGTGGTAAGTCTTGCAATGGAAAATTTCTATCAGCTGAAGTAGTGCCTCCATTGATGTTCCATGGGCAAGGTAGGGCTGATGCTCTCATGCTTTGTCCTTCCGCTTCAAGCTACAAAAATTATTGATTTTTTTTTTAATTATGTTTTTTTGAAGTTATTACATCATATATATGAAGTTTGATTATCTGTGTACAACGTACGGAAGATATCTCTAGGGAAACCTTGATCTTGAGCTGCTTGTTCATGTCTCCAAGTTGGCGCTCCTATATATATTTTTTTTTCATGGTCATATCATACATTATTATATTACAAGGCCACATTTATTACCGTAAAACCTTTAATATAATTATTATTCAGTTACCTTTCTTCGAAGCTCGTCCATTTGCTCCGTCATAATCTGCGTCTGCGAATATAAAATAAGATTGCTAAATGTTGTCTGCTAATTAAGATACACTCATAACCCTACGTGTTTCCACCACAAATCTGTACCTAGGAATTAATTAATGAAAGGGGCAATTTTTCTCTTCATCATAGGGTTTTATTTGGATTATACTGATCATGTTTATTTTCATATATAATGTTTAATAATTTCGTAGAGATAAAAAAGGTAATAACCTTTCTTTGCCTGGCTTGAGCAAGAGCTCCTTCAAGTTGCTTTTCAAGATTCTGCAACTCCTTAATGCTCAACGGTCCAAGATCTTCTCCCAGCAAATGCCTTTTTCACCCCCATTCATTCAATTTAATAAGCATAGGTTTAAATATTACAAATTGACTAATATTGACGAAAATTATTATAACCTTTGTGTCCTTTGAAGAGATTCATACTTGGCCTTCAATTTTGAAACCTCCTGGTACCAGCTCTACTTAGCAAGTAAGACAAGAAACTTAATTATATTATCATTATTCAAATGGATATATAATATATTCGATAGAGCACTATATAATAAACCTGAGTTTCTCTCTCAGCGGTGTTGTCTTGAGGATTGAAGCAGCAACGTTGATAACGCTCGAGGGTCTTAGTAATGCTGAAAATTTATTAACAGTTTATTTATGATCATGAAAATTACAAAACACACAAGAAATTAATCATGGAAGAATTACTGCCATTTGAAGCCTATATATGAATGTATAATATCCGTATAAAACCCTCAATTAAGAGAAAGGGGAATTCCTCTGTGTTGCATTATGTTGAATACTAGAATTCGGAAAAATAATTTATTGGAATTAAACCAAGACAAAGAAACAAAATGGTCGGTCTTTGATATTTCTCTAGTTAGTAAAAAGAAGGAAAGGCTAACGGAAAAGTGGAAGTACCTGTTTTAGTAAACAAGCTAACTTTAATCTACAATTGTTACAAGTAAAGATAGGAAAAAGAAATAAATATCATCAAAAACAATATTTCACTTCAACATAGATTTCTTTGCAGATCAAATCTTGGCTTTAATAAGTCCTAGGTACGTTTTTTTTTTCCCTTTCTTTCCATCATAATAAGGTTCGGAGTATTGAATGAGTTTTTCAAGATTCCGAAGAACATGAAGTATATATTATACACGAATCTGAGAGTTGTATAGATCGAGTAGGAAAAAGAAAAGGATAAAATTTTGGAGCTTTTCTAAACAAATGTTTGTAAAAATTAAATCTTATGAAGAGTTGGAATAAAAATAAGGAGAGAGAAACCCTAGATCTTGCACGAAGGTCCAAGCAATGATCTTAGAGAACGAAAGCTTATATTTGCAGAAAATATAATAGATAATACCCATCGGTTACCAAACAAAACGTATTTTCTTTCATATCTTCTCCATGATTGTACTATAAACTCCCAGAGAAGGCCAGAACAAAAAAAGAAAAAACTGAACATAAAAAATAAGCACATGAAACATGTACTGTTCCTCGTTGAAAATTCCTCTCCGAAATAAAAAAGAAATCTTTTGGAACAAATCAAGAAACAAAAATAAAAAACTGAAACATTGGCTCAAGAACACAGCATTCAAATAACAGAAAGTCCCAGTTTTTATATCACTTGGAGAGAAAATATTAATGTTAACATCAAACGAATTAAATCCCCAATAAAATTCGTGAATGGGTTTTTAGGGCTTATATTATGACGATGTAAAACTTGATATGTGTGTGTTTACCTATTGCTACTAAACTCATAGAGTTTGCCTCTGCTCGAGAAGATGATGAGTGCCACCTCAGCATCGCAAAGAACAGAGAGCTCATACGCTTTCTTCAACAGCCCATTTCTTCTCTTTGAAAATGTTACTTGCCTGTTAATTTTGTTCTCAATTCTCTTCAACTCGACTCTTCCTCTACCCATTTTTTTAAAATTATTATTCACTCAATTCAAGACTTTTTCTTACATATATAGCACTGTAATAGCGTCAGATATCAGGTGAAGTGAAGGTAGTTGTGAGCTTATTGTGTGTATGTGTGTGTGTGTTGTGTGTTGTGTGTGTGAGATAAAGTAAGAAGCGTACTGAAAATTCCTTCACTTTACTATAAATATTGTTGTACAAAACCTCAGTTCTTGGACTTGCAAGAAAAAACGTTAATTCGATGTTTATTATTCTCTCGTCGTCATGGCCTTTTATCTTTACTCATTTATTTATACTTTGCCCTTTTTTGCAAATTTCGGTGATAATTTACCATACAGAGGGTTGAAAAGGTTTACTGCAAATGTTTGTTCCATTCCTTGTATGTATCCGAAGAGTCAAATAAATCAAAGATTCTGTTCACACTCTAATATCCCTCTCATCCATTTGTTAAATAACAAAAAGAAACCTTCAAATTTAGTATCGCAGAATTTGATTGTAATTTTTATCATATGATAATCTAAATCAAACACATCGAAAGTTATTGTTTGCCAGGGTTAATTAACTTCGACGGGGGTTTTCTGGTATTTCCACTCCTAAGCAATGAAACAGTGATTTTCTGGTGAGTACTGCTCACTGAAGAATATGACTAAGCAGTGGTTGTCATCACAACTCACAAGAATAAAATAAAAAGGAGAAAATGAGGTATATCTTAAGAATTGTAAGTCTGTATACAATACAACCATGTGCTTTTTACATTGAACGCAGTATATATCTATGGATGCTTGCACTTAATCTTTCAGTATGATAATAAGAATAATGCCCGATGAAGTTAAACTTTGACAGGGACTTAGCTTTTTGTTAGAAATTGTAAAAACATAAAAAACAGTATTGGCGTACAAAAAATATAAAAATTACTAATTAATTCTAGAGTTAATATATCGTTGCAGAAGCACATCAAGATCGAATTGGTGCCCACTGAGAGCTGAGATGCAAAGGTGAAAACTCACCACTGCGTCACATCGATGATAAATCTATGTCCCCATTTTAATTAATACTTGGATGCACTTTCTCGTTGAAATGACCTCAAGGAAGTTTAATATGAATTAAGAAAAAGATATATAAGATGTTTTTATTGATATATATATATATATATGTATGTACGTAGCGGAAAATTTTATATTAGCTATCTGCACTATAGTCAAGAATAGTTTCAAAGTTTAGCTATTATGAAACATGATATATTATTATTTAATGAAGGATAGATCAAGCCTTGGAGTTTGGACCACAAATAGATGTGCATTTCACATAATTGGCAAAGCTATTCTACGCCCTTTCTTATCATTTTACATCGAAAAAATTCCGATTAGAAATTACTACAAAGAGAATGTACATATTGGCACGAAGAAGAAAAGTGTAGGGAAGTCAACTTGAAATGGTCTTGATATATTGTTTGAAATGGTCTTCATACATAATATAAATGTGTACTAATGAATTGCTTGTGTATGGTTAGCCATCATTAGTGGGATAGCTAGGCTGTGCGGGTGGTGGTTATTACCATAGATGGCCGAAGTTATGAACTTATTATGGTTCGAGTGAGAGTTTAAATTGCCCTTTTTCCATTTTTATCATATGACTTTGCGCGTTTTTCAAAAAATGTCGTATATTGCTTATTTGATGGGAGTTAAAAGGGGGACCAATGTGATATAATTAAATGGGAGACAGTTGAGTTCTAACACTCAATAAAACATAGTACATATAGGGAAAAAAATTAAGAACCATGATAAGTACCCTCATTTTAAGTTCTGCGTCTTGGGAATCATTTGTGATTCATTTAATCGAGTTAATAGGGGGTGGAGACTTGAAGCATGATTTTATCGATAGACATACGCTTGTTTCAATATTATTCAACTACGTGATTGATTAGGGTTTAGGGTTTTCGACGAAGTTTGTGATCTAAATCGACGATCCTTCAATAGAATTTGAATGAATATTACTTGGATTATCATCATTATATTCTGGAGATGAATATTAACCTATAATAAAGAAACTAGGGTTACGACTATACTTTTCTTACTACAAAAAATAACGTAAATGTATTAGTACAATAGTTAAGCCACTTGCCTTGCATATACTTTGTAATAGATAATAGAGTACTATACTAGGCAGGCATATTCAATGTTGCCCTTCAAGACAAAGTACGTTAGCCAGTAAATCCCTTTTGCTTGCATATTCCTTTTAGTTACGCATTGAATTGAATTAAATTTTTCCAACCACAAACAACACACCACACAAAAGTATTCTTTTGACAGAGACGATCTCACGTGAATTGAAAAGCCTTCGATAAGAATATTCCATACAACAATGTAAGAAACTAAATACGTGGGGACAACATATTTCTTATCCATCGCAATCAGAAATAACAAACGAATTGATCCAAAGAAAGAACAATACATTCATAGCAAAACCCGAGTTTTGGACGACAATTCTTGATTAGATCAATTAGTTCCATGCATAGCCATTTCTCTATAATCTGAGAGAAAGTGCCATCAATAGATGAAGAACATAGACAAAAAAAAAACTAAAGATTCACAAAATTCCCCCCTTTCAAATTGACCCGAAAAAAAAAAAAGCGATACTTAGAGTGGCTTTGCGCCGCCATTTTCGTGAACAGAGTTCACGGGAGTCATAGCCCCGCTCCTTTTCGCCCCGCCCGAGTGGCCCGTAATGGTTCGACCCATGAACCGCCCGGCTTTGCTCAGGCCACTGCCGACGGCTCCAAGGCCCGAACCCACTATCCCCACGCCGTGGCCCAAGCCCGAGCCCACGAACCCAACACCAGCACCAATTCCCGTGCCCACCACCGAGGCTGCACCATCGAGGGCATCCATTGTGCTGCCAATTACGCCTTCCTCTTTGAGCTTCTTCCTCTGTTCTATGATCTTCTTCTCTTCTTCAAGGGCTGCATATTGCTCTTCTTTGTCGAACTCGTGATAGAACGCCTGGGATGGTTGATAGAACAATCGAAATCACACAAAAAAATGTCGTATATGCACACGCACTAGAACGCTGCCTTTTATCATAATTGGGTTGAGATATTGGAAAGAAATTAGGGAGAGCATGCATTAGATAATGAATGCAAGAAAACTTTACTAGAACTATGAATATTATGACAAAATGTACCTGAAGTGTTACGGTTCCTCGATCCTTCTTGTCTTTGATTTTGAGCATGTCGAGCGAAGGAAGCAGCCTAAGTTCTATTTCTTTCGATTTTTCAGCTTCGAGCTCGTGAAGAGATAGCTTTGCAATGCCCAGTTTCTTGTCCTGGCCGATGTCTTCGTCGAATACCTTTTTGTTTTGAGGATTCAGAATTTATATGCCTATGAAGCATGGAGACAGAATCTAAAATTCTAATGGTAGTTGAAGAGACTGAGAAACTAACCTCGATAGTCAGAGATTGTGTCTCCTTGTCTTCCACTATTAAATCGAACGTTTGGTTCCAGACAGGATTCAAGTTGTTATCGACAACCTTCGTTTTGACTCTAAACAGAGGGCGAATGTGCAGTGCAACATAGGGATCAGATTTTCCTATTAACTCCATGTTTTTCAGGTCGTTTGCCTTGACGACGGTTATCTTGAGCATTCCAACTGGCTTAAGCTCCAACTCGCTGAAAAAGAATAATACAAGACGATCGATCAACAACGTGCCCATGGATCAAAATTTTCATGTGAACGACTATCCCATTAAGTTATACCAAATCTTGTAAGATACTTCAGAATTACAGAACCATTCAGACAATCGAACTTTCTGCAATGAGGTGTAAAAATAAAACCAATTGGAAGAAAAGGGCAGTGGCAAGCAAGGACATGAATTCACCTTGTATCAACTGGTATTCCACCGATAGGAACGACGATCCTATGAGGCCATTGTAACATATCTGTCACAATAGTATTTACGGTGTCCTATTGGAAAACGAAATGACCAAATAAAGTCAGTCAGTCCCAATAATAAAGGAAAAGATTCGACAAGAAAAAAGGTCGATTAAGCTTACTTCAATCATATCAGAAATCCCGGGGATAGCAGTTAAACTCCCGCCAACAGCCTTCAGGGTATAATCAATACGTGGCTTTGGCTGAACGTGAAATGGAAAAGAATGCAAGGCATGGTGATTTTGACCAACATAACTAGCTTCAAGAGAAGAAGAGCCTCTGAGATTCAAAGCTACTACTTTGGGAAATTACGTGGAACGATGAAGAATGTATACCTCAGCAAGGAGAGCAACGACAACTGCTGATATGCAAGGAATTTCATCTGCGAGTTGGAAAATAGCTCGTACCACGGTGAAAACCTGAAGATCTTTCAACTGAAGGAGAAGAGAAGAAACATGAGTACTCCCATAAGAGAACATTTTGTACTTACAAATTCTGCAAATAAGAATTTAAGGCAGCAAATACTCCAACAAACGGACTTAAGGCAATAGTGAGGAGCTGCAATATATGAAGTGAAAAGCCAACCTGAATGGGTATAGAAGCAACAAGTGCAGCTTCAACAGCTAGTACGATGCTTGGATCACCACCCCAACGGAGATCAATGTCCATTGTTAGTTGACCTTCCTTAAGACTCTGAACACGAATCCCTGCATGCATAAAGAAATGCAGATGTAATAAAGAAGAAACATGATAGAAAAAGGCGAAGTATTGAAAAGATGCATGTAAGAAATACTGAATTGATGACAGGGAAGCTGAATATAATAACTGTAAAGAAAGAGTGGACTGCAGTGAGGAAAACCTTCAATTTTTGGAGCCACAGTTCCAAGAGACAACTTGCTGAATTTCAGAGAAGTTATCCCAGGAGGACGATAATCTTCCAAAAGTGGTTCAACTGATTCTCTGATCACTGCCTCTCCTGCCTGGTAAAACGTCATGTAAGAATCTCAGCAATTTTAAACTATTTAATCTGATCCTGGTACCACACGAATCTATGCTGCAAAAAGAAGATCAGCTTACATCGGCAACAAACGGCCATAACTTGTTCAGCATCTTATTCAGCCATTTCACCTGAAAGTGTGGCAAATTATTGATATTAAACATTTTGGTTCGATGAGAAGAACAAATCCCAACGAACTAAGAACCAAAAAGATCATACCTGCTCGTAAACAGGAAATGAAATCCACTGTGGAAAGTTATCACCGCAAATTTTTTTCAAATCATCTCTGCTCAGTGAGCTCAGTAGCTTAATATCAACAGCCTGCCCACACCAAAAAAAGCCAACGAATGGAATCATAACACCAAGAACCAGTCATTAATTGCAAGCAAGGAAAATAAAAACCTTCGTAATATAATACACATCACGCCCAGAAATCGACTGATGAAAGTCAATCAATTGAATCCAAAAAAAACTTGTGATATCAAATACAATAGGCCGACACGATCCACATTGCAATTATACAGAGTGATACAATAAAATAATACCTTCGCTACACGTTTGCTACTGCGATAACTCATCATATTCTTCAAGCCCGCCATAAGAGCGACGCCAAACAACATTCCCATCACCATTCCCGAAATCAAACCCATTTTTCTCCCTACTTCCCCCTTTTCCCTTTTTAGATGATTTTTTTTTTTCACGTATAAAGAAGATTGATTGCATGCGTTACAACAGATAATGTACAGCTGGCTATTAATGGCGACCCTGTTGCCCTCGGGTTTTACCCGTAAAATATTCGCGGGTAGAAAAGACGTTGCTAATAAGAGCGGGAAGATATTTTCCCTCGAAAACATCCCCCGGGAAAAGAACGTGCTCGGGAACTAACTTGGAGGAGGAAGAGTGAGTCCACCACCTTAAGCTAATGCCCGAGGACGGCACTGTTAAGAGTGTACTCCCGAGCATAGTCCCGAGTGGGGCATAAATCTGTTCGGCCCGTTGCTAGTAGGTTCTTGGACATAGGACAATAATCACCTAAGCACGTCATGGTCTTTATCGACGAACAGGGAGTAAGAACATGGGAAATGGACAACATGCGTGAGAGTAAGCCAACGTGGACAAAAGTCAAGTCATCATCGTTATGAACTACTAATCATGGACATTAGTGGTTGGTTACAGAGAGCCCACTAGCCTCAATCGTGTGATCTTTGACACATGGTGTAATATATAAATAATCTTGAGGAAATGCAAAAGGGGGGACGCTGGAGTACCATCACAGCACTTTCTTTTGATACTCGATGATAATAATACACGCGAAAAGAGAAAATCAGAGGCGAACCGAGCACGTCGCCGAGAACGAGCCGAGCGCATCGACATGAACAACCGAGCACGTCGCCGAGAACGAGCCGAGCGCATCGGCATGAACAACCGAGCACGTCGCCGAGAACGAGCCGAGCGCATCGACATGAACAATCGAGCACGTCGCCGAGAACGAGCCGAGCGCATCGGCATGAACAACCGAGCACGTCGCTGAGAACGAGCCGAGCGCATCGACGATAATGAGCCGATAGACCTTGAGATGCAAAGGGAACGAGGCCGAACCGACATCCCCTAGAAGGACGCGAAAACGTGGGAAAACATGGGGAGACCACGTCTCCGCGTAAAGTTCGCGAAAGAGCGGACTGGGGTGACGAACAGGTCAAGGCGAGAAAGAGGAGATCAATATAAAAGGTAACGGTTAGATCCTTGCAAAGGTACGCACTCTATAACGAAAAACACTGGAACTATTTTTATGCCTAGCACCTGTGAGCACCTTTTTGATGACGAATATGATAATCTGACTTGAGCGTCGGAGGGGCGTCGCCGAAACGGCGCCTTCCTCAGCGTGTTTTTTGGTATTTCAGGTACTCTACAACGGTGACGGGGGCAAACGGCTGATCTAAGTGCCAACACGGGTGGGGAGTTTTTGGGACGCATCAATTGGCGCCGTCTGTGGGAACGTTTAGTTCTTCAAAATTACGATGCGTTCTGAGAAAATCTATCCACTTCGAACCGTGCCATTGTGGCGTCCCCGTCATCGTTGATAGAGCATTCCGCGAGACCACCGCCACGAAACGTCGGAATCTGCCATTGGGAACGAAAAATCAAACCCACGAGTGGTTACAAATCAGACCCGAGCGATTGAGTTCACGGCAACAACTCTCGGCTCATACGCCTCAGATGGACCATATATCTGAGGTCACCAACAGTCGACTGTCGAGCTTACAACAGCATATAGACCCACAACGGCTTTGCCGTCAGTGCCTTGAGGCCAACAACCTTCATCGTTGAAACCGGCCGCACGCGCCATAGTGCCGACCCGAGCAAGGATATTGCAGCCCGCCATGCCTCTGTTTAGGACTCCGCTGAAACTTCTAATGACAAGCGATCTGGGGCCAGAATCACACCAAACAGAGAAAGCCTAACTGCGCAACGCGACAAACCAAACGGATCGACGCATGACCTGCGAAACTGAAGGTACCTGTTACGTATCGTACGCGACTAATTTCTTTTTCCACGTAGCTCAGACTTTTCAGAGCCAAATCGCGGGCGACTCATTCGAAGAAATGAGAGGGACGATCGGCTTCCCATAAGTCATGATTTACGAATCTCGTGAGATGAAGCCACCACCCACGTTACCGACAAATCTGTAATTACTCGCCGCTTGGGACTCGGTTGTAAGTTTCATTAATATGTGGGGGTAGATCTAAAATTATAAAATTATGGGGACAGTTCTGTTATTTACGCCAGGGCCGGCTGCTGTGAGAATCGAAAATATGAGTCAACTTCACAGCAACACTTTCGGCTTGGAATATCATTTTTGCCTGATTTTTGTTATTGATGGGCCTTTCATTTTTTCTGGGCTGATGAAAATTTTTGTTCTTGAGCCCAAATACTGTGAATGCTTGAAACATTTTTTAGGCCTGTTGTCATGAATTTTATCGAACTGTTCAATTAACGGGTCGTAGACATAAGTACGAGCTTGCTCCGAAATAGGGTTGTAATTGCTGGGCTTTGATTCCTTGGTTTTAATGAGAGCGCCATGATTAATATGGGCCCGCAAGTATTTTTTGATGGGCATGAGGGTTGGAATAAAACTTTGAAAGATGTACGAGCAGAAGTTATTCTCGATGGAATGATATTTATGAGAGCCTAAGAGAATCAAAATGCACTTTCATGTTTTCTCGAGTTGATTTGAGTACAGGAATACATAAACCAACGAGATTAACAAACCTCGAAGAAGATCAGCCCTAAGACGTTGATGTGTTTCCTGTTACTTTTCCCCGCACTCGGACAACAGCTAGCGACAAAGTGCCCGCTAGTCGACAGCCCGACATCGGGACTTAGCCAGATTCGCCTTGAAGTGCTCTCTCCAAGACCACCTCGAGCAACCGAAGTCGAGACAACCATCAGATCTCCCCTACGACGATGTTGGTCGCGTGTGAGATTGCCGAGGGCAAAGTGCCGCCGATCCAAATGCAGAATCGGTCTGTAAGTTTTTTCACGTTTTTGAGTTCGGGAGAAAATAATCAGGTGATGGATTAATTATGTTAATTTGTTACGGAACACATATGTTAAAATCTGAATTTATGAGGTCAGAGGAGAAAGATACGAAACATTAAGTTACCGAGGTTTTATCGAGATTGGGCTATGCATGTTATTGATACGTCGGGCTAGGATATGAGTATTAGATTTATGTTTGACGGCCTCGAACATCTTGCATTTAAATCTCGTGAGAGCTACAAGGACTGATTGGGTTGTGAATATTTTTCGAATTATACCTATCTTGGAGCTTGAATGCTGAGGGACTAACCAAAAAGGTGAAGAAGATATATTTAACTCTCATGGTTGTCGGTGAGTTATATGAGTACAGGAATTCCCGTCGGTGACATTACGAGCATAGCGCACCGATGCTTTACACGATTTGATCGAACGACCCACCCTCGGCCTAACTCAGCAGCATTCTTACGGCAACCCCGGTCACCATCAAAGATCAGGATCGGACCGATTCTAATATGTGGCCTTGCCGAAGACAAATTCACTTCGCGAAGAATGGGAGAATAAGAACGAAAGAGAGGAAGCTGCGATTTTTGAAAGATCGGGATGAGCTCACAGCCCAATATCGCGGCTCCCACTGCCTTCGAGAACAGCCCTAAGATGAGGGAGAATCTGCTCAAATCGGCGAGGTCGTACGATTATAATACAGCCCTCGAGTTTCGCCCGCACAGCTCAGCTAAGGGATCCGAGGCGGTCCTTCGATTAGATTTTTTTCTGCGGGGCCGGGGCGATCATCATCGAAGATCAATACACGCCGATGACGGAGGATTCGATACGACACGCCGCAAAACTCGAAGATCAAAGTCACGTCACCGACATAAAATCCTAATCGGACTATCTCGAAGAATCAGACAGATCGACATAATCCGCTCCTCACCGAAGGTATCAACTATATAATGCTCATGTCTTTACTTTATCTTCTCAATGACGCAGGCCTCTCGAGAACGAATCGAGGGCGATACTTCGAAGAACCATGTAGATCGGTTGAAAATGAGGAAAACAAATAGAAGTCGAGACTTCCGAATGATTGAAACAAATGCACCATGAAGGCGACGATCGTGGCTATAGTTGTGACGAATATGGCTAATCCTCCCCTGAACAATGGTAGATTCGCCGTTGTTTGCGACTTCGAACCCGGTTGTAAGTTTTGTTAATTTACGTTCGTAAATATGAGATTATGTGGGATCGCCTCTGTCGTTTACATTAGTACTGACCATTGGAAGCATTGGAACATGCGGGTAAGATTCATAATTGACGAGGCTTTTTGGTTCCAGAATATTATTGATGTTAGAGTGTTACTATGGGACTGTGTTTCTTTCTGGGGACTCTGAAAATTATGTGGATCGATTATCACCTGGACTGCTCGACTGTGCTTAGGCTTGACATTCCAGGTGAAACTGTTGAACTTATTTGGAGTGAATTACTATCTGGGCTATTGATACATGTTGGGGTCGATTGTTATTCATACGTGACTCGGAATAGACAAAAGCCAATATTAATACTCATAATGATGTCTCGGGAATTGTTGACGATGTTTGCTATCTTGAATGCTGATATCTTGCTCGGGAATCATCGACTAGGTTATTTAGTGGTGAAGTGAATATTTTAAGTATTTTAAGTAGTTGACTAAGTCTGTTATTTCCTCTTGGGAGCTAAACGATATGAATTCTGAAAATCATGGTGTCTTGATGAAATAATTAGAAGAGATGAACTATTCTATTATTTGGGAATGGGTTGCATGAAATACGGAGTTCGGCCAGCACGCGTGTTATTTTTCTTTAGCTTATGTAACTTTTATTCGTTGCCGAGTGGCTGAAATTACACGGGGCTGTAGATGTTCTCTACCTTGATTACACTCTGTGGCTTGTCTGGGTTTCCATTGTATGGCTTCGATAAGTTAACATGAATGCTCGATTAGCAATAACATGTATGGACTTAATTGCACATTCACCGCTTTCTTTGAGGGGACGTGAGTGCAGGAATTCTCGAGATTACGCAGCCCACTCAGACCTAGTATGGCGCGCCCGAGGGATTGAACAGATTAGACGAACGCCACATCTGTACAAGCACGTGGGGAAGGTGCATTCGGACGGCAGGCCTCCTGAGCTCACAATTGTGGCGGGCATAAAAGTCCTCGGATGAGGCACGATCACCCGAGAGGGTGAATAAAATTGCCGAACGAAAACGAAGAAAAGTCCTCGGATGAGGCACGATCACCCGAGAGGGTGAATGGAATCTCCAAATCAAAATGAAGAAAAGTCCTCGGATGAGGCACGATCACCCGAAAGGGTGAAGAAAATCGCCGAACGAAAACGAAGAAAAGTCCTCGGATGAGGCACGATCACCCGAGAGGGTGAATGGAATCTCCAAATGAAAATGAAGAAAGTCCTCGGATGAGGCACGATCACCCGAAAGGATGAATAAAATCGCCGAACGAAGATGAAGAAAAGTCCTCGGATGAGGCACGATCCCCCGAGAGGGTGAATAAAATCGCCGAACGAAAATGAAGAAAAGTCCTCGGATGAGGCACGATCACCCGAAAGGGTGAAGAAAATCGCCGAACGAAAACGAAGAAAAGTCCTCGGATGAGGCACGATCACCCGAGAGGGTGAAGGGAATCTCCAAATGAAAATGAAGAAAGTCCTCGGATGAGGCACGATCACCCGAAAGGGTGAATAAAATCGCCGAACGAAGATGAAGAAAAGTCCTCGGATGAGGCACGATCACCCGAGAGGGTGAATAAAATCGCCGAACGAAAACGAAGAAAAGTCCTCGGATGAGGCACGATCACCCGAGAGGGTGAATGGAATCTCCAAATCAAAATGAAGAAAAGTCCTCGGATGAGGCACGATCACCCGAAAGGGTGAAGAAAATCGCCGAACGAAAACGAAGAAAAGTCCTCGGATGAGGCACGATCACCCGAGAGGGTGAATGGAATCTCCAATGAAAATGAAGAAAAGTCCTCGGATGAGGCCCGATCACCCGCAAGGGTGAATAAAATCTCCAAACGAAGTCGATCGAAAAAATAATAAAGTCCTCGGATGAGGCCCGATCACCCACGAGGGTGAAGAAAATCCCCGAACGAGACAAGACCCGAATTGAATTAGGGAGATAAATTACGCATTCGAGAAAAAGGCCCGGACAAGGCCCTAATTGAATTAGGGAGATGATTTATGCCTTCGAGAAAAAGTTCCGTACAAGACCCTAATTGAATTAGGGAGATGATTTACGCCTTCGGGATAAAGGCCCGACAAGACCTTGGATGAAACAAGGAAAACGATTTAGATTAAGCCCTCGATGAATGAGGCACGAAAATTCTTAAGTCCTCGACGAATGAGGCACGAAAATTCCTTAAGTTCGATGAATGAGGCACGAAAATTCTCAAGTCCTCGAGGAATTAGGCATGAAAACTCCTAAGCCCTTGAGAACGAGGTGAAATCCTTAAGTCCTCGACGAATGAGATGCGAAAATTCTTAAGTCCTCAATGAGTGAGGCAAAAAATCCCGAACTTCTCGATAAAGGGGGAGAAAGTCTTAAATTCTCAATGAATGAGGCGAAACTCGAACCTTCAGATGAACGAAAAATAGCATACGAACGAATTAAATTGCTTAGGTACACGCTCGAGTAAACCCGATCGAGTAACAAGAGGTCAAAGGTCCAAGAGCATGCCACGACAAAAACCTTTGCGAGACAAGAGTCTTTTCTCTCCACACTCGAATATTTTACATACCACGTCCAAAACTCACTACACTCTTTTTGGACTATTTTTGGGGGGGACTATTGTTGCCCTCGGGTTTTACCCGTAAAATATTCGCGGGTAGAAAAGACGTTGCTAATAAGAGCGGGAAGATATTTTCCCTCGAAAACATCCCCCGGGAAAAGAACGTGCTCGGGAACTAACTTGGAGGAGGAAGAGTGAGTCCACCACCTTAAGCTAATGCCCGAGGACGGCACTGTTAAGAGTGTACTCCCGAGCATAGTCCCGAGTGGGGCATAAATCTGTTCGGCCCGTTGCTAGTAGGTTCTTGGACATAGGACAATAATCACCTAAGCACGTCATGGTCTTTATCGACGAACAGGGAGTAAGAACATGGGAAATGGACAACATGCGTGAGAGTAAGCCAACGTGGACAAAAGTCAAGTCATCATCGTTATGAACTACTAATCATGGACATTAGTGGTTGGTTACAGAGAGCCCACTAGCCTCAATCGTGTGATCTTTGACACATGGTGTAATATATAAATAATCTTGAGGAAATGCAAAAGGGGGGACGCTGGAGTACCATCACAGCACTTTCTTTTGATACTCGATGATAATAATACACGCGAAAAGAGAAAATCAGAGGCGAACCGAGCACGTCGCCGAGAACGAGCCGAGCGCATCGACATGAACAACCGAGCACGTCGCCGAGAACGAGCCGAGCGCATCGGCATGAACAACCGAGCACGTCGCCGAGAACGAGCCGAGCGCATCGACATGAACAATCGAGCACGTCGCCGAGAACGAGCCGAGCGCATCGGCATGAACAACCGAGCACGTCGCTGAGAACGAGCCGAGCGCATCGACGATAATGAGCCGATAGACCTTGAGATGCAAAGGGAACGAGGCCGAACCGACATCCCCTAGAAGGACGCGAAAACGTGGGAAAACATGGGGAGACCACGTCTCCGCGTAAAGTTCGCGAAAGAGCGGACTGGGGTGACGAACAGGTCAAGGCGAGAAAGAGGAGATCAATATAAAAGGTAACGGTTAGATCCTTGCAAAGGTACGCACTCTATAACGAAAAACACTGGAACTATTTTTATGCCTAGCACCTGTGAGCACCTTTTTGATGACGAATATGATAATCTGACTTGAGCGTCGGAGGGGCGTCGCCGAAACGGCGCCTTCCTCAGCGTGTTTTTTGGTATTTCAGGTACTCTACAACGGTGACGGGGGCAAACGGCTGATCTAAGTGCCAACACGGGTGGGGAGTTTTTGGGACGCATCAGACCCCTTATAATGCTCGATTACTTCATTTCTTTCTCATAATCAAAACAGGGTACGATCAACAAAGACGGGTCGACGAAACAATGTGATTCGTACAAACAAAAAAGTCTCCTTGTTTGCATCATCAATGCCGAATGTTTAATCATCAGTTGATAAAATAGTGCTCATCGCTTGTATTGTATCCTCACACCGATTTGGAAACGTCGCTGTTTTTTGTCGTTTAGTGGGAACCAATTCTTTATTAGCATTCTTTTGCTAAATGACAAATGGCAGTCATCCTACTACTATATTGCACTCCTTGTTTTTTATTTGACATTGTAACAAGTGTGAAATATTTGAGGAAAAAGATTAATTGTAAAGACAAAGGCAATGTCTATACTCTTTTATTAAGCGCAAGGCTTTGAGTAAATTGTAAAATTGTAGTATGCCAATTTTGATTAATTAAAAAAGTAATATTAAAATAATAAAAACCACCCACTATATTTCTTATTGTACATTTTATTTTTACCCCTCTATTTCTAGTATATTTATATATGTTGTATAACATACGTATTTAGTGTGAAAAATACTAGTTCATGTTAATGTATTGACCCACTAATGTTTGGACTGGACCTATATCACGTGACAATGAACTATAGTGTATTTATGGGTATTTTATGATCGACTTTGGAATTGAAATTTTAACGAATACGAATATTTACCATTTTTACATGTCCAAACTGGTATAGTGTCAGTTTCCAAAATAGACAATGGACGCGTCATAAAAGCCAATATTCGCTTATATATTGTATATGTGTAGTTTCCAAAAAGGGGTTATTTTATGTAAGTCATAAGAAGGAAAGAGGAAAAACTGATTAATTGGACAAGGAAATGGTTTACAATAAATACAGCAAGCTATTCACTCACAAGTCGTCATCAACCATTACAATCATTCATCAAATGCCCAATTGACACGAAGCGCGCGTTATATACACGCGACACACAGCGCATCTAATTGTCATCAAAACGGCGGCCTCACACCACCCCAAAACCCCTCGCCGCCGCCGGCCATAATCTGATGATTCAAATTACCACTGCTCAGCATCGCATGGAACAAATTATTACCATTAGCTCCATCACTATTCACGTCATTACTGTTCTGATCACCGCCGCCGTCCAAACCACTCCCCTTCACCTCCTTCCCGCCGGCCACATGCACGCCGCCGCCGCCGTCCTCTTCCAAAGGAAGCCTCTCGTACGCAGTGTTTCCAAAAGACGCCGCCATGACAATCACCGGGCCATCAGCCACCAGGGGACCCACAACCGCTCCGCCGACCACTTGTCCCCGCCCTCCAGCGAGGTAAACCGTCAGCCCTGAAGCCGACGCCGGCGCCGGAGCTGGTAAAAAGCTCCCGGAGAGAGAAAGAATCTCGAACCTTCCACGGAGCGTCACGACAGAATTCGCCGGAGAGGTGGGCTGACGCAGGGAGACGTCTGCCACCGTCCCCGTGGCGCTGAGGACGCAGACGCCGCGCTGGCGCCTGGCGGCGTAGGAGGAGAGGCTTCCGTGGACGTCGGCGCCCGGCGAGATCTCCAACACGTGCGAGCGGAGAGAGGTGGCGCCGTCTCTGGCGATTACGATTGGGGTTTGGGCTTGTTCTTGGATCCCGCCGGACGTCCACGTGGACGGCGGTTCGACGACGGTGGCGTGATTTCGGTGGTTGGTTCTTCTAGTTCGGACTTCTTCTTCTTCTTCAGGATTTGGGTTTCGACGTCGTCGGCGTTAAGGTCGTCGATGGTGGTGGCGTTTTCGGCCGTATGTGGATGGAACTGGTGGTGGAGCTGGAGATCTCCGGCGAGGAACGGTGGTGGTAGACGGCGGTTGTAAGCTAGGTAGTCCATATAACTTCGTTTTCCTCCTTTAATTCTTGGATTAACAACCCAAGTACTTGAGATGCAAGATTTTCTTGATGTATCTGGCGAGGTTTTAGAGAGAGAGAGAGAGAGAGAGAGAGAGAGAGAGTTGTTATGAATGAATATGAGATTGGTATTACCGTATATATGTCGATGAGGGCTTAGTTTTAGGTCAATGCATAATATTGGTTTGTAGCGGTACTAACCAATTTAAGCGTCATAATAAACTGAACAAAGCTATTAGACTTTTAATCGATCATTTGATATTATAAATAAATATGTTTTTTTCTACTGTGCGATTTGAACACAAATTCAAACTCGATTGCTTGTACAAATGTCATTTATAGAATTCCTAGCTTGAGAGATAATAATCTCAGCGTCATTATAATTGAAGCCATTATTGATGTCGAGGGTTATTAGTAGATATACTTGCAACAACTGACTTTCTTATCTAAAGTCTTCATGTTCATGCATCAAGTCCAATATCAAGATGATTATTATTAATACAAAGCAACTTGTTGAATGAAAAATTCCAAGTTCGTTTTACTTCGCTCATTGGTGTCATAATTTTCGTGGAATTAATGGCACGAGGTATGGAAAATGGCGTTGGTTTGTAGATTGAATGCAGAAAACGACACGGCGTAGGTGACGACAAAGAAATATATGTGAGATGAAAATGATATTCATAATTTCATTGCACTATGTGGACCATAGGAAAATTGTAATGAGATGAGACACAACAGACCCCAACACACACACACACACACACACACACACATATAATGTACATATTTGATTTTTATTATTATAGACATTCTTCATGTGACGTGAATCACGCATTTGGATAAGAGCAAGTCAACAGTTATATTTAATTATTGGGTGGAATGGAAGTCCCCTCGGCCCTCCATGCTCTTTAATCACGTATGGTATATGTTTTTGTTTTTTTAATTATATATATCATATTGAGGAAATATCATCATCATTGTTTCTGAATCTTGAATTATTATTAGAGTTAATTATGATTCAGCCCCTATTCATGTTTAAAAATCGTGTTCAGCCCCTGTCAGAAAAAGCAATTAGTTTTAAGGACCCGATTTTTCATACCACTTCTTTGTTCTGTAGTACCACTTCTTTGTTATGCAATACCACATAATTGCTCTGCAGTACCACTTAATTGTTCTGCAGTACCACTTCATTTTTCTGCGGTAAAAATGAAGTGGTACTGCAGAACAAAAGAAGTGGTACTGCAGAGCAATTATGTGGTACTGCGGAACAAAGAAGTGGTACTACAGAACAAAGAAGTGGTACCACAGACCGATGAAGTGGTATGAAAAATCGGGTCCTTAAAACTAATTGCTTTTTCTGACAGGGGCTGAACATAGGGGTGTTCATTCGGTAATAACCGAACCGAACCGAACCGAACTTTCGGTTAACCGAAAGTTCGGTTCGAGAATTTCATAAACCGAAAACCGAACTGAAACAATTCGGTTCGGTTTCGGTTTTTACCGAATTTTTTTCGGTTCGGTTCGGTTAACCGACCAAAAAACCGAATTTTTAATAAAAAAAAATAAAAAAACAATAATATTAATATGATTTTAATTATATATTTTTATTATCATATTTTTATTTGTATAAAATTTTCATTTACCCCATATTTTCGATATTTTAGTAAATATATTAATTTTATTTATATTATAAACATATATTATCATATATATATTTGAATAAATTTATGATTTACCTAATATTTTCCATATTTATTAAATATGGTGGGTATATTATTAATTTATTAAATAAGACATACATAAAAATATATCATTATATTTTTATATAATAATATATATGTATTAAAATAAAATAAAAAAGAATTCGGTTATTCGGTTCGGTTCGGTTTACCAAGGTAGAAAACCGAAACCGAACCGAATTTTTTTCGGTTATCAAAATACAAACCGAAAACCGAACCGAAACTCTTCGGTTCGGTATTCGGTACGAACCGAAACTTCGGTTTCGGTTCGGTTCGGTCGGTTAACCGACATTTGAACACCCCTAGCTGAACACGATTTTTAAAGTTGAATGGGGCTGAATTGTAAAGGTCCCTTATTATTAACAAGCATTAGCTGGTGGTTGGTTGGTTGGCAGAGTCAAAGGTTACCATTGGAACGACAAGCCACGAGGAATGGGCGTGGGTCGATATTTTTTCATCCAAATAGAAAAAAATATTTGGACATAAATGTATTAATATGTGTGTAAATATAATTTGGGAACTTGTAGAAGAAAAGAACATGATATAATTTCGATCCGAGGGTTTTGCTTCTAAAGTTAGGAAATTCCGAAAGAACAATAATGTTATTTAATTTGATACATGCATCTACATTACATAGATAAATTATGTCAAAACGCCGAACACTGCATTTATGATTGGGACACCATAATAAATAGGTGGAGAGATGGTCAACCATTTACCCCAACCACATCTAATTTGTTTAGTAAAAAGGGAGTAATAATATTAAAATAGATTTGCACAATTATGTGGTTGCTATTGTTCTTCAAATCATTGGCTTCAACTAATATATATATTCACGGAATCGCAAATCGCAATCACTGTACTTTATTTTTATAGTACAACATATACTTTAGATCGAGATTCAGTTGTTCTTCTTGTCCAATTTTTTTACAAACATAAATTGAGTATATGGTACGTTAACTTTCCACTTATGGAAAATATCATAATTCAACCTATTGTTGTTATTTTACTATATGTCATCATTCATAGCGACTAGCGTGTTCAACATGTGCTCTATTATATTTTGGTCAACACTGTCACGCGTTCTTATATTTAATTATAATCTATATTTAAAATACGAGCTGATCAGTATTCTTTAAAAAAAAAAAAACTATGCAATTTTCACGGTCGATATCAACTTATCAACTAAAAATTACGGCACCAAGTAATTATTTATTGCTTTCAAGAACTCAATAGTGGGTGGGGTTTTCAAGTACGACAATATGCATCAGATCATGAAAAGGAAAGCTACGATTATCTCATTTGCGACAACCTTTGATTGTAATAATGCTTATCTCAATCAAAGATATATAATGGACTCATCTATCAATCTCCCCATTTAAATACATAAGCAGTTGTCTTCACCTAGATAGTCTAATTAATATGGACTCCATTACCATTAGTGTTACTTTCATGTCATTTGGAAATCTTATGAAAACGCACATGCATGTTTTTTGTAAGAAATGAATGGGTTTTACAGTTAATACAAATTGGGTTAACTAGTTAATCAGATTGGAAAGTACGTCGTTAATTGGATAATGGGAATATAATAATAAAAAATTAAAAAAAAAAACGACCAAAATTAAGGTCTTCACGTGAATTGATGTTGATCGATTTGGAATCTCTTCAATCAAAGAGATGATCGATGCTCTGTAATTTCGACTTAATGGTCAACATCGACGGCAAGTGCTTGTAAGCAATGTGTGCGTGGGTCTCGAACTCCCACGTTCATTGACTCATGGCTAGCTTCTCATGTTAGTCTGAATCAGGTATGTCCTCGCAGAATATTATCTCGCATCCTAATTCTACTCTCCCGCTCCCAGTTATTGTCACAAATGTTTCACAAGGTGACCCAACACCATCCTCTGACGATATTATTGATGAAGCCACATCTGAATCCGGTGACTCCCTAGCACTTGATCTAACAACACCTTCAGACGTGCATGCATCCGATTCCACTACTATATTGCCTCAGCCGCAACCCAACCCTCCACCTGTCCAGCATTATATGACGACTCGCTCTCATCATGGTATTGTTAAATCAAACCCTAATATACATTGAACGTTGTTGTTTCTAACAGGGTACCTCGTGAATCCAAGACAGTTAAATCAGCGCTATCACATTCGGGATGGAAAGCTGCCATGCTTGACGAACTTACAGCCCATCATCAAATAAAACATGGAGACTCGTTCCACGAACATTAGACATGCATGTGATTGGATCAAATGGGTCTTTAAGACTAAACTGCGACATGATGGTACTCTGGATCGCCTCAAAGCTCGCCTAGTGACAAAAGGTTACCATCAAATTAATGGGCTTGATTATACAGAAACGTTTTCACCTATCATCCGTCCAGGTACAATTCGCCTAGTTTTAACTGTTGCTCTTGTCAAACACTGGCCAATCCGACAATTAGATGTTGAAAATGCATTTTTACATGGTTATATCAATGAAGATATTTACATGGAACAACCGCCAGGTATGTCTGATTCTCAATTTCCAAATTATGTTTGCAAACTTGAACGTGCTTTATATGGACTTAAACAGGCACCTCTGCTTGGTTCCATAGGGCTCAGTAAATTTTTGCTTTCTTGTGGTTTCTTTTGTAGTCTCGCCGATCCTTCTCTTTTTATATATCATTCTACTAAAGGCGTTATTGTCTTATTGTTATACGTTGATGATATGCTTCTTACAGGATCTTCTGATGACATTGCCACTTCTTTTATTAGAACATTAAACTATGAATTCTCGATGAAGGACCTTGGACCAGTTCATCACTTTCTAGAAGTTGAGATATCTTCCACGTCTAATGGATTGCATCTTTCTCAATCACACTATGCGCTTACCATCCTGGAGCGATCCCACATGTTAGAATGTAAGCCCATGCCAACTCCGTTTCAACCCTCGACTGATGCGCCTCATCTCGAAGATCCCAGCCATTATCGTGGAATCGTGGGAGCACTTCAGTATTTGACTCTCACGCGTCCAGATTTGTATTACTGTGTTAACTATGTCTCTCAGTTTATGCATGCACCGAGATCGCTCACATGAAACTAGTCCATCGTATCCTTCGCTACCTAAAGGGCACGATCTTCACTGGTTTACATCTCACTTCTACAACTACTCTCACATTGTCAGCTTTCTCTGATGCTGATTGGGTAGGATGTCCCACGACACGATGCTCGACTACTGGCTATTGCACATGTCTCGGCTCGAATATTATTTCTTGGTGTGCTAAGAAGCAACATACTATCTCGCGCTCCAGTACCGAAGCAGAATAACGTGCTATGGCTAATACAGCAGCCGAGCTTACCTGGCTTACCTACATTCTCAATGATCTTCGCATCCCCGTTCAACAGCCACCAACGATCTATTGTGACAATATCAGTGCTTTATACATGACAGTCAATCCAGTCTTTCATGCACGCAGTAAACACATCGAACTGGACTACCATTTTGTACGTGAACGTGTTGCTATTGGGCTACTTGTTACTAAACATATTCCTTTGACGGATCAAATTGCCGACCTCTTCACCAAATCTGTCTCGAAAGCTACACTGGCTTCGTTTTGCCCCAAACTGTGCCTTCAACCTCGGCTCAGTTTGGAGGGTATTGGCAATATAGTATCAAGTGGATGACCTAGGAGTAATAAGGCGAATCTCACTAATTATGGAGAAATAAGGCGATGATATCAATCAGAAGATTTAGTCAAAGGTTATGGATGGTATCAAGGATCTCAAATAGTAATATATTCTCTTACATATGGTAGTCTGGTCAATAAAGGAAAAGATATCTCTATATTTAGTGCTCATTATTATGATTGATTGTGATTGATACTGCTACGATGTACTCTATATATATGTTCATCACTTGTAATAGTCCCAAGCCATCAGTCAATAAAATATTCATTAGTCTTTTCTCAGCTTCAGTTTTTCTCTAGCAATATGTAATTAAATTGCATCGTTTCTACGGTATCGTAGTATTTTGATTTCATATATATTGGCAGATGTACTTAAGGTTAAGAGTATAGTGCATGATGAAGAACACAACAAATTATACTAGTATATACACTTACATAAGTACTATATTAAAACCTGTCAACGTGTACGCAAGCATGTAATGCAGTAATATGAAGATTCGCACTATATTTGGCAAAATCAATATTCTGAAGAACTGATCTTATTTATTTTACATAGAAGTGAAAAGAAGTATAGAGATGCCGAAATTAAGACTCGGCCCATAGAAATCCTTTATCATATTTTATTCGCCCATATTTTGTCCTTCGACTTGGCCCATTTTATGAAACTTAGAACATGGCCAAAATTTGCTATTCATGAATCATGACCACCGTTTGAGTATCTAATAGATTACTATTAGTAAGAAGAACAAGTCATCCTTTTCGAATTAAAAGTTGCATTTAGGAGTCCCAAAATAGCAGTACATCACATCATAAAAAGAAAAAAACCAAAACGAAATTAATATAAATTATATTCAAGATTGATCGTTCCATATCCAATCCCTAACTTGCTCGACTAAAATCCCAGAGATGAACAAAAAAAAAAACGACGCTTGCTTATTACTTCGAATGGGGTGGCAAAGCTGAAGATGATATCGAAGTCTGATTCCTATTCAAAAGCTCGGCTAGCTCATGAAGATCCCCACCACCACCACCGCCGCTGCTTGAAGCAGGCAAACCCATCTCGCCGGCGGCGTTGATGGTGGCGGCGGCGGCGGTGGAGAATGGGTGGCGAGGACGCCGATGCACTGTCCACGGCGGAGGGTTAACATGGATGGGGTCGAACAGTGTTGAGAGGTCAAATGATGTAGGAACTGATGATGATGAGTTTGTCGTCAATGGTATTACTGTATTAGGAACTGTTGGTAAGTCTTGAATAGTTAGGGTTGGTGGGAAGTGAAGCGGCTGAGGCTGTGGTGGCGCCGGCGGCGGCTCCATGGCGGCGAGGTGGGCTTGAAGGTAGGCTAGTTCGGCTTGAAGGTTCACAACCTATGTCAGGAAAAAATATGATGAGAAAACCTAAGGAAAGTCTGTAATAATATGGATTACAGAAAACATATCTTATTAGTAATAGTTGTAGCAAGAGCAACCATGCTCGCGATGACCTCATTTATGTTTTTTTTTCTTTTCTCGTCAAGCGTTACAAAACAATAAAGGACAGTTTCCTTAATAGCAGCAATATCTTAAGGACTGTTGCAATAAAAGAACATATCGAGGAAAGGCACAGAAGAGCACACAGATACTGTAGTAAATACATAAAAGTCCAGAATAGCATCGTATAATAGTTAATCAGTCAGAGTTAGGTTTCTTGATTTCAGCAAAAGCATAGCTGTTCCCTCGTTACAACACATCATCGTCCATACTTTACCTCCAAAGGATTTTCTAATGTATATATCAAAATCATATCTTTCTCCTCTACTGAAAAAAAATAAAAAAATCGGTTATTCAAAGCTCGATGACGAGTGGAGTCAAAGTGAATTTACGTTTTCTTGAAACTTATAGTAAGTAAAACCTCAGATCCCAATTCATCCCCATTAAAACTTTGTTGATGTTTCCGATGCTCGATGAGGTACTACTATGGAATGCTTTTGTCTATCAATTCACACGTGTCAATCAAATGCTGAAATCGTTCTTTCTCACTGTCAGAGATTAAGATTTGTCCCTATCTTGAGAAAGAAAGCAAAAAAAGGAATGGGCTTTGCTTCAAAGGGTCGATCTAAGCAAGCAAATTAAGTAACTTGGTAGAAATCTAATAGTCTAACATCTATCTTGTCAAAAGAAGCAAACTAACCAGACAACGTTTGTAAAAACAAAGAATGTAAGATGAAGAAAAGACTCGTCTTTATTACTTATTACCTGCTGCTGAAGAGCAAAGAGATGAGCCACGCACCCATAGACTGGGTCTCTGAGCCTTGCGTGAGCCTCATAGCAAATAGTAACCACTGCATCGAGCCGTTTATGGATGGGAATGTTCGATAAAAGCTTCGAAACATTGCTCGCCCCAAAAACCTTGTGAACCGCCGCAAAGTGGCCTGAACCTTGGTCGGAGTCGAAGTAGGGCGCAAATATGCAGCCAGCCACGCACTTTCTCCTCAGAAACTTGCACGCCCCACATGGCCCACCGCCTCCTCCACCGCCGGCGCCTCCACTCCCGCCGGAATTACTCCCTCCCCCGGCGGCGGCGGAGCTGCTACTGCTTGGGATGGTACTCGTCATGTCGTCAGCGAAATTGCATGAAGGAAAAGGCTTGTGATGATCATTTATTGCCACAAGGGTTTTCTTGGGAAGTGTTTGTTGAGCGAGAGAGAGAGAGAGAGAGACTATCGATGGCTACTGTGGGGGATTTAAATGGTGGATTTTTTGGCTTTAGGGTTTGGAGATTAAGATGGTTAATAATTTAATTATTTCTTGTGTCGTGAGAAAGATGAATTGGGCTCTGATATTAAACACTAAAGTGAATACTTTGAAGCCACGCGATGAAGCAAACGCCACATATAGCTGCTTGCGTGAAGCAAACATGCGATAAGCAACCTTCCTTTGTAAATTAAAACTACGTATTATATTCTATGTGTTGTGTATAACTCGTGACGAATGTTTTGGCTTAACGAAAACTTATGATCATCATTATCGTTTTTTCCCCGTGGATTTTGCCGAAAGGTTGTACGTATTTGAGTGCATAGAGAGAAATTAAAAAGAAAAAATTGAGAAAATTATCGAGGTCAATCCGTGTATTGTTCTTCTCTACTCTACCTCTATGATGGGCTTTTCTTTATATGTAAAACGACATCTTTGCCTTATTCGGAGTATTTATACATCACGTGTTACGAATCAAGGACATCATTAACAAATAATACGTGCTTGGTCCGTATCTTAGGTTTTCTTTAAGTTTCCCAGTAGATCGATCTTTGAAGTTGAAACAAGTAGGGCCCGGAAATTAATATTATTTGATTTTCCTTTGAGGTGTAACTATCTATTTGTGGTTGTCATCATCATTAACAACTTTTTTATGCTTTAGGAAGGGTTTGCTGTTTTTATCACCCAACATAACATATATATAAATTTAAAGAAGGTGAAAGAAAGAAAATAGCGACTACCCAACTTCCAACTCGTATTTCTTTTTCTTTTTATGGCAAGGCGATTGTGTATGACAATCACAATATCGAGTGAAACTTAAATCTTATTACAAGTGACTGTAATTGCAATATTTCTATTATGCCGTCATATTTCGTATGATCTTAGTTTTTACCATTCGCATACTTCAAGGATCCATGATACAGCTTCTAGATAAAATCCAATCCATGACCCCGTGGAAGTTTTTTCAAGAAATTATTTATTTACGACAATATTGACAATGTAAACTCTAACCTAATGTAGGATGTATATTTATTTTGCAACTAGCTTGCTATAGAAAACGGTGAGGGGAACTATTCCGAGCATATAAACGAGGTTGTAGTAAACTTACACCTAGTCGAATTAGGTTTTGCAACGACAAATAGTCGATGATCTTTCGAGCGAAATCGACGAATAAATGGTCGTTTTCGACGACCTTTTATGAACTGCCAAACGTTCGTTCGCTTTTCGTTCTCCTAAATGTTCGAAGATACGCAGTCGTGCGAACGAATTGAGATCAAACGGGTAATCTCTAACTATTGGAGCTTTACGTCTATACCTTTGCTCATTCTTTACCTTTTATTTGTTATTTGTCATCGTATAAAATAACTTTTGAACTTATATGGCACCTCCATATTTATGTTTCAAAAAATTTGAGAACTCCATTACAATACAACTGTAATTCGACTGATGTCGATTTTATGCAATGAAGATCTTTTCTTTAGGGAAGGCGAATAATGCTAATAGTCGTACATTTGGAATAACGTTGCTATTTTATGATCATAGAGAGGAGTTGAAACACGAATATTAGGTACGTAATAGAAACGTTCCTTCGGAATTATGAAAATAAGTTTTCGCTTAAGTAGTTTTTTACACTAAACGTCATGAAAAATGTTATTTTATGTATAATGTGCCTGAACTAGAAAAATGACAAAAAAAAATGATTTTTTATTATTATTATTTTTTTCGAAAAAAGGAACTGACAGATGGTCAAATAAGGCAAAACATGGACAATGTCTTTCTGCAGCTTGGACTGCCACGTGGGATTTTGATGATGTCATTCGTAACTGAAGGAGACAATGATTACCTCAGCAATCATGTGGACTCCACGAACACCATTAATTTGCAATTTTTTTCTAAAAAAAATATTCTTTATGGGGAAAAAAAACCTTAGTTCTTTGGGAACTACTTAACTTCAATATATATATTCACATATTTAGACAAGAAGATAAACAAACCTTCGTGCTGTGCCTAGGCCCATGTCGTCGAGTCCTTAGAATAGTAAGATGAGTAAATAAATAAACAACTAAATAGTAAAAATGGCCAAATGGATTTAATAAAGAAAGTAACACTAACAGTACGTAACGGCGCCTATATATACATAAATTATATATATATATATATACACACACACACACAATACAAGTCACCGCGCCGCCCGGTTTATGTCTAAAGCGTGTGATGTGAAGATGAAGCAATCGAAAATATTGATTATTAATATTGGGGCATAATATTTTGTGTCCCATTAATAATATAATAAATAAACATCGACTTTTTACGTTTCGCAATAACATTTGGGGTCAAATTAATTGTTTTTGGGGTGATAATGTAGGCGAGTCTAGTATGCATTCCATAACATTACCTTTGGAGAAATCTCGTTCGAACACACGATTTAGTCGTCACTGATCAACTAACTATTCCACACTATAATGGATTCTTGTCGACCTATGATTTCGCACTCGTGTGGTCAAAAAACTACTTAATTATTTGTACCAAATCCTCACAAATGTACGAAATTAAATTATTCTTATTTTTTTTCGAATGAGATGTTTAAATTATCCGTGCTATCTTATTATTGGGATAGTCGATGTGGTCTGCAATTTAAATTAATGTTAAATAATTAATTAAATAGAAAGAAAACTATTCACTCCATGACATTTTATTTTTTCAATTTGCCCTTCTATTTTAGGAGTAGTTAATAAGTATTTGTGAATTAATTAACATATGTATCGCATGCATTTGAGTGAGCAAAAAATACTAGTATTATTAATTATGTTGCGCAAAAGCTTAAGAATTGAAGAATTTGATGTTAATTTAGTTTAAATCAGTTTGGAGTTTGGACCATGACTAAAGATAGGTACTTTTAGTGACGAGGAAGTGGAATAGGTTTGGAAAATAAGTAAGTGACTAGAAATATCTTAAGTTCGTAACGAAGCTTATTGCACCTCATCCTCAGGAAATATTCCTACCACCCTCGCAATATACTACTTCCTGACTTCCCCTGATTCAATCTGCAATAAATAGAATACAAATTTACTAATGCTTGTCAAGATAGGTTCTCCCAATTCGAAAAAAAAAAAGATTTAACTACATTTGGAATAAATCACCCAGGAATTCTCTATGGGCAAGTTTAATTTAAGTTAATATTTTTTTTAAAGTTGCATGGTTGATTGAAATGTGATAATATAGTTGAGGTGGGCCAAGCCCACGGTCAACAAGATAGCTTTGATAAACGAGACCATTTACTGTGGGCTTTGGCTGGGCCCAGTCGTAGACTACTAGCTTCATTAATTAATTTCCAGACCGTTGATTCAGGGAAACAATTAGTACTTTTTTGCATAGCATACGTACGTGCTTAAAATATAATTATATTAAAATTATTTTCAATCTGAAATTATAATTTTTAGTGTTCAAGATGAAATTAAAAAACTTAGTTGTAGAGGCATAAGTATAGTTAAATAAAAAATTAGGAGTGATATGAAAATACTTAATTAATTAAATTACAAATGATGAACTAAATTGCAAATAAGTTACACACCAAATTGTGGCAGTTTATATCCACCACAAATCAATTATATAATAGTGTAGATTATTAATCTGTAATTAAATAAACGCAAGTATGGATATATATATATATATGGTAATTCTATTGGCACCAACTTTTCTTTTTTTCTATTTGCACCCCTAATAATGAAAGTAAGTTATTAAATACTTTTATTTTTTACGGTTTGCTAATTATATTAATTATTTTATCTAACTTTCCATGAAAGAGAATTTAATTATCCTATTATCTATTTTTATATTTGGAAAGTGGCTGAGAAAAAAAGAAAACGTGTGCTCATGGACTAAATTCTGGCTTTCATCTTGGAAATGATATATCGACATGATCATTATGGTAATTGGTATACAATTGATTAAAACTCTAATGAATAATATATTATACTAGTTACCGGGCATACTCGATGTGTGTGCAACCCAAGTAAAAATAACTTTAATTTAACATAAAAATGTTATTTAATGGGTCAAACTATTAGGTAAAAATAAGTTTAATAAATAACATATTATCGAGCTCTAATTAATTATTTCATTCATTTCTCAGGTTACATCTAACTTTTCTTACGATGTATGGGATTGCAGTTAATATTTAAGCATGAGGCAGTTAATCAACCAAACGTGGTTAGAGTGATTGATGGACCCATTGATCAACCAGTTATTTCGTGGGTTCATTATGGATTACTTTTCTTGATTGGTTTTTTACAAACTATTTGTTTCAAAAATGAATTTAAAATACAAATGGACGATCTTTAACCATTAACCCATTTTTAACTTTTTAACAATTATTAATTCTAGAAAATATATGATTGGTCATAATTGACAGGCCAAATCCATACACAATAGAGCAGTTTATAACAGCCACCGAAGCTTATTAAAATAGAAAAGATACAATTGATCTCCTTTAACTGAAGAAAATCTGTAATGTAGTAGTGTAATAGTGTTGTAGTAATGTGAAGGCTGATAATGTTTTTCTTTTTTCTTTTGGGCTTATTGATATGTCGTCTCAAACGACTCTTGTAGTCTTGTTTACACTATATATATATATATATATATATATATATATATATATATACTAGCGGAGTGTAGCCGCACGTTGTGCGGCGATGACGAAATTTCAGCCCGGGAAAGAAGGGTACAAAAGAAATGATAGAAACATGAAACACGAGAGAAAACCTATCCCTACATAAAACTGTAAAGATTTCAAAAGAAGCATAAAATTATAAGTCGGAGTTGGCCTTTAAAACATCTACGTACATCTGAAATAAGCCTGCCAATGTTGCATTGGAAAGGTAAAAATGCAACTTCACAACTTTTGACTCAACTTAATCAAAATACGAGGACAAAGCTCTCTTAGATATCTTCTAAAAATGACAAACAAGCATGAACATTGAAAACACAAAACGTATTAAAGACAAGAATGGGAACGCCACGCCGGGGCATTTTCCGACAAGCAACGTGCATTACCAAACATAAGCACACACCTTCTCCTCCACGAAATAGGCATCTATACAAATCAACGTCCCAAAATAACCTCTTTAGAATACTACAACTTACTTTTTAAATAACAGTTCCCCCTTCACCGGAATCGCTATCCTAGTCATTTACTACTTCCTTGTTGAATAAGCAGCATCTACCCTCATCCGCTTCTCATCTCAGTCAACTACCCGGGTCTTTTCTCGGTGCCTTCGAGCCTGTTGTTTATGCTCGCGAGTTTTGTTCTACGCTCCTCTGTCTCTGTTCTTACAAGAAGAAGAAACAGAGTTAGAACGACATAGACAGAGCACTTTAATGATTCCCTGCAGAAGAAACAGAGGAAAACAGAAAATGCAATTTCTTCATATAAAAAACTTCAACATTAAAGGACAAAGAATACAGGAAAACCAAGCCAAGAAAGAATACATATCAAAATTTCAGCACCACGAGCGACCCAAAAACATTAGAAGATGGACTACAAACAAGGATAACCAAACATATACATAATCAATAAGTAGTATATGAACAGACAAATGGATCCAAAAATACAGAAGGGATTTCGTTGCTTTCATGAATGCACCTTCAAATTTAAAGCACAAATGTCATCACCTTTGCTAAAGTTATCATTTTCTTTTGTTGCTCAGGTGACGAAATCAATTTCTAATTAGATCAGCCATCCTTTCAATATGAGGACGTCACTTCGTCTCATTTTCCTTGCTCTTTTTCTAACCAAATAGCATAAGCAATATCTTGAAGAGCTAAAGCTTATACAAATCTGAGTGTCGCAGCCCGTGGAGGTCTCCATTACCTGTGAGCGGAGGGAGTTTGCGCTGTCTCGGGAGTTCTTGTCGGGTGGTCGTCGGCTCCAGCTCGGACTCCAGGATTAGGCTGTTGTTGTTGGGGTTAGGATCTTCGCCATGGATTGCATTTTCGGGCGTCTGTGGGTGGAATTGGTGGTGGAGGTGGAAGTGCCTGGTGAGGAACAACGGTGGTAGAGGGTTTTATCACCACCGTCTCTCCACATGGTATGTTTCTTGGGAACACAATACAATATACTTGGGTCAGAACCTATCAATAAACCACTAACTTCGTCTGCTAACGAAGTAGCACTCATTCCCAATTTAATATAATTTCTTGACATATCCATGGATAATCACTACAATTGATTCAAGAGCTGAGAATATAGTTGTGTATGAAGTAGTGCTAAATCACATGAATTCATTCGTCATCAATTTATATTGCGGCTAAAATCAGCTAAAAAAAACATGACTTTTTTTAAATCTCAAATCATCAACCAAGAGCATAAAATCCCCAAAAATACATACCACGAGCAAACCCCAAGTCAAAGAAAAACTATTTCAAAAAGGGGTTAGCCTAAAAGAATTATAATCAAGCGTGCCTGATTTACATGATCTCTTGACTGTCGGCGCGTACAGTGTAAACCAAGGTCCGCCAGCTACGTCCAGTTGCGCCTTCACGTCGGCAAAGGCCTCCGCGGACGCCTCATCCGAGGCCCAACGGTTTTGGGCGAAGGCATCGGCTGCGCGTCACTTCACCTACTCCGTCGCGTGTGGTTCTCGAATTCGCCAGCGGTACTGAGAGAAGAATGGAACAGCAAAAGCACTTGCTCACGCAGTATAATTACGGTATTGCCCTTTCAATATAACATCATTACAATTTTAGTAGACATGACCGGCTACCTGTGGGAAACTGGCTGATAGCCAGTGGATTCCCTCTTAGTATATAGTAATAGATATATATTTACAAATAATTAAAAAAAAGGACCTAAATTCGACCTTCGTGGGACACACCGAGGTGAAAGGAATCCTTCCTAAAGTACTAAGCTGCTCTTTTATTCTCTTCATCGTTTCCTTTTCTTCCCCAATTGAAAGAAAGCTCAGCACCTATTCAAACTTTTGATGATGAAATCTTAGTCCCATGTTATTGTTGTCGATTCGCTGGTGTTTGTAGTTTTTTGCCCTACAAAAATGAACGAAAACAGTCCAAATAAGATCGAAGAGGACCTCTTCAATTCCAATTTCTTGAACCCTCACCACGGCGCCCAATCCCAGCCCCAGCTTGACGACGACGCCTTCTACCTCTTCGAAGACGATGACGTCAGCCACACCTCATCCGACGCCGAGCAGCAGCAGCAGCATCAGCACAATCGTCCCCTGAACGACGCCGCCCTTCTGCCCGATCAATCGAACCCTAATTTCTTCAAGCCAGCCGGCGGTTTTCCCCCAATCCATGTCAGCCCCGACCCGCACATCTCCTCCCAATTCTACACCTTCACGAAGCAGTCCCACGCGCTCATGATCCAAACCCTAATCGAAGGGCGACTGGCGACCTCCGACGAGATCAAAGCCGCGACCTTGCCGTCGGTGCTCTCCAGCTGGAGATCGGTGTGGAAGGATCGGAACGAGGACACCGCTTACGTCACTGCTTGGAAGCGAATTCAGGACAAGCTCACGATCGTGCAAGTGTCTCCGTCTCAATCCTCCGCCTTGAATCTAGACGGCAACCTCCTCGGTAATAATTTACTCTGCTTCAAGAACAACCTGAATCAGTTCGTCTCCCACGTGGATCAGTGGCAGGACATAGTGATGTCTTTTCACAGCGACGCTGACTTCAAGCACCTAGGGTTGAGAGAAACCGTGGAGAGGATAAAGCAGGTTTGGACCGTTGGAGCAAAATTTTATGGGATTCCTGAGAGTTATGTCAGAACCTGCGTAGATGCCTGTAGGGTTTGTGCTGACGAGACAAGTGGTTGTGCTCCGAGGTCGAAGAGAAGGAGATTTGAGTACACTGAATCAATCGATGTTCCCGCCAAAGAAGTGGCTACGAAATTGCAGCAATTGGCTGTGAAGCATAAGGTGGTGCTTTGCATAAGGCAGAAGTACATAAGGTACAAGCCATTCATGGCGGAGGTGAAGGACTATGCATGCCATAGAGCTGGCATGCCGGCGTCAGCAAAGAAGAGTAGGATTTTGAAGAGGGAGCCTTATATGTCGAAGAGATGTGGGTGTGGCTTTAGGATCAGGGCAATTGTTCCTATAACAAATTACAACGACAAGGACAAGACGTTTGTTTATGAGGAGGAGGGCACTGCAGTTTTTAAGCTTTATGCTGTGCATTCTGGCCACGAACCTGGGCCATTGGATGGGAACGCGAGGATCATGCATCGAGTGGTTGGGCACAAAGGCGGGATTCTGATGGATGGGGAGATGTTGTATGGGGTCAGTGCTGAGGAAGGAGATGGTGAAAGTTTCGAATTTTGGGGAAAAGAAACCTCTGGAGATTTACGTCACACCGTTCTGCAGCAAGTGCATGAGTTGAGGAACGAGTTAGGGTTGCTCGAGGGAAGGATAGGAAAGACCCCGGCCGAGCATTTGGCCTCTGTTTCGCGTGAGCTCTTTGACATTTCGAACAAGTTGAAAAACATATCGAGCGATGGGTTAGGGTCGCTCGTGCTATCCTCTGGAAAGCAGCACCTCGATGATATGCTTGTCGTTCAGCACGATTTGCCAGATTGGGGCGACGATCATCATCAGGGGCTTTACGGAGGTGGGAAAGATGCAGATGTGATCGAAGATGATGAGGACAGCTTTGGAAGAACTCTTGGCGAGGTGGCTTCATGGGATCAAATGAGAGTGGGTTGTAGGAACGATGAGAAGGACATGCTCGGGGAGTCTTGTAAGGAAGTGAAGTGGCTGAAGCCTGGCGGCGAGTTAGACGAAAAGCTGACCAAATCCTTAAGGCATTCGTCGCATGTCGATGCTATAGATCAAGATGTTGGTCTTGCGGGTATACAGGTGGATAACTTCTATACTGAGAACCCAAAATGGTTCGACTGAGTTTGTGGTGACGGTGGATTCAGACATAAGGAGATTGTAGAGATTCTTTTAAAAATCTCGGCGAAGGCCACTCGCTGACATGGCTTCGGAGTTTCTTCATTTTATCCCATTTCATCATAATTTGGCTGCTGAAAGTGGGATGTAAATTTGTGTGAACATAGTACACTCTGGTAACCATAGTCGTAGTTTCAGAAGTTTTAATTCTGCATTGTCTTATATAAGTATGCTTATTTCTTGCAGTCTTTGCAAAGAATTTAATGGCTTTGTTGGCCCTGCTGGTGTAACATTCTATTGATTTGCAAGAGTCTCAACTATTTCTACTACACCAAGCCTTATTACTGTTATTACTTCCATAAGGATCTATGGCATGATCACTTCTTGAATAGTTCCAAGCACTGATCTTTCTCCAAGTCTCTGCTCCAAAACTTTTCGTAGTACTCTGCGTATGTGAATCCTCTGTAAACTCCCTCGGCCCCTCCATTTGTAAGCTCCTTCGGAGCTATAATCTCTGCACTATTACAGGGACAGAGAAAGGAAGGCACTGACAACCTCGGTTGGTCTGCATTCACCAGTGCTCGATGCCACACGCTCTTATACTTCCCGTTGCTCAGAGCCTAAGCCAAAGTTCATAGCAGATCATTCACAGGGATTAGAGAGTAAGTCGCAGGTAAACCATATCATATGCATCAACTTTTACCTGAATCTGATCGCCTATGTTAATGACGAAAGCCCCCTTCTCAGGCTTGACGGCCAACCACTTACCATCCTTCAAGACTTGCAGCCCAGCTACTCGTAAGTCTTGGAGAAGGATTGTGATTGCATTAGGGTCGGTGTGGGCGGGCAGCCCATAGGTCAGCTCGGGCTCGGGGCAGGCTGGGTAGTAATTCATAGCCATATGCTGACCCTGGTCAGATCCTAGTATGTCCTTGATCCTATCTTTGTCTAGTCCTAAGCTCTCTGATATGGCTTCCTCTAGTCTGAACCCTAGCTCTCGAACTTGCACGCTGTAGCTACTCACCACCTCCCTACAAATCGATCGCAGCAATAATGAAGTTATTATATTACATACTCTTTTTTTTTTTTCTCAGAAAAGCACAGGATTGTTACTTGAAAGAAGGGGGAGTGTGAGGCCATTCGGGCACATTCTTGTCGAGGGGATAGCAGTGAAGCCTTAGATAATCCCTCCAATTTCGAACAGTCTCCTTCTTGACGTTGAAGCTCGTCGATAGTCGAGTGGCTCTGTTAGGGTCGTCTGAGTACAGCTTCATCTTCTCTTCGACGGGCAGGTTAAAGAATTCGTGGGCCACCAACAAGATTCTTTCTACTAGCTCTTGAGGTACTCCATGGTTTATTACCTTATAGCACAAGTTATATCAAGGAAAAGAAGAGTAGTAAGAAAACAATGGTGAAGTTAAGGTTCTTTCTTGACAGCTTGTACCTGGAAAAAGCCGAATTCAAGGCAGGCATTGCCTATGTCTCGAACTAGTTGGGTTCGATCTTGACAGCTCATGTCGATGATGGGAATGTCGATGCATTCCTCGACCTTGGACGGGTCGGGTCGATCCGATTCGGGTCGGATGTAATGGGTCGGTAGGGTTGAGAATTTGTTTCCACTAATGACCGTTGCTTCCATTTTCTTTTGTTTTTTTCTCTTTGGGGGTTTTAGTCCTGAAAAGTGAAAACCTTTGAAGGATTAGTTTCTCCTTCGCTTATTTAATAGTTTGTTTTCGTTTGAATTAAATTAAAGAATTGGCTGATAGTCGACAAAGCCAAGCCGGAGCCACATTAAAGATCTCGGTCAAAACTGACATTCTGTATAATTTAAACATGAACTTTTACTAATATTAAAGAAGATCCGAGGAGAAGAAAGTGCTGGGAAAGTAAGAGGAAGGCATTAAAATAATTATCTATGAAGATTTACCTTGGCAGTTCTTGGGGACCAAAACCTTGTAGGTAACACAACGCTGTTAATTATTCGTAGAGATGTCAATTTGTACTTTTGCATGTAAGAGAGCTATCGAAGGTGGTTGTTGTACGAGCATGTTTTTTGAACGGAGAAAAAATGGCCGGACGAATTGCGATTTAAATAATTAGCAGGCGCACGGAGAGGATTCTTGAAAATCCGATTTTTGACGTCATCGTGATGATGTAAGCCTTGCTATTCATTACCCCCTCCATCCCATTAGTTTTGGTACGTTTACTTTATCGGGCGTCCCACTAGCTTTAGTACATAGCAAAAAACTATCACAATAATTAATATAATAATATTAAATATTCTTAAAAGACGTGTCAAAATATACGCTTTTTTACCTTTTAATTGTACTATATTATTTAAATATACGGTTTCTTAAAAATCGCGAACACACCCCAAATCCAAAATGAACTGGGACAAAAGGGAGTATTATTTTTACTTTTCTAACAATGGTTTTTATAATATAGAGTGGGTCAAGTCATTGGATGTGATTTTGTTCAAGGCAGCTCTTGCAACCACGTGTTTTTCAGGATGATGATTCACACAATAGCCAGCCATACTTAACGATGCTTTTTTTTCATTGTTTTTTTCGTTATGTATTCTATTATATAAATGACGGCCACTTAAAAACTGTCATAAATTGAATTGATTTGAAATCAACAAAAATATGAATTATTAATATACAAAAAAACTAACCCACGTTCTCTAAATCTTCAATTTTGTCTCTAACGTTCTTTAAACTTTATTTAAAAAATTAAATAATATAAATTAAAGAAAATCATCCACTATCTTTAATTTCTATTTTTATTTTTAGTTATTAATTTTTATAAACTTATAAACATATATACTAAACATTTCAAATTAAAATAAATTTAATATGATATATGTTAGCACACGTACCGATTGTGCGAAAAGTACTAGCGTAATGGGAGTGAGGTCACGTAATGGCGTCATGTATGACGTCACGAGTTCTGATGTAATGTGATTGCCCGTATTTCACGTTGATATGTAATCGATTCTTTGTCAGTTACTGAACAAATTGATAAGGTCGATCATAAAAGGCTGAAAACATAACCAGTCATCAGAGAGAAAAGAAAAACGAAAAAGAAAAGGATAGTTTATGGAGCATGTGTTCATATGCTATGTAACAAAGTAATAATAGGTATAACACTTCTCAATTTGGCTTGTGATAGAAGTACAATTGTGAACTTTCCAAAGTAAAATTTCCCTAAATTATGTCGATCGTTTTACCTCGTCAACGTGCATGTGCAACTTGATTTATTTATAGAAGTTCATTATATCATTTTACAAAAATATCTCAATTTTAACATAACTGGTAAAAAAAGAGTTTTTTTTTTGGTAACATGGCCCGTCGTGTGCGATTGATAATTTTCAGAATTCTTGCAAAATAATAATTATGCTTTCCTATTCCCTTTTTTCTTTTTAGCAAAACGAGAATACATAAAAGAACTCAATCTTACATATGAAAATCCGCTTTCAAGTCGTATGAATTACTGAGTATTATATTTGAATTGATGTAGTCTTATTGATTATATAGTCTTCACCACAAGGCCATTTCTTGATTGATCATTATCGGCAGAAAATTCATAATTGAATTCCACTTGCTCGAATTCTCTAAGTGCGTGCTAAGACTAGAAAATAACATAAACTCGTGCGTCTCAATACCAAAGTCAGAGTCAACAACGAAGAGATGCCCAAGAAAGACCAACAATAGACACGCAAATCCAAGACTTCCAACATATACTTCCCATTTTCATATTTCTTCCTCTCAAATTCAATCAATTCTTCCCAATGATTACACAAATCAAACCAAAAAAAGAAAAGAAAAAAAAAAACCAACTCAAAGCAATTCCTTAGCAGCAGCTACAACTGCTTCAACAGTAATCCCAAACTCCTCGTAAATCTTCCCCGCCGGCGCGCTCGCCCCAAATCGATCGATCCCAATAGCCTTACCTTCGCTCCCAACGATCTTTCCCAGCCAAAAGTCGAGCCCGCCTCAATACTAACCCTAGCAGTCACACTCGATGGCAAAACGCTCTCCTTATACTCTTCGCTTTGCTCGTCGAACAACTCCCAAGAAACGAAAGAAACAACCCTCACTCCCTTCCCTTCCTTCCTCAGCTCATCGCCCGCCTTCGCAGCAATCTCCAATTCCGAGCCCGTCCCTATCAAGATCACGTCGGGCTTATTACCGTTCGAATTATCAGAAATTACGTAACCGCCCTTCTCCACCCCTTCGATGGATGTCCCGGGCAGCTGAGGAAGCTTCTGGCGTGAAAGCGCTAAAACCGAGGGCCTCTTAGGGTTTTCCACGGCCACCTTGTAAGCGCCCGCCGTTTCGTTCCCATCCGCGGGCCTGAGCATGAGAATGTTGGGCATGGCCCGAAAGCTTGCCAAGTGCTCGATGGGCTGGTGGGTGGGCCCGTCTTCGCCGAGCCCGATTGAGTCGTGGGTCATGACGTAGATGACTCGAGCCTCGCAAAGGGCGGAGATCCTCATGGCTGCTCGCATGTAATCGGTGAATACGAAGAAGGTTGCGCAGTATGGTATCAGCCCTGGGCTGTGTAGCGCTATTCCGTTGCAAATTGCGCCCATTCCGTGCTCTCTTACGCCGAACCTAACGTTGCGCTCCTCGGGCGTATTTTTCTGAAAGTCGCCGAACGTCTTTAGGAGGGTCATGTTGGAGGACGCCAGGTCAGCGCTGCCCCCGAGGAGGCCGGGGAGGACTTTTGCGAGTGCGTTGAGGTTTTGCTGGGAGAGATTCCTCGTGGCGTCCCCCGGGCTGTCGGGCGTGTACGTCTGCGAAGAAGATGAGAATTTTGAAAAAGGATTTGTGATTTATTTTACGCAGGCGAAAAAGATTCGATCTTTTCTTTGGGAGGGCGGATTTTTTGAGCGACTCACGGGTAGTGCTTTTTCCCAGCCTTGCGGTAGTTCGCCGGTGATGATGGATTTGAGCTCGGCTGCTTCTTCGGGGTATTTCTTCTCATACTCGGCGAACTTGGCGTTCCATTCTGATTCCAACGAAGCGCCTTGGGGCGTGTGTCGGCTCCAATGTCTGGTAATAAAAAACGATGTAAGTTTCAGAAGAAGAAAGGCAAAAAAAAGTGCTGAAAAGAAAGAGGGAAAAATCCACACTTCTTCACATCGTCGGGGACATGGAAAGGCTCGTAAGGCCATCCAAGGTTCTGCCTTGTGGCTTCTACTTCTTTTGCTCCCAATGCACTTCCGTGTACGCTGTAAGAGTTTGCCTTGTTCGGAGAACCAAAACCAATAGTCGTCGTAATCTGCTCGAATCCAAACCCAAAGAAAAGAACATAAGAAGAAAAAACGAAGCTAGTCAACAAACACACTATTCGAAGTAAGATATCCAACCTTGATCATAGTGGGCTTGTCCTTAACGGACTGAGCTTCTTTAATAGCAGCACGGATCTCATCATAGCCATCGTTACCATTCTTAACCCATATCACGTGCCAACCGAGGGCTTCAAAGCGTTTGCCAACATCTTCGGTGAAAGCAATCTCAGTATCACCGTCGATGGAAATGTGGTTGTCATCGTATAAGGCAATGAGCTTTCCAAGTCCCCAGTGGCCAGCGATCGAGCATGCTTCGTTAGAAATCCCTTCCATTTGACAACCGTCGCCGAGGATGACATAACTTTTTTTGCATCATAAGGAGAGGTTTAAACGTCTCAAAATGAGAAAATAGTTTCATAGATTTGACGAAAGAAAACAAATGGAATCTTACGTGTAGTGATCGACAATCTCAGCGTCTGGTTTGTTGAACCGTGCCGCCAAGTGCTTCTCTGCAAGCGCTAAGCCAACTGCATTTGCAATACCTTGGCCAAGCGGGCCTACAAACAAAGCAATGAACAATGGAATTAGATCGTAGAGCAATGATTAAAGAAAATTAACGATTCAAGAACAACCAACCAGTTGTGACTTCAACCCCAGGCGTTTCGAAGTTCTCGGGATGTCCAGGCGTGCTGCTTCCCCACTGTCTGAAACTCTTCAAGTCCTCTTCCTACATCATACACAGCTTTTAAGCTTATGATTCCATCATTGAAGGATCAAAGGATACAGCAGTTACAGATTTCACAAACTAAACACGAACTAATGAACAAACTAAGCTACCTTCAGAACAACGAATGCAGATCGCTAAGTTAGAACTATGAACTTACTATGAAGGACAACGAGGCCAAACGCAGCTACCTTCAAGAACAATCGATGCAGAAGGAGATCCCTAGCTAAGTAAATTAGGACAGAGAACCCAAAGAAAAGAATGACATCAAACCTTAACGGCGTCGTATCCAGCCAAGTGAAGAAGGGCGTACTGCAGCATACAACCGTGGCCGGCCGACAAGACGAACCTGTCCCTATTGAACCAGTACGGATTCTTAGGGTTGTACCTCATGACCTCATCGTACAACACGTGACCCATCGGAGCACAGCCCATGGGCAGGCCGGGGTGACCCGAATTGGCCTTCTCCACCGCATCGATCGCCAGGAACCTGATCGTGTTGACGGATTTGTCCACGAGCTCGGTGTCTGCGGCGGTCTCGACGGCCTCTACGGCCGCTGACGGTCGGACGGGAAGGTTCCTCGAGCGGCGGCGCGTCGATCTGAGGGATAGGGACGGCCCGGTCGGGTGGGTGAGGACGAGGGAAGGGCCATTTCGGGGAAGGGCTGGGTTGGTTGGGGTGGCGCGTGGGAGCGTGAGGACTTGAGAGAGTGTGAGGGAAGACGACGCCATGGCTCTCTATCTCTTGTTGTGTGTGTGCGTGTGTTGTGTGGAGTGAAGCAAACGAGGAATTTAGAGGTGAGTGATGAGATAACAAGGAAAATTATGTGTGGCTTTCATATATCATTCTTGTAGATGCCAAAGGGATAAAAATGATGATATACTATTTGTTAACATACGGTCTAATTTCATTATTTTCTTCGTATAACGTTTTATTACTTTTTGTTATGACAATCCAAGAACAACATAGAAATACACAGTTTTTTTTCCCAATTGGACAAAAGTTTATAGAAAGAAAATTTCGTCCTTCAAATCACAACCAAGGAAAGACCTTTGGCGAAGAAGGTAATCGAGCGGTGAGGACTTCAACTCCATTATCAGTCACCTGCAAAGGAAAAACATTATTCTCACTAAATCCTTGATTTTTACACAGATATGAAATTTTCTATTGTAATTGTATTGCAATGACATCTATTTACCAGAAGAGTGTGTTCGAATTGAGCGCTGCGTTTTCCGTCAGCTGTTACAGCAGTCCACCCATCGGGCCACATTCGATCACGCCAAATTCCTGGAAAAAAAAAGCGATTTTTTAAGTGTGTGTGTGTGTGTTGATCAGAAAAGCTCAGCAAACAAAAAGGTTATGAACTTTTAACCTGCATTGATCATGGGTTCGATCGAAAATGTTTGGCCAGCCTTCATCACGCCGACAGCTTTATTTTCTAATCGACTGGGTTAAGGCACTAAAATGGAGGTCCATAAAATCAAGGGTTTCAAGATAATGAAGAAAACAACAAATATAATATAGATATACAGAGAGAGCGAATAAAAATCAAGATTTATATCACAGCTTTTTGAGGATACTCGAGTAATGGGGTATATTAGGCGCACAGTGGAAGAGCTCACCAATACCATGACCACAATAAGATTTCACCTACACATTATAAAGGAGGATTTGATTTGAAGCGAAAAATATAACGACAGATGTCAACAGATTTGAGACAATTAGGGTTACCACGGAGAATCCAGACATAGAAGCATGGCGGTTAATAATCTCCCCAACTTCACGGAAGCGTACTCCAGGTTTGACTAACGAAGGGTAGAACTTGGTAAGGGAATTAGTCAAAACAATACACTTAGGTACATTACTTTGAATGAAGTTATATGGATACATGGTCAAAACCGACAACCAGTAGGAAAATTCAAAGAAAAATCGAAGCAGGGATAAAACTGATATAGTAGTCTCGGGTTTATCACGTTAAGAGCGACACCAGCAATGGGGCAAGAATGTAAGGTTATGTATGTATATTTGGAGAACGAGTAAGTTTTACGCATAATATGGTAGTGGGACTGGGAAAGCTTACCAATTGCTATTGCTTTCTCCAAGCATTCATAAGTACACTGAACCAATTTTCGAGATGTTTCGTCGACATTACCGACGAAGAAAGTTTCATTCAAATCACCTTCAAATGAGCAAAAATCATAACAATGTTTGAGTCAGATGGACAAAACAAATGTCCTATCCAAGGCATCAGATGATTATGCATACCATGCACCCCCTTGTAGTAAACTGTAACATCGACATTTACGATATCGCCATCTTCTAATTTTCTGGCCAGGTAAAAATCAGTTGGGAGGGAGGTGAGAAACACAAAGGCGGAAGGCAAGTTTTATACATTATTCTGGAAATTCAAATCAAATCTGAAGGCTAATAGATGATTTCACGTGTCAGTTACTCTTCAACAATACTGTTGTCTGTTAAGCAAAACAAGCTTAACAAATAGTTCAAAATACCAACATCAACTTTAGAGCTTCCCTTGATATCAAGCGTTTGTAGTAATAGAAAACATCTGCAGAATTAGAACTGCACACACCGAAAATCAAGTCTGCGTGTAGAAAAGATACCTTGCATCTGGAATTCCATGGCAGATTACTTCATTTACGGACCTGATAAAAAAAAGGGATGAGCCAGTATCTACGTAACAGAAGAGGAAACGTATCAAGATTTTAATTTAAATACCTACGTGCAACACGACTTGGGAAAAAAGTAATAGTTCAATGGAGATGGATAGCCACCTGCAGAGAGAAAAACATTTGACATCAAGATTAGTTGCTATACAGAAGAAGGGCATGATTTTAAGGACACAGTCAAGCAAACGAAATTGTATTATTTTGACAATACATGCCCATATTATTAGTGGTTCGCATTCAGCAGATTTCACAGGTCATTAATTCTGTTAAATTTTATCAACGGTAAGTGATATGGTGAATTTAATTAATGCCTGCAGCAATTGTAGCTTCGTGAACCACCGCATCTATTTCATCAGTAGTGATTCCCGGTCTAATGATCCGAGCAGCAGTATCCAAAACTTCCCGTGCAATCTGTAGGTAAAACAGAGTTGGAACAATGAAGAACAATATCAAACTTGTGGACTTAAGATCGTACACCAAAAAAAATTATGAAAAAGGTATATTTATCTACATTTTGAAATGAACAAGAATTCTTACTCGGCAAGTTTCGCGCATTCTCTCTACTTGTTCTGGAGTCTTGATCTTTTATGGAAAAAGGATTATATTCAATCACATACGTATTTAAAACAATACTACGAAGCGAAAATGAAAATCAACAAACTACCTCAACAACACGTTGCAGATCACTATTGGGTTCAACTTTTGGAGTCCCCTAAAAAAGTTCAGAGTTAGTGATTTCACCGCACCTCAAACTCAATTTCTTCAGATGAGAAACACTAGATTTCAATTTTAATCATACTTATATAATCAAACATACAGAAACAGTCTACGCGGACATGTGATGTCTCAGGCGCCAAAACATTTAGAAATTTAAAGCACAAATTGATCAGCTTACATCAATTGCCCAGTCAGGTTGATTAATGTGAGCAGGTACCAGACGCTTCTCCGATATAGGACATGGTCTTAGTGATCTAATAGGAAAATTGTCAAGAAACATCTGCGGATATAATTCCACGAGTTTGAAACAAACTGCAAAAAGGAAAGAACATAAGCAAGACGATGAATTGAGCAATGACTATTTTACCCGGTCCAGTCAAAATATGGAAGCTGGGGTGTTCGAGCTTGTCCTTTCCTCAAGCAGTAGAGCCATCCATCCATGTTTTCTCCAGGATTATCAGAAGCAACATTAGGTTGCTGCTCAGTGTGAACCAATTTGTGGGAACTCCATGATTCCTTGAAACAATCTTGCGAACTGCAGAAAATATTTCCCAATTATTTCTTTTAATTACAAAAGACAGACTTCCAATTACAAATCCATACTGCTTCGATGGAAGCCCTGGGTTGAGAATGTGTTTGCCAATACTCAGATATTCACAACAAACGAAGAATAAAATGCAAATTGGAAAGCACTGCAAATCAACAAACCAGAAAGAAGCTCCTTCACGAGGAAGCTTCAACTTCACGCATTTCGGGCACCTGGCGGCAAGCATATGATTATATGAACAATTTTGAAGATCAAACTTCCATGATCATAAAACAATAAAAACTGCAAAAGTAAATTCCAACACAAAACATAAGCATACTGTACTGAATTAAATTACAAGAGCTACATTGAAAAAAAAAAAAAACAGATCAAAAAAATTAAAATAAAAAAGCAACAATTCATAGAAAGACGGTGAGGAACTGTACTGAAGATGAGCTGGCTTTCCACATTTCGCACACGATAATACTGTGCTATCGACTGCTGCCTCTGATCCACCGTCCATTAATACTGCACTCATATCTATTAGCACCTTTCCAACATCTTATTTCTCATCGCAATTTGGTGTGAAACTAAGTACCTTCAGCTAACTCTTCAGCTAGGGTTTGTCGCAAAGAAAATCGAGAACCATCAAGATTTCAAGCTGGGAAAAGAAGTAGTTAATTCGCTCTGTCACTCAAATGATCAATAAAAACATTTCTTGTTTTCTTGATTGAAGCTGAGTGTCAAGGAAGGTCTAATGGTTCTTTTCTATTCCTATTTCTACTAATAAAAACAAAACCAGAAAGGAAAAAGAAAAAAAAAAAAACAGAATGGACTTTTTCTATTTCGGCCCACTAGGTTTCGTGTAGAGAACTTCTCTATTGGCCTTCTTCCGCTTATCAACGTACAGAATTTAGAAAAAAAAAAAAAAAAAATTTAAATTATTAAACCTATGTGTCTACATACATGCATACATTATACATAGAGTGCCTGGATTAGATAAACGTCCCTTATTTTTGTCACTTATTTGGAGGAATCTCAGCGAACCCTTTCCTGCGATGTATGGATAAAAGCATGAGTCTTTCACCATAGACCTATCTATATTATACGCAATTAAACACAATCTATTAAATTGTATATTCTATTTTACAGCACATCTTGAAATCCAATGGGGTATGTGACTCTATCCACAGCTTAGCTATAGATACCTACTGCTACGTATGTCTTCTGTTTATAAAACATAAATAAAGTATTTAATTATGTTATATATGTAATTTTTTTGTCCGATGAACGTTGGTCTAATGACCAAGTTGAGGCGCTAAAGGTCTCAACAAGATATAGAAAAGATACCTTTAAAAAAGTAGAAATCAAAGCCCATACGGCCGTTTTAGTTACAAGTTCTCAACAAAATATATATATAATACAGTAATAATAGACACACACGCACCTACTATGATTTTTACAGTCAATCTATGTACATAGTACAGTGTCGTACTAAGATGAAAAGACTTGTGCCTAAGTAAAGCTGGTCGTGGGATTTCGTAATAAAAAGAAAAAAGGTAAACAAAACTAAACATGTGTAATAAAAGAAGAGGAAACTTCGTGTCATCGTAGACAGATGCTGACATTAAAAAGATTACATCTACGATCTCCCAGCAACAGATCAAAATCAATGAGTTCGATATCATTTTATTGCTGAGGTTTTGGTAGACAGCATATCATTTATTAGTATTATTATATTTAGTAGAAATAATCGGATTTTTTGTTTAAAATTTCTAAGAGGTATATTTTGTGCGGTGGCTATCGAGGAACAAACCTGCAGACTAAAGCATTCTTCCTCGTGGTATTTTGTTACAATTGTTCTGTCTCCCATAGATATCCTCTCGCGGTTATTTTTTTATTATTACAGTATTTTCAACCTTCGATATATATGAGTAATAAATATTTTGCATGTGTGCCCTTGATGAAGAACAGTCGTTGCTCAGACCAATAATGCATGTTTGCAAAACTGCAGAAGCTGTGACATAATTACTTGAAGCCAAGAAACCAAAGAGCTTCTTTGTGAAATGTACTTATTAGAGGGAAATAAATAAATATAAAATATTGTACCTTTAGCTAAATTTGAGCAATTTATCGCAGAAACGTTGTCCCACATGCTTTGGAAGATTGAAGGGATCGATCCACACAATCACTATCTGAATAAAAATAAATTATTTTTTGAATGTAATTGTAAATACATCAAATCGCATTGCCCACCAATCGTGTCTAAACATTACATTACTATAGACTCTCATTTTATATAATCTTTATACGACATTCTTCTTGCAATTATTCTTCAAAAACTCGAGGATGTGACAGTTTTCAATTATGTTAGAGAAGACGTGACAGCCATCTCTTTCAGCAAAGTGTAGGGTATATGTGCCCTAAATGGTCAATAATATTGCAGGAATGATTTTTAGAAAAAGCACAAAAATAAAATTGGTCTTTGTAGTTGATTGGTAAAACGAATATGAAAAATAGAATTTTAATGTTGGATGGTAATTTGATTCGCATTTGTATGTTGGCCAAAGAGATAGATAGTTGCAGTATGTAAATGTAAAGGACAATTAAGAAGCTACATAGTGAGAAAATGGGAGATATCTGCCCCTCTGTGGTTTCACTGAAAATAACGTATCTATGCGTGTGTGTGTGTGTGTAAGCAGTCACCGATAGCAAAATCATAAAATAAATAATAAACATATAAAATAAAATCGTGATAACCCTCATAAACAGTTTTTGTTGGAAATTAATAAGTGACATAACTGTGTACGAAAATTTGATTTGCTCCATGGAACTTGCAAAGATGGAAATGTAGGTTTACGCAAGGTTGAAAATTTTGATATCCTATATAGCAATTATGGCTGTAAACTTGAATCACAAATCATACAAATTTATGCCCTAAACTTATCATATTTACCTAAAATTCCATCATAAAAAGTTGCAAGGTAGATGCGAAGACAACCATGTGTAAGATCATTAATCAAAGCTATATGTTAAGTTAAATGTCCTGACCATGACCTAAACGACCTCGATCCTAAAGTACTTTGACTCGTAACTTTGTAAGAACATAGTTTTAAACTGCATTGGATAGGTGCCCGCTATTTAAGGCTTTGTAAAGAAAGAGTAAAGGCTATCCCTAAACTGTAATATATATTATACAGCAGATACCACTAAATCTAAATAAAATTTTTAGAAAAATAGGAAAGAGTTGGACATTAATATTAATTACGAAAACAACTTGTGAATGAGTGAAAGCTAATGAGGGGCATGCAAACGTCCCTTTCTCAGTCCTCTCCCCCATCTCTGCCGCGTCTGCTCTCTCTCTCTCTCTCTCTCTCTCTCTCTCTCTCTCTCTCTCTCTCTCTCGGTAGAAATGAATTCCATTGAGAATCCCAACCATACATAGCTTTTCTACGGATTTTAGTGTGCACAAATGCATGTAAAAGATGGTCCATGATGTATCATACAATTTGTGCAAGTGTACATCTCTTCAATATATATACGTATTTCATTTTCATCGATTAAATTCGACTCGAGGCTGTATATTTATAGTTTAGTGCTAACTTCGCTACCTACTTTGGATATATTGATCGGTTAAGTAGCGATACTTATCATCTGATTTCCTGTTTTCGTAATTTTCTAATGTGCTCAAAAGTCATCATATAAAGTGTATGAGACATATTATTCGCTACTAGTATTCTTGCACAATGAGTGTGCTATAATATCATATTATAACTAAAAAAAATTGATTTATTATTAAATTAAAGGGAAAATTATAATTAACTAAAAATAGTACGTTAATAATTAACTAAAAATAGTCATTAAAGGTAGTGAGTGAGTCTGAGTTGGATTTAATATTTGTAGAAAAAATGGGGTGAAATTAAATGGCAGTTTTCTTATCTACAACGTGGGTTAATAATTCTTTTATTAATCAAATTTTAATTGTAGATAAAACATGATTGGTTGTAATTGACAGACCAAATTAAATTAGAAATTCACAGTTATGAGGTCTAGGATCTTTATAAAACTGAACAGAAGAAAATAGATACTAATCAATTAGTACTAATGCTGTTCCATATATATGGATGTAAGAGAACGTGATTATTGTTCGATCTTTGTGTCTCTACTTATCAAAAAAAATCTTTCAATCATTGTTTTCTCTAGTCGATACTACTAAAACCTAAAGAAATTGAGAGTAATGAATGAGATCACTACAAAAGATACAAACCAAAATAACATTTCATTTACACAAGAACAATACGATAGTGAGCGAAAAATTAAATCTTGGACCTCTAAACATAATAAAACATACTTTCACTTTCTCTCCTTGTTTGAGTCCTCTCATCTATATTTAGTGCGCACACAGCTCTATTTCAACACACACACTAGACTTTATCTCTTGTCTTCTAACAAGCATCTCAAGCCCCAAAAGTTCATTTTTTAACACCGCTCAGAGAATCAGATCCAAGTTTCGATATATTACATACCTCCATTCTGTCAATCTATCAATCAATCAAGTCAGAGAGAGAGAGAGAGAGAGAGAGAGAGAATTGACGAAATATCAAAGAAAGAAAATTTAAAAAAAAAAAGAGAAAAAAACGATGTCGTCTTCATCTGTTTTTACACCAGACCATCACCACGTCTCTCCCTCGGAACAGCTCTGCTATGTTCGTTGTGACTTTTGTGACACCGTCCTTGCGGTACATATAATAATATAGTATTATAAGCTTCACTTCAATCATCAGTTTAGTTTTCTTGCAAGAGAATGCTTCGATTTGACGAGATGTTTGATGCTCTTTTTCGAAGGTTAAGTTCTTTTTTTTTTACCTTCCCTTGTTTAATTTATAAAGGTGAGTGTACCTTGCACAAGCTTCTTCAAGAATGTGACAGTGAGATGTGGGCATTGCACCAACCTCTTGTCTGTGAATATGCGTGCTTTGCTTCTTCCTTCAGCGAATCATCAGCTTCATCTCGGACACTCTTTCTTCTCTCCTCAGAATCTCCTGGTAACTTTCGTTCTTCCTCGTATTTTCACTACATATTAGGGTTTCTTTTTTTCTGGGAGTTTGGAAATAAGGGTTCTTACTTCTCTTGATATCATTGAAAACCCTCAATTTCTTGGTTCCCCTGGCGGGTATATATATGTGTTGATTATAACTCAATTACTAATTGTCCGTTTCTTACACAGGAGGAAATTCGAAACACACCCACAAATTTGCTGATGAATCAGCCAAATCCTAGCGAGTCTTTTGCGCCTCTCCGTGCCATTGATGAGCTACCTAAGCCTCCAATGGCGAACAGGCGTAAGAAAATATTATATTTTCTAACGTGTGCCAAACTGATATTGACATGCGTACATCATAAAGACTTTATTGGATAAATGGACTATTTACTGATGAAGAAGCATATGCTATCACAGGGAAATTTTTTCACGGGTCTCCATTGTTGCTTTTATTTATTATCCCCTGTGCTTTTGAGTGTTGTAAGAATGTTTTCAGTCATTTTCGACACTAGCCTTTCAAAATAACAGTAGCTTCTTAACCAAAGTAAGGTTTTCTTCTCTCTTATTTCTTTCTTTTTCTTTGAAGAAAAAAAAAATTCTTTAGAGTTCATTCTTCAAGGGGGAAAAGAACTTTATTGCACAGAAACGATTCTACTTTTCAAAGGGCAAAAACTCATGTGAACGCATGTTCATCAACAGTTTTGACTATAATATGTGGCCCTCTTCCATTTTCAGGGTTTCTTCTCCAAATTGTTTCCCATCCCTATTCTTGTTTGCCCTTTTTTCTCCCTTCTCTTCTCATAGCCTGTTTAACGTATTCTTGCAGTCAAGGAAAAAACTTTTTTTTTTTAACTTCAAGGCAGTCAAAAATATGGTTTTTCTTTTCTTTTTTTCTTGCTCTTTTGAAAGTCTTTTACAAAGCTAGAGACATTTTTTTTCCTTTTCCCCCGGGAATCAAGACAGCTTTGAATCAGTGGAATCTTAGGAAATTCACCAAAAAGCGAAATCATTACACAATGATGAATTGGTGATGAGATGGAAAAGTAAAATAAAAAATAGAAGGTGAATGATAAATGTACATTCCAATTTCCACATACAGAGCCAGCCAAAGTGATTTAATGCGTGTTCTCGACTTTATGTTTTATTGTTTTTCTGCATATTATAATTTTCCATTTTTCACAGCCCCAGAGAAAAGACAACGAGTGCCATCTGCTTATAATCGGTTCATCAAGTAAGTATCTTGTCTGCAAGTATATATATATATATATTATATATATTATATATATACAAAGCTAGAAAGAAAAGCTAAATGCATCTATGTGTATAGACTTTCATCTCTTCTTGCAGCTTTAGTCGTTAAGCAGCTTCTTTTTACACATAATTGCTCTTTTAATTTAATGCAAAGCTCTGAAACATTGTTATTATTTTATAATATGTGAACAGTCACGCGGATTTCTATGAACGAAATCTGAGAAGAATGTATGGTTTAAAATTGATTTAAATATATTTCTAAGTAACTTTCAACTTTCTAGGGATGAGATCCAACGTATCAAAGCTGGAAACCCTGATATAAGCCACAGGGAGGCCTTCAGTGCAGCAGCAAAAAATGTAAGATCTCTATATAGCCATAGCCAAGAATTTAGTTAATTAATTCAATTTTAATTATAAAAAAAAGGCTAAATAATATTTTTTTAGTGGGCCCACTTTCCACACATTCACTTCGGACTCATGCCTGATCATCAACCCGTGAAGAAACCTAACGTTTGTCAACAGGTACATATCTATCTTTCAAACCCTATTTCTTGACCATTGAATTTCTGACACAATTTTTAAAATAAATCTTGATTAGATCTTTGTGGGATTTGCGTAATGGGCTTAAAGAAAAAGACACGCACGCACTGATGTATCTTCTTTTTTCTTAATATATATCTAAGTAGGAAGGAGATGACGTGGCGCTTATGAAAGATGGGTTTCTTGCAAACGTTGGTGTGACTCCGTACTAAGTCGCATTGGCGCTTACTGTTGTTCTCCATATATTTGTTATTTTATGTATTGTTATGTGTGTTTGTGATCGATCTTCCATATGGCTTAGTTAGGGTTCTTATGATTATGCAGAAAGACTGTTTGTGTACGCTTGCTTGAATGATTTTGTGTGCTGTTTAACAACGCTTATTGAATGTTTTCTAAGTGAAGCTTTGTCTTATATAATTACTTACGGATCATGAATTTTTTAGATGCTTGTTGTTTATCGTCTATTGTTTTGTTAGCATTCCAAGTTTCCTCTTCTTCCTTTTCACCAGTCTTTAACTGCTAGAAATCGTGATATTCAGATAATAATTTCGGTAACTGAACGTAACTTAATTAAGTATACCGGTTAGACATAGGTGAAACCGGATACAGCCAGCAGATCATCAGCAATGAAACCGGATACAGCCAGCAGATCATCAGCAATGAAACCGGATCAAGATACCATACCAGAAGTACATTGATGACCGGACTGCATGATATCGGACGTACCATGCGGGACAATTTCAAACACGTTCAAGACGCGGAAAGTTGAAAACTTCTGACGAACAATTAATACAAGGCTGCCAGCTATAGCCAATTTGATGTCAAGCAAAGCTGAATAAGGAATAAAGCAACTGCACAACGCGGACTGCTGCAAGATAGGACAAACCCATTTTGGGTAAAGCTAATAAATGCTCTGTTCGGTACATGAAAAGCTATCTCACAACGGGCATCAATTTCAACCCAACTATAAATAGGAGGTATGCAAGCTCAAGAACTCACTTCACCAACTCTGAATTTTTAGAACGAGAGATTTAGCTCAAGCTTACAAGTGTTTAAGTTCTTTAGCGAGAAAAGAATTAAGGTGTTGTCATCACTGCCCTAAACAGGAACGTTTAGTGAGTGATTTTCTCAAGGAACTTTAAGAAGCTCTTGTAAGAGACGGACTGTAAAAAGCTGTCTAGAGTGGCTAGGAGTTTAGTTAGCATAATATAGCCGTGAGGGTTGTATTGAATCAGTCTAGCTAAGGAGGTTGTACGACAAGGGTTGTAAACAGAGGCTTCTAGTGAATACCTTACCTTCCTTGCGACGAAGAAGGGGAGACGTAGGATATTTTTTGCTACGAACATCCACAAACAAATTCTATTTGTACTGATAAACACACACACTACGACTCACATCTGGTCTTGGTTCATAACCGACCGGTTTCTTCCGCACCAGTCAACGTGTACTAATATCAAGCACCGGTATTAATCTTTAACGAGACCAAACCGAAAAATAGACAATGGATAATCGTGTGTTTATTCACCCCCTCTAAACACGTAAACCGGTCCTAACACCAACGAATTTGCAATATTATGTCTTTTGTCTGAGTATATATATATATATATATATATATATATATTCTAATATATAGTTATGATATTAGGTTCGGGTAATACGCTCTTAGAAGTTGCCCTCTCAAAGTAAGAAAAAAATAGTTTCGTGTTACACCTTTTTTGTCTTCACCAAAGCTTATTTTAATGAAATGACATATGTCTAAAGTCAATGCGGGCAAACAGTACGTACGTTGTCTCTAATCAGACAGGATATCGAAAGAGAACGGACATGCTTTTCGAACTAAATGATTGGAGGAATCATTGTCGTTGAACATTAATGAAATGATTAATTTGTTGCAAAAGTATAAAATCATATTCCATGGTTACCATTTTTCAATAATCGTCTATTGGGCCAAACCCAAATATAATTTCAGACCGCCATGTGCCCCAGTTCCGTACATGTACTAACAGTTGGGAAACAATAATCAGTTAATGACGTTTGGTTTCGAATAATTCAATTGCAAGAATCTTTGGCCCATGAAGTGAGTTCTATCTAGCCCATTGCAAGCTCAATTCGTTTTGTTTATTAAATGGTTAAATAATAAATACCTTATTATTGTTACTTTGCAGCATCGATCATTGTACATATTTTTTTACGCAATATTTACAAGTCAACCAACTCGCAACCAAAAAAATCAAATTTGAAGATTTTCTTTTGTCCATGTTTGACTTTCTCATCAAAACTCTAGGTGTCTAAGCAGACCAAAGCCACAAACTTGGACTACAAAACAATTCAGCCACCACAGAACATAAGCTAGCATTCACCAAAAGGAAATTATTATATTATTTCCCCTATATATAAGTAAATATTCATTTTTATCAAAGGCCATGTGTGCCTAGCTATTGACCTATACACTACGATACAAAACATTGCTTCTTTCTTTGCAGAGATATCAGCAGCTATATATATATAATATATATATTGTAGTACGACGCTCAGTGTTATCATCTTTGCATCTTCCCCAAACGCCTCTTTGTCTGTATTTTTTAAACATATATTACAAAATTTTGCTATATATACTTATACGACCATTTAAACACGATAGCATACGTTTTTGCTTCTTTTGTGATACTATTAATTATGCTTTACTCGTGTTTTTTTGTTTTCTGGCTGCTTTTTCTGCCAACGGGTTGATAAAGATTTAATATTTTTTTCGTCTTTTTGCGGAGATCAAAGAAAAAAAACGGTGAATATTAATTGAAAAATGAATAGAAAAATAAAAGGGAAAATTAACCTTGTCGCTTTCGTACTATAAACTAGGTCACGGCTCAAGTGGAGTTTGAGATAAAGTACTTGCAGATTGCAGTGAGTAACACCTTTTTTGCATAGAATACTTTTCGTTATAAATTATATATATATATATATATATTTAATGAAAACCCTAATCTTGATTTTGTTCGCAACATAAGAACTGCAGGTCATTGTTTATTGGGATTTCAGACAGCTGAAAAATGGCATGTCCCTATTGAATTCTTGATTTCATACATATTAATCAATAATTGTGATAATTATAGTAATAGAGTCGATTATCTATCTTTTTCATAATTTCCAATGCGCTATTAATATATTAATATGCAGACGTTTCCAATATTTATTATTGATATTTGACGTCAATTAGCAGGTGCAAGAATATGTACAGCCATTTGCATTAACCAAACCAAATCTGCCTAGCTTTGATTTTTAATTTTATTTTTATTTTTTTTCTTTCGATTGGATGAGGCTTACTTGGAAACAACCACGTCACAAAATCCCATCTTAATCTAATATAACACCTGTCAAAATATGGATTTAGTTAGTTTGTTACGTTCGTCATTTTTTATTTATTTTCGCCCATTAAAAGTAGAAGTGACATACCAAATGCGTAATTATAAAATGGCCTTACCATGTTAAAACAAAACTTGAAAGAAGCACTGCAAACTATCGTGAACACAGACATATATTTACATTTATATGATAATAAATATTTTGAATTTTTCTTTGAGAAACGAGCAAAGGTCACAATCTTGAGTAATGTCGAGCCGCTTCCCTCATCTTCGTCAACCTCTAGCCTAGGGTTTGTGATGTTTACATTCTCACTCATTACTTTATTTTACATAAATATAGAATACATAAAAAAGTATATTATATTTTCATTATTAAAAATTCCATCTACAAGTAAGTAAGTTACATTATAGAGGATACACGACAAATTGTCGTCGTGCATCAGTACTGTATCAGACACATAGCATAAACTCATTGGCCGTTCTTTATAAAGAAGACAAAAATTAAAAATAATGTACAGTTCGTACACATAACACTTCACCAAAATGGTATAACCACCCCAATGTCTTACAGCAAATCAATATATTAATTAATCAATATATATATTTTTTTTATTAGTAATTAAGAACAGTACTTCCAATAAATGAATCCAACTTCTCTCCACTCGCTATTATCCTTCCTCTGTTTTTCAGCAGGCGCCGTTTCTCTTTTCTCACACCCTACAATAATTATAATAATCTTTTTAAATCTCATACAATAAATAAATCAAATATATAAATACATGGTCACATATATATATATATAGCCTAGATAGTAGTAGCGATACTACGCCACACGACTCCAATTACAGAATTTCCAAGATCTTATTTTCTCACTGTTCTTTCCCCGAGTTATTGCTCTCATTCCCTCAGATCATGGTGGGTCGTATTTCTTTCTCTCTAAATCATCATTTCCTTCGATCTTTTTTGCTGAAGGGTTTTCTTTAATTTAATTAATTATATGGGCTTGTGTGTATGTTGTAGTCTGATTCCTCAGCCATGGATGCGCCGAGGTGGCTCACCTCTCTTCTGAGTGAGAAGTTCTTCAACGCTTGCATAATTCACGAAGATTCAAAGAAGAATGAGAAGAACGTATTTTGCTTGGATTGTTGCGAGGGAATCTGCCCTCATTGCTTCAAGTATCATCGCTCTCACAGGCTATTGCAGGCAACTCGCACATTCTTGAAAAAAGAATTTTCTGCTTAACGTCTCTTGGAATTCTTTCGAATTTTTCAGTCTCTTTTCTTTGCAGATAAGGAGGTATGTGTACCATGATGTTATAAGGCTCGTGGACGCAGAGAAACTCATGGACTGTTCTCACGTTCAGGTAACAACTCTTTGAATTTTGAAAATTACCTTCCGTCTTTTTCTTTCTTTTTTCTGCCATGATAGCCCTCTTTCTTCTTCATTATTTTTGGGGCGCAGTGCTACACTACAAACAGTGCGAAAGTGATATTTATAAACCAAAGGCCAAGGACAAGAGCGCCAAGGTCTTCTTCAGGCAACCTCTGCATAACCTGCGACAGAAACCTGCAAGAAGCTTACCTCTACTGTTCCCTCTCTTGCAAGGTCCCATGCAGTTTTTCCTCTTATTCATCTTTTAATCCTACACAAAACCCATGATTTAAATCCACTTAATTGCCAATTGTGTCATCGTCGTCGTCTTGTCTCTTTCATACGTTTGATGGTGAATTCTGCAACTTCAAAACAGCTTCAGTACATACTGAGGTCAAGCCGCGACCTTTCAACGTACCTTCGCACGTGCGAGTTCCTCTCCCTGTCCGAACCGGGCCTCGACGACTCCGTCGCTGAACCGGCGAAAACCGAGTCCTCTTGCAGCAGCGACTTGCCCACCGGCGGCGGCGGCGGTTCGAAGCATCTTGCGAGCACGGCGGCTGAGGTCGTGAGGAAGAAGAGGAGCAGCATGGTCAGGCCGGTCTGTCGATCGGCTTGTGATGTCTCGGTGAGTGCGTCGGTGAGCCGGCGGAAGGGCACGCCGAACCGGGCTCCTCTTTACTAGCGCCGACCGGGTTAGTAATGGCGGCGATGGGATTGATGGATATGGCTTTGTGTTTTCTGTTTTTTTCGTATGGGGTGTAAGCGATGGGACGTTTTAGTGGTTGAGGGCAAAATTGGTATTTTGATGAACATGTTATGATGGTATAGTTGGCTGCTTGCTTAATTAGGGTCTTCTTCTTCCTCCCCGAGTTTTTGTAGAGATGAATGAACACTGCTGCTTTTCTGACTAGTTGATGTAGTTAATGGTTCTGAATCAGTTAATAGAATGTTAGAAATCCATGGTTTTTTATTCTTAATCGTAGTTTAATTATGTGACTAACATTCATGTATCTTGCACCCTTGGTCGTACCATGCATGAAATCATCGTCTGAATTCATGGAAATTTCGAAATTTTCTGAATCTTGGATAACCTTGAAATAGATTTCCACGTAAACATAGGGAAGAACCTATACGGATTTAGTATCCAACTCATAATATTTACTACCAAGTACTTGACAATTAAGGTCAAATGCTAGTGAGCTTACAAAAATTTATTTGGGTCCGCTAGTTTTCGAAGGGCCGCACCTCTCGACCATCGCATCGTATAGCTGTTTCCCGTTCTTTATACATACGTTCGCAAGAAAATGGATTTCGATGAAGTTAACGATACAGTGTCATAAACTGCATTAGAAAGATACGAATACTTACGAAGATTATTGGGAAGAAGTGAATCTGTCCTTCGGGCTTTGTCTGAGCTTCCTTGAAGTAAACTAAGATTGGAAAGTTAGGCCACCACAGCTCCCAGTTGATGAACGTCGAGTACCTAATTGATCGAAGCTTAGATTATTAAAACTCCGTTACTTTTTTTTTTCTTGTGATGGCAAAGAACGGCGGGCGGGCTATGCTTTGGGTGTTTTTGATTACTTACTTCCAACGGTTTCTTCCACCTACGAATACGTTTTCGCCCGACTCTTGAAGCTCGTCTCCAATTTTTACCTCCTGTAGATGGTACAATAAGGCTAAATCCCATGACTTCAATGAGAAAAAGAAATCAGATCAGTTAGAAGTCATGGGAGGGATGAACTAACCAATGCCTCATCATCGAAGACGAATCTCACTCGAGTTGTCTGCAATAACAACAAATTGGGCACATAAGCAATCAAAGGACTTATCTAAGAGTATCCATTTTCATATGGATTTGAATGATCTACCTGGACTAAAAGGAGAAGTCCAAGCAGGCCAAAAGGAAGTGCTGCAGCTATGTTATCTGCATAAGCAAAAGCGCCAGCAGATCCTATACAGCGTAAAAGACGCTTAGACTTTTTAACCATATTATGTGAATAAAAAAATGTTCACAGAAAGAATCAAAGATGATGAGCCGTTCACTCACCTAGGAGGACGATCGGAATACGGTAGTCAGGGTCGGGAATTACGGTCTCCTTCTTCACTTTTCTTCCCAGCTGCAAAGCAAGAAGAAGAAATCCATGTTGGATTGTGGTCGGTGAAACAAGAAATCTGCTTCGAATTTTACACGAATGCATGTGTAGTTATGTCTACAATGGGAGCAGATCACATACTATTTCTGGAAAAGTCTTGATAAAAGAGGTGAGGATTCTTTAACGCTTTTGAAAAGAGGAATTCACTAATTAGAATCACGAAATGATTATTTTCCTAGTCCAGTTCGAGGAGGATGCAAAATAAACAGAATAAAAGAGGTGCAATTTCTCCAACTGAACAACATATCGGTAGGGCAAAATCGACAACGCTAGCGTTCGATCATCGCCAATCCAATCATCATAGACAAAAAAAACCACGGAAATAGATAAAATAACGGAGGCGAAAGATATGAACCCAGGAAGAAAGAACAGCACGTTTTCTTGCTCCGAAAGACGATTCTCGCGATAGGGCGCTTTTCCAGCAAACGAAACCTGTAAATTTCTTCTCAGAGCTCCTCCAGCTCTGCCATTATCTGATAAAATAAATCAGAATCACGATTAAAAACAAATGCGATATTTAACAATATAAATGGAGACTCACCTTGGGCACAACAGACGAAGCAAGAAGCACCGCGTAAGACCGAACTTTCCATAGTTGCTAGCTACAACAGTGCTTCACTGTGGTGGCTATGGAAGAAGATAACTATAGCTAACTCTTCTCTATCCCCGCGAATGTGAGGTGGGAGTCGTGAATTCGTGGAGCAGCTGATGTTCTGTGGTCGTATTTTATACGTGGGTGGAAAATTAACTTAGATCCTACAACTTTATCATTCGCCATTCTAACCCATTTAATATCAAAATGTTCACTGTTCATCCAACTAGAGCATGAAAACACTATTAATGGCCTACTTTATGGAACCAATTTTCGGGGTCTTTACAACACACATTTAGGTACCATATATCAACGTATTGTACGTCATACGTTAATAAAATGGTACGCCGTACTAGCACATTTAGGTACGCCATCTATAACACATAAGGTACGTCGTATAAACACATTTAGGTACCCTATATCAACGTGTTATGGTACGCCATACACACACAGGAAGGTACGGCGTGACTGAAGAAACTGGTAAACATTAAATCGGGTACCTATCTGTAAAAAATTTATTAAAATAGGTATTTATGTGTAGATGTCAGCCGATTTTCTTGAACGTTTTGTATTTTGCTCTTGCGTGTATATTGTATTGCGGACAGAAATAGTTGAAGGAAACAGAAACTTCAGCTCAAGCTTTTATACAAACATAGTTCGATTTGGAAACTAAACAAAGCACATATTCCTCCGTTTTCGAATATTCCAATGACAAGAGCTCTCTTTTCGAATGATTCAATCTTCCAAATCATACTTCAACACACAATAACCACGAGATAAAAAAAAGAAGTATCGGTGAAAAGGTTTCTTATTACTTTGTTGCCTGAGCAATCATATTGCTGATCGAACTTGCTTGCTCCTTAGCTGCCTCCACCAGGGAATCCTGCAATAGGTGAGCAAGTGATTTAACCGTAGGTCTTTCTTATTAAGGAAAAGGTAAACTTTACATCCCATTTTGATACATTAACTGGTACAGCTCAATAACCTGTGCGGCGATTAGACGTGCGACGGTTTTCTTGCTGGATTCTTGAAGTTCTCCAGCAATTAGAATCTCATCCAAGATGTAATAAGCCTGTGATAGATTTAGAAAACAAAAAAAAGGATTAAGGAAAGACGATAAACACCATTGGAGCCAAGAAAGTTTTTTGCAGATCCAGTTAACTTGCCTACCATCAACCTAAACTATGAGACCAACATTAGCGAGCATAAATTGGAACTTATTTTCTTATACCTTTCTCAAGGTAAATCACATATTATATTCAAGCAAAAAAACAATCTAGGATAACATGTTAACTAGTCTAAGAGGGATAGTATGCAGGACACATATCTAACCTTGTGGAAATTGAAGATTAAATCCAGCTCGCAGACCTAAAAACAAAAAAAAAATTTGAAATCGAATAGGATAACTAGTTAACAGATCAGCATAAAGTAATTCAACAAATCGCAGTTTAACAAATCTATCTCGGGCCTCACACTCCCAAAGTAGCGGTCAAGTATCTCCACAAAGTGATGAATTATTTCGAGGACCTCCAATTCATTATCATCCTGGTCGATGCACATACAGAAGTAAAGGCTAGCGTACCTGTAAAATGTTAACATTTCTGCAATGAGAAATACCCCCATTTGCAAGAATACTTGAATTGAAACTGAATATATAGAAGCAGAGGTGAACGAGGCAAAGGAAAGCATTGCTAATACCTTTTGTAAACAACTTTATATCCCCTCCATTCAACAAAATTACAGAGCTTGGGGCCACGTGTAAGGATTAAACCACTAAGCTCGCGAATAACCTATGCCCACAAACAATTAATCTACACATGATAACTCATTCAACTTCACAAAAACAAAAATCTATTAGCTGATAAATTCCATGGAACAAACAGCTGAATTAACTTGCGAATGAAAGAAACAATACCTTAGTTCGTTCCTTCTGAGAATAAGGCGAATACCATTTCGTGAGCCTGACTTTCCCTTGTCGGCTGATAAGAAGAACGAAGTGGATCTGTAAGCAAAGAAAAAATAAGATCAACAAGAATAGAATTGCATAGACAACGATTAAAGCAAAACCACAATCAATACGCATAACCGATCTGAACAGCATTATCAGTTATAAACATGAGTAGAAACAAGAACGTAGCTAACCATTTTCGTCCGTAGACGTACGAATCGGAAAGAGAACAAACAGATCGGAGGTTAAACGCTGGAGAAGCTTCAATCGGATCGACGGGGAACACTCGCCAGCTGAATATGCAAACCGCAGGTAAGAAACGACTGTAATTAATTATATATTAAAATAATAAAATGCATCATAAATGGGCCGAGCATGCCTTGGCCCAAGCCTAGTGGTCCAAATTAAATGGGCCATTATTTCCGTTAAAGCCCATTAATTGGCATGCCCTTGAAGTCGTCAACCACTTTCTCTCCGTCCTACGATAGACTATGTTTATCAATGACCGGACAACCGGTTGTGTAATATAATTAAATAAAATAAATCAAACAAGTAAATATTTCCCACAACCTCCCACAACCCGGTTGGTGGACCAACCTGGTTCACCAACCGGTTGTGCACAGTTTTCAAAACTGTTTTTGTGATTTTTATTGATTTTTATGATACATTTAATTATTTTATTAAAATTTTATTTTAATTTTTTTTACCAAAACATATGATTTTTTTTTCTCTACAAATAGAGTTAGAGACTAATATTGCTACATTTTGAGTCACAATTTCAAATTATCTATTTTTCTATTACATGTTATAATCTATCATAATTCATATTATTTTTCTATATCCAATGACCAAAGTATCTAAATTTTATATCTTATAATGTAATCTATTTTAAACATTCAAACACTACTAAAAATAATTATAAAATAAAAATATGATAGGTTGTGTTGGGTTGTTGATAAAGTATGAAAATTGTTGAGGTGTAGGTTGTGAATGTGAAGGAAATAGAAATTAATATTTTATTCTCATGACCGGTTGTGAAAGTCATGGATAAACATAGTATTATTCTATTAGAAAGACTTCAATGGAATGAAATGAAATTATTATTACAGTTACGATTATAACAATTTCAAGGGGAAAAAGGTAACTGATATTTAGAACTGTGTGTCTGGGAATGAGAGATAGAAGGACAGTAATGTTTGTAAAACTAAAGACAGGTTTTGCTTTTGGACAAACAAAGGTCTAACATAGTCGGAATTCTAAACACGTAAATATCTTCGAACAATGGTAGAGAATTTCTCACCACATACTCCCTCGTGCAATCTCGGGACCATTAAATTAATAAATGAGATCAAAAAGTTAATCTTTCCATACATATATTTCGAGGTGTTATCTCAGATTTAGTTAGTTGTTCACTGTAAATGTAAAGTCAGATTTATTATTTAGTATACGACCTAAGTCCCTTTTTTCTTATTCAACGTAAATCTTCACTTAATCTCGTACATTCAATTAATTGACATTAAAAAAAAATTAATTGAACCAACTCCTGCACTGTCACTTATTTCAATTGTTTTGTCTTCATAAGACCAACATGAAAAGAAATATGCATTTACTGTCTCCCGCAAAAGGTATTTAATTTTCCCAGGCATTGAGAATAAAGAATGTGATGTGCCTCACTGAGGAAAATTTTATAATTTGAATGGTACATAACTTTTGGCATCAATCCCCACGACTCTATGTTTCATTAATTTAAGCCTACTTTGCAAAAACCACATTAAATGTACATAACGACTATTTTTTTTTTCGAACTCACTCATTACGTGAGGTAGCAATAATGCATAAAATAGTTTACCTTTGTGGTGGGCGTTTCTGCTAAAGTTAAATTTAGTCTACCCAACTCGTATTAATGAATATATATATATATATATATATATATAGATAGATATATATATATAATATTTTGGAATGTGGGTGACATCAAATAGGACATTTACTTCAAGCTTTTGCATGTTGCATTTATTACCATTTGTTGCACTTATTAGTATTTCACGTTCTCTGGTCTCATGAAAATATAGAGATTATTCCTTTTCGTGTCTTCACTCGTTCTTTTATAATACTCTAATAACAATAGTTTTTGAGGAAGACCAAACTTTTTTAAATCATTTAAAGAAAACTCATAGTGGCCCTTTGCAGAATTTGAATCATTTGCTCCGTCCGACGGTACCTTTTTTCGGTTTGGAAAACTATTTATAAGGTTTGACAGTTCTAATAATAGTGTAGTAAAATGATGGGTGATAAAAGTAGTGGCTGTATTTCTTATTTACAACATAGAAATATTCAGTCGACCTATACGAAGAAAACATATTATTTGAATAACGAGCATCCTATTAATAAAACATATAAGAAATAGTCTCACAACTGCATTTTTTTGGGTCATTTCGTTGCCACAATTCTCTGCAAAACCAGGGCTTTAATGATTTCGATTCATATACTTTGGTAGTTGCATCTCAATTAAGAAAGATAGCAACATTTGGACATTTATTCAAATATTTCAAGGCTTCAATTAGATTAATAAGTGCAGGGTACAATCTGTGTCTATCCCGACAAGATACTTTATTGTGCTTTGTACAAATACACTATTCATCCTATCAGTAACGCTATTCATTTGTGAATGACAATAGTATATAAATATATCTAATACTCCCTCAGTCCCATGATTTTTATCACATTTCTTGGTGGACACGGATATTAAGGTGGCATTATTATAATAATATAGTACAATGAAAAGGTAAAAAAGTGTATATTTTGACACGTCTTTTAAGAATATTTAATATTATTATATTGATTGTTTGTGATAATTTTTTACCCAAAAAGTAAATGTGATAAAGTTAGTGGGACGCCCGGAATGGAAATATGTGATAAAGTTAGCGGGACGGAGGGAGTAATAAATATGTCGTGACCAAAAACACACACACCCGTTTATTGAGTCGAAGTTTCTCATGTTTATATCGGTAAAAGAAAAGGTCGATCAGATTAATCCGTTTTACATAGAAAACTGATACGATAAAATAGGTAAGTTGTCAGATTATTTATCAAAATTTTATATGTGATTCAATAATGTAAGAATCGTGATTAGGTCTACTTCAAGGGTTTCGTGTCGAATATATAATTAACAACGAGTAGGTCTGAAGACCACTTTGTAGTCACCAAGAATGAACAGTTCTGAATTTTGACCACTGTTTGATCATATCATGATAAAAGAAGATGAATAGAGAAATAAATAAATAATATAAGAAATAATACACACACAAATATTTTTACCGTACCCCATATTTCCTGCAGGCAAAATCTAATGAAAGAGTCAAACTCATTATCTATCAGTAAAAGCCTAATCTTTGGGACAATTCATACGCTGTAGCTTTTCAGAAGAGCCAGACAAGACATCCATATTGTCCCTATTCCAATATTAAATCTCCTTTCTCTTATATAATATCCACACGTTTTACCAATTTTACTAAATATTTATACATCTATAATTCTATATGTAGTAATCGATCATGTGAGGCCGTATTTCTGATTCCCTTGTTAATCTTCTAACCTCACCAAGTCGTTTTATAATGATGTTTAACTGTCTTTTTCTTCGTACCGCGAAAATTATTTTTCTTTTTCCGTCCATTATTTTCTATCTTCTTAACACAAGTTACATGGAAAAGAAAAAGAAAAAGAAAAGAATAAATCATCAGGTGGGGATACACATACAATAATGAAAGACAGTGCATATACGTAACTGCATGATAGTTACTACACCATAGTATTCTCTGGCATTAAAACGAAGTCATAATCAAATGGGGACCTATTTTTCTCATCACTCATAATAGCAAAAGCCAGAACCACACATGCACAAATACAGAAACGATGATCAGAGACAGACGCAATAATACATTATGCATGGATGTATTTGCAATGTATGAGTTTTAATTAATACACACACACACACATATATATATATATATGATATATATATGCAGTATGAACAGTAGTACGTTGTATGTAAGAGAAGTGGGTATACAAAGCTGGTAAGGTAACGAGTGAACAGTGGGTCTGATGTGCATGTAAAAGAAAAATGTGATCAGTGAAACAATAAGATGTAGGGACAGTATATTTTTCCTTTTCTTTTATTTTCTTTTTGTATCTTCACAATGTGTACTACTGTGTGTAATACTTGGCCAAAAACCCGACCCAATGCTCTACTATCAAAGCATTTGCCGGTTCTTTCTTCAATTTTTGTAACATTTGTTTCCAAGAAACACAATATATGAATAAATATACAATTTGTTACTTGGAATAGATGTATTAGTGGTGTGAGGGAGACACAACACAACCAACCCTAATTTCATGCCCATGTCTTGGTTCTCGGGTTTAAAATATTGGGTCATCGTAAATAAAAAATTATTTTTTTATTATTATTATTTTTACGTTGATGGATTGGCTTCACTTTTTGTAATCACTGTTGAAAAGGGTTCAGCTTGTTTCGTTTTGTCGTTCCCAAGACCACTGTGTGTATGTATATATGTCTCTTTCTTTCATCTCTCTCTCTCTCTCTCACTAATCCCATAACGCCGATCTTTGTTTCTTTCTTTCTATCTCTATCTCTATGTGAGTGTGTTTTTTATAGCATCATTGTAAATTCTACCTTGACTAGTCACCTTTCACAAGTGATATCTTGTCTGCGATTTTTACTCAATTATTTTGCTTAAAATTTTACAATTACGTGGTGATTTCTTTTATAAATAAATGTTCATCTATCCTCTAGCAATTATCTGCTTCCTCATAAATAGCTTTTAACCATAACCTCTCCCCACTTGTGGTCTTGTTCGGTCATTACCTTTTCAACTTTCTGGTAATTTCTACTTTTACTTTCCTTTTTGTTTTGCTACCCTCTTTCTCTGATTCACTCCCTCTCCTTTCCTTCCTTACTTCACAAAATAATAATTGAATCTCTCTATCTTTTTCTCCTCCTCTTAGTCTTCTTTCTGTAGATCATCATCATGGCTGATCCATTTTACAATTACTTCAACAACAATAACCCTATTCACCAGTTCAATCCCTCAACTTCCTCTTCAAAACTGGCATCAAATTATTACACCTACAATCACAACTTCAATTACTCGGCTAACAGTAGTATCAACAGCAGTCCCTTCTTTTACAAAAGAAACTCATATGAACACTCACCTCCTTCGCCTCCACTCAAAGAAGCTCTTCCCTTACTCAGCTTGAGCCCATCAAAGCCAGCTAATAACGATGGCAGTCAAAGCAATCTTCCTCGAGATTCATCGTTTGCTGCTGTTATGGAGGTTGACAAGAACATCAACAATCAACTGATCAACGATGATGGAGAAGAAGAAGAAGAAAACGAAGAGAATAGTGACCATGTCTCGCTAACCCTAAACCTAGGGCTTTCTTCAACACCGAGCAATTACCATAACGATTCTGATCAGATCTCTAGGATCTCAGCTTCATCTACGGACACGGCGAACTGTAACGGTAATTACAAGGAATCTGAAGTCGCCTTTACTAGCGGCGGATCGTCGTATATCGCCACCAGCCCACTCAATAAGGGTCAATATTGGATTCCAACGCCGGCGCAGATTTTGATTGGTCCTACTCAGTTTTCTTGCCCTCTTTGCTTCAAGACGTTCAACAGATACAATAACATGCAGGTATGGTTAGATTAGATACAATACAAAGGCAGCAGCTTTATTTATTCTCTTTTTCCCTCTATTATTTCGTGGAGCTTTACTGCTTCTGATATGCTTTCTCTCTTTTTAGTTTTTTATAAAAAATTTCTTGATTATGCTGAAAAAGAGAAAGCCCATAACTCTCTTTGTTTGCAACAAAACACGCACGTCTTTTCCAGAGTAAAAATTCAAACTTTCACCTTTTTTTTGAAATCTTGGGTTTGTTTTAGATTGGTATGTGAAGATATGGGTCCTTAGGGTTTTCTTTTTTCATTTTTTCAATTAATTATGATGAACTTTGGGCGGGGTTTTTTTTTTGGGATCTGTATAAATCTACCTGATAACCCTGGTCAGTCTCACCCTCACCATCTTTATTTGATTGAACAACACAGAAATTGTGCTTTTTGTCATTGAAGTTTGTAATTACACACATTGGCAATTGTGTCAAAACTGAACGTTTTTCATGGTTCTTTCTTCATGGGATTGGAAAAGATTTAATTTTTCACCATATCAACGATCATGGAAAGAGAGAATAACTAAAAGAGAAAAAATATGAGAGATATAGAGAAGAAAGGATTTAGGAGGTTCTCAATGTGCAACGCCTACCCTTAATACATCAGAAGAACTGAATCACGGGGCATTTTTGCATGAAAAATCTTATACTTTATGTTGCTTTCTGCAGTCTCAAGAGTATATATGTAAAAAATGGGACTCTTTTAAGATACATAAGTTTTAACATGAATCAGAATGTCGACAGAGACTTAGTATTACCCCCTTCGCTAATGAAAGGAACATGAGAAGCAGATAAAGCACTGTTTTTTCCTTTTTTTCTCTTTATCAAAAGTTGAAAATATTTCATTACCCAAAGCTTTTCGCTTTTGCTCATTACAATCCATTTTATCTTCCTTTCTTCTGTTTTGCTATGACTGTTAATTTAATACCCATCCTTTTATTATACTTATCTCATTTCATCATTACGTTTGACAGCACTATTGCCTTACCCTAATCATTACCATGGTATAAGATTTGTTGCTAGGATACATTTTTAACTCCAAACCTCATACATAGTACCAAATTCACATCGTTCCAATTTCTCATTCTTGAATAATTAACCCATCCAAACCACAGAAAGCAGTCTATCAACACTAAAAACCCACCTCATAAAAATCAAATTTTTTTCTGCATCTTTCTCCCACAGATGCACATGTGGGGCCACGGTTCGCAGTACAGAAAAGGCCCAGAATCACTTAGAGGCACACAGCCCACGGCCATGCTTAGGCTCCCATGCTACTGCTGCTCGCCGGGCTGCAGAAACAACATAGACCACCCACGAGCCAAACCCTTGAAAGATTTCAGAACCCTTCAGACACACTACAAGAGAAAACATGGGATAAAGCCCTTCGTTTGCAGGAAATGTAATAAAACATTTGCTGTAAGAGGAGATTGGAGGACGCATGAGAAGAACTGTGGTAGGCTTTGGTACTGTACTTGCGGCTCGGATTTCAAGCACAAGAGGTCACTGAAAGATCACATTAAGGCCTTCGACGATGGGCACTCAGCTTATGGGATAGATTGCTGCTTGGACGAGGAAGACGAAGCAGCTTCTGAGATTGAGCAAGATAATAATGAGATTAGTAATAACTTTGCTGGCGAATGTCTTTCTCTGCAAAGTTGATGATTGAGCTATTAGTTGTTGTAAGGATATGGTTTTCGAGGGTTTAGTGAAGTATTGTTTTAGTCCTATGGTAGTTTTTTTAGTATCCTCGTCTAAACAGTTGTAAAATGGCGTTGCAGTTCTATCGAAAAATGCTTTTTTTTTTTGGCAAATTTTCTGTCAGGCCCTCCTACATTTTAAAAATAGGGATCAGACCCTGTCAGACATTTTTTTAGTTTTAAGGACCTCTTTTTTGAAAAATTAAGTGAAAAGGACCCAAAACTGTGATTTGACGAAATTACCCTTAATAAAAGTGATTTCTGAATGGTATTTGACGTCAGTTTTATGTTATACAGTTATACTGATTTGTTACCGTAACAACCGCAAATGTTACTTTAACGTCATAAGACGTTACTTATTGACAGTAAAATATTATTAACAGACATATTAATTACATCGAACTATAGAACCCCATTTTTCACACAGATCGAGCACAATCGATTGTTAACACCTTGTTTTGTTTTCCATCATGCGGTATTACACTATAAACCCTAAACCGTAAACCCTAAACTCTACGCGACGACCATTAGCATTTTTCTATAAAAGATCGAATCATTAGCGTTTCAATCTTATTACACGTTTCGACATTGAAAATTGGTAACCCATTATAGGAGCATTGCTCCCTATAATGATGAATTTTCTGTCTAGGGAAACAGGGGGGAGATGGTCGGGTGGAGGGGTCAAGAACAATTATAACTGTTATACAATTATACTGATTTGTTACCGTAAAAACAGTATGTGCTATTTTAACGTCATAAGACCTTACTTATAGACATTAAAATGTTATTAACAGACATATTTATTACATCGGACTATCGAACCCTATTTTTCACACTGATCGAGCACTGCTCCCTATAATGATGAATTTTCTGTCTAGGGAAACAGGGGGGATGGTCGGGTGGAGGGTTCAAGAACAATTATAACTGCTACACAATTATACTGATTTGTTACCGTAAAAACCGTATGTGTTATTTTAACGTCATAAGACGTTACTTATCGACAGTAAAATGTTATTAACAGACATATTTATTACATCGGACTATCGAACCCTATTTTTCCCACTGATGGAGCATTGCTCCATATAATGATGAATTTTCTGTCTAGGAAAACAGGGGGATGGTCGGGTGGAGGGTTCAAGAACAATTATAACAATTTTGCGCTGAAAAAAACACTTCCTTTCATTTGGATAACAACAGTCTTGTATTGAGTACCATATGACATCTATTTAGTAACAAACGAAGTTGCAGAAGTACCACATTATTCAAAAATAATACCGATTCCTGCAGTAACACATTAACAAATGATGTTGCAAGAGGCGGTATTATTTTTCAATAATGTGTTACTTCTGAGACATTTTTTGTTACTAAACAGACAACATATGGTACTCAGTATAAGACTGTTTGTTATCCAAATGGAAGGAAATGTTTTTTTAACACAAAACTGTTATTATTGTCTGGAAACTTGTTATCTCTCATTTAAGTATTCAGTGTAATTTTGGCATAAGTCAGGGTTAAATACGTCTTTTTGCATCATTTTAGGGCCTGACAGCTTAGTTTTTCGAAAAGCAGGTCCTTTATCCTAAACTAAACTTTAGTAGGGCCTGAACCCAAATGCAAATATGTTAATAGGGCCTGAAGTCTAATAAACCCTTTTTTTTTTTTTTTTTCTTCTTTTTTCATGCTGATGAGTGATGAGTAGAACATAATGTACGTAAATACAATATGTGAAATGAAGTGATTTAGAAATAAGATTTAGGGATGACTAATAGTCATTTCAAATAAAATTGATTTGAAATAGTATCCTAACCTAACCTAGTGAGATTCAGTCGACTTGAATTGGATATACGCTCTGTAATAATAAATGACTCCGACCTATATTCGTACTTGCATACTGTTTGGTACCATCAAGGATCCCCTTTTATTAGGAAAATCTATTGCCATATGTATTTATTAATTATTTATCACATTAATATATAGGTTGTTAAATATTTCAAGTTTAGCATGAAAAAGTACCATTAACTAGCATCATCAGTACCTACCAAAAATATGATCCTATTCTAATCAGATATATATATATATATATTTAATTTGGGAACGTTACGGGGCCGTTTTTTTTCTTTAGGGTGGCCCCTGCGCCATTTGGCCCATATGTGGCATTAATAATTATCAATTCTTTTGGGGCCTTAGACTATAATAAATTTTGTTATTCGAGGCCCATATATGGTCTTATCAATTCTTTTTTGGGGCCTTACACTATAATAACTTTTGTTATTTGAGGCCCTATACTACACTGGGCCGGATTTGTGGCCCTGTGCTGTAGGCCTGCTTGCACGGGCCCAAATCCGGCCCTGGAACGTTAAATGATGGATGCGACAACGTGCTTAACCATTTAAAATCGCAACGTCAGATATTTCAATTTATTATTTGTTTTCTAAATCCTATATTTAACAATACTACCTCACGTCCCACGATCGTTTGTACATTTTACTAAATCGGGCGTTCCACTATCTTTTGTACATTTCCTAATTTAGCAAAAAACTATCACATAGGGGGCTTTACACGTAAATATCCATTTGCATAAAAACTTATAATTCAGTACCCTGTCAGTATTTTTTTATATGTAGGTACCTATTAGAATAAATTTTTTGCACATAGGTACCCGATCCGCCGCATGGTACGCCATATAACACATTTAGGTACCATACAACAACGTATTTTGGTACGTAATACAGTTAAAAATGGTACGTCATATAACACATTAAGATACCATATAGAAAACGTATAGGGTACGTATAAACGCGTGACGTGGTACGCAATACACACATAAAAAGGTACACTAAGACTGAGAAACATGGTATAAACAGTAAAACGGGTACTTATGTGTTAAAAATTTCTGGCATAGGTACTTATTTGTAAATTTTTTATTAAATTGGTTATTTTTTTATAGATTCATCTTATATCCATGCTTCCTCTCTCTCTCTCTCTCGAGAAAGATGATGAGTCAAAGGATCTGATGAGATGAGATGTCATGTCGCAAAACATATTAGTGTGAGGGTAAGATATTCGCATGTCAACACATATGTTAGACAATCTGAATATAGCATTAAATATATACATCCATATGAATATACATCCATATGCTTCTCACCAGTCACCACTTACCTAAATAAAGTAAAAGAATGCTTAATACAATTGATATCTCTTTGTCCTTGTGGACTCCACATCTAACAGTGTTGTGATGGTTTTTCTATCTATTGTCCATACTTACAATACAATCTCATTTTTTATTTATTCGTTTTTTTACCATCCCAATACCTTGTCACGATGTTTTACTTTTAGATATGTAAATATTAAAAAAAAACAAACTTTAATATACATATAGTTGCAAGCCCAATTACTGCATGGCGCATCTCCTTATATCTTACGACGTCGTACTTTTGCATCTCTGAATCTTCATCAACCCTTTGGTAAGCCAAATCGCAGTTTCCCTCGAAGAAACGGCCAACTCTTCGCCGTCGCCACCGAAGGGCTTCAGCACGCCTTTAAGCTCCTCGAGCCTCTCGCGCTTCAACAGCCGAGCGCACAGCTCAAGAAGGGACTCCATAGCTTCAGCCCTCTCATCACCGTCGTCGCCGCCGTCGCCGCCACACCTAACGCTGCGGCTTCTCGACATTAAAGGAGCAGCCTTTACCTCCGATTTCGACGTATCCCTCTCGGATTTGTCCTCAATAGGCAGCCAATTCACGCAAACGCTCTGCTTTTTATCCACTGTCTTGATGGGCTGTTCTTCGTTGTGCCGATCTGTCACCGTGCTCGATCCCAAAGAAGATGAAGAAGAAGAAGAAGGTTCTATTACCGCCTTCTTGCGATCGATGTGTTTTCTGCTTTCGATCAACCTCTTTTTCTCGCGTGGAAATTCTTGCCTGGGCAAGTTCTTGTTCAGTTTGATGCTGCTGCTGTTACGAGCGTATTTTTCAGACAAAGGGATTCTTGGGGAGATGCATTTTGATTGGGATTTGACTTGAATGTAGACTGGAGATAGGCCCTTGTACTGAGAAAGGTAGGGCTGAAGATGAGGATGCCTTAGGAGCTCTGCAGCCTATCATTAATGGAGCTTCTGTTATTACACAGGCTGAAAGTGGATCATGAACACACTAAGAACTTACAGTAGGTCTATGTTCTGGGCTTTTTCTAAGCATGCTTTTGATCAGCTGCTTCCTGTGGTAATAACGATTCGAAGTATTGTTCTTATGCTGATAGCAGAAATGCAGCTGAACATACATAGGAATTGGTAGCTTACAGTGGAGAAGAGTATATAGTAGGGAGAGGAGATATGCTCGATCTGTTTATCTTGTTGATGAGTCCCACCATATCCTATTTGATCAGCAGCTCATCACCAGAGGAAATATATTTATTGGAGTAATTATGATTCAAGAATTTGAAGCTGAGACTCACAGCAGCTCTAAATGGAGGCGAATGAGCAGCAATTTCAAACATACAGCATCCTGAAACAAGATTTTATCTGTTAGTGAAGGGACTGAATTGTGTGTAGAAAGTTGGCTTTTTACTGCATACCTAAAGACCATATATCCGATTTGTAACCATACGGAATATCAGATAGAATTTCCGGGCACATGTACTTCGGCGTTCCCACGACCTGTACAGTCAATCATCAAGGTTTCATGAGGTAAGCACACAGATACCATTGTGTGTGTGTGTGTGTGTTTGAAGGAGATGAGGAGCATTCATTACAGATGAAGCAAGGTCATCTTTGCTGAGCAGTTTTGCCAGCCCAAAATCGCCTGATTAATAGGAATTATGTTATTAGATTCAACTGCAATAACGAGTATGATTTGGACATTCTCGTGATCTTACCGAGTCTGATCTCATTATCCTTCGTAAGAAAGATGTTCGAGCACTGCATTCATAACCACAGCAAAACTTGTCAAGTAAGTTGTTCGAATGATTTTCCAGTCGAAAATCAGTTCGAATCGTGGATATATATTTACCTTGAGATCTCTATGGAGGACACGATTTGAATGAAGGTAGTCTAAAGCTAGAAGAAGCTGACTCATCCATCTGCAGATTTTCTGCATAGAAAGAACATATTATGGATAAATGCAAGCTAAAAGAATAACACTACCTAGTCTTTCCCATATTATTACATCTTCGGAGAAATGTATCCCCCTCGATCTTTTGATTATCTCGGCCCTGAGATTACATTACATAGTAAAAAACAATGGGGTAAAAATGAAAAATATCGCAGTTGAAAGTAAGATAACGGAATCTTACATGTCTCCACCTTCGCAGTAATTGGTTACGATACATACGAATGAATCCTGGTAAAATATTACACATTTGTAAGCCAAGATCTTCAATGGATGATGTAGATGCTTATAAAAGAAATATATTGACACACCTTCTCTACCCATGAATCTTTGTACTTGATTATGTATGGATTGCTTAGCTTTGCCATCAAAGCCATCTGAAAATATTCAGATTCAAGTTTACGTTGTTTTTGTTCATTATATTACCCAATCAAGACTTATTTCGACACCATGGGAGTGAAGGACTTTATAATTTCTAGAAAAAGATATTATTGATCCATGCAAACATAGAGTTGCGATTAGGTAGTTGAAACATTAAAAATACAATCTTTGCAGTTATCATTTCTGTCTTATTTTATATGTCTCAATTGAAAAACTAAATGGTGGAAAATAGATTAAAAAAACTAAAAAACAAGACATGCAATGCAAGCAACATTGGAACTATACAAAAGGGGGTAAGTTGAACTACCATGAATAGCTTGCAAGTAACGCATACCTCTTGATACGCTGTGTTCTTGAATTTCTCTGTCTGTTTAGCCAAACGTATCCTCTTCAAGACATACCTGGGGAAGAAAAAACATTGAGATATACGTTAAGAAAAAGGGGAAAGAAATCAATTAAATGTTAATGTAATAAGAAAAGATGGAAGAACCTCTTTTTCTCAGCCTTGTGAAGAACAAGAAACGCAGAACCAAAAGCCCCTTTCCCAATCTGTTCCAAAACTTCATAATCTTCCATCTTTGATCTTCCAAAAAAAAAAAAGACCGAAGCTTTGTTAAGAATATAGGGGCAGCTCATCTTATAATTGTCGAATCTGATATTAATGTAATGAAAATCACCGAAGGAATTAAAGGGTTTTTGTGAGGTGGGCTTGCACTAAAATATAGCAGATCACGAAGGAACCATGAACTGAGAGCCTCAGCAAAATGGATGAAAATGAAACACACACAAGTACACACACGCATGCAATAATGATATCAAGAACTGATTTTTATTGCATAGGTATATGATCATTACCACCAACGAATTCGAAAGAACTGTCTCTTTAGTGGGGTTAAAGATCAAGCCACATAAATTATGTAAAGTTATGGAGCCACTTCGATATGAATTTTAATTATAAAGGGAGGGAAAATTTGAGGCTAAAGTAGAGTGCTACGGAAGGGAAAATTAAACAATTGTAAAAAGACTTGTAAAGGTGGTGATCATATAGTTGGTTTTATCATCTTTTGAGATCTACTATCTTCTCAGATTTGGTCCATGAAGTTATCGATTAATCATATTGAGCAACAAATGTTTACTATTACAACTACAAGGGATTCGATCTAAATTAGAAAAACTACAAGGGACCAAAAGTGGTATTATTCCTCACAAGAAAGACACATATTGCTAGCACTTGCAGATTCTTGGTGACACAATAGTTATTATTACCAAACGAGGTGGTTGGTGTGTCGCTGTCATGGCTATAAATTTTGTTAATATTAATATTTATTTCTATGAGTAGGGCAGCGAAATCAATTTAATTAGGTATTTTCCGGCATAAGGACATTAATTTCAAAATTATATTTGACAATTGAACATTTGGACAATTATTAAGCACTTGTTTTGACATTCTTGTCCATTTTAGGTCGGATTTAATTTAAATGCTGATAAGTAAGATACAGTTTACTTGTTTGAATAATTTGGAAAAGTCACCATAAATAGTTAAAAAAAAAAAGTATACCTAAAGAAGGTAATATTAATCTTACGAAAAGAAGGTAAATACGTAAGACAAGAAAGCCCAAAGAATGAACTTTCGGCCCATGGGCCGGAAATTCTGGGGCTAATTGGATAGTGGTTAACTTTATAAAATTAGACAACTTACCTAAATTAATCACAATGGTAAATATTATTTAACAAAAATAAATTCATTTACACCGATATAAAACAAGTAATACTACATTAACTTGAGTCATTAAATAAATATAAGACTTATTTTGGGTAATGGTTTATTATAATGCTGATATAGTCATATTCACCTCCTAAAATAATTGGCATATAAGAATTAAGAACCTTCCACCAATATTTTTATGAAGCATATTTATCCTTATTCCATTTATATACGTACATTTATTTTCCTTGCATAAGTTGCGTGGTAAGGTACAAACGTTTCTCATTCTTCTCTTCTTTCTCTAACCTCGAATCTCAGGTGCAACTATAGAAGAAGAAAGGAGAGGAGAATTCCGAGGCATCAAAAAAGAGGGGGGAAAAGAAGCACAAATTTTCCTTCTTTTGTATCTGCTGTTAATTTTCTGGGTAAGTTCCATCATTTTTCTTATCTGATTCCTTTTCGACTCGCGTCTGTAAACGTTTTTTTATGTGTGAATTGGGCTAACGTCGCAGATCTGTTGTATATGGACCTTTTGGGTGGTGGGTGTTGATCTTTTTCGGAGTTTTGTTGATTTTCATCCCTGATTAGGACTTGTGTGGTTGTTTTTCAAGCGAACTTATTGCATGTTTTGCCTTTACTTTGATGCTGCATCTCCCTTTTCTTTTTGTGAAAAACATAAGGAAAATGGTCTACGATTAGAATTGATTACGATGATTTCGTTATGTTTTATCACCGTGAGTGCTCAATTCGTTGACGTGATGATGAAATTCAGGGAATAGTTTGTGAAGTTGAATTCATTTACTTGTTCTATCTCTGATGATTTCTGTATCTCAACAATATTGTTGGTTATTGTTTTCTTTTGTCCACAGAGGACTTGTGTTTAGAATGAATGCTTAGTTTTACATTGATTAGAAGCAATGATTGATTGATTTGGATACTTTTGGCTACAAAAAACAAAGCTTTTCTGGTGGCTTTTCCTGCTTGAAAACCGTTACTTTCCGTTTTTCTGTTATAGCATATAGCTTTTGCGCGCAGTTTACTGTCTTTTTTGCGTTAGGTCGTTAGAAAAATATGTGTGATCCCTCACACGTTAAGCTTCTGTGTCCATGGATGTTTCAGTTTCCTTTCTTAGCTATAAGTATTATATAGCCTTCATTTGCTCTCCCTTTCATCTCCATGGCCAAAATGGAAGATTTCTATGGTTCCCAAGCCATCACTTTTAGCATTACCCCTTTGCAAAATTGACAATGGATAAGCAGATTCTTTTCCTAACATTCTTACATACGAAGCTAATTCGTAGAAGTGACGACCGAAGTTGCGAAACGAAACCATGGAGCACGAAGAAACTGGATGCCAACCCGCCCCAGAAGGACCCATATTGTGCGCCAACAACTGTGGATTCTTCGGAAGCGCAGCAAACATGAATCTGTGCTCAAAATGCTACGAAGACTCCATCTTAAAGCAAGAACAGGCCAAGCGCGCAGCTTCCTCCATCGAAAACATCGTCAATGGATCTTCCCCAGCTAACGAAGAGCAAGGAGTCGCTTCTTCACAGACCGAACTCAGCATAAAAACTGATGCCATCTCCCCCAAAACCCTATCTCTGCCCTCGGTCGATTCATCGAGCCGGGCCGAGCCGAGCGAGCCCAAGGCCAAACAAGCTCCTAAGAGATGCACCACTTGTAAGAAGAGGGTTGGGCTGACTGGCTTCGAGTGCCGTTGTGGCAATCTATTTTGTGGGTCCCACCGCTATTCTGACAAGCACGGATGTCCCTTCGATTACCGTACTACGGGTCGAGATGCGATAGCAAAGGCTAACCCTGTGGTTAAGGCGGAGAAGCTCGATAAGATCTAAAATGGGCTTTCGTTTGTTTGCTTTACAAGGGGCTGATTTGAAAATACTTGCGGGCAAAGTGTTTCGTTAGTCTTTTGTTTCTGTGTGTAAGTGGAGATTTGAGTTTGTCTGTGTGTGCCATTCGTTTAAGGTTGTTGCTGCTACTTTGTATCTTCATGTCTTGAAGACATGTTCCAGCGTGTTAAATTATGATTACTCTGCCGTGTTTTATGCTTTTCTCACCTGTGAATATATTGTTGCTTTGCTTTCTTCGCTCTGAGTTTAGTAGCCATTTGTTTCAAGTTCTGTTTCTGAGTTGGATGAATTATGTGTGTTGAAAAAATAAGCACCAGATAACTAATGAATTTCCCTTACATGTGCCAATTTTGGCTAGAAAGACTGACTACATTAACAAAATACTCCCTCCGTCCCATAAGTTTATGGACATTTGGGTATTGGCACGGGAATTAAGAAACTGAATATTTTAATAATATCGTGTGTTGGAAAGGTAAAAAAGTGTATGTTTTGGCACGTCTTTTGATAATCTTTAATATTATTATATTGATTGTTTGTGATAGTTTTTTTGCTAAAAAAAGAAATGTACAAAAGATGTGGGACGCCCGATTTAGTAAAATGTACAAAAACTTTTGGGACGGAGGGAGTAATATTTTGGAATGGTATAACTTAATCCTTCTATGTCAATATCGTCTGAAAAAGTTAAAATTTCAACTCATGGGCGATTGGAATATCCTATCGAATGATTGTCAAACATGAAGAAAAAAGGAAGATAAGAGATCTCTATACCTTTATTTGATGATTGAGATAAACCGCTACTGTTGCTTGTTGGTTTGAGATTTAATCCGCGAAATCTTCGGCGAAAAGATCGATCGGACAAACCCCACCTTGAAAAAACCAATCTTTGGTAAAAATTCCATATTCTTTCCGCTGCCTTCCTCGTCTACCTGTAAAGAAACGATCTTTGATCATTTGCAGTGAAACTGTTCGATAAATTGCCTCTACTAACTGGAAAAAAAAAGGGGGGGAAACAATGAGCAAGCGTCCTCCGCCGGACCCAATCGCCGTCCTCCGAGGCCATCGAGCTTCAGTCACAGACGTCTGCTTCCACTCGACCAAGAACATCTTGTTCACAGGCTCGACGGACGGCGAGCTACGCTTGTGGGACACACTACAGCATCGAACCCTTTCTTCTTCTTGGGTCCACAGCGCAGCTCATGGGGTCGTAAGCATCGCCTGTAGTGCCCATGACCAAAGGGTAGTCACTCAAGGAAGAGATGGTACCGTTAAGTATTGGGACTTTGGAGAATCTGGTCTGTCTCGTAGCCCTATTTCTACTTTCAAAACAAATGCTTACCACTTCTGCAAACTCTCATTGTTCCATCGAGTTAGCACTAGAGAAGATGTGGATAACCATCAAGAAAGCAGTTTTCTTGATGACGAGTTTGAACAGTTGGCTGCATTGGCCGGCGAAGATCTGTCTACAGTCGAGATTTGGGACGTCAACAACGCTCGAAAGGTCATAAACCTCCCTCAATCCTCAGCTATCTCAGGCAGTGCTTCGAAGGCCAGAGGTATGTGCATGTCTGTTCAAGCCTTTTCCCCGTGTGAATCGCAAGGCTACATAAACGTAATATCGGGATATGAAGATGGATCTATTCTTTGGTGGGATGTGAGGAAACCATCACTGCCTCTAACATCCGTAAAGTACCATTCAGAGCCAGTTTTAACTCTGTGCATAGACAGTACATCCAAGGGAGGAATCTCAGGTTCTGCTGATGAGAAAATTGCTATGTTTGCGCTGAATTCTTCGACGGGAAGTTTTCTGATCAAGAAAGAGATAGCTTTGGAGAGGCAAGGCATAGCTGCAACGTCGATTAGGCCCGACTGTAAGATTTTTGCCACGGGCGGTTGGGATCATAGGGTGAGAGTGTACGATTATCGCAAGGGCAATGCTTTGGCTGTACTGAGGTATCATCACGCCACTTGCAACGCTGTGTCGTTCTCTACGAGCGGTAAATTGATGGCTTCAGCTTCTGAAGATGCTACCGTGGCTTTGTGGGAACTTTACCCACCCAAGAATTGATTTTGGAATCATGTCGATGTTAAGGTTAGTGTTAGCCTATAGGTTTTGGGATACGTCAAATGTTTCACAATCTTTAGTTCCAACCCTTTTCACGAATGTATTATCATGGAACTGAAGTCAAGTTTATAATGATGAAAGGAAGCTACAAAGTTCCATCTAATACGAAAACTCATACGAAGTCTCACCGAGACAATAACTAGAAGCTAAACCGTGGTTTCAGACTGTCACGTAATAACACCCAGAAATCAGAAACTACATCTTTCAAAATTACGGAAAGAAATCAAATAGATATTCCCCCAGATTCAGCTTCAAGATACTTGCAGATCCTCTCCATAACTTCTCTGCCTTTAGCGCTGTTCTGCTGAAACTTATCGACGCACTTCTGCTCGATCTTCTCAGCCATGGAAGCCAACGCAGAGAAGGGCTTAATCCTAATGCTCGTTTCTTGCCTGCAAATGGTCCAGCCCAGAGGATTATCAGGGTGAGGCTCGTACCTTATCTTCTCTTCGACTTCGATGAACTTTTGGAGGCTGATGTTGCGAGTGGCGAGCTGCATCGACTTGGACCGTGCGTCGACGACGGTCGACTCGACGCAGTGGCATATGTCTTGACCGATGATCTTTCTAACGAACCATGGTCCAGGTGCGTGGATCGTTATGGCTCGAGTGGTGTATAGTTTCCCAGAGTCGGGTTCGAGCTTGTGGCTCAGCGTGTCGACCTCGAGGATGTGAGATAGGCTTCGTTTGTTCTCGGGGTCAGAGAATTTTCGCCAGGAGGCTGTGGTCACTCTTTCCCATGGGTGCTTGTAAGTGTGTTCTTGAGAATAGGCACGAACCATTTTGGTTTAATGGGTCCTAGAAAATGAAGAAAGGTGTGGCCTGAGAAGATACTATAGTTGAAGCTTTATCCATTGGATCAGAAATCCAAGAGCAATGGTTTCGTAAGAAACTGCAGAGATATCAACAACTTTGATGTGATGTGCCTAAGCTGCAATAACTTAAGATCGACCTATATCAGAAAGGGAAAAGCTTCGTAGGCTGGGCCAATCCATCAAAAACCAAAGAAGAACGACATGAGATACAGCGATTGAAGCAGAGATTCATATTCTATTAACAGTCACAGATCCAAAGTCCACTTGCATCTTCTAGCAGGCATATTTTTTCCCTATCAATCGCAAATCAATACGGCTCGAGAAAAAACCGATCCAAATCGGGATGATCTATGCCAAATACGTAAATTTCTGACGCGCAGGAACACGAAAACGGCCATAATTGAATCGAAACATATTGAAAGAACAAATCCAAAATGGCACCAACAAGGAACAACGATACGAAAATTCAAGGTCCTTCAAATCTCAGGTAAAAAAAGAACAACATAAAAGATCGTTAATATTACCTCGATAAAAGGGGCTCGGCGTCGAAAACAAGTCGGTGATCGGTGGCGATTTCTTGGCGTCTGGCCTAGGGCTTCGAGTCGAGAGTGACGAGAAGCAGCTAGAAAAAGATATATAAAGCAATCGTGTGTGTGTTGACTTGCCTTGCTTGATAATCTGAATCCATGTCTTAATTTAATATCTATATAAATTTTTATAGTTTATGTACGCTAGTTTTTTCAGCAAGACATTAGTTTCAATTGCTGATATAATATATCTAATTATTTACTTTGTACGATAATCTAGCATATAATGCTAGTTAAATTGTTTAATTTTTAAGATTATCATCACTATAGTCTATTATTAGTTTTATTTGGTTTTGCAACGGATTGTTGTGGCATTTTTCAGCCCAATATATTTGACTATGCCAAAACTGAATGAAGGCTTTCAACTTCTTTGTTAGGTCATTGTTTGGGCTATAATTCAAACGATATTACATTTGTACACAATATTTTAATCGAATACGACTTTTTTTGAAAAAAAACTATCTTTGTTTTCACAAATCAGCTGCCTGCCCCTTTAAAAAATAAGAACGGTTATGTTTTGATTTTATATAAAATTAAATTAAATGAAACTTCAACACTACTTCATCATAATAGCCACATTTTTTTTCAATTGTGCATCGAAAAACATTACTCCCTACCATGCATGATACATACATGGCATTTAGTAATAACCAGCACACTCTATGCCCAAACTAATCATCCCTATATAACGAGCATTAATTAAAAATCAAAGGAAGTAAAATCACCCCTAAATTTTACCATCACTCAAAACCTTAAAAAAAGAGACTCTCCTAATAACTTCACTAATTCCACATAGAAGAAAAAAACCCACGAGCCCCACCGCTCGAACCATGACCCGTCTCGCCCGACCAACCCTCCCCATAACCCGCGGAATTCGAAGGAACGTGCCCATAATCCGCCTTCACAAGCCCCGTATCATCCTGACCCGACCCATCACCGCCCGACCCGTGCCCACCACCTTCAATGCTCATCAAACCGTGCAAAAACGCCGGGCTGTAACTCCCATGATGAGTAGGGTTATTATTACCACTCATGTAAGACGAAATGTTGTGTTGATTCAACTGTAGATGTGTCTGAAGATAACTCTCATAGTTAGAATAATCCTGATTAGGGTTTGAGAAGTCGGGGTTTTGAAGGGAGAGTAAGGGAGGATGTGCATCGAAGGCTAATTGGTGTTGGTGATAATAATGGTTATTATATGGTTGGTGTAGGGCATGGTTGTTGATATTTCCCGAGCTAGGGTTACCGAGGTAGTTATTGTAAGAAGTCGAGCTTCCCAGGGTTATCATTTCGTCGCGTTTTCTAGAAGATTCTATAGCTTGGGCTTCCTTCAATCTCTTCGCAACGCCGCCGCCTATTGGGAGAGTGCTGCTCTCGAGGATTGCTTTTACATCGTAGCGAGACATGTCGAAGTTTGTCACTGCGCTCAACCCTCGAAATTTTATCGCAGCTATGTCGTAGGCTTCTGCAGCTTCTTCTTCTGTGCCTTAATAAATATAGTTGAATGAAAAAAATAAAATTGAGAGACTTTTTTAAAGCTTGTTTATTTACTATTGAATTGGAAGGTTTATATATATATATATATATATATATATATATATTAATTTGATTGCTTACTGAAAGTTCCCAAGTAGAGGTCTTTGTTTCCAGCGACTCTTCCTATTCTTGCTTGCCATCTTCCATGTTGGTGATGCCTGTGTGTGTGGATTAAGAGAAGAAGGAAGAATAATAATGGGGTTATATATAAAATTTCCAATTTAAATCTATATATGATTAGAATGAAAAATATAGGACGTTAATGGTTGAGGGGCAACCCTTTTTAGTATTTCATAGTACCTTGTTACCCCACGATACATGGAAGCTCCCCTGGAAAAGCCACTGCTCTTCCTGAAAATTTATGTATATTTATTTTTCATAATAAAGGATAATGAAAAATCATATAATATCCAAACGGAAAGAGAGGAATGAAGATGTCCATGATTAGAAGTTGCAGAGAAAATCTGGCAGAGAGAAAGAACTTTGATCTCCATTTCTGACAAAAAAACGATCTGACACACAACAAATGACTTCCATGATGCAAATATAGTTGAGGATTTAATTTGATTATTATTAACGATCTTTGCGCAGATGTAGAGAAAGACTGAGGGAATTCAAGCGGATTAAGCGCTGATAATGGATATATGCAGTCAATAAATCATGGAAGCAGATTATTTTCAAAACCTCGTACACGCACCTTCTGATTGAAGCAACGAATTCTTGTCTTGTCATATGCTTCATCTCCTCCACTTCCTTCTCATAGTTGATAACCTGCGCCAATTAAGGATAAAATATTAATTCAACTAAATTATCTCTCCTTTTTTATTCGTTTAAGATATTTCGTTTTATTCTTACAGGGAAATTAGTAGTTGTCGAAGTTCCCCAGTACTTGAGTGCAGCCAAATCATAAGCTCTAGCCGCTTTGTCTTCTTTATCATACCCTCCTAAACAAAAAGCAAAACACAAAAGAACAATCTTTTCTTACATATAGACAAGAATTAGATATACCCATTTGTCATATTAATATAAGAGAGCATATATATATGCTTACCCAAATAGACTGCAGGAGAGAAAAATCATTGCGTATGTAGCAAGCGTTGCAAAACGAAATCGGAGTTTGAACATAAAAGTAAAATTAGAATATAAATAAAAAAGAAACATCAGAAAAATTAACAGCAAACTGTAATTAACCTTGACGCCCTTTTCTCGATTGACCTTCTCTTCTGCAGCTGTTATCCCAGAGATGTGCTTCATACCTTCCCGTCCACCTATGCCTGAAAATCCAAAACTTTACCAGTGAGACAAACAAAATAAAAGTTAAAAAAAAAGGACGATAAAATATATAAAAAATCAAGGCCCACCTCGTTACACCTCTATATATGGAGGTTCTTTGTCCAAAAGTGTCCAAAGTCGTCCTCCTTGGAGTAGCCTCGGCGACGCTGTTACTGTTATTACTAGTCTCTGCACTTGTCTCACTTGCCGAGCCTTTGTTGCTACTGCCCATAGAAAGCGTCAGTTGTTGCATATTATTGTTACTACCGAAGTTGGCAGACGCCACGTCAGCATCTCCTCCCAAGCTTTGTTGGACTGAAACAAAAGTACTGTTGTTGCCCGAAAACACGTAGTCTGAATCATGTCGACTAGATTGGATGTGGTCGTTGTAGGCTAGGACGAGCTCTGATGACTTGGACGACGACACTCCCAAGAAATCTGCTACTTTTGGGACTTTGCTGCTGTTTTCTTGAGTTTCGGTGTTGATAAGGTTGTTCCAATCTCCGTAACTTGCTGCTTGTGTTTTTGTAATCAAACAAGAAAAAGAAAATTGGGGTTTTTTGCCGATTAAAAAATGAGGGTATAGAAGGAAGATAAACAGTATAATAATGGTGGACTAACCATGATTTTGAAATGGGGTTTCCATGTTGTCATTGACCAACCCTAGGGAGAACTGGTGAGCCTGGACTGGTAATGAAGGGTTTGTAGGAGAAAGAGGAAAAGAAAGCCAGTTGTTGGAATTCATATTTTTGTCTGAATGTAATTTAGGTTTTCTTCTTTTGGGAAGGATGGTAATTAGATGAATAGCCCAAGAATGAAATCACTCATGAGTTATCTGATGATCTCCCTGCATAAGCCAAAAAGAGGAATAATTAAGAATCACCATAGTTTTCACTCGTAATGGGATAGGGAAAAGATAAAATATCTGTGAAATCATGTAAAGTGGAAGTTCTAGCAGTAGCAGGCTATATAAGAAACTGACACAACTTTAACCTAAAGAGTGAAAGAATCATAAAACTTTCCTCTCTCTCTCTCTCTCTCTCTCTCTCTCTCTGTCTTCTCTCATATGAAGAACCAAAAGAACATACATTAGAGAGAAGGCGACGATGAGAGGAGAAAAAGGACTTTGTACGGGGAGAGAGGTGTATCTAGATATTTATTTAAACCTCCATATATCTCTCGTTTTGACTCTAGTCAAAATACAAGCAGTTAGATGTTGATTATTCATTACATTCTGCCCCGGTGATATATGTTGATTGTCGATTACAATAAGGTAAGAACACGAGTGAAAACTTTAAGAACCATGATCGTGTAATAAGCGGAACTCAGCACATACAGAGATATATTTCACATATATATATACGCTTGAATGTTCCTAAAGTTTCGATTTAGTCTATAGAGCATACAAGATTTTCACTATATTATTGCACGAGTGGCTTATGATAGGGAGTCTAAAAAGAAGTTGTTTGTCCATTAAATTCCAAAGTATAAATAATTCCAAACAAAAACTCCAACCCCACTTGTTTATTTATTGGGACTATCTTTCCTCGTTCGACGTAAAACATGACACCCCAAAACCCAACATTTGCATAATATTAAATCACGCCAAACTATCTTCTTTAATAAAAGAAACCCTACTTGAACCAAAGCTAGTTGATGATATACAAATCTAACTCAAATAAATATTCTAACAGCAAATAAATGTGAAATAATTTTAAAATATTGAAATGCATATACCCAAGAAAAGCAAGAGTGTCGATCCCTGTGTGACCATGCATGTGTAGATGCGATATATCTATTACGGAAATGCAGTATTATAATATTATACTGAAAAATCTCTGACATGTTGACTAGTATTTAAACTAAAGGGGTGGGAATTAGGGTTTGTCACATTTGAGTTAAAATGATGAACTGTAAGATTGGACGATTTCTTTGGCTTTTCCCAAGTAAGAAATCTGTTGACCGTGGAGTTGGAAATCGCAATCGTCAAAAGGTTACACTTGTTATTTATTTGTTGTGCAGTGCATGTCCCTTATTTGTAATTGCAAGTAAATAAAATAAAAAATTACTATTAATAAAATGGAAAGTAATGTAATGGGTAGAAATTCCAGGGGAAGCTGTGTATCCCAGTCAGCGTATATGCCTATATTTGTTTCTGTGCCTTCTGTCTACTAACTGGCTCAGTCAAACAACGTTCAAACAAATAAAAATATACGTAACTAAGATATTATATTACCAAGCAGTAAATGTGTATTCTTATCATGCAATGCATGGTGTCTCGTCGATATAAGGATAAATAAATATAACGAAAATGTTCTTTTTAAAAACCCTAATAGATCTTATGAGCAAGACACGATGGGGAAGCTTATTCTATATCCAAATGGCTTATTTCTGATTAACATCTCGGTATCTTTAATGTTGTAATCTTGACAACTTATTTAAGCAATAAATACATATATAAACATCCCTATTTGGTAGATGAAGCAAATAAATAACGTTTGATGCCGTCGAAAAATGACCTACCGCGAACGTGGTCTGACGAGCTTCTTCCCGCCTTAAATTCGCCGCGCCTCTTGGCTGAAAACTGTCGAAACAGGGTAGATTTGGGGGGGTCGTTTGCCCTCTTGCCTTAGTCAAGAGGGTGTTTCCGGTTCAAGGTATAAAGAGGAACGTGAAAATGGCATGGAGTGATAAAAATAGCTAAGTATGTAGTAAAAATGTTAGAGTGACGGTGTCGACGGATGGCGCACCCTAGGGGTGTCTAACGATATTTATAGCTTCCTAAAAGCGTACCTGGCCCACGGTGGTTCTTCCACGTTCGGCCCATTCTGTACTCGTGGGGATCGCACATAGCCACGACCTAGAGCGGTTTCCTAGCCTCTAGACGGTTTCTTCTCAGTCGGCCGGTTATGCATGCGTGGGGGTCGTGTGTGGCCACGATCCCTTAATTCTCGCGAGGCATAGCAGTATGGCTTGGGACTTGCTCCTCGGGCTTCTTAACCCGAGGACCTCTCGCGGACGCCCTTGCGTTGCGAAGACTCCGAGGTATACGGTCCTCGAGATATCTTTCCCGAGGACATCCTCGCGGCTGCCCTTACGGCGCACGAGGTCGGGGTAGGCAGCTCCTCGGGATATTTTTCCCGAGGACATCCTTGCGGCTGCCCTGACGGTGCGTGAGGTCGGAGTAGGCAGCTCCTCAGGATATTTCCCGAGGACCCCTCGCGGCTATTCTCACGGCATGAAGGGTCGTAATCTTCGGTACTTCGCAACACCCCTTACTGGATTCACGCCTCTTAGACTCGACCTTCCTAACTCATCGAGAATCCTCCGAGATACCCCGCGCGGTCGGGTCTTGTGGCTCCTCGGGAACCTTCTCGATGCATCCCCGTGTCTCAATGGCTCAACCTTCACGACCCCTTGGGGAAGGTAGGGCTTGATAGGTCCGTAGCGTTCTCCCCTCGCGGCGATGTCCCTCAAATTGACTAGATTCGCGGGTTTGGTTCGTTATAACTAACTTCGAGTATTTTGCCTTTGACCCGGAGAATCCGGGGATAACAATAGTCCCCCTCGCAAATAGTCCAAAAGAGTTGTGAATTTTGGACGTTGAGTGGTCATGGCAAAATACTCGGGTGTCTCGGTTCTTCCCTCCGTACATAAAGTATAATTTCCCTAACGAAAATATTCTCGGCTAGAGGAGATTATATCCTACCAGAATAGGTAATTTCCAGACCAAACATGTTATACCATACCAGAGGAGACAATTTTCAGACCAGAGGAGATAATTTCCAGACCAGAGGAGATAATATCCGACCAGAATAGGTAATTTCCAGACCAAAAATATTATACCAGACCAGAGGAGACAATTTTCAGACCAGAGGAGATAATTTCCAGACCAGAGGAGATAATATCCGACCAGAATAGGTAATTTCCAGACCAAAAATATTATACCAGACCAGAGGAGATAATATCCGACCAGAATAGGTAATTTCCGACCAGAGGGGATACTATCCAGATAAGAAATATAATTCCAGACCAGAGGAGATAATACCCAGACCAGAAATATGATTCTAGACAAGAGGAGATAGTACCCAGACCAGAAATAAAGTTCCAGACCAGAGATGCAAATTCCAGACCAGTAGAAGCGATTCTCGAGCAGAGGCGATATTTTGACCCAAGGGCGATTTCCAAATAACCAGACGTGATTTCATACCAGAGGCGATATTTTTTGACCAGAGGCGCAATTTCTCGACCAGAGGCGATTTCCGGACAAGAGGCGCGACTTCCAAACCAGTAGACGCAATTCTCGACCAGGGGCAATATTTTGACCTGAGGGCAATTTCCAAACAGGCAGACGTGACTCCCATGTCAGAGGCGCGATGCCCCGAACAGAGGCGATATTTTTCGCACATATAATTTCCCGAACAGAGCATATTCTCGACCAGTGGGTATAATTCCCGGACCAGAGATGATTTCCAGAGGGAATTATTTCCGGAACAGAGGAGATGATTTCCTGCGCATAGAATATAATTTCAAATATAAAAATATTCCCGACCAGAGGGAATTATTTCCCGACCAGAGGAGATGATTTCCTGCGCATAGAGTATAATTTCGAAAATAAAAATATTCCCGATAAGAAGGAATTATTTCCGGACCAGAGAAGATGATTTCTGCGCATAGAGTAAAATTTCAAAAAAAAATATTCCCTTCCCGACCAGAGGGAATTATTTCTAGACCAGAGTAGATGATTTCCTGTGCATATATATAATTTTCCGAATAGAAAATATTCCCGATTAGGAGTATAATTCGCGGGCGATTTCCAAACCAGAGGAGATGTTATGCCCGACCAGCTGCACGAATCCCAGATCGGACGAGTAAATTCCCAGAGCAGAGGCGTTATTTTCCTGTCACTTTTTAGACCAGAGGGGATGCTATCGCCCGACCAGCTGTGTGAATCCCAGATCAGAGGACGTAAATTCTCGAACCAGAGCGTTATTTCCCGGGCGATTTTTAGACCAGAGGAGATGTTATCGACCAAAGGCATGATCACCAGACCAAGAGACGTTATTTCCGGACCAGAGGCGACATTCCTAACCAGAGGCGTTGCTTTCCGACCAAGGCGATAATTTTCTGACCATAGGCGTTGCTTTCCGACCAGATGCATGATTTCCATCTCAGAGGGCGTAAATTCCAGACCACTTCAGAGCACAATCTCTCGACCAGAGGGTACATATACCGGACCAGGGGAGATGTTTCCGAGCACATAGGATATGATTTCCTGAACAACAAATATTCCCGACCAGAGGGTACATTTTCCGGACCAGCAGACATTGTTTCTCGACCAGAGGATGTGGTTCCAGATCAGAGGCATGATTCCTGAGGAGAGAGATTGCTGAAACGCTATCATCGCAAGACTCGCTAAATTTTTCTTGGCGACTTCTTCTCGAGCCTTTTAATCACCACCACCTCGATCTTTCGCGAGTCTTTTATTCTCGTGCATAATCCTACTCCATTCGCCTTGCGCCTAAGGGCTATGCCTTTTCTCCTGGAGGACCGCCTCCTCTTTCTCGGGAGGCCCTTAGCTCGGTGAAGAGCGTCCTCTCGAACCCGAGGGTAGATATGATGCCTCACGAAGAGGGCTTTTCTGCCTCTTAGAGAGGGATTTCAGCCTCGCGGAGAGGGAATTTCAGCCTCACGGGGAGGGATTTTCAGCCTCTTAGAGAGGGATTTCAGCCTCGCGGAGAGGGAATTCAGCCTCGCGGAGAGGGACTTTCAGCCTCTTAGAGAGGGATTTCAGCCTCGCGGAGAGGGAATTTCAGCCTCACGGGGAGGGATTTTCAGCCTCTTAGAGAGGGATTTCAGCCTCACGGATAGGGAATTCAGCCTCGCGGAGAGGGATTTTCAGCCTCTTAGAGAGGGATTTCAGCCTCGCGGAGAGGGATTTTCAGGCTCTTAGAGAGGGTTTTCAGCCTCGCGGGGAGGGATTTCTTCTTCCTTGGCCAAGGTCTTCTTTTTTCGTATCTTGGGCGATGTTCGTAGGGATTAATTTTTGTGTAGCCCAAAAAACCTTGTGCGGAAAAGGAAATAACTTCATTAATATCCCAAGTATGTACAATATTCGAGGAAGTAGAGAATTCAATAAAAGCTGAAATAAACATAGACTAATGAGGGTACTCCCCTCTAGAGATGATATTTCTGCGGCTTCTTCACATTCCGAGGTTGATCCAACTGCTTTCCATTGGCGTCCTCGATCACGTACAGAGTATCTCTTCCCTTCGGGTGAGGGGGTGAGTGTTCTGGTCGGGCGTTCCACCCGCTTCCAGTGCCTGGGTATCGCGGTCCACCATCTTCCCCCACCAGTTTTGCTCGGGCCTCCGGGTTTGTGGCGACCAACTTTTCTAGTTCCCTATTTAGTTGAAAGCACTCTTCCGTGGTGTGGCCGTACTCATTATGGTATTCGCAGTAAGTATCCGAGGCGGGCTTCTTCGGATGATCGCTGATGTAGGGAGGCCTTCTGATAAAGTCGTGTTCATCGCATATCTCCAGTGCCCGCACCTTGTTCACCCGCCATCGGGGATGATTTGCTCGAGGCATCGTGGCGGTAGGTGCGGGAAAATCATTTCCTCGAGGTAGAGACCTCCGCTCTTGATCTCTCGCGGGGCTCCTTCCTTGCTCCCTCGGTGGACTTTTGCGTTTCTTTTCTTCGGACTCGCGACTTCGAGCCTCTTCCACGCGGGCGTATTTTTCCACCCGCACTACCAGCTCCTCCACTGTGATCGGATATTTCTTTACCAGTGATATGAACAGATCCCCTTCCCTTAATCCGTGGTGAAAGGCCCCGATGAGCAACTCGGGTGCGGTATTAGGCACCTCCATCTTGACCTGATTGAATCGCCTAAGATAATCCCTCAGGCTTTCCTTCTCCGCCTGTCGTATGTTCAGCAGTTGTACAGCCGAAGAGGGACGCCCCCGACTACTGGAGAAATGCTTGAGGAAGTTGCTGGTGAGATCTTGGAAGCTCCGTATTTCTCCTGGGGGTAGCGAGGTAAACCATTGCTGAGCCCCCTTCGCTAAAGTAGTCACGAAGAGTCGGCACTTGACAGCATCCCCCAACTGGTACAACGCCGCGTTTCCTTCAAAGCTGGCTAAGTGATCCTCGGGGTGTCCGGCTCCGTCATATTTACCGATCTCGAAGGTACAAAAGTGGTCGGGTAAGGGCGCCGTGATCACTTCTGGGGAGAAAGGCGATTCTCGATGAGGAAGCGGCGTCTCCTTCGGGTGTGCCCATTCCCGCAGTTTTCGGATCTCCTCCTTCAGGTTCTCCATTTCAGCCTCTTGCTGTTCGGCGCGTCTTCCCTTGTTAGCGCGTGCTCTCCTAGGTTCTGATGCCACGGTACGATTTTCGTCATCACGCTCTCTAGTTCCTGACTCGGCGTCGCGGTTCCCCTCTGGTGCGCGATGATTATTTCCACGATTTCTTTCAGCCATCAGTATTCCTACGTCCGTTCCGATCCTCCTCATCTCTTGCATGATCGCAGCGAATAACCCAGCAGTATCGGCCGGATTCGGCTCGTCCACGTGGGGCGGTGCTTGATCATTTTCGACAACCACCATATTAAATTTCTACTAGAGAGAAACTAGAGTTTCCCACAGACGGCGCCAAATTGATGCCGTCGAAAAATGACCTACCGCGAACGTGGTCTGACGAGCTTCTTCCCGCCTTAAATTCGCCGCGCCTCTTGGCTGAAAACTGTCGAAACAGGGTAGATTTGGGGGGGTCGTTTGCCCTCTTGCCTTAGTCAAGAGGGTGTTTCCGGTTCAAGGTATAAAGAGGAACGTGAAAATGGCATGGAGTGATAAAATAGCTAAGTATGTAGTAAAAATGTTAGAGTGACGGTGTCGACGGATGGCGCACCCTAGGGGTGTCTAACGATATTTATAGCTTCCTAAAAGCGTACCTGGCCCACGGTGGTTCTTCCACGTTCGGCCCATTCTGTACTCGTGGGGATCGCACATAGCCACGACCTAGAGCGGTTTCCTAGCCTCTAGACGGTTTCTTCTCAGTCGGCCGGTTATGCATGCGTGGGGGTCGTGTGTGGCCACGATCCCTTAATTCTCGCGAGGCATAGCAGTATGGCTTGGGACTTGCTCCTCGGGCTTCTTAACCCGAGGACCTCTCGCGGACGCCCTTGCGTTGCGAAGACTCCGAGGTATACGGTCCTCGAGATATCTTTCCCGAGGACATCCTCGCGGCTGCCCTTACGGCGCACGAGGTCGGGGTAGGCAGCTCCTCGGGATATTTTTCCCGAGGACATCCTTGCGGCTGCCCTGACGGTGCGTGAGGTCGGAGTAGGCAGCTCCTCAGGATATTTCCCGAGGACCCCTCGCGGCTATTCTCACGGCATGAAGGGTCGTAATCTTCGGTACTTCGCAACACCCCTTACTGGATTCACGCCTCTTAGACTCGACCTTCCTAACTCATCGAGAATCCTCCGAGATACCCCCGCGCGGTCGGGTCTTGTGGCTCCTCGGGAACCTTCTCGATGCATCCCCGTGTCTCAATGGCTCAACCTTCACGACCCCTTGGGGAAGGTAGGGCTTGATAGGTCCGTAGCGTTCTCCCCTCGCGGCGATGTCCCTCAAATTGACTAGATTCGCGGGTTTGGTTCGTTATAACTAACTTCGAGTATTTTGCCTTTGACCCGGAGAATCCGGGGATAACAACGTTAATTTTAGCTCCACACTAACGAGGCAGAACCCACTTCTCCCGCTTGATTAGTGGTGTCATATCTCATTTTTAATTAAATACTATCTACTATAGAAACTAGATGAACCCTAGAAAACTGATTAATGAAACTTTCCCTGAGCTCTTGACTCAAGAAGAAAACGAACATGATATATAAACAAATGACTAGAATTGATTAGTTATATATTCCGATGCAAGAATATCACAATACACAAGAACAAAATAATATAAATCAAACCCTAGATTCTTACGATACTTAAACAAAGAATGAGAAAGATGAAGAGGGGGCTGATGAACTTACTACTTATTAAAAAGCTGACTTTGCCAGTTTATGCAGATGAATCCATGAATATAGACAGCCACCAGTCTTTTCTTTTCCATGTTGAAATCCCATTTCGTTCCTCACATAAACATAAGATATTGTATTATAAATTTATTTATTTATATACGGGTGTACGTACACACATTTACGTAATAATCATCTTGAAACTTGTGAAGGTGAAACATCGTAAGTTGATGACCGTGGTGGGATTCGACATATCGGCCAGTTATAAATTAATTAGGGCTGCTGAAATTACAAACGATCCTTTAATTTTCTTTTTCTTTTTCACCTTTCAACGTTTCTTTCTTTCCTTTTACTTTTTGGCAGACGACCAACACGCCGATTCAGTTTCAGGTTTCGCGGCCATGTTCGATGGAGTTTGGCTGCCACGTGGCGTTTTATGTGACACTTTCCCAAGATTTGATAAATGCTATTTGACCTTTGCAGAAATTAATTTAAATCGCCTTATTATCCGTTGTATTGTTCGCATGCTGTCTGAATTAGAACCATAATTGCTATGCTTCTTTCTTTTGTATGTATAGCTCATCATAGGCTGCTAAATATCACAATTTTTTGAAATGGCGGTTGAATCGACGATGTAAACTCCAAAGAGTTAGAGCAGAGGCACATTAATACTATTAATTGTTATATTAATTGCAACAACGATTATAACTTCATTTGATCCAAGAAATTGTAAACACGATGAAAAAATAATTAAATATATTTTTTTTTATCAACGTCAGTTCACAATCACAATATTGCTCTCACAGATGAATTTCCTCACGCAGTAAATGCCACCGCTAGAAAAATATAGCCTATACGAAAAATAAAATAACCGGATGATATATCCATATGTGTGTCTTGGTTAAGTAAACCGAATTTTCTTTTCCATGTTATATTTGATAATTAGGTGATATAATATATTATTTAATTTCAATTTGATTCGCAATTTTAGGAGGACAAGCAAGGCTAGTTTTGGAAAACCATATCCAAAGTTTGATAGTTTGGAGGCAAGATTGAAGAACGCCGTGTAAGTGCATATGCTCGTTTCGCCTCGCCTCGAAACGATTAGCTCATTCTTTTGACAGAATTATTAAAATTTATGGAATTTCATTATTATAAATTAATTATAGTTAGAGGTTTTGAATTCTAGGGTTAGGGTTTTTAGGTTTGTTTGCTTGGGAGAAAAAGCTTGTGTGTGAGTTGTCTTTGCGGTGCTTATATATTATATGCTAACATTAGCATCAAACATATCATATACTTATGCATATATATGTAATATGACCCTCAAATACATCAAGTTTTGCGAATTAATTCTACTTTTCCTATTAACAAATTCCCAAAATACATGATATCTAATATATTTATATTGATCATTATATTGATCGTAGAAGGAAAATAAATATTCAAAATGTCATTAAACTTCTCCTAATCAGTTTCGTCTGGACAACACACACACACACACACGAGAACAATGGAAACAAATGGAATACCGTTACGCATAACTAGATGAACTATATATATGTATAATACTCCTATAAGTTTAACTTAAATTTTGCTATTATCGAGTCAACAAATTAATATATATGCAAGTAAAGCCATGTGCATGCCAATGTCTTTTGTTCTATGCGTCTCAATATCTCGTTTGAAGAGCTTTTCGTTGATTTTCCAATGGATCCTAGATCACTTATGATCTCCTCGATTTTTTTTTACTATTGATGGATGGCTCATAACATTTTTCTTATATCTTGTTCATAAGATATAACAATGATTTTTGATATTTCGCTAATGTAAATTGCTATAATAGTTGGTAAAAGAAGATCTCAAATACATGTTGAAGCATTAGATGATTCAAAGCAAACGATCAACACACTATAACTTTACCCCGTAAATTGGGCTTGAGCCCATACTCTACTGTTGGGCCTCTAATTCAAATTGGGCCCAATAAATGGTCAACAGACAATGGGGTGTGTTAATTACAAGGACAGTGAATAATACACAAATTAGCTCTAGCCACGTTCAAAGTCAGAAGGGCAAAAGGGTAACTATGCTACCGTAATACGCTTGATTACTCTTCTAGCCATACATTTCCCAACAAGCCTCACATTCCACACACCAAAACCTAACGCAACGAATAAACAATAAATACAGTATCAACTTCATACCAAAATAAATAAATACGATATAAATATTCGTACCAAAATTAATAAACATTTCATATAATATTTTTACATTTCTCACATACCCAAACCCAACCCTTGAAAGTCTCTCACCTCCATTCGTTTCATTCCTCCAAAGAAAGGAAACCAAATCAAACCCACCTCTCATCCCCAAAAAGAAAATTTAAAACAAAAATAGATAAATACAACAGAAGAAGGTAAATAAACGCAGAAAAACATGGCACAGAAAAACGGAGAGATCAAAGAAGAAACCACCGAGCTCAAATCCCACGAAGCCCTCTCCGCCGCCCGATTCTCCCCGCAGCAGGCGATCCCTTCCCAAATCCCACGCGCCAGCGCGTCGTCAGATCCAGACGAAAATACCGAGAGTGCGTGTTCTCCACGCGCTGCGGAGGAGGCGCGTAGGAGGCCGCTTAAGAGGCCGAGGGAGGAGGGGAGCGGCGGCGGAAGCAGCAGAAACCCGGAAGGTGCTTCGGGTCGGGTTGCAGGAAGCGGGTCGGGCTGGTGGGTTTCCGATGCAGGTGCGGCGACGTTTTCTGCTCCGAGCATAGGTACGCCGATCGGCACGACTGCAGCTACGACTATAAGGCCGCCGGCAGGGAGGCGATAAGGAGGGAGAATCCCGTCGTCAGGGCGGCGAAGCTGGTCAAGGTTTGATCTCGACGTAGGGGTAGGATTGTCAATCGGCCGTAGGGGTGGGGGTATTTCGGTCATTTCGCTTAAATATATATTACGCCTTTGCCTTTAGCGCTAGTTTTTTTTTTCTAATATTTTCTTATAATTTATTTTGTGATGGTGATGATGATGATGATGATGATGATAAACTATGGATTTTGTGGTGGTCCTATCCTATGTGATTGTTTATTGCGATAATTATTTCTTTTCCTTTTCTTTTCTTTAAATGCTTCATTTGATTGGTGGAACGAACAAAATGTTCAAGCGTCGATAGCTGCAGTTTTTTTTCTTCTTTCCCAATATTTACCTTATCATATTTCGCATCAAATATAAAAAAGTTCATATATTCAATCGCAGTAATGGAAAACAACAAAGCGCCTGTGCAAAAAAGTAGCTGTATCTGAGTTGTCTCAATTAAATCAATTAAATAATATAATGTCTTATTCGTATTCTATTTTATATGTATGTCGATTCAAAATTGATGAACAAGTCGTGATAGGTGAGCGAATTAGGAAACGAATTAATCATAAGATAATTTAAGATTGGGATTTTCGTCAAATATGGGTGATAAAAGCAATACGGCTTTTAATCAAAAGTATATATTACTTTAATCGAACGACATATTTCATCATCAAAATCAGGACATCTATTATTCTCGAGACGTCGAAAGAAAACCCAATATGGTCCGATATGGACATACAATACTATTGGAATAAATGATTGATCTTAATTGAAAGAAGGCCCATTAAGATCTCTATGTTTGGATGGACCAAGGCAATACTTAGACATGGGCTCTTTGTATTATATTTTTATAGAGACAAATCTCAATGCTTGAATTCGAGTAGCTTTTACTATTTTCAGCTCGAATAAAGCAAGGATGATCCTTTCATTTTATTTTTAATTTTTCCCCAAGTAAGGAGGTACTAGTCATACGCAAATTCTCCACATACAATATGAAATCTTACATCTCAACTCAATGATGCTTTCACGTACGTATGATAAAGTAAGAAGGTGCCTAATAATAATAACTATGATTTCGCTCAAGACTTTCTTTTCTGACATACACATCGCTGGCAATGGGCTTCGTAATTATAACAGTATGCCACTGCCAGTAATCCATTAGGAGGATGAAAAAAGGAAGAATGAAATAAGATTAATTTATTTTTTTTGTCATTAGAGCTATAGTGGAGTGAGCAATTATCATTTCTTTTTCAGAATCAGACTAGTAGGTGGATTGATTTTGAGTGGGATTCGTTTATTGGAATGCAGTGCTACAGTGGATATTATGTATAGCGTATAGTGGAACGATTTTTAATTTTCAATTTCGGCTTAAAGTTGTTGCATTATACATTATCCAAAGTTTATATTTCATGTATAACTTCTTTTTGTTAATTCGTGACAACAGTATCAAAATATACACGAATTCAACAACTGCCCCCAATATAATTTGTCTTTTATGTGATCAATTATTGGACTACTTGGCATCAAGTAAAAAACAAATGTGATATATTTTAGTAATAGTTTGTTTGTTTTCCTTGCAAGTTTCGTCACAACACTTTCGAAAACGTAGTAATGGGATGAAATTGTCCCCGACCCTATTATTAAGTAAAAGGTTTCCATTAGATATCCATTATATTCTGATGCCACGTGTTACCTACAAATGTAACATGAAAAGGATTTAATTAATAGAAACATATCAATATGAAATGGTGAGTCACAAGTCTCCTACGCATTATGCTAATTAATTCATAAAATTCACCATTCAGTTTTAAGTAATTTTTTATTAATCACTAACTACATCTATTACGATCATGGCCGGCAACCATCATCATAAGTGTCGGCACCTTTTTTCCGTCCAATATATTCACCAAAATAAGATTTTCTTTTTGTAAAACTAATAGTATTATTTTTTTTGCCTTTTTTTACCTTTAACTTAGTTGGAATGGAACGTTGCATTTTTTTCCTGCTTAATGATGAAGGCAGACAAGAACACATTTTTTGAACGAGCTTTGGTGATTAGAAAATTGGTAAGTGCTATATATGTTATTCTTATGTTGACGCTCCATTGTATTTATAGATATAATGACAATTATATAAATTACTTCCAAGACATTATGCTACCTAAAGCGAGAATATTGTGGGACTCCTCAAGTGCTAGAACACTTTCCCAAGTCGAACAAATAAAATTTTTAAAGTTATCATGGCACTAGATAAATGAAATTGTAATTAATTTTTCTTTTAGTATGATTTTGCTTTTTTCAAATGTAGTCAGCAAATCTTTCGTTTCCGTAGTATCTTATGATGTTACACGATTGCTAGCTGCATCATACCCACCACTCGTGACCTATTTAATTAAATTAATTTTTACCTCATTATTATAATCGATCATGATAGACCAAAGAACGACAATTATACAAAAGCTAACCCAATAAGTGAATAAATTCCACGACTAGGTCTGCTTTTAGCTTTTCTAGGATGATTACATCCAACATCAAATAAGTCTCTATACGTATCGTATTTTAGAAAAAAAAAATGAACATTCTTTTGATTATTGCGTATATATACATACTTGTCATCATGAGTAAGATTAAACGTTACTCACCTTTCAATTAAGCAACCAGTAGCTTATCATCTTTGAGTGGTCAGAAAGGTATATTATATCATATGATTATTTACATAGAATTTGTTGCTTTAATTGAAAAGTAAGTAATATATATAATTTCTCATATTACATATAAATGTTAAATTAAATTTCAGTTAAAAATAAGACGAAAGCAACCCACATGCCCGCATTAAATGCGCCCCCGATCATGCGAATTATAAATGCCTCGATGATTAGGGGAGAAAAAAAAATCATATTTTGAAAAAAAATAGTCATTCATGAAAGATGAACGAATAATCAGTTATTTTTAATCACTTCAAGAATGTATTATGCAGAAAACGACGAGCTAACGACATTCCAATCACCAACAAAAACTCTTAAAATCCGTGGACGTATTGGGCACGCGTGCAATTTCCCGTAAATTGTGGGGCGGCCCATGTGATTAATTGATGAATCCTTTCACTCTAAAACTCCAAGAGTGACTTGTTCCACGTGTGACCCTCGTATTTCCCCCTAATTACAAAGCACGCGCGACATTTATTTATTAAGACAACTTACATCGTACTAAATGACCTAACATGGGCCGATGAACCAAAGGAGTTATTAACTCATGTTTGTCGAGCAAATTGAACTTTATAAATTGAATCTCCCTTTTGTATAATTCAAGGAAAATATAATTTAATTTGGACACATCACATCACACATCTAAATATGATGAAATTGCTTAATTATGTAATGTACGTGTGCGTGCATATATAAATACACGTACATATCTCTCTCTAATATTATCTTCGTCTCCACCATACCTATTACCACACCCTAACTCCGAACCTCCCTTAAACTCCGATGGAGAATCCCTCGTCGGAGCTCAGCCTAGACAACCTCAAAGTACTGAAACTCCTCGGACGAGGAGCCACCGGCACGGTTCTCCTGGTCGACGACGACCACCACCGGCAATTCGCTCTCAAGGTCGTTGAAAAGAAACCATCGTCTAACGCCGGCCAAAGAGCCCGCCGTGAAATCTTCGTTCTCCGCCGCCTATCAGAGGACCAACACCCATTCCTCCCTCGCCTCATCGGCTCCGACGAGAAGCCCGACCTCATATGCTGGGCCACACCGCACTGCTCCGGCGGAGACCTCAACAGCCTCCGTTACAAGCAGAACGACCAAGTCTTTTCTCCGGCGGCCGTCCGCTTCTACGCGGCTGAGATTATTTTGGCCGTCGAGCGGCTCCACGCCGACGGCATAGTGTACAGAGACTTGAAGCCTGAGAATATACTTGTACAGCCGTCTGGTCACGTGACTTTGACCGATTTTGACCTGTCACGTGACATGCAGAAGACCGCCGCCGGCCGGAAGTACGGAGACGGCGACGATTTTGGGAACAGTAAAGTAAAGACTAAGAAGCAGTTCAAATACTTCCCAATAATGGCATTAAAGAAGATAAAGAATAGCGCGCGTGTTTTGCCAGTCGTTAATAGAAAGAACTGTAGAAACTACAGTTTGAATTCTAGCAGCAGCTGCTCCTCGTCGTACACGGCGGCTGCCGCCGGCCAACAACGGTCGAATTCCTTCGTCGGAACGGAGGAATACGTCGCGCCGGAAGTCGTACGCGGCGACGGCCACGAGTTCGCCGTCGACTGGTGGGCTCTCGGCGTTCTCTGCTACGAAATGACGTACGGAAAGACGCCGTTCAAGGGCCGTAATAGGAAGGAGACGTTTCAGAAGATAGTCTTCGGCGAGGCGGAGAATATGGGAAGGCCCAATGCTTTGACTGATTTGATCGGAAAACTGTTGGTGAAGGATCCCACGCGCCGCTTGGGGTTTAGAGGCGCGTGGGAGGTTAAAGAGCATTAGTTTTTCAGAGGGTTAAAGTGGGATTTGTTGACGGAGGTGCAGCGACCGCCGTTTGTGCCGTTAAACGAGGACGTGACGGAGGTTGACGGAATTGGGTTGGGGTGAGGGAATATCTCGAGAGAATTAAGCAGAAGCCGTCTTCGACGTCAGATTCTCCGTCACGTAATGAGGAGGAGGAGTTTAGTTGCTCCGTTTCTTTAACGGAGTTTTAACTTTGTTCATTACAATTCCTTACGTAAGTATATGAACGTAACGGTAAAAACGAGAATAACGGCGGTGATCAGGGATTAATGTCAGTGTACACATGTAGATTAGCAGTAGATTTAACTAATTGTTGATGTGAAATTTTAATGGCGTCAAGGTTTTTGCTTTTTTTGGTTATTGCTTTGCACTCTCTTGCAACTTATTGTAATAATATTCTTCATATATATACTTTTTAACATTTTGCTTTGTGAGTTCTTCACGTGGAGTCAAAGGGATATATAACTTCGATTTAATTTCGCAGTTTTTATTGCAATTATTGTCATCTCATTAGTAGTTATTATGCCGTATTTCTTTGATTAAGGTGGTAGTTCATGCAATTATTCTTGGCTTATCGTAATAAAATGATAAGAAGCTTTGGGGACCTTAGAAGCTTTCGATAAAGTTAACCTTTCGACGAAGAGGGGACCCAAATTAAAAGTGGTCATACTCATGCCTCCGTCTAATATATATATATATATATATATATATAAAAAAAAAAATCTACTCATGACTTCAGTCGCTAAAATTGCCTGAAAATCTGCGTACAATTTGAATAATTGTAATTGCATAAATTGATAGTTGCGCCACCGTGCGCGTTGAGGAAATTGTAAGAAATAAAGTGCACGCTATTATTATTATCTACACTCTTATATTAATTGTCGGGGGAGTTAAAAACTGCCAATTACTATCCAATTTGATGTATCAATTACACCCAAAATTTGAGCCAATTGGTTAGTTACTTTTTTTTAGGGACAATTTCTTCTCATAATCTACCCTATCGAATAAAACACAACTACCCCACTACCTCTGTATTTGTGAATTTTGATTTTTTTTTTATTTAGACGTTTGAAAAAGTTAACTATTGTGCAGTTGGAAAAAAAAACTGTGTGCACAGGTGTAGACTGTGCACATTATACTAGTTATTATTATTATTCAATTTGAAATATTCTTCCTTATCTTCGTGTTGATGTATTCTCTTGGCCGAAACGAACAGAATTTATGCTTATAATATATAATAATAAAAGATGCTCAATTTGTGTTTGTCCCTTTTTTTGCAGTGGATGGATACTGATTTTACATTAAAATATTACTTAGATAGATTATCAGACAAGAACAGAACATGCATGGAACAGTAGTAATTAAACCATTCCTCAATCAATTCCACATTTAATTACAATCTCACAAAAACCTCCAATCAAACGAGTAATAATGTTCATGGATGTTTATGAAACAGTGCCTTTTACTTTCATGTTAAAATTTCCTCTTTTTTCCCCCCTCAAATATTCATTACATCCAAAACTATCCATGTGCTTCTGCTGCTCATTCTCTAGTACACTGTCTCAATCCTTCAACAAGCTTTTGGATTATATCATTCGATGTCCTTGTGTTCTTAATTAAATAATAAAATGAACAAATAAAACTAAACCTTGGCATTTTCCTCTTTCTTGCATATTTTATTATCAACTTTCTGCTATTCCATGCATGTCCCACTAACATCAACTAACAGACAAACAAGGAGAAAAGTGTCACATGTGATTCTTTCTCGAGTACCAACTGCTTATGCTATTACATTCTCTGTGTCGTCCCAACTAAACTAAGTGTTAGAAAACTAACCGATTGATAGAAAGAGGGGGCACATGGAATGCGAAATTCACGCTTGGATTGATCGATATGGTTCGGAGCATTTATCCACATACTTGGCTTGTTCATAGAACGTAGCTTGTAACTGATGATGTTTCTATAATGAGAAAGCTTAGTAATTACCTATTTGATTAGAGGACAGAGCAATACAACCTCGAACTTGAAAGCTTCTGACTGTAGTATGTATGATTGCCCGGCAAGTGTTTGGTGATTTATACCAACGAGACTTCTGTACCTGCAATGAAGAAGTTTGAGCCCAGCACAAAAATGCAGAGACAAGCCTAGCCTAAACCTGCTACCATTCATCTAATTAAGGGGATAAAATCCTGCGAACTTAACGAATATTTGAAACTGGACATTTACGATTGCAATATCGAATAGGTCAAGAATGGATAACCATGAAACGTTCATCATACAACGGGAAAATTTAAACACAGTTTATGGGGATTGCCTTACTCCGAGTTACAGTCAAACACCGCGATTGCCCAATCCCCAAAGGGAAAAGGGAGAAAAAGGCAGCGAGCTCGAGAATATACTGCCACATTCCTTCTTCTCCGTCTCATTACACTCACCAACCTCCAAAAGAGTGTCAGCATCTCGCCAGAACTTGATGATATAAAGGCTCTCCTCTTCGGTAGACCTCTGCAGCAAAATCCGAGAAGCGTATCCTTTCTTCCTCATCAAAAGGCACAGCTCCAAAGGGTCATTCGCCTCGAGCGCCACCATGTACAGCCACCCCTTATCAGACAAAAGCAAATCAGCAACTGGCAATATCCTATCGATCACACTCCTTCCATTTTCGCCCCCAGCCCAAGACGAAGCTATCCCAGACGAGCCCACTTCTTCCTCTGGAGTAGGGACGTAAGGAGGGTTCACCACCATCACATCTACAGATCTTGCCAGGCGCTTTTCTAACCCCGAGGCTATGTCAGTGTTTATCAGCTCTGCACTGCAACCGTGCGCTTCGAGGGTTTTGCTTGTCGTGGTTAGGGCGTGAGGGTTTATGTCTGATGCGATGTAGTAAGGAGGGAAGGTGGAATTTGTCCCGAGGAGAAGGGCTAGAGAGGTTATTACGTATCCACTGCCACAGCCAATCTCCATGCATATAGAAGGCTTGTGCTGCAATAGGTTCGCTCGATCGGCCAGAAGAGCGTCGACTAGTGCGAAGGAATCGTCGCAGGGGTCGTAAACTTCGGGGTGGGAGCTTACGAGCTTTATCTGAGCGATTTTGTGGAGCATTGTGGAGAAAAATAAACCTTGCTGAAGGCCTGTATATTAGTTGAATAAACACAGTTATAGATGAAGTAGCGTAGCTGTGTAAGAAACAGTTAGAGGCATTCATACAAGCATCCAAGTATTGAAAAAATGGCGAAGATATCAGCATTTTAAGCCAAGAATAGTAGTTGTTTTTATATCTTCAGAGAAATTTAAATCGGCACACTCATAGCCCATCAATTGGAGAACATTGCTAGTGTGTTATATAACAGCAAGATGGAGTCTCCTAAATCCTGCAAAAACCTGCGATTCAATTCCATGTGAAGTTGTTCAAGCTTAGATACCGCAAAATACGATGCCCAGACAAACTACGGAAAGCAATCAACACACTGATAGTTCATCAAAACCACGCAACAAAAACGAAGAATATCAGCTTCAGCTGAAATATTACATCTCCAAGCTCCAATAAAAGGAATCAAACAGCACAATGACCGATGGAGAATCAACAACATAACAGAAAGACATTGATATTAATCATAGCTACCTAAATCACTCCCACACACCGAAATCTGTTTCCGATTACCAGCGGCGGCCTATCGATTCGGGCTTGAAAATTATATTTGTATTTTATTTCTCTAATCTCGTATTTTCACCATTTTGTATTTTATTTCTCTAATCTCTTTTAGCTTTTTAACATATATGCTGATGGGCTTCTCTTTCTTGTAGGACTTCCTGGGCGTAGTCGGCCCAAAAATTAGATTTCACACGTATTATTAGCAATTATTCAATGTTGAGAAAATAATGTTTTTTCTTCCGAAAAATTAAAATGTTTTCTCAACGATCTGCTCCTAAAATATTCAAACTTTTCTTTGTCGAAATGCTAACAAATATGTAAGAAACGATACATATATTATACATATATCTACGATATAAAATGATATAATTAATTCCACGTTCCCTCTCAAAAAGTAATTTCAAAAAATCCCCATAAAGGGACAAAAGGAAAAGAAAGACCGTTCGTCTTCTTCACTGCACAGACACACACACACACACACACACAGAGTTCACCACACACAAACCCTCAAACGCTCCGAAGTTCAATTCACATCCACGCCATGTCTCTAAGCAACGCCGATGAAGAAGACCATCTCGGATTCATTTCAGCTCAGCCTCCAATGCTTATATCGCTAACCCCATTTGCCACGCCTTCTTCTTCTTCTTCACGACGGCTGGTCTCGCGCCGCCTAGCCAAGCCGAGCCAGCCGATGGTGTGCCGAGCCAGGAGGCAGATTCTGGCTTGGGTGTCCCTCGAGGGTCGGCTCGTCGGAGCCGATGAAGCCACGGCTGCGAAAACGATTGACCCAAATGGCACGCTTAGCTCCGAAGAGACTTTGGCTTGGGAGATGTTTACTCCAATGCAAAGGGTTCTAATCGTAGCCTTGGTGGCTTCTGCGTGTATCAGGTCGGAGAAGGATAGGAAGATCGTAGCTTTGCAGAAATCCGTTGAACTCAGGGTGGGTTTTTTTTTTTCAGATTAATTTTTCAATTTTTTCGTCTATGGAATTGAAGTCATTTTCTATGGAGGATATGCAGAGTCTGGTTGAGTCATTAATGCCATCCGATTGAACTGTTTTGTTCAATGACTTTACGGTTGCTATCTGCATTATTGCATCCCAATTCTTAATTCTCCATCTTTTTTTAATGTCTTATCAAAGGATCTTTTCTTGAATTTTTTTGTATCTTGGTGAAAGTCCCTTTTTGAATTTGAAGTTCAAGTTTGTGGGCTCTGCTTTTTTTTTTTTTTTTCTCTTGCCAGAGGCAAAAGGAACATTTTAACGACTGTAAATAAACCATATGCTAAAGATGATGCTTACGTTCTTGATCGAATACTGTCTCTTGTAGGATCGAGTTCTTTCAAGCATGCAAGAAAAACTAGACAACCTATGTGAGCAAGTGAACTATCCACATCATGGCTTTAATCTCATCAATAAAAGCATTGATCCTTCTTTCAAGCTATGCAGAGCTAACAGCCTTCCGCTCAACAATTCCCTGGTAAACAAAAAAAGATACAGTTTTGTGATAAGAAAACTCGAAAAAAGTTTTCACTTTTTATAATTCTGTAGATCGATACGCCGGTCAAGGGAATAAACGAGGACGAAGTGTTAGTCAATAAGCCCCGACGACTCTCTAATGGGTTTTACGGACCAGAGGAACGTCGTATGTCTGATCTTTCAGATTGGGCTCCTAGCATTGCTTCTTCCATCGATATTCAGGTAATTTGAATCGTATAAAAGCGAATGGTCGCCGCTTTTTTTGTACATGTTATACGTAATAACGCCTGTATGCAGTTGGATACAACAATAGCAAGCGAACACCAACTTCAGAAAGAGAGCGAAGAGAAGGATATTACAATCAAGCAGCTGTCTGCTTTTATCGAATCGTCCCAGGTTTTGAGTTCTAAGGTGACAAACTGCTCTATTTTCGGACACTCTTTTTTTCCCGGTTTGTAGTAGTAATAATCGTATATTTTTCTCGCGCAGAGGATTGCAGAGCTCGAAGATATTATACGCAGGAAGAATACGATCATCAACAAGCTTCGCAAGGATGTAATAGCCCTCGAACAGAAGGTGATGAACTTTTCGAGGGTTCGAAGAACTTCCTACTCTCCTAAACTACCTAGCCCGCAAAAAGTGGGTGCTTTTCCATCCATGGCTGATAATTTGCTCTACGACATGGATTTTACGACGAGCCCATCCTCGTCTGATTCGGACAGCTGCAATCCCGAGAAAAGAATGCAGTCGACGATGGCTTCGAAGGTCGGCGATGAAGTTATTAAGATGAAAGCTTCTTCTAAAGAGCAGAATTCGAGCTTGCGGAAATTGAAGCCTCTAAGGGAGAAATCGCCGAACGTAATGACGGCTAATTCAGTGCCTTGTGCCAAATTGAAGCCTAAGCGATGGGTCTAGAAAATTGATTCATCAATGTCAAAATGCTGTATATTTAATTAAATCATGTACCTGCTTCATGTCTTGTTTTAGCTATAAGCATGTCATGGAATGGAATCACATTTTATGTTGGATATTTGCAATTTATTAATGATAGAATTTGACCAAGTATTATATATTGTTCTCCAATCTGCAACGCAAAATTGCTACAGTGTTTTATTCAAATCCATTATTGTTGCTTGAACTATTGAACTCTATTCTCTACACAATATATTTTAGTTATTAATACTAAATTAAATTTATAGAAAAAATAAGGTTATTAAATAAGAGAATTGCATGTTTGAATTTTGTCCTTGTGTTTGGAAGACTGCATACAGTAGGTTCTTCCCATAATCTAATCAACGGCCCAAAATCCTTGAACTCCTAAAACCATCCCTGATTGGCTAAATCCGCAGCGCGCTCGGATCAAGACCTCATCGCCCTTGGATCCCAATTTAATCTACGGCTCACGTTAGTCCACCAGCTACCACACAATATTTAGAACCTCTCCCGCGATATATAAATAAACTCCCACGCCTTAAATAAAACACACAGTATATCCCCAAAAGAAGAACAAGCACAGTCAACTCAAATTCATGGCACGTACAAAGCAGACCGCGCGCAAGTCCACGGGCGGCAAAGCCCCGCGCAAGCAGCTCGCCACCAAAGCCGCACGCAAGTCTGCTCCGGCGACCGGCGGCGTCAAGAAGCCCCACCGCTTCCGCCCTGGAACCGTTGCGCTTCGTGAGATCCGCAAGTATCAGAAGTCCACCGAGCTCTTGATTAGGAAGCTTCCGTTTCAGAGGCTCGTGAGGGAGATCGCTCAGGATTTCAAGACCGATCTGAGGTTCCAAAGCTCCGCCGTCGCCGCCCTGCAGGAGGCGGCGGAGGCTTATCTCGTGGCTTTGTTCGAGGATACGAATCTCTGCGCGATTCACGCGAAGAGAGTCACTATTATGCCTAAGGATATTCAGCTGGCTAGGAGGATTAGGGGCGAGAGGGCTTAGATTGAACCCTCGCTAAGGTTTCGATTGGAGTTGTGATTGCTAGTTCATGACGTCTGTTGGTTGATTTAGTGTTGCCTTGGAATATGAATATGCTTCTTTTGTGGCATTTACGAAACAAAACGCAGTTGTTTCGAAAGTCTGACGTTATTGTTTATCTTCTCCACATACATGCTGTCATCCCATTTCTTTGAGAAAGCCTCATATGTTATAGTGATTTAAGTTACCGGCGGAAAAATATAAGAAAAATTGGTTGATGGTAAATTGAGTTGGTCACCGCATTATTTATTATTCGACAATACTAGCAGCATAGCGCTGCCCACGCATATAGAGCTCGTTTGATATCACTGTTTAGGGATTACATGGGTATATGTTATTTGTGTATAGCTATACAAGGATTTTGAGATGTTGTGTTTTAACGTGTTTGATATGTGTGTATTAATTATTTGTGTAATGATATAAATTGTGTTTGATAGATGTGTATAGGTGTGTATGGATTAGTGATACACACCCCATAACCACCTTAGAGGTGGGTATGGATATACAAGGCCTATAACTAAAAACCTTGTAATAGACGTGTATAGTCATACAAGGCATGTATAGCTATATACAGATATCAAACACGACACAACTTATTCATACACATCATATACACACCCATATACACGTATCAAACGAGCCCTTAGCTGTGCCAATTGCTTTTGCTAGGCACACGTCACTCTTAAGGCTCAACCTCTCTAATCTTGAAAGTAAGGAAAGGTCATTTCTTTACATTTGTGATTAACGTAGGTGAAGAAAGATATATAAAAGGAACGGAAGTTACCCAAAGAGAATTGCAATGATGAAAGTTATTGCAGGACTGATACTGAATAAGGCACTTGCAATAGTCCCAGTTGTATTGTTTAGACCGATAGCGAATGTAATTTGCATCAGTGATATTCTGCAGAAACAAGACAAGACGAGCCTCAAACATATATATATATATATATATATATATATACATACACACACACACACACACACACAAAAGAATCTGAGATATGCTACCATGTAATACTAACCCTAGTATGGAGCATAAGAAGATCATCAAGAAGATTTTCACTGTCATTCTAGGCCTCATTTTCGTGTAAGTCTGCAGCCGTTAGAACACCACTTAAGGAACCAAAGAGTGACTCGAAAAAGATGCTTATTACCTTTCTATGAAATAAGCCAAAGGTACTACTAACACGGCTGAGCCAAATATTTGTCTATAAGCAGCATGGATCAAAGGGTTCATCCCAGAATCCATTGCAAGCTTTGCGAGTATGTTTGCAATGGCGTAGCTAACCTCTACAATGATCATGCTAAGCAAAGGCATGAGTGTCTCCCTTTCCATGTTCTCTTATGTGTTTCATTGAAAGAAAATAATGTTTTTTGTTGGATAGTGACGAATGAAACAGGATATTTATTAGAAAAATAAGGCGTCAAGTTTTCTTCCCTTTTTTATCTTTCAAGAATATAATTTTATAGCAAGAACATTGGGCAATGATGGCTGTAGTACTTTAGCTTCCTTGAAGTTGAATCAGTGTTTCACCTGATCAAGAAAGATTATTTAATTTCCCTATGTGGTAGTGTTTACCTGACCTTTATACCTTAGGTTTGATACGTAAATTTTGTAAATATCTTAGATATAAACAATTATATTCTTTTTCATAGCTATATTTTAAGTTGAATGAGTCCGTCACCTAATCAAGTAAAAATCGTACCTTGATCTCTATACAGAGATGTCATAGAGGACAAGTGAACCTTTTTTTATCAGGCAACGTGGTCATGATATTTCATGGCTATGACTTTTTATCAAAACTCTCTGTTCTTTAATTGATAAAGCCTAGTTTCCATGGAGTATAATAGGATCCATGAAAACAAAAAACCAAAGATCCGTGGCAAATCACAACTCCATTCATTTAAAAAGATGCATGTCCTAACCTTTTTACAGAAATGTATAGCAAGAATCAATTATTAGTGACGATGCTCACTCTTTGGTTTCTGCAGAATATCCTTCAAGACAGTAGCTATCCTTTGAGACGTGTTGTTCTAGGAACATTTCCTCGACTCTCATGTAACCTTTATGTCCCATTTTCTTCCTTATCTCCACGTTTTCGGCCATTCGAACGATATTTTCTGCTAAAGGTTCTACGCCCTCTTTTCCAGGAGGATGAAGCCAACCCGTCGTTCCATTTACAACGATTTCAGTTGTTACCCCCAGCCGCTGTACCCTATTGACCATGATAGATGATAATCCATAATTAATCGAAGAACTTTATTCTAAGTTCAAATTATCAAATACGTGCGTGCAAGATCTAATGAGATGGAAGAGATGATGAAGGGAATGTTTGTAATCTGGTAGCTGAAAAGCCATAGCTTCGATAGTTATCCTCCCAAAGCATTCCCCATGTGCCTACAACAGTCGAAGGCCTATTTCAAGATGATGCGATGCTATTTGTTCACCATTTCGCAGGTTCTTTTGTGGGGTTTACAAGTAAAGTACCTGAGAGTTTTGGACCAGAACATCAATGGACGCCAAATAAGAGGGAGACGTTGAGGATCTTATCGACAAAATGGACGAGGCCCGTCAGTTTCTTTTCGGCAACAAAGTTACGGAGTTCAGTTTCGAATTTTGTCTGCGCGCCCATATCACTTCCTACTACAACTGCGTGCATCGAGGGAAGTTGCAGATTTCTCTCTCTGCTAAGCTGCACAGCTTCGTAGAAAGATTTGAGGAATAGGTCCTGACCTTTTCCACGAGAAACGCCTGAAACAGCACAGTAACTACGGATAAAAAAGATTCTGATATGCTTCTGATAATGAACAAAAATTAGTCAATTGACAACAACATACTGTTGATAATGGCAAACAGAAGAGCATCTTTTTGTACTCCAAGTGATTCTCTAATGTGCTCTCGAAGTACTCTTCTCGCTACGAAATCTTCAGCAACTTCCATCAAATCTTTGCTATTCCCAAGATGCACAACATATGTAGCAGGCATCTTAATCCTAGTAAGGCAATTTTGTTGGTTGGGATCATGGGGAAGAAAGGCAAGAAAGAACATTCGTAGCAGTAACAAACAACCGCATAATAAATTTCTCGAAAGTAAGCATCGGATAGGTAACGAGGCCAATCACAAGAAGAAGCATGCGACAATTATTTTAGTAAGTTGCCAAAACTAAATGAAACGTCAAAAGCGATAGGAACCCTTTTTCCAAAAATATTTTCCAATTTTGATTTTCCAAGTACTCGCATTACACTAAAAATGGTCTTGATCATAAACATAATGGCATATAAACCCTACCCCAACCGCTCATGAGTTCTGTTCTTCCAGTATTCAGCGGTAGTGTGTGAATCAATCATAGCACCTGCAACAAAAGGGAGGTGCTTTACGTACTCCAGTTTAAAGTAATGCCCTCGCATTTCATGAATCCACCACAAAACCTTGGGGAGCACACGGGGAACATTCTCTTTCAGCACCGTGTCCAGCCACAGCAGTATTTAAAATGACCAGATCAGCTTTAAGGGCTATATCAACAACAGCTTCTTGGCCCTTGGCTGAGAAAACCTACATTTGACCGCCATAATCCTCAAGTGGTAGCCCCAAAAAGGAACTGAACGGAAATAAAGCCACCCAACCAAATCCTCAATGATATAAACACATCAACATACTAGCTCAACTACCCTCTCCAACATCTTTCTTTTGTTCCAAACTGAATACTACTGCATCAGTTTCAGTAGGCTTCTGATTTGTAATCCAGATAACACGTGTACCAACAGCTCTTAACAAGAAGGCAAGTTCCATCAGAAGCAAGGGCCCACCTGTAAAAATTCCAATGAGAACCCTCATCCATAGTTTCATGATTTGCAGCTTCGATTTCAGAAAATAAGTTTCCCCAATCTATAGAATTGTGCTTCTAACAATTTACGGACTAGAAATTTTGTGAACCACCGTGCTACCGAAATAAAAGGCATGCCAGCCCCCAACAAGATTACGAGTCCGATCGATCAACTATAAATTGCCAAATACACAGCGTGCAAAAATGTAAATGTCCGAGGTCATCAACTATCCGTACCCGAAAGGGAGAGCTCGTGCGAAACCAAGAGCACCAGTGGACTATCTTTTTCCTCTCCACTATAACTGATTTGCGAACCAAAGGCGGGACCTTTGGAATAACCATAGCTGTTTCTGTACTTGATGTCTGCGTAATCGCGAGAATTGCATGAATTGAAAGAAGCTCCGACGAAGAAGGCAACGGAAATCGCGATGCAGAGTAATATCATCAGTGGCCATCTCCTTTGGATTGAAATCGAACCGCCGGCCGAATGGTTGGCCATTTCTCTAGGAACTCAGTGCACTGAATTTGGGAAATTCAACAGTTTAAGAAAGTGAGCTTAGCTCCCTGTACTGATCCGATCTGATGGAAAGAAAGAACTAAGCGTTGGTAATTAGTTATATGTTCTTTCACAAGATACGAAATTATATGGTTCAATCCTTGCTTTTTGCGCCTTTTGTAAAACATCGTATATTCCTCCACAATCATAATCCAAATTCGTTACATATTCGACCATACTTCGTATTTATTGTTTGGCAGAGAAGAGCTTTTGACTGCATACATTTCTAGAGCTCACAGATTAGGGACAAATTACCTACAGTATGTCCAAAAATCTTTGGAGACTGCTTGAATTTCATCCCAAGATTAATAGAGCGGCTTTTGAATTGAAAAGATTTATTTCCATTTGTTGTTATTTCAACAAAAGCTCGGATTATTGAGCATAACAAAATCGATTTTTACTCGGCATGCAAAACTTCGGTGATTAGGGACAAATCGTGATATATCTAAGCATACGCTTCTTAAGAAGATTCCGAGTTCATCGAGTAAAACGTTGATTCATATCAAAATTCAAAATCAACATATTAAAGGGACTAAAAATCCGAGAATGGACTTTCGAATTGTAAATAACCCTTTGGCATGTAATATCTTTGGAGCTCTATTCGTGAAAATTTATAAAAAAAATTATCATCCATGCCAACCTTGACATTGCTCAAATTCCATCAAGTCATAATCGAATAACCTCGAGGGTAAAATTCGAGAAGGGGCCTTTAAATTGAGAAAGTTTCTACCAAGTTGATCACAATTGCTTCACACTTGGCATGCAAAAGCTTTCAAAAAAACCCACGATGTGGGACAATTTATGATATATTATGCATATCATAATATCATTCATACCAATCTTGAATGATTAGGACACACACACCCACAATCCGAGACAATTTTAAAATCAGAGAAGGGGCTTTAAATTGGGTTTGTTTTCAATCAAAGTTGCTTCACAAAAGCTGATTCACACTTGGTATATAAAAAGCTTTAGAACACCCATGATGCGGGACGATTTATAATATATACTATACATATCTCAATATCATTCATACCAATCTTGAATGATTAGGCACAACCACGATTCGGGACAATTTTATGTTACGCACATCGATCTTGAGGTTATTCGATTTTCATCAAGTAAATAGTCGAATAGTCTCAAGATGGATCGAATAACAAGAAGGGGCTTTCGGGTCAAAAACATTGTTGTTGATCCTTATTTTCGATTTCCATCACGGGACAATTTATGATAACACATACTGATCTTGAGAAGATTATCCGATTTTTCATCAAGTAAATAGTCGAATAGCCTCAAGATAGTACAGAGTGAAAAGGGGCCTTTGAATCAGAAGATCCTTATTTCAATTTCCATCCAAGGGCAATAGCACATATCAATCTTGAGATTATTTCGATTTGCAACAAGTAAATGATCGAAAATAATCTCAAGACTATAACATCATAGAGTAAAAAAACGAGGCTTTTGAATCAGAAGTTGAATTTCCAGTTTCCATCTCGGGACAAATTTCATAGAGTAGTATGTGCAATATCGTTCTTATTTGCACATTAAGCATCATCATCTCAATACCCGAAAAAAGGATCCATTTATATTAACTTTCACACCATACGTAACCCACTCACTGAAGATCCATAGTTTACCAAGCTCTTCAGACATAGAATAGGAAGAAATTCAAAAGCCTAGGGTTCTTGATATTTCTTTGGGACAACGAATACGCCAATCGATAAAGCACATTGATGCAGACGAATCATCGTATAAGAAGGAACAGAGGCTATAGCACTTACCAATTCACAAGCCTAGGGTTATTCAACCTCGAGGCTGCTGCGATCAATTTTCTGAAACCGTGGAAAAGGGACGACTGACCAAGCAATGCGATCGCAGCGATTATCGGTGAATTTGGACGGTGATTCGTAAATTTAAGGATTCCCCACTTTCAGAACTGCGAATGAAGAGTACTCTTCGTTTGCTTGCTGTATATATATAGGCGTTATAGCCGTTGGGTTGATTAATATTTGGTAAAATATTTTATAATCTTACGTTACCTTATATAATTATAGCCGTTGGCCGCTGAGTGATTTCGTTATCTGCCTTATATATAACTAGATGATGTGCGGCTTTTATGTAATCATACCCCGTTTATATTTAGCTCTTGATACCGCAATATAAAATCGCCCATATTAAAATGCATGTTCCTTCGGATGGATTTAACAAAATTAGCGTTTGTCCTTATGCTTTATTTCACTGAAAAACTTGAATGAAACCTGAAATTTTGCTTTTAAAATGGAGTGACGAAAAATTATTTTGCGGTGATACATTACTTTTAAAGTCTCCAAATATATGACATGCATCGTTGTAAAGAGATTCAGTTCGATTAAGTTTTTAAAGCAGTATAAATGAGTGCATTTTTATGATTGCGTATGGGGCTAGATGCCATGTAACGTTAAAGAGTGGAATTGTTCTTCATGGTCTGCAATCGATCAAACACCAACACGGTCGTCATTACTTAAGTAAATTGTTTCTTCACATGAAATTCACTAAGAAAAGACATCATTGAGCTCGTGTAGAAAACCATTCGTCGAAGTTAATACCACTCTTATCACAAATGATTATGGTTGAAAGTTATGTTGAATCACTCTTTTCACAAATGATTATGGGTGAAAGTTATTTCAATACTGAGAAAAAATCGCGTTTATTAGTTTATATAACGATGATTCATCATCTTCAAATCTCAAATTGGACGGAATCTGCATAAAATATCAATCTTAGCTAAATGTTGCAACCACTACGACTACTTTTAAGATTGAAAATCAATCATGGGATCAAATTACTCACAAATATCACAAATGAGAAGAAAATTATTGTACTCTTTCTCCCGATTAAATGATGAAGATCTAGCTAGTTTTAAACACTTGTGAAAGCAAAAAAAAAACTATGAAAATGCCAGAAGCTCAACACTTGCTTACAAAATCCAACAAGCATCAACCAACTTCAAAACTCCATATGTGAAGCAACTTTGGTTAGAAAACAAGAAGTCCAATATCACATATCTTTTCCGCAAATTAACACACAAGGTTAAAACCATGAATTTCCATTAAAATAACGAAAATCCTAAAATAGCATCCTACATAGTTAACGCAGAGTATTTCATTCTGCTAAAAAATTTACATCGAACCCCTCATGGACAAAATGAAAATTCTATAAAAAACTTGAAATTGCAAACACGATCGTCATTTCCACCAACCAAAACTCCAATCGTGGCCAATGGATTGATAGTTGCCCATCCCGTTATTTACCATATACTCCATCTGATTTTAACTAAATCATTTAAGGAAATTGCACACATATTAAGAAATAAAGTATAATCTTTATTATAGGCTTAATCAATTGTTTTATCCCATTTAATACTAATTATTTTTATTTATAATGAGGGGTAAAACTTAAAATTTTCAAGCTATTTTTCTTGAAAATAGTAAAATGACTTGCATTTAAAAACAAAAATGAAGTGTAAAACTATATATTTTGAAATTAGAAGGAGCATTTTATCAAAAATGATAAACTAATATGTTATTTATAATTATTTATATTTTTAGTTGGATATGATATACATTATAATAAGAAAAAGTAAATAGAAAAAAAGAAAACAGAATCACGTCAAATATGTGATTTATAATATTATTTATTTCTTTTTTAGTTATATATGATATATATTTGCATTATTTTAACAAAAACTACAAGGAAAAAAGCAGAAGAGAAAAGAAAACAGAATTATGGCAGCTACGATATGTATACATATATTGATATGTATACATATATTATATTGTTATATAGAAAGTGATCTTGGCAACCTTGAACAGGTAACACACAATTAGTTAAAGTGCAATTACTAACTTGCAACAACTGGCCACATTTAATAAGTATAGATTTATTATGACATAAGATCACAGCTCAGGTGACTGATAGACTACTAACAGCACTGTCAAGTCGTCACCTTCACCTTACCACTTGTTCTTTCATGGCGAGCGACAGAGCTCCAAGGCAGCCGCCGTCGTCAACCACCACGCCGGGCATAGCCACGCTCCTACTCCCCACAAACCCACTCTCACAAACCCTAATCTTGCCGAACTTCACCTGACCACCTTCGTCGCCGCCGTCGTAGACATGTCCGAACAGCAGCGCCTCCTTCCCTACGCAGCCTCCCCTCTCAATCTCCACCATCTCAGGGTTCAACAGAGCCCCCATACTGTCCACGTAAACTCCGCCGCCGCTCAAATCGATCTGCGATCCCATCATCTTCATCCAAACGGCGAAGATCGCCGACCCGCTCGTCATCTCCATGAAGTATTCACCCACGATCGTCCTAAAAGCCTGCCATATCGTGTCCAAATATACTGATCTGCTCCATATCCGCACCGCCGACCCGTCCTTCTTCTTTCCGACGACCGCCCATTTCGCCGCCGCGCAGGCTAGGGCTGCGCAGAACCCCGACGCGACCCAGAACAAAGGGAGGAGCCACTGTAAGGGGAATTTCACGGAGTTCGCGCCGTAGAGCAGCCATTTCAGCGGCGTGGAGACGCAATACCCTAAGAGGAGGTAAGGCAAGAATGTCTGTAGCAGAGGTTGTACGAAAACCGCCCACGTAGTCTGCTGCCCTGTTCTTGCGAGCGTCACTTTCTCCTCCTCCTCCTCCTTTTTTTCTGGGATTTTTGCTGCTATGGGACACGCCGAGAGATCTACTTTAACGTCGGATTGTTCGATGAAAGCCCTCCACGCCTGAGGAAGTGGCTCGTTGTTCCTCAGATGCTGGCAGATTTCGTAGATCAACGAACGGCCGTGATCTATCGAAGCGCTCTGAGACGCTGACGTGGCGCGAATCACATCCACTTCGTGGCACCTGAGGAAAGGGTTGAATTCGAGCCCTTCAGATTCTTCCTTCGTCAGGTTCTCATCGATGGTTATCTCTCCGAAATCAATCAAAGGGAACTCAGTTTCATCCCATGGTTTTGTGCAGTCGAGGGCAACGTCCTTCATCTCTTCTTCTCTCGGCACTGGCCTTAGCTGCAGCTGAAAAACGTAGCGGACCCCACCCATCGAACTCACACGCTTTTGAAAATCTTCGGCCAAGAAAAGCGATGGCCTTTTGTCGTCAGCATCTCTCGGTATGGCTCCAGTTTCAGGCGGTAAGATCCCCGTGGGCTCCACCTTGCCTGAATCTTCGTCGATCGTTTCGTCGAAGGGCCTAATCTTGAACTTGACGTACATCTCCCGCCCATCTTCGAACCTCAGCAGCCTGCATATGTTGGAGTAGTAGTGCATCTCCGTGTAAGAATTCGAATTTCGAAGGGATTTCCAAACGGCGTCCCTTATGTGGGGGGCCCGCTTGACATGCTCTTCCCTCGCCGGCAGTCCGCACACTAGCCAGGTGGCGAAATCTGAGATGGTGCGTGCGTAGAAAGCGTTCCCTGTCTTTAGGGTTAGGTCCAAGATTGGATCTTTTTGAGTTTCGTCTGAGAATATTCTCAGAGCAGCTCCACGTGCGTCTATTCTTGCATCGTCGTCGGCGCTTAAGCTGTTGCTGTGACGAACTATGATTGGAAAAGTCTTGCCTGGTCTAAATATTTTATGTTCGGGCATCCCTTTGATGTCGTCGTAGATCTTCAGCACTCCTTTTCCGCTGACGCCGATCCTATGGAAGTATCTAGTGCGTACCTTTAAGGTTGTAGCAGCCAAATTAGCTGCGAGATTCCCGACGATCTTTTTGTATTTTGCGTCCATTTCTTCGATCCTCCGATCGAGTTCGTGGGTCGTGTTCTTTATCATGATGGGGCGTTGAGATCCAATGTATACTCCGCCTCTTTGGAGGGTCGTGTTCGTAGGAGCTGTTGAGAGAGCGCCGAGGATTACGTCCCTTTGTATGGTTGCTCCAGGCAAGACGAGGCTTTGGCTACCTATGACTGAGTTGTCTCCCACTTCGATGTTTCCTCTGGTAAATTCGTTATTACGGTAATAAAACCCTGTAATTATTCGGCTGAAGTCGCCTAAGTGAACGCCTGCCCCCATCGATAGATTTTCGGGTTCCAAGATGGGATTAATGGCCCTGATCGAACAGTGTTCGCCGATTTCAGCCCCCAACGATCTGAGGTACATGCAGAAAGCTTCTGTCCCCGAGAGAAGCTTTGCGAATCTGAGATGGCAAGCGACGATAATCCTATGGCGAAGCCATGCTGTTGTTAAAGGTGGGGTTTTGTGGTTTTTGGACAAGATTTGGCTTGCTAAGGATGTCATAAGGCTTAGTATCAAACCGTGGACCGTGTATAGAGTGGCGACTGAGATCGAAAAGCTCACTGGACTCAGCGATGTATCGTTGGAGACGATGGCGAAAGCAACGATGGCGTAAGGAAACCAGTGGAAAGCTCCAGCGATACAGAGGAGCATGAAGTGCTCGATGTTCTCTGTTTTCGAGGACAGTAAGATGTAAGAAATGGCTGCCGAGAGACTGCTTATCAAACCGACGAAGTAGATCCCACTTAGGTGGTAAACGATTCGTTTGAATTTGCTGTCTCCCTCAGCTTGTAGCTCTTTTCCCTGACAACAGGCGAGAACAAAAAGATCAATGTAAGAATCTTGCAGTTATATACAGTTTTTTTCCTTACCTTTTGGCTGGTTTTAGATGACTTGAAAACAGGTTTTCCCTCTTCGACGGCCTGCAATGCAGGCACTTCGCACCCGTCTCCTATAATGCTTCCCTTCTGCACGACGGCGTATGGGCCCACCGAGCAGTTCTCGCCGATTCGAATTGGACGGAAGGTTAATATTCCGTTTTTGACCTCGTGGCTCTGTAATAACACTCCCTCTGCTAGAACGGATCCATCTCTGATAGAGACGAGAGAAGGGTCGGTAATGTCAATTGTATCGAGTAAGACCGAAGATCCAATCTTGGCTCCGAAGATCTGAAACCAATAGTTGAGGAACACAGTTCCCTTCAAGTGAACTGCGAAGACCTTCGACGAAACCTCTTGAACCTTGTATAGGGCCCACCATCTGACATAATCGTACGACCAAATCGAAGTGGTTGAGTTTAAAGCGTAGTTTGGTTGGAGAAACGAGTTTCCGAGAAGAGAGATGCATACGCACGTGGCGAATATGCATGTCATCCAAGCTATGGGCGCAAAAGCTAAGGAAGCTAAGTATGGCATGAAGGGAGCTGATGTCATCAGAGGATGGTTCGAAGATATCAACTTCATGTAAGATGAGATGGTTAGGTACGCGGGGAACATGAGCAAGAAAGAGACGTAAAGAAGAGCGAGCAACTGAAGGGACACAATACGAAGTTGATGAGATAAGGTAACCTCTTCTGTGGAGGAAACCTCGGAAGGTAACTGATAAGAGAGTTCGTCAGCTTCAGGCAAGGACGAGGAATTTCTTGTCTCTTGAGGCTGAGACTTGATCAGAAGATTCTCAGCGTAGTTGGCCAAATCTTCGATGCTAGTCGCTGTGAAGATATCCACGGCGCCAACTGGCACGCCTAGAAAGTCTGAGAGCTTCTGAGCAGCTCTTACCACGCCAATGGAGTCAATGCCGTAAGAGTTGAGGTTTGCTGTAATAGAAACTTTGCTGATAGGGATATTCGTCTGCTCTGAGACGAGCTTCTTCAGAAACTCCACGATCTCCGTATAAGTTAGCCTCGAGGACTGAGGCCTAGGCGTGTGACCATCTCGACACGTCCCTGTAGTGTTTGATCTTACGAGGAGACGCTTAGGCCTAGCTTGCTCGGGCACTAAGTTCAACGTATCGTCTGCAAACTGTCTGAGGCATTCGTATCTTTGGATCTTGCCCGAGGTAGTCTTGCTGATGGTCCTAGGCTTGATCAGTTTCACAGAAGCTAAGCTTATGCCGTGCTCTTCTGCAACTTTGGTCCTAATCTGCTCGACGACGTCTTTACCGAGGGGCTTACCATCCTTAACCTCTGCAATAACAACCAATCCCACTTGATCAGAGTTCTCTGGGATCGAAATACCTTTCGCCGATAAAACCTCCTCTGAAACACCAATCACTGCGCAGCAGCCCGGCCTGAGGAGATCTGAGCAGCCCTCGACTGTTTTCTCGACGTCAGCCGAGTAAATGTTTCTTCCAGCGACTATGATGAGGTCCTTAATCCTCCCCGTAATGAAAAGATTGCCTTCGATGATCCTTCCCAGATCGCCTGTCCTCGTGTATATCTTACGTGGCTCGTCGTCGTTGCTGAGAATGTTCTTGAAAGTATTGTGGCTCAGCTCATCTCTTCCCCAGTAGCCAATTCCAGCGCTAGGGCTACTAATCCATATCTCGCCTTCTTTCCCAGGTTCTTGATGCTCTTGGCACGTTTGTGGGTCGACGATTCTTAAATCAACGTCAGGGTCGTTTGGCTTTACGTATCCACAGCTAACTCTTCCTTGCCAATCTACTAGGATGGGCTTCTCTTCCCCGTAAGCGCATGAAACGAATACGCAGTTCTCAGCAAGGCCATAGCCAGGGGACATTACGTACTGAGAAAGGCCATAACGGCCGGTGAGCTCTATGAACCTCTTCAGAGTCTTCTGACGTACTGGCTCGGCTGCTATCATGAGAAAGACCAAGGAAGAGAGGTCGAAGTTCTTGTCTCTGTTCTTTTCGAGCTCCAATCGTCTTATCATCAGCTCGAATGCGAAGTTCGGACCAGCGCTGTGTGTTCCTCTGTACTTTGTAGTGGCCTCGAGCCATAAAAGGGGGTTCCTAATGAAAGCCATGGGCGAGAAAAGAACTGCGGTCCCACCGCTCACCAGAGAAGTGAAGAGCCCGCCGATCAATCCCATGTCGTGGTACTGTGGCAGCCAACTAACGAGCACGGTTTTCGACGTACTTCTGTACCTACTTCGCATCAGCTTTACGTTGTGGATTAGGCCTCCGTGAGTTATTACGACCCCCTTTGCATCGCCCGTCGAGCCCGACGTGAACTGAAGAAAGCAGACATCGCTCGCCCGAGGCACGTCTTCGCTGCGATCCACTTCTTCTGTGGGAAAATTTGCGTTGGATTTTCTTATCAAAGAATCGGTGTGTATCCATGGGAGATTGGGCCACCTTGCGTTTGATTTTCTTCTGTTGGGCAGAGATATCAGATTTCTTACAGCGCCAGCTCTAACAGCCGTGTGATAACCTGAAGTTGATAAAATCGCCACTGCATTGCAAGATTTCGCTATATTCTCTATTTTGAGGAGCGCTTGGCCGCCCCTTTGCAGTGGGTCGGGCGGTAATACTGGCACGGGCAAGATTCTCGCCCTTAGACAGCCGAAGAAGGCGTCGACGAAATCTAGGCCGGGAGCGTGCACTAGAAGAACCCTATCGCCTGGTTTTATTACAGGTTTTTGGCTGGACAAAAGCTTCTCGGCGATGCAAGCTGCATTGGCGTGGAGTTCTTGGTAGGTTCTTTGTCCTGATACTTCTCCTTCGTCGCTCAGCCAAGTGTAAAGAACCCTGCTTCCGATGATCTCATGTGTTCCCCAGTGCTTTAAGTAGCAGTCGAGGCTGGGAAGATCTTGAAATTCCACGCCTTCGATCTCACCTAGCTTACGTGGGATTCGATCGGAGAGTGGAGATTTCGCTGGGATCAATCTCTGCATGAAAAGATGCAACGAGGTAACTGTTTTAGACTTGCGATTTATATCTTCTGATCTTAGGATGATGAAGCTATTGAGAATAACTACCTTTACGTAAGGAAATCTTGGGATCGGTTCGTCGCAAGCGAAGTGCTTACAGACTAAAGCCATGGCGTAGTTCGAGTTCCTTTCTGTGAGTTCAAATGCCATAAGCCCGCCTACGTAATAAGTGTTGTTTTGACCCTGAAGCTCGGCTTCTACTCTTTCGTAGAACCCGTCTTTCATATCTACATACAAAGTTGTTTGTTTGTCCATAGACTAACTGCGATCGAGGGAAGAAAAAAAATATCAAGATTGATGAGACATTACCTTGGCTCTTAACGTGGGGAAAGTACTTGAACCTCCTCTGAAGAACAACTTGCTCAATTCTTCCTCCCATTCTTATTACTGCATCCTTAGCTAACTCTGTAACTTGGTCTCCTTTGATGTTATTCGAGTTACCGTATGACCAGAACAAGAAGATATCCGTGTCTGAATAAAATCTCTGCATTGCCACTGGATTTCCTATGGTTTTCGGGTCGTCCATGAACTCTCCAAAGTAATAGAATCCAACGGGTATGTGTTCGAATCCTTTGACCTTCATCACAGTCGTGTAATAATCTATCGTTTGAACTTTGCTGAATAGTTCCTTTTCAAGATCGGTATAATCCATTACTTCGCTCTCAGAATCTACAGACACGGAAAAACTACATTCAGAAGATACAGAAAAGATCAAGAAAGATCAAAGGGAGATTCCTAAAACCTGATGAGGCGACTAATGGCGAACGATATGTCTTCCCATTCTTGAAAGGAAAAGCTCCCGATATTACAACTTTATCGAATTTTAAAGTCTTTAAATCCTCTTCGCCTTCTTTCAGGACGAGATTTACGCCCGAGGAACGTCGTCTGACTTCGATTACTTCTGCGTTGCAGATAACTTGCGCTGGCAAAGACTCGCTGAGTTTCTCCCAGAAACTCATGTATCCTCCTTTGAAGCGTCTGATCTTTCCAGCCATGGATGTTCTCGTGAATTCGTGGACATAAGCGTAAGCCATGTCTTGTACGAATCCATACCCCGATGCAGTATAACCGTATTGTACTGATTTAGGAACAGATTTCAACCCTCGAGCCTCAAGAAAAGTTGGAGTTTGATCTGATGCTAAGTCACTCACGGCGTGGACTCCTATTTTACCAGATTCTTTTGCTTTCTCCTGCATCGTAGTTATGAAATCTTCGATCTGTAAAATACGTACTAAAATCCTAGATATATATAATCAATGTTCATTCAGACAAAGAAACATACCTGAAGCTCTAAAGTTACTGAGATTGCTGATACATAATCATCTGCTACTCGAATGTCCTGAAACTTCCCATTTGAGCTATCAATAAGTGCTAGTTTGTGAGAATCCATTTCGACAAGACCACATCCCATCTCTTTTGCCAGGTTGAAAATGGTGGGAGAACTGTTAGCTGCAAGGACTTGTCCTCCAAGATCATAAACCTTCCCTGTAAACTCAAAACAAAATTTAAGGTCATTACATATTAAGGTAATAAGACACCAGGGTAATAATGCATCTTTTTTCTATTTGTTCACCTTCAATATCTGCTGATTCACACATTCCACTAACTGTGTGATACTTCTCAAGCACTGTTACATTGCTGTAACCAAGCCTGCATAGAGCATAAGCAGTAGATAATCCACTCGGCCCGCCCCCTAAAACTGCGATCCTCGTATTCACGGGCATGCTTGGATGTAACTTTGTGAACTGATCTTCGAATAATTTTTCGGGATCCATTACGATACTGCTTATCCTTTTTCTTGTTCTGCAGTGCCTGGGATTTAAAGATCAAAACTTGAGGACAAAATCTACATAGGTTACATCTATGTTTCTGAGAAGATCAAAGGTAAACCCATTACAAATTCATTGCATGATGTTGCTATGTAAGGAGAAACTCTTTTTTTTTATTGTTGCAGCGAATCAGAAAGTAAAAATAATAACATAATGCATATGTGGTTTGCTTGTGAATAAATCTACTGAAAAAGAAGCTGATATGATATAAGCATGAAATGACACTACTACTGGCTTTTGCATGAAATGCTTCATAGAGGGAACCTTGTAATGCCAAATGGCAGAAAAGATGAATAGTTTATGTTATAATTCTTACAACCTTGACCAATGTCACTTCTTTTTGTTGATCCCTTTTACCTAAATAATTTCTTATCATGGAGATGCCTTTTATAGTCCGAAGGGTATGTGACAAATAAGAGACTAAAACCATTTCATTTTTAACTGTTGATTGTATTGTTAAAACTATGAGTAGTCTTTGGTTATTTCAAAGAATTATATTGGTATATTCGTCTGTATGTTGGAGATATTCCAATTATTATGCTTTTTAATTATTTTTATTTTATACTATGAGAGGAGGCGGCCAGCATTGATTTGATAATCTTTCAGTCATTTATTTTTTTGCGTTAGCGTTGTAAACAATTGGAGTTACTTAGGTTTTGATGAATTTGATTAGTTTGATGCAATGATGTGACTTGTGGGATTAATGGTATTTAATCTCAAAAGGAAACCCATATCAATATATGAACAAATGATGTTGCTCCTTGAATATCTAAGATGTGTTTTATTAACTTCTGTAATTATTATCTAAGAGAAAATGTCCACACTGCGCAATATGAATAAGCTAACTGAATATTATTATTGTTATTTTATCGTCATCGTCATTATTATTTTATTGTTATTATCCAGTTAACTGAATATGTGATCAAAGAATGGAATCTTTCTAAACTAAAGCACTAATATAATATTAAGTGTCGAAGCTTCACAAATATATCAATTAATGGAGACAAAAGAGCAATATCCTTGGGCATTTCGTCCTGGATTATCTTGTGTTTGTTATGGCTTTGGGAAACAAATGAAAAATAACAAAATTAAAATGAATGAAACGAAATTTGAAACCGCGTCAATTGTATTTTACAATCCATGTAATAATGTAAATATATGTGTGAGGTCATTCTACGATTATTTCCAAGCAAATAGTTTCGGTATATCTCGGTATATACCAAAATGCGGTATCTTTGTTCAATAGTTCAATTCCAAATACTTAATACATCTTTCACCTAAATAAATAAATAAAACAAACCGTTAATATTGCTTCAATCACAAACGTTGAAATTTGAAGAGAAAAATGATCTCATCCATGATTCAATATCATAAACTCATTAAAAATAAATTGAAGTAAACTGCTCAATGTATTTTATTACACGCTAGTGATGGATATTTTCAAATTTGATTACAAAGTCTTAACTATCCCTCCACCATTCTCCAATAAAATTACGCCATTGCAAGCAAACAAGGGGAATAACTACGAAATATTTTCAGTAGAGATCCTTACCAATGAAATCATCACTGTATTAATATTTCAGTGATGTGATAAATTGATTTGCTCATTGGAATTTTTTACGCCATCAACTCATCATTCCCATTTGAAATAATAAAAAGGTTGCACCTTAATTAAGACACACGCAATCTGTCTACTTAAAATCCTACATAATCATTTTAGTAGAATACTTCAGAAATATAGAAGACGAAATTATTGCCTTAGTACATTAATGCATGAAGAGCTTGGGATATTGGATTTGGTATGATTCTAATCTTAAATTTTTATTAATTACTAAATTTCCCAATTAAAGATGAACATTAAAAAGGCCCAATAACATATAATGGGCTATATCGGCCCAATTATCTCTCCTAATCGGTTCATTATCCATGACAAAAAACAATAACTGCTGTAAGAGAATTCCCACACTTAAACTTTAGATCAGAAAAAAAAGTTGAAGTTATTCTTCAAAGAAACGAAACGAAATATAGCTAATAGTCTCAAACATCAAAACATCAGTCTTCATTGCATTCATCTTCTCAAGCCCAAGTAAGAAGTTTTCTAACAGAAAAAACTTGCCCAGAAAATTTCTCAGGTGCACTCGACAACTGCCTCGGGCGCTCGGCAAGGCTTCCCTTTCCTCCTATGCCTCGACTGCTTCGATCTTCCCATACTCTCATTCCCAGGAAATTTTTCGACTTCTTCCATTTCAACATCGTTGCTTTTGCGTTTCTTATTACCTATCGAATCAGCCTTGTTGTTCTTGGATCCTTTGCTTCTGCTGCCATTCGTCGTTTCCTCGCTGTCTTCTTCATCTCTCTCAGCTGATAATTCTTGGGTTTTTTCGTCCTTTATTGCTTTATGAGGCCTTCCTCTCCTCTTCTGTGTTGGGATTCTCTCTTCATCGCTCGTGGGATCTTCATTGCTGGCGCCGGCCGATAGCTTCTTGCCTTTTGATTTGACTTTCCTCATCTTTGATCTTGTCTGAACTGAATCACATGAGCGTGTTAGAGAATATCGTGTAAGTAAAAGAAGAAATGTTGGCTTTAGAGAGTAGAGAATGGAAATGTCAGGACAGGGGTTTTTTTCTTTCACCAAGATAAGTTTGCAATTGCAAGCAACAATGATTATTAGCTTACCAGAGATGGAAAATGTTTGTAAAGATCCTATTTTTTTTTTTCTATTTATTTTGGGACATATCCGCAGAAGGAAGCGATTACTGATGATTCTAACAGCAGTATATACTCAAATTCAACCTAAATTTTTTGTGGGTAATGATTTATCTGCAAGAATCAACACTCCATGAAGCACATGCAAATGAGAAAAAAGACCAATAAAAGATTGTAGGCATAACAGATCTGTGTAAGACTACACAGTTCTTGGGCTTACGGATACTCTCATCGCTGCTTCTAAATGGGCATCCGAGCAATACAAGAAAAAGGGACTCACGCTTGAGTTTCAGACAATAGTATGAAGATAATGAAAGATGAACTTATTACCAGTAAACTGTTAGAAGAGCTGTACTAATCAAATCTGTCACACAGTAGTGAGTGAAAGCATATAAAATAAATACATGCGCTTTTTCTTTACTCCTCTTTAACAATCCCAGATTAGCAGTAGTTGACTCACTTCCAAGATTTTGATGAGAAAGCAGCTAATTGGATTGCTTTGCTTTAAGGACGTTGGTTGAAGAGTGTACAGACACAAATCTGAGAACACGATGGAAGAAGAAAAGCAAAGCACGGAGAGAGATATATAGATAAGTTAAAAAGATTTTAAATAAGTGGGCTATGTTTAGTGAAACAACTGGCACCAAAGTTAGCTCTTAGTAAGAATTTAAGAAGCACGAGAGAGAGAGAGAGAGAGAGAGAGAGAGAGAGAGAGAGAGACGCGTGAAGATATGTTTTGTGTGATTGGTTTTTCGTATTCACTTTTCAAGACTGTAATGGGCGTCATCTATTCATATATATTTTAGATAAAACATATTTAATATTTTTTTGTGTCAGAAGACAGAACCTAATGTGAACTGAAAACTAGATTTCGGTGCAAAAGGATTGAACTTACAAGGATAGTTAGTATAGTATTCATCTAATCTAATCTCACTAGGGTGATGATTTCTTGTTTCATTAAGGAGAAATAATACCCTTATCTTTTGGATTAATTGACACATAAGAAGATACAAGTAATATCTTTATCTTTTTTTCCTTGGCGCTAGTGGGAATTGAAATTTAGAAGGAAAAAGAAAAGGGTGAGAATATATGTCAACTTAAAAAAAGATTTCCTGACGTTTTTTTTTTTTTTTTTAATTTTTAAGCTTTGCTTATTACAACACTCTTTAGTTTCTATGGTCTCTAAGAGAAAGGAACGTGAATTGAACAGGTATTTAATTAATAATATGCTCCCTAATAATAAACAAAGCAACTAGCTTTTAAGAGTCAATATTGGGATTTTGAAATTACACAATTTGGTATCCTAGGTCGACATGTTTGTCTACGGATTACAAAGATAATGCTAGCCTATTACCAATGAGTTGATTAGCTAGTTTAATACTGTACTAACACGTTATGCAAGGAAAAAAAAAGATAAATATAATATTTGTTTTAAATAAAAAAGAAAAAAGAAAGGGGAGACTGAGATTCAAGCATGAATAAATGGTAGCGACATGAAAGAGACACACAATTACTTCCCTCGTGAGACTTCATCAATTAGATGACCAATCGTTTTGTTTGTTGGGACAAAGTTAATAGCTTAGAAGACACAATCAGAACGTGTTGTTATTTAAGATAGTATTATTACTGTAAAGCATTCAATTTTTCCAGCTGTATTATCAACTTGCTACGTAAATAAGGGCGTTATTAAATATAAGACAATTGAGGAAAAAATAATAACCATCAAGTTTGGTACAAATCATTTGTTGACTTTCTAGCAGACTAGGTCAAAATCACAACGGGCTATCGGAGTTATTATGAGTCCCAATTGGGCCGAAGCCCATTAACTTAGGCCCAACAACAACCTTTTGACTCTTGAGATTCCAACCCAATCGGATTATATTTTAGAAATTAGAAATCTATTTTTGTATTTTATGTGAACGGAATTGAATGATTTAAGAAGAAATCGAATTTAATGGCGTCAGTTTCTCAATTCAATACAAATCTTATCGTGCTTACTCACAAGAGTCTCTTTCGTGCCACTAAATAAATAGCAAAAGGATTCCTTAGTTTACCTTCAGAAAAAAAGAAAAGAACAAAAAATAAAAGCAAAAATAAGATAAAACGCATTCCACGATTCTCGTGCCAATGAGTTCACAAAAAGATCGTGAAAGCGCGCAACGACGTCGTATTGAGAATAATGGCACTCGATGTAAATAATAATGAATCTGAGGAGGTTTTCATAATAATAAAAACTAAACCGAACCCTACTCTACTCCTAACCGCTCTTATCTTCCACGCTTTCTCAATCTCCACCGTTCAAAGATAAGAGATAATCTCAGCCGTCCATTGTCCATCGCGCCTCTATATAAACAGCCCTAGCCTCGGCCCTCGTGTAACCACGCAATAGACGTCACACAAAATCGACCTGAAATTGTAGAACAAGAAAAAGATTTATAAAAGAAATAATAATTCGAACGCCAGCAGAGAAATAAGATTGAAATTTGATTAACTCGCTGTCGTCCTTAGATCTGATTTCAATCTTAGATAACCTGCGGTTCCTGATTTTTTTTGTTTCGCTTTTCCAGGGTTTGATTGTGATTTTCAGTTTTGATCGGGGTTCCGACTCCTCGTTGGAATTAGAACTCTTAGCGTTTTGAGTTCGAAAAGTGGACAGATCGGCGTTTTAATTGAGCCTAAGAAAACCGTCCGGTGATTTTGGGGTTTTTGGATTGATTTGTTTTGAGATTAACTACGGTCGGTCTGCGAAGCTGACATGAACGAGCAACAGGCGATGATGAATCAAGTTCCACAGCAGCAGCAGCAGCAATTGATGAGCATGAGTCAGAACATGATGACTATGAATCAGATGAATTCCCAGCCTCAACCACAGGTAATTAATAATAGTCCTAAACCTCTTCTTTGAGCTTTGTTTTTTCTTCTTAATAATTTAGAATAACCTGGATTTGCTAATGATTGCATTTTTTTGTGTGCAGATGGTACCGATGAATCAAAACTACGGTATGTGGGCAGCTCCTCTTCCTCAATTTCCGAACCCTAACCTCTCTAGTTCAGTTAAACCACTAGCACCACCTTATCATAATTCTTTGGGACCTAGGAGTAATTGGAAGGGTAAAAGGTCGAATAAATCTAATGATAATAGGAGAAATGACTTTCCTCAAAACCTGATTTCTGGTTCCATTGGACTTCCTGGCGGTGTTGCTGGAAATATGATTGGAAATGGTGGTGGTGTTGGGAATGTGAACTTTGGCAATTATCAGCCTCCAGGCTTGAATGAATTGCAGCGTCAGAATAGATTGAAGACTAGGAAGTTCTTTCCAAAGAAGAAGTATAACAATTACAACAACAAAAACATGGGTAATAACCCGACTCTTGGCGGGGCAAGTAACAGAAACTACAGTTATAACAACTACTATGGTAATAATAGGTCTGCTCCCTTTGCTCCTAGGAACACTACTTCTTTCTTAATCAGGGCTAAGAAGAGCGGCGGCATCGCATCCTTGGTGTCTCCATCTCCGGGAACTCCTGCTGTTTTGCCGACTCCAATTTTCTCTCCGTCGAGGGAGGCCTTGGTGGACAATGCAAAGGAAGAGTGGGGCGTGGATGGGTATGGGTCGATGAAGGGTTTCATTAGGCTGAGGTCTTCCCCTGGGCACGAGGATGAGGAGGAAGACGATGGAGGGTCAAGCGAGAGTGACGTGGAGGAGCACCTTGAGGTGGAGAGGAGATTGGACCAAGATTTGAGTCGGTTTGAGATGGTATTCAACCCTAACAGTGCTGGCGGGATGGAGTATCACAACGTGCTGGAAAACAGGGTCGACGATCAGGATACTCATATTGCCCAGTTGGAAGAGGAGAACCTTATTTTGAAGGAGAGGTTGTTCTTGATGGAGAGGGAGTTGGGTGATTTGAGGAGAAGGCTGCAGTTCTTGGAGATGAGGGGAAATGGTGTTAGCGAGGAGGTGTTGGAGAATGATTCTGAGAACGATACTGAGAGTCACGAGGAGGAAGTGCATTCCATGGAGGACAATAATGGCGATTCGAGCGAAGATAATATCCATGGAGAAGGGAGCTCTAAAGTGAAGAGGATCGGTGCTGTCAACACTGCAGAAAAGAATACTATTATACGACATAATGCTGATGAAGTAAGCGAAGATAACAAGGATGGTGACTTTACCAATCTTGAAGATAGAAAAGGCTATACAGACGATGAGTTTAAGGCGGGGGAGAAATCTGAAAATTCAGGAGAGAATAACTGTGAGAATTCGTCTGATTTGACATTAGCGAAGGATGAAGCTATAGAATCGTCTGAACGGGTGATTGTGGGAGGAGTTCAAATGGAAGAGGATGACATTGCCAAGGATAACCCTAAATGAAATTGCTTGATCGTGAAAAGTGCGTAACAACCCAGAGATATTTGTACAGCAAATAAGAGTTTTAAAGTAGGAATCATCGGCCTATCATGCACTGCCTACAAATTGAAAGAGAGAAGAGATCACCTGTGTCTGTTTTGCTAATAAGCATTCTATCCATATCTTGTTTGTGAGGCTTTTCCATCCCCTTTCTTCTTGACATTGTTTCTTGTTTATGGTCTTAGATGTTGATATTCGTTCTTTTCGGTCTTGATTATGTTCTACTAGTTTAATGCTATTCAAACATATGGTATGGTTTTCTACGGTGTAAATTAAGTTCTGCATCGTTTATTATTGAACTAAACCTTTCCAAAATACGGTTGGTAAAAAAGAAGTTGAATTTGATATTTCCAACCCTATAATACTAAAAGATCAGATTTTGCGAACTTTAGTTCTCCGAAACGTTACGGTTCTGTCTGTCTCAGTCTCAGTATTATTATTACACAGAACAGGCGAAACAAGAAACTACTACTACTAAATCACCCCAAAAAAAAAACTCAGAAACTAAGAGAGGCCCACAATTTTGCCAGTGGTGGTATCAATATCAATGTCGTAAAAGCACGGCCTCGTCGGCAACCCAGGCATCGTACTCATCGTCCCCACCAACGGATATATAAACCCAGCGCCAATGCTCGCCCTCACGTCCCTAATTGGAAGCACAAAACCCGAAGGTGCTCCCTTCGCCGACGCCTCGTGCGAAAATGAGTACTGCGTCTTCGCCATGCATATCGGCAGATTCGAAAACCCCTGCTTCGTGTATATTTCAATCTGCTTCTCCGCCTGATAAAATAATCATTCACAACGACACAAATCGCATTTAATTTAAACCCCTCGGAAAAGAAGCAAATTTCATAACCCATATATATACCTGCTCCGAGTAATCAACCCCAGCCGCCCCGTACGACTTCGCAATCGCCTCTATCTTCTCTTTGATGCTTACGTCCAAAGGGTACAAGAACTTCAATGGCTGAGAAACGCCCTCGCACGCCTTCTGTACGGCGAGCCCAAGATCCACCTGGGAAAAGAAAGATGAGCGAGCAAAGTTTATGCGCGATGATACATCAAATTAACCATCTTCTCAGCTTCAGATACGGTAAAGTTTCGTTCTTGATCAACAAGATGAAGGGAATCCTTAACGGGTCTTAGTCGAAGCAGTTAAAGATTTGATCTTTAACGTGTTCCCACAAGTTGGAGTCGAAGTAATTAAAAACCCGTTTAAGAAAATTACCGCTCCTTTCCCTCCATGAGCGTGATGAGTGCAGATTACTGCGTCAAAAGCGCCGGCAGACAAAGCAGCGCTCCTCACAGCGCTCAGCTCAGCCTCGGAATCCGTCGAAAACTTATTCACAGCCACGACGACGTTCACCCCATAAGCCTTCGTATTCGCCACGTGCCTCGCCAGGTTGACGCACCCAGCCTCCACGAGGGCCACGTTCTCCTCCGTGTAGGCCCGGCCCAACGGCTTCCCGGCCACCACCTCGGGCCCGCCCCCGTGCATCTTCAAGGCCCGAACCGTGGCCACTATCACGGCGCACTGAGGTGTAAGCCCGCTGTAGCGACACTTTATGTTGACAAACTTCTCTGTCCCTATATCCGCCCCGAAGCCGGCCTCGGTCACCACGAACCCGCCGGGCCCAACGAGCTTCAGCGCGATCTTATCGGCCACTATGGACGAATTTCCGTGGGCTATGTTTGCGAACGGACCCGCGTGGACTAGGACGGGCGTTCCCTCTAACGTCTGCATTAGGGTCGGGTTTATGGCGTCCTTCATCAAAACAGTGAGGGCCCCGCCGACGCCCAAGTCGTCGGCAGTGATGGGCTCGCCAGCCTTGCTATTGCCGACCACCATTTTGCCCAAACGCTCCCTCATATCGGGCAAGGAAGTCGTAAGAGCCAAGACAGCCATGATTTCGCTGGCGACTGAGATATCAAAGGCAGTTTCTCTTACCATTCCCTTCTCCTCGGGCCCCTGGCCCACGGTGATCTTCCTCAAGAACCGATCGTTTACGTCCATGACCCTACGCCAAGTGATGGAGTTGGGGTCGATGTCCAGCCTGGCGAATTTCTTGATTTCCTCGGGGGTTAGTTCGTCGGGGCTCGTTTTTGAGATTCCCAGCTTCTTTAATCGGCGGATCATTATTTCGTTGAAGGCCCTCTTGCCTTCTTTGTTGGGAGGGCATAGGCGATTGAAGAGGGCTTTGTCCGATTGTGAGGATTCGTGGAAGATTCTCGCGTCGATGGCGGCGGCGAGGAGGTTGTTGGCGGCGGTTATTGCGTGTATGTCGCCCGTTAGGTGGAGGTTGAATTCGTCCATGGGTATTACTTGGCTGTAACCGCCGCCCGCCGCCCCTCCTTTGATTCCGAAGGTGGGCCCCTGCGATGGCTGGCGTAGGCAAGTCACCACCTGTAAGAAAATCAACGGTCAGCAACTACTATTACGCCTTCCATTGATCAAAGCTTCTCCAAATCTAATCCGAGAAAAAGGAAAAACTTTCAGACCTTTTTGTCAAGAAAAGCTCCCAAAGCTTGGCATAGGCCAACGGTGGTGGTGGATTTGCCTTCGCCGAGGGGCGTAGGCGTAATTCCACCGACAACCACGTAATACCCATCTCTGTTTCCTTGGAATTCGTCGAGCGCGGACAGTAATAACTGGAAAAGGTTAATGCCCACGCCATCAATCGTTACATTACAATAAACAAAAGACGATAATCTGCTGCTTACTGCGAAGATGTTACTGTTACAGATCTGTATTGTAAGGATTAGAATACCTTAGCCTTGTATTTGCCGTAGAGATCGTAGTGTTGGGGCTTGAGGGTGAGTTCTTGCGCTATTTCAGAGATGTGAAGTGGCTCGACTGAATTGGCTATGTCTATATCAGCTGGGACTTGGGGTAATACATCTAGCTTCCTCACTGTCTTGCCCATACTCAACCTATGAAGCTCGTTAGAGATTTGACGATGGTAAGGATGATGATGGTGAGGACTAAGGTCTCTATTTCTGCCGTTCAGATTCAGATTAGCAGAGCGAGCACAAATCTTGAGGTGTGCAAAACAAGAGAGAGAATAGCATTCGCCAACCATCGATCGCCACGTGGATTTTGTCTCATGCAATATGCAAATATCCACGGATAAGTAATGGAAGAGAAAATAAATAGTTGAAAAAAAGATATATAATACAAAATTATGACGAAAATGGAGATGCGGGGTATCGATCCCCGTACCTCTCGCATGCTAAGCGAGCGCTCTACCATCTGAGCTACATCCCCATTGTTTCTCTGTTGTATAATAGATTTATAATCATTTTCATTTGTATCAAATCAATTCAAAAACAGAGAGCAGTTGCAAAAAAACTGTAAAAGAAAAAGAACTTCGAGCCCAAATCCAAATTCTCGCAGAACACTTTCCTTCCGAACAATTCCCAGGCGAAGCCATTTCCTTCTTCTCCACTCAATTCACTCAGAGCACTCAGTGTTCACAGATCACAACCGTAATTGTCTTTATTACGCTAAGTCAGGATTTGTTTGGACCAAGAAAGGTGATTTTGTTTGGGCGGGAGGCGGACATTTGAGTTTTTATACGCTGTGTTCATTTTGGATCGCTAACGGATAGTAGGATGAAGGCTACGAGAAGGGTAGGATGATCATAAATTCGCTTGTCTATGTCTTAAAAATGCATGATGTTGTCGCAATATTACTGCTCCTCTTCTTTTCATTAACTATCTGTTAGTGATAAGAAAATGAAGTTGTAAATGTTTGGCTTCCCTCCCTATTATTGAAACATTGTTAGTTTCGATCACCCCACTTTGCAAAGAATTGCGCCTTATTACTGGTAATGTGCGACTACTCATCAGATTCGTGTTACGCGTTTTGTGCGTCATTACTGTATCCGAAACTTATTCTCTCTCATTTGTAAATTTATGTTCTTTGCTATCTCTTCCCAGAAGGCAAAATGTGTTGGGATTGAAAAGGTATTCAATAGATTGGTGAATCAGCTTGGAAGTCCAGTTGATTTTGAGCTCCCTGAATCTTTGAATAAATCAAAACCTCTGCCTTACTGTTCCATCAGGAAAAGTATCCATCAACACAACCATATGATATTTTCTACATTGATCTTTGGCATTGAATGAGTTTATTGTTTATGTCTTTTTATCTATTATTGCTAAAATATTGCTATTCTCCATTTACAATTACAAGGCTCTTTTTGCTTCCTTCGTTGCAATACCCTTTTTGAGTTCATTTTTGGGGAGCTTAACTTTCGTAGATATATATCTCACCAAGAAGATTAAAAAACGTTTGGAAGAGGATGGCATTTTCTGTTTATGTAGCACATCGGCTGAATCTTCTGTTGTTTGTGGTCAAGATTGCCTATGCAGGTAAGGAATTAAGTTTTGGAAATATTCTCATGCTCACAGTTATTTGTTTCCCTTAATTTGGAAAAAAGAACTTTTCTGGCATTTTTATAACTATTATGATCCCAAGAAAGACTTTAAATTCTATGGAAGTGATGTTCAACTTTCACAATAAGCTGTGCGACATGACTCTTTCACTTCACGACGAATGTGGCCAATTAGCCTCTTCACTATTGCAGTATGTTGATGTCTAGCTGCACCGCTGGCTGCAAGTGTGGGAGTTCATGCTTAAACAAACCATTTCACCAAAGAATTATGAAGAAAATGAAAATTGTGAAGGTAAATACCCAGTCATTTCTTGGTTTGGCTTTGCTCATTGATCTTCCAAAGTTGTAGTTTTTACTTGCTTCAGACTGATAAATGCGGAATGGGAGTTGTGGCGGAAGAAGATATTGAGAAAGGAGAGTTTGTAATTGAATATGTCGGAGAAGGTACTTGTGATATGCCTTTCAGTGAGAGTTTAAATCATAGTGCTAGCTGTATGTGAAAGTTTCGCAACCTTTGCAGTTATTGACGATAAAACATGTGAGGAAAGGCTTTGGAAAATGAAGCATCGTGGAGAAAGTAATTTTTACCTGTGCGAAATCAACCGCGACATGGTGATAGATGCTACTTATAAGGGAAACAAGTCGAGATACATAAATCACAGCTGCAGTCCAAATACCGAAATGCAGAAATGGTTAGATGATATCTTTATTTATATCATATTTGAGCTTCCATTCAAACCTTTTCCTTAGATAAACGATTTATTACAGGATTATCGATGGTGAGATAAGAATTGGCATATTTGCATCTCGTGATATTAGAAAGGGCGAGCACCTGACCTATGACTATCAGTATGATTTTTCTGCGCTTTTTTTTAAGAAGTTTGCGCTGTATGTAGTTTCTTTGGCATTGATGTAATCTGTTCATTCATGGCAGGTTTGTGCAGTTTGGTGCTGACCAGAATTGCCACTGTGGCACTGTCGAATGTCGTAAGAAATTGGGAGTTAAGCAAATCGCTGCCAACTCCTCTGATGTGAGCAAATTTTCACCTAGTGTAAGTTCAATAATTTGATATGGTAACCTCTTAACTTCACTTCACTGTTTATCACTTCTAACTCACTGCATCATATATTCTGAAGGTGAATAATAAGCCAGCTCAAAGAAGAAAGAGTGGAAGGAGGAATTGCACTGGCAAGATCATAAGATTTCTTCACTTTTCTGATAAAAGGTTCAAATAGAGCGGTTTGCTTTGCTCGACTTTTTATCATTGTGCACTTATTTATCATTGCTTGATTGACTTTGCTCTATAAATGGTGAAGATCCATCTTTGCTTCATCCTTTTTTCTAGGTCCTTTGGGATTATAAGGCAATTTAATTCCATGACAAGAAAACATTTGGTAAGACACCAGAATCCATGCTTCCTCTTGTTGCTTGATATTTATTTCTATATGATATTTTGTTATTTTCGCAGATAATGTTTGATGACGGAAGTTCGGAGCTTGTTGACTTATCAAAAGAACAATGGGAGCTTTGTAATTCTTAAATCTGATTTTTCAGGTAAATCCCAACGCTGTATATGATTTTACATACAACCATGCAAACAGTTTTTCCACATATTTGAGGCTATAACTTTGCGATTTTTTGTTTCTGCAGAAGACTACAGCAAGGATGTATGTAAATGGCTGTGCTGTTATAGATTGAAAGAACAGTTGTTACTAACACAATACAAGAATCACATTCACATCGTTGAGGCCCAGGTTTGTTGTTGTTTGATTCCTATTTTTTTTTCGGCAGATTGCCTTTTGCAGAATTGCTGCTGAAGAATAATAGAATGAATCATTGTTTGTTTTAGATTCGAAATAAATGGTTTTATGTGGTTTGTAGCTTAGATCGATCTATATTTGTAAAAGTAGTTTGTTAGAACCAACGGGGGTTGGTCCAAGTGGTAAGCGGCTTGGTATCGCTTAAGCAAGGTCTCGGGTTCGAATCCTTGTGTATGCAACACCCCCCTTTGGGAGCCTCACCTGCCGTTACCAGGTACGCGATGCGGGGCGAACCGGATTAGTCGGGGCAACCCGGAAACCGGTCGGGTATCCGAAAAAAAAAAAAAAAAAAAAAAGTAGTTTGTTAGAGATGCAACGATATTCACGAAATGCATAATTAGTAATCAGAAACTGAAGTTAAATTATTGTTCTGAGGAATTCAACAAAGGTCTTACATTGGCTTGAAAGACTCTATAATGTCCAAAAGTAACACAGTACCAAATAAGATGTTGACAAAATACAAACACACAGCATCTTAACGGGGGATAATAATCACTGTGTATTGTATGAGATAAGATAATAATGATGGCTGTGCTAATTTCTCTTGTCATATTTAGTGTAATACCACCACCCATGGAATCGAAATAAGCCAGTTTGTTTTCTATAATAATATACAAATAAATTTACAAATTAACCACAATGGAAACTTGGTACTAGCAAACACCACATTGAACAAACAAAATGAGACCCACAAATCTAGAGTTTCATTTGCATTTGAATTTGCTCACGAGTTTCCGACACCCAAAAAACCGTACAATTGCGTCCTCAACGAAGGAAGAAATGATAATAGAGATATGTACTGAGCAAAAAAGATGGCCCACATGAATAATCATAGCAGCTTCTGCTTGCAAGAATCCAACAAAAGGTCACCATTTCAAAAGTAAGCAGTAAGGTTCAATAAATGCCATCAATGCCCACTTGTGTTTTAGAGCAGCAGCTTTTATGTGTGACTATGATTTCCCAAAATGATCATAGATAGTGATAGATAAATACGCCATTTACAAACAAGATTCAGAGGCATGAAGAAGAAGCCTATTATAAGTAGGATTTATTGCTTGGGGTTATAGATAGTTGACACAAATATAACAGCGTAGATTAGATTATGGACCACATACGAGCGACCATGTAATAAAACCTCATAACATCATCAAATGTCATGTCATGTCATTGGAGAAGGAAAACAATGTTCAACATTCAAGTTCGACTCAGTACTGCTAAGATTATGTTGCAACGATGAAGACAAACAACAACTGTAAGATTCTTCTGCTACTTTGAGGCATCTGCAGAATCTATCTTTTTCTTCCCATTTCCCAAAGCCGTGTGCCTTTCAGTAAAAAACTAATCAGATATCTCTTATTTTTCTTAAAAAAAAAAAAGAGTTACGGGCATATGTCCAAAACATATAATAACTCCACTGCTTCATTCAGTCACAGTTTGACAAAGGAAAGGAAATACAAGCAACACCTAAACTAAGAAACTAGCTAGAAATTACAGGGAAGATAGATATGATGGTTGCAATTTCTTTATGAAGAAGCCTAACATAACATTCTGTGCGGTTTTCCTACTTCCTAAATGGTTAGTCTGAAATCTGAACTCTAACTTTCTCTACTTTCTTGAGCTCCACTTTACAGCAACTGAGAGTTGCAGGGGCAATATAGTAACTCTACCACTTCACTTCTAGTAAAAAGATGAGCTCAAGGCGCCACTTTGATCCACTCGTATCGCCCAGGAAGGGGCACATCATTCGCCAAGTCGAAGTTGTACCTAAGCATGCAAAGACTCGTTAAAATAAATGGTTACAACTGAACCTCAATATCACCAAAAAGATAAAGAAAAGATTGATGATGATGATGATGATGGTAATTGAGGTACTTCTCAATGAAACTGCGGTGCATTTCCGCCTCAGCCTTGGCGAAGAATTCCTCCAACTGTTGTTCGGTAGGCATTATCATGTTTTCAAGCTCATTTTGAATCCTCTCAATGGGAACAGATTGACTTCTATGCTGCGTAGGAGATTCAGGCGGTGTACGATTCACGCTGCACGGTGTACTTTCTCTTGTGTTCCTGCAAAAATATAGCATAGTCGAGGTTTCAGATTTCTTGTAGAAACATATGCAAAACACTATCCCGAGTGAAAAAAAGATCCAAATTAGAAGAGGAAAAAATGGCTCCTCCATTACAAATTCGGGTGGCCATGGAGACACATATCAGAGAGTTGCTGCAACATAAAGTTTTGCTCATAATAACAAACGTTAAATCAATGATGTAGAAGAAACACAAAAGTGCTGGTTGCAGAGAGACATGGTCTTTTCTTTTTTCTTTTTTTTTATGCCTGAAAGCGTAAATAAAATATTATTTGACAAAACTTAGAAAAAATACAGAAAAAGGCAATGATGCTTTTCAAGAGAAATCCATCCCAAGGAGAGGAATAAAGGGGAGAAAAGCACACATTGCAAGCCAAAGTCCTCATCTTTAACCTCAGAGGATATGTACATTTGTCGGACCCTCACCCGATAATCTCCCCTTTTAGAAGAGTAAATGGAAAATTGCAGAAGAAGAAGATATACAGAGAAAACTCACGCACGTACACGGCAAAACACCAAATGCAGACAACACAACCAAAAACATCAAGAAAGGTACGATAACACGCACAAAGAAAGAAATATTAAAAGCTCAGAACAAAGATGAGAACGCATATGTACGTAAGGAAACGCTAATTACCCGTAGCTGCTGGCTTCACAGTCCAAATTGTTCTCCCCAAACGTTCCATCAACCTCGTTGGAGCCCTCAAACCTAATTTGATCGTCGTGGTGGTCAATTTTGACCGTTTCTTCCTCCGGAATTTCGACTTTGCGCGGTTTGGGCACGGCGGATCTTCGGGAACCTCGTACGGGCAGTAGCTTCACCAAACGCCTCGAGCGAAGCTCCATGTACTCCGACTTATTCACGCGCTGTAAGGCTAGGGTTTTGGCGCGTGTACGGACTCCCCCCTCCGCCACCGCTGCCACGTTGGCTGATGCCTTCGAGTTTCGCATATACTTTCCCATTAGCTCTCTTTCTGTGTGTGTGTGTGTGAGAGAGAGAGAGAGAGGGAATTTAATTTATTGAGGGAAAAAAAGATGTGGTTTTTAAGGAATTTATAGAAAGCCTCTAATAAAAAGCACAAAGTTTTACGGTGAAGTTTCGTAGGTAGCTTGGAATTTCAGCTGTATAAAAAATAGTAAGATTTATATACAAACAAAACAAGAACATCAACATGTCTCATTAGTCGTTTCTTTCTACCCAGTTTCAAACGCATTGGGCATAAATTATTCAATAATTAGAAGAGGAGATTCTACCAATTCTTGAAAATACATGAAATCAAATATACAAAGACGGCATTTTCGCTTTCGAACAATAAGAAAATACTTGCTTTGTTTTCTTTCTAACTCCATTGAATGCGAAATTCGCACTGTTGTTGATTAAACAATAACAAAAAGGAAAAAAAAATACATTAATTCCATCGAGGATCATTCTCATCGACCTCTCCACCTTCCCAATGCCGACCCAAAATTCTCATATCTGTTTATATTACAAATCAAAGATTCAAGCTTTTCCATGTCCTCCCAGAAATCCATCAAATTAGCAGCTGAAAAAAATGGCTGCTTCTTCCCTACACCTTCTCTACAATGTCTTGACTAACCGTCAATCTCCACACTCGCAGGCTAACAACTTAAAATCTTTGTTCCATTTCATACCCACGGCTTTAGCTCTTACAACCTCACTTCTGATCCTCATCTACGTTTCGTCTACTTCTAATCTCTTTTTCGTTCGTACAGAACACCTTCAGTTAAGCTCACATTTCAAGGGTTCTTCAGCAAGCCATGAAAATCCCGGTAATAATCTTGAGATTTATCCCGTCATTGTCAGTATTGATTGATTCGCTCAGTTTTTCTTTTTTTTTTTTTTTGGGTTTTTGATTATTCTGTCTGAATTGTGCTTTTATTTTTCTTGTGTAAGTTTATTGCATAACATCTGTGCTGTCTCAAACGTTTTAGGTTCCCAGGTTTATGTTAATAATGCCACAGAACTGTTTCATGACAGAGCTATCTTCTTCGAAAATTACAAGCAAATGAACAAAACCTTGAAGATCTACGTTTATCCTCATAGCAGCGATGATCCCTTCGCTAACGTGCTCTTGCCCGTGGATTTCGAACCAAGTGGAAACTACGCTAGCGAAAGCTACTTCAAGAAGGTTCTTATGAACAGCCATTTCATCACTGAGGACCCTTCCATGGCAGATCTCTTCTTCCTACCCTTTTCGATCGCAAGGCTTAGACAAGATCCTCGCATTGGAACCAAAGGAATTAAAGACTTTGTAGCCGATTACATCTTCAACATAAGCCATAAGTACGCTTTCTGGAATAATACGGGCGGCGCCGATCATTTTTATGTCGCATGCCATTCGATCGGACGAACAGCCATGGATAAAGCTTCTGAAGTCAAACTCAACGCTATCCAAATTGTCTGCTCGTCGAGCTACTATGCGTCTTCTTACATATCTCACAAAGATGCTTCCTTGCCCCAAATCTGGCCCAGGCGAGACGACCCACTGATTCTTGGACGCGAAAGGTGTCGCTACGTTTCTGTGTAGTTTAGAGTTAGAATTGTTCCCAAAATTCGATCTTTTTAATGGGTTCATTAAGTCTTGTCGATCAACCGTGCTCGTTCGTTTTCCTGATTAAATCGTTGAGATCATTGTCGATTTGATGACTGTTTGAATCTCCATGTTTCGTTAGGACAAAGCTGGCCTTCTTCGCCGGGGCAGTGAACTCGCCCGTCCGCGAGACTCTCCTTAAAGTATGGGAAAACGACGCCGATTTATCCTTTTATTCAGGGCGTGTAAAGACGCCATATTCCGAGGCTCTCTTAAGGAGCAAGTTCTGCCTACACGTCAAAGGATACGAAGTCAACACAGCTCGAATCGGCGATGCGCTGTACTATGGCTGCGTCCCTGTAATAATAGCGAATCACTACGATCTCCCATTCCAAGATATACTCGACTGGCGAAGATTTTCGATCGTAGTAGCCACTCTTGATATTCCTCTCCTCAAGGAAATTCTCCGGGCAGTGACGGAGGATGAGTACTCGATTCTGAGGGAGAACGTTTCCAAGGTGAGGAAGCACTTTCAGTGGCATTTTCCCCCCGTCGATTACGATGCGTTTTACATGGTCATGTATGAGCTTTGGATTCGAAGGAGCTCTTTGAGGCTCGAAGATTGAACTGTTTTCGATTAGGCGGGCAGGCACCATTGTAGTTTAGATTATTACAGGTGATAGATATCATAAAATGTAAGATCAAGAAACTCAGGTTCTTTTGTGGGTTACAGAGGAAAAGGGTAATTGATTCACACTGTTTAACTGTTCGTAGAATATATTCAGGAGCTCGAATTTTCCGGCCTACAGCATTCTGTCGGCCAGCGAAGGAAGCCGCCGGAGAAAGTTGAGCGCCGGCGAAGGAAACCTATCTCTGAACAGAGGATGCCTCATGTAATAAAACAGAGAAGCCATAGCCACCACCTTCGTTGGCACCAAAAGCAGCGCCACCGCCGCGGACAAGCACAAGCCCATAAAAATCCCCGTCGCCCGCGGGTCCCGCCACGTCAGCAGTGCCTCGAGCCTCTCGACCATCGACGCTAGGGGTGAGCAAAACCGGATATCCGGTTTTTCGGATATCCGAAATTCGGATATCCGGATTTTCGGATATCAAAAAATGGTATCCGTATCCGCTCCGGTTTTAATCGGATATCCGAAAATCGAATATCCGGTTTATTCAGATATTTACACCGGATATCCGCATCCGGTTTTTAAATTTATTTTTCTTATATTTTTTATTATTTTCTTTTGAAAATCATATTTTTTATTTCTTATCACAATAAAAAAATATGTTTTTTAATATAAGAGTTTCTACACATAGTAATTCACACAATATGTGAAGTTATGATTCAAAATTACATAATAAATAATAAACAAAATACCACAAATTCACATAATTTTTTAACTTGCATCTCGATGTTTTTATGTTTTTTCTTTATCTCAATTCTCTAACAAAGTTTTTTGCAATAATAAAATAATATAAATTTAAATATTCTACTTGATGACTTCTTTTTCCTTTTTGGACCTTCATTTTTCTTTTTGGACAATTTTTCTTATATTTTTTATTTTTTTAAATATAAAACCGGATACCGGATATCCGGATTTTAGACAAACCACTATCCGTATCCGATCCGGTTTAGTTTAAAATAAATCGGAACGGATATCCGATCCGGTTTTTAAAATCGGATATCCATTTTTCGGGTTTTGAAAACCGGATACCGGATCGGAATCCGGTTTCCGGATATTTTTGCTCACCCCTAATCGACGCCACGTCGCCCAGCAGTGCCTGAAAGCGGGTCCCGAGCACCCTCAGCCTATCATACCTAACCCTAACCGCCTCGCTCGGCCTATTGGAAGGCAGTCCGTCGAACTCTTCGTCGAGCTCGTCCACGTCAGCAACCTCCGCCATGGACAGCATCGGGTCGAAGTGGGCTGGCGCCGGCGAGCCGATTGCTCGCCGGCGACTGTAGTAGTTCCACGCGCCGACCGCGAATAGGTAGAACGCGAGAGTGGGGCCCGCTAGTTCCGGGAACCAGACGAGCACCGCCAGCACCGCGTGGACCATCAGGGTGGCCGTCGGGTTCTTCCAGGCTCGGGTGGCTTCGAGCCACCTGAACACCTCGATCGAGCTCGCCAGACCGTTTACGATTCTAAACCAATTCGCCCTAACCTTACGAAGGCTGAACCCGTCGGGCTCAGAGTCAAGGACGTATCTGACGACGTCGGGCCGGAGGGGCGGCTCGGCTCGGGCCAGTCGGGCCGAGATCAGCTCGACGGCTGCTAGCCTTAGGGACTCTTGCTGGACCGCCCCGATCGGTTTCACCGCGTGCATGGCTGGGAACATAGGCTGGGTATACACGTGCAAGAAGTCGATGGTCGGGAAAGATTGGACGAATCGAACGGCCAGTTCGATCTCGCCCGTCTTTCTCAGCCCGGCCCGGGAAAGAAGGAACAAAGGGTACGTATTTCTGTACGCCTTCCCCGTGCTCAGCGTAGATAGACGCACCCGTACTCTTCCGATACGAATATCGGGCCGGGACCGCGTTTCCTTGTCCGATTCGGACACATCCCAGCCGTCGAAAACTCCGATGTGCAAAATGGTGGACGGGTCGTAGACCCTCCACGTGTACTGCTCGTTCCACCTAGGGTCCAAAGTATCGGATATAGTACGAGTGCGTATCCATTTAGTACCGTATTTCGCCACTACGTAGGCGTCGGTCGAGCCTCTGCCTTCCGCGAAATTCTTCATAGGAAGGAGATTCTTACATCCGATGATTCCAAGTTCGATTGTCCCAATCGGAGGTTTCCATAGCTGTCTGGCCGTCGGGCGGTAGTCGCTGCACAGATGAGCCGACTCGTCCATCACATGGTAACCGCCGTCGAAGCAGAGCCTTAGATGCAGCCTGCCCTTGTACGGACCCTTCGGTTCGTCGGCGTTCTCCAAAGCGAACCATTTCGAAGCCACGGTTCGATCGTCGACCCTCCTCTCGATGGTCGTTAGGGGTACTCTGACGACTCCTACGGTGAGTGGCTTCTTCTCTCGGGTGCTTTCGACGAGGTAAAAAGAGAGGTCGTCGCTCTCGGCGAACGGCTCGGCGGCTACGAAGAGAAGGTCTTCGTTCCACGACGGGTTAGCCGTCCTCGTCTTGACGGGCTTCGTCTTCAGAGCCTGGGAGCCGAGCTTCGCCTTGATTTGGTAAGAAGATTCCTTGAAAGGCGCCGACGTGGATATGTCTTGGGACTCGATGATCGTAGCCCTTAGGTACCACAGCTTGGGCGATTGGTACACCTTCGACCTCGACGAAGAAGTAGAAGGAGAAGACTCAATCTTCCATGAGTCGGCGAACGATTCGTCGGCTTGCGTGCCGACCCAAGTGGCTAGCATCAGGTCGCCGGCGGGCCCGCGGGACCCGCCCTCGAGCCTGTACCACTGTGGGGCCAGTGGGCTGTCGGGCGGGTCCCGCAGGGGGATCTCGCTGACGTCGAAGCAGACCCCTCCGAGGAAGTCGCCTTCTTCGGGGGTTGCGGGTCGGGGGCGGCGGATGGGTCCCACACGGAGACCTCGAGCAGTGGGGAGGTTTCGGGCGCGCCGCGGCTGAAGGCGAACGTTTGGTCCCAGTCGAGGTATGCCAATGTTCTTGACGCCGGCCGGGAGATGACGTGGCGGCCCGACGCTGCTATTTTGACGAGGGGATTGCCTGTCCACGGGATTGAAGTAAAATTATATAAACTTTAAAAAGAGGACACATTTCCTTCGAGGTTAACCTTTTAGGTGGAGGGGTCATTCAATACAGACAAGTTACGACGAAATCTCGAATCTATTTACCTGAAGTGCTGAGGTGGCGGGCTTTGATCACGCGGACGAAGAGGTAGTGCATCTTGTCGACGAGGTCGAAAGAGGACCCTTCGATCGCCGACGCATTGGATTTTTCCGAGAGAAAGCTTCCGACCGATGACGCACGGCCGATCGGCTTGGGCGCAATCATATTGGCAACGAAGGCCGCCGTCGCCACTGAAGCAGACACAACATCGCCCGACGTTCGTTTCGAACCATCCGTTGCTTCTTCAGTCTCTCCATCTTTTCCCGGCGGCGCCTCACTGCCCGTCGAGGGCGTTTCCGTCTTCTTGCCTCCTCCTTCCGAAACCTTACTATCAGCATCAGCAGCAACATCATCTTTTCGTTCTTCTTCTTCGACGAAGTAGATTTTCAGGCCGATCTCGCCCTGAACCCAGCTAAGTAGGCTCTTCTTCTCCAAGGCGTAGTAGATAAGTGCCTCCTCTCCCTTCTTCACGAACTGCCTCGAGTCGAGCCTAACCCTACCGAGGAAGTTGTTCCTCGTGGTGGGTCCCGCGTTCCTGTCGTGGAGGACGTCGAGCTCCAAGACGTCCCCGAAGAGCTCGGGGGACTTGCTCGAGACGATGAACTCGAGCGCCTCGTTCCACGCGGGGCTGAGGTCCTTGACCACAGTTTTCGTCTTTCGCCTCTGGCCGTGGTAGTCGAGGACTGCGTAGGGGCTCGACGAGCCGTGCCCGTCTTTTGGGAGGAGGTTTCGCGCCTCGACGACTTCGACTATGAGCTTACGTGTTTTAACGCCCATTTTCTATCTTCTTTTCTTTTCTTGCTTGTTATCTTAGGTTTTTTAGTGGATGCTTTGCAGTTTAAATGAGGTTAAGTGGTCTGAATTTAAAAGTGAAAAAAGTGCGAAACTTAATGTGCAAGAAGACTTTTTGTTGCCAGTGCATCAGCACTCTTTTACTGTCAGCAGTGTGTAATGGTTTCGCGAGTTTCCTTTTTCTTTTCTTTTTTTTTTCTTATTGAAGTTCACTTCACTAAGAAACATCTCTCTTGTGAATGAATCATCCTTGCTTCGATCGAACTCTAATTCCGCAACCTCATTGCATGCCTCTTGATTAAGCAAGGGTAACATAGAAAGTATATTAAGAAAAAATTACATGGTCTCATGGTTTGAAGTCATGTTTCCTTGATCTAAGAATATTCTCATTTTCTATTACAACACATAAGAATTGGAGAACATCATCATCATATGATGTGGACGCTTTTTCCACCGACCCATCGGCTTTTGTGACTAATAAAGATCCAATCTTTGACGATTTGATACAAATTGACGCCTCGCTTTTTCTATCTCTCATTTCGATGTAATTGGTTGTCCGCGTAGAATATATTTTTACCTTCGTTCCTTTTGTATTTCGATATATAATTAGGTATTATTGGTAACGCTGCTTACTATTAGGGGTGGGCGTTCGGGTTCGGGTATTCGGGTTTTACCCGAATCCGATCGGGTTTGGGTAGTTCGGGTAGGGTAATTCGGGTTATTTGTCGGGTATCGGGTCGATAATTATTTATAGAGTTGGGTATCGGGTAGTAATTTACTACCTGATCAGGTTATTCGGGTACCCGACAAATTATTTTAAAAAAATATATAGTTTTTATACATAAACATTGAAAAAATAAACTTACATATCTAGATATCAATATCTAACGTGAGTTGTGTTAAAGTTTTAAATAATATTTCGATTAATTTCTTATTTTAATTGCATAATTAACAAGTGATATTTTATTATCAATGCATAAATCATTTTATAAAATTGAAAATATATTCTCAAAATTTTATAAATAAACATATAAAAATATGTTTATATTATATTTATTGAAAATAAAACATCCAAATATTATAAGTGACATTAAATATATAACATGGATATTTTGAAAATTTTAGTCATATTTATTCAATTCAAAATCGGGTACCCGACGTCGGGTACTCGAACCCGATATATACCTGACGTAGATCGGGTCGGGTTCGGGTAGTGAAAATCTTAACCCGAACCCGAAATATATACCCGACGTAGATCGGGTTGGGTTCGGGTAGTGAAAATCTTAACCCGAACCCGAACTACCCGAACCCGAATTACCCGATACCCGACTACCCGACCCGATGCCCACCCCTACTTACTATCGTATCTAGTACTGTCAAAACGGGCCGGCGGGGCGGGCCGGCCCGTACCCGCCACTGGCGGGGCGGGGGCGGGTAAGCCCGGCTGATGGCGGGCCTAGGAAATGAAGGCCCGCCCCGCCTGCAGGCGGGTAGCGGGCCTGGCGGGCTTAGCCCGCCAGTTGTTAAAAAAAAAAATAAGAAAATTTATTAAAAATAGGAAAAAGTAAAAAAAAAATAAAAATAGAAAAAAAATAATATAAAAATTGGAAAAATAAGAAAATGAAGGAAAATATATCTAATTAAATAAACTTTTTTAATATTAATCTATTTATGTTATTAAGTACCTATTATTATATTTGTAATATTATATAATAAATAATATATTTTTTTAAATATTCTGGCGGGCTACCCACGGGTAAGCCCGCCCCGCCCCGCCAAAGCCCGCACCCGCCGCGGGCTTACCCACCCAGGCCCGCCTCCAGGCGGGCCTAAAATTTCAGAGCCCGCCCCGCGGGCCCAAGCCCGTTTTGACAGCTCTAATCGTATCGGTGGACTGTGCCGTATATAATTAACTATTCGGCCCATTTAATTCAAATGAGATCCATTGCCTCTCTTCAGCCAAGGCGGTCCAATTCTCGCTATCTTTTTACCCTCAATCCATATATCAGTCTCATCTATCTTCCGTCCTCGGCAGTTCGATCGACGTGACCTAATCTATTGCCTGACCTGCGAGACAATGTAAGATTCATACTACTTTTCACTTCTTTCTTCATTAGGATTTTGTAGTTTCAAATTCTGAACTATTTTCGTCAGTAGTAGCTGTATTGGAATTAGAAAGAACCGATCTAAGGTTTGGTTTAATCGTGATTGTGTTTGTGCATCATCTCTGCAACTTTTTTCAGCTAAATTGAGTTCAGTGTATTATTGAATCGCCTCGCGCCTTTATCTTAGCTAATTTATGATATTGTTCTTTTGTTCTTAATTTAATACAGACAACGTTGGTTTTCAATTCAATTGATGCTATTGGAGCCCTAGCTTTTAGGTGGAGATAAGCGTTCCCAGTAAAGATCAATACTTTTCGCAGAGTTTCATATACTTAATCTCAAATCTTGATATGGAAATCCAGGAATCAAACCGTTTCAGAAAGTCTACGATGGATGCTCATTGGAATTCGAACGCCGACATCCCTGATTGGCTCTTGTTTGAGATACTCCTCCTATTACCTCCAGATTCTGTTTGTTCTTCGAAATGTGTCTCCAAGAAATGGCGATCGGTGGCATCGAACTCCATGTTTATTCAAGCCTATATTTCTCGGGCCAGATCATCTCGCCGTCCTCTGACCCCCTTTTGAAGCCACGCTTTCAATCGAAGGGTTTGTACATTTAATTCGTCAGCCATTTTCTCCAGCGTTGTTTTCCCTTTTGTGAAGAGGTTGCTTTTAGGGTTCTAGGAAGAGTTGAGTGACGGGCTTGGCTTAGATTCATTCGTGGGATGTAAATTTAGTGACAGATTTTACATTAATCAAATATATCGCCTTTGGTTAACTACTGTACTGCATTGGATGGTAAGAGGCTAAGAATCTCGTCCGTGATGGATGGAACTAGATAGTCTTTGCATTGCATGTGGGCGAGAATGGGCGACAATTGTTCTTGAAACTTGAAGCTGTACTTAAGCTTGTTAGCAGCACCACGGATTAATCCATTCTATTATTGTAATGATAGTAATTATATATGTAATAAAGTCCCTCAAATTCTTGTCGAAGATCAAGGACTAGCCCACATGATCCCCAACCCCAATAGGAGATTTCTCGCGAGCAAAGTGTTGTGTCGGCAATGGAATGGGGTGGATATTAGTCCTTATTCCCAACCAAATAAAGAAATAAATCAAAAGAAAGTCCACCACATTTATTGAATTTAAAAGCTTGAACGTGAGGTTCCGTAGATTGCTCCTCCAACTAATTGAACGAATCAAGAACGTCGACATTCAAGAGTCGCCTTTCACGTTCACGTGGTTAAGCATCACCTTCTTTTCTTATCTCAATTTCACAAGTGTTTCGTGGGCCATGCATTACTTTAATGATATGGTCGGCAAAGACACATCATGGTGTCCCATTACAACATATTTACCTAATACGTAAAAGAAAATGTACGTTGAAATCGAACCCAATTCATACTTTTTTATATGCCCAACTAAAATAAATAAATATTGCCAAAATTCGTCAAGAGTTTAAATAGGATGGACGAATAACATTAGTGTATTTTGATGGAAAGAGATGTCCTCTTCCACGAGTAGGATGATGCCGCGTGCACGCTATGGCCCAGTGTGCGTTACAATAATTAATTTAAATAATTCATATCTAATACATTTTAGAGCCTAATCTCTAATACATTTTATTTGGATAATGTTGCATAGTCATAACTCAAAGCACTCCTCTATTCCTCTCCTATAAATAGGAGACGCCTTACAGCTCATTACACCATCCCAACTCTTCAATTTTACTTCTATAGTAGACACATCTAAGAAGAAAAGAAAAAATGTCAGGAATTATTCACAAGATCGAGGAGAAGCTAGGCGTGGGTGGAAAGAAAGAAGGTGAGAAGCACGGCGAAGAGCACAAGCCAGCGCACGCCGGCTACGGCGGCGAGCCCCACAATGCACCCGAACACGGCGGCGTCTACGGTGGTGGCGAGCACTACAAAGCACCCGAACACGTCGGCGTCTACGGTGGTGGCGAGCACTACAAAGCACCTGAACACGGCGGCGGCTACGGCGGCGAGCAGCACAAGCCTGAGCACAAGGAGGGTCTAGTGGAGAAGATCAAAGACAAGATCCACGGCGAAGGCGGCGGCGAGCACGTCGAGGGAGGCAAAGAGAAGAAGAAGAAAGAGAAGAAGAAGAAGGAACACGGCCATGACCACGGCCACAGCAGCAGCAGCAGCGACAGTGATAGCGACTGATCGGAGACCGGCGACGTTCTGTTCTACTGCCTTGAATGATGTTTGTATCTTGTGTGTGTACTTAATAATCAATTGTCCTAATATTATTTCAGAATAAGTCTATAAAATCGTGTCAAATTGGAAAAAAAAAAAAAAAAAAAGAGTGAGAAACTTAGGTTCGTACTTCGTGCTTTGCTTGGATTGTTGATTGTACTCGGCACTTTGCCTTAAAGAGAATTCTATAATATGAAGTATCTAATCTGTTCTCTTATTTTCGTAAAATATTGGGCCGTTTATAAATTTCTAATTGGGCTTGTTGCCCATATTACCTTCACTTACAAAACAAATTTGGGCCGTATTTTGACCTCAGGCTACACATGATCTGCTAAATACCACGGCGCGTGGAGAGACGCGCGATTTTCTTTTCACGGTCGTAAAAAAAGAAAAAAAAGAGTGAAGATTGGATTAGTTTAGACAAGAAATTGCGGTAAAAAAGAGTAAGCACGATTGTTCATCCCGCGAAATTCTTGTGCTACATCCTTTTAGTGATAATCTCTGTCGCTCTGTGTAAACCGCTGGTCGTGTTGTTGGCTTATCTATCTATATATAAAGGTTTTGATTATCTTATTCTGCTTCATTTGAAGATTCTTTGTTTTTTGTTTGTTTGCACACTCTATCGTCTTTGCGGTTGTTCGATTCTTAATTTAGCTGCTGAAAACTATTGGTGAGAGGTTTTTGGTTCTCGTTCTGCGATATGTTTTAATTAAACAGTAGTTGGAATGTGCTGATGTGGCTTTAGGAGCTTGAGGATAGGATTTGGGTGGTTGAATGATATTTGTGTTGACATTTCGTAGATATGAAATAAAGAGAACTCATTTTCGGAGCATTATAGATCTGACATGAAGTGGCTGTTCAGTGTGGTTAAGCTTACGTCTGTCTGCATTGTTTCACTATCCCGCGTTCCAATCGCGTATGATGGTCCCATTTATTTTTCGATTTTTTTTTGTAAATTTTTAGAATTGGTGTAATCAATGGACATAATTGCATGGATCTTGGAGGTGGTTGTCGTTTAAAATCATGGATTATGTCATTTACCTGATTTCGCCCTCATTCTGTTTGTTAATTTACCCCAGAAAGTTTCTGCTGCTGAGTACCGTTTATGTGTGCGTGCATGCGTGCGTAATCGTCTTCGTTTTTCTCATAACAATCATTATTGATTTGCTTTTTTGAACTTCTACCAGAACAATGGCGTCTCACATTGTCGGATATCCCCGTATAGGCCCAAAAAGAGAGCTCAAATTTGCCCTCGAATCATTCTGGGATGGAAAGAGCACTGTAGAAGATTTAGAGAGAGTTGCAGTTGACCTTAGAGCATCTATTTGGAAGCAGATGTCGAATGCTGGAATAAAATATATTCCGAGCAACACATTCTCTTACTATGATCAGGTTCTTGACACGACTGCGATGCTTGGTGCAGTTCCTCCAAGATATAATTGGATGGGTGGAGAAATTGGTTTCTCCGCTTACTTCTCCATGGCTAGAGGAAATGCTTCTGTTCCAGCTATGGAGATGACCAAATGGTTTGATACAAATTAGTAAGTGAGCGATCAGATTATGTTCATAAATCTTTTCTCTTTGTTTTATCTGCTTCTTATAATTGTACTCATGTTTCTTTTTTAATGCAGCCACTACATTGTACCAGAATTGGGTCCTGATGTTAAGTTCTCTTACGCCTCCCACAAGGCAGTGAACGAGTACAAGGAAGCTAAAGCGGTATTGGCTCTGAGGCTTTTTGGGTGTTACATGCGTTTTTCTGTTATGCTGTAGATTGTTTGATGATGCATTGATGATTCGTTGTTTCTTGCCACAGCTTGGGGTAGATACTGTTCCGGTAATTGTTGGCCCTGTTACGTACTTACTATTATCGAAACCTGCAAAAGGCGTCGAAAAAAATTTCCCACTTCTTTCTCTGCTGGATCAAATTCTTCCTATCTACAAGTAAGGGAGACGTAAACATGTTAGGTTACTTATTGACATCATTTATATAATTAGTTAATTCATGGTGCCGTGGTGTATTGTACTGTAAAATTATGCATGCGCGATATTTTGTAATTATATGTCAATTGGCAGGGAAGTCATCACTGAGTTGAAAGCATCTGGTGCTTCATGGATCCAATTTGATGAACCCAGCTTGGTTATGGATCTTGAATCTCACCAGTTGGAAGCATTTACGAAGGCTTATGGTGATCTGTCGTCCTCTTTGTCTGGGATCGACGTTCTAGTCGAGACATACTTTGCTGATGTACCTGAGCCAGCATTCAAAACACTTACATCACTGAGCGGAATTTCTGGTTTCGGTTTTGACTTGGTTCGTGGATCCAAGACACTTAATTTGATTAAAAGTCATTTTCCTTCTGGAAAGTTCCTATTCGCTGGAGTTGTCGATGGGCGTAACATTTGGGCTAATGATTTGGATGTATCTCTTATCACCTTGAAGTCCCTTGAAGACTTTGTTGGAAAAGGTATAAGCCAAGTTCGATATGTAGATAAGTTTAAGTTATTATGCCTTTAACGTAGATTTATTTTCATCTCTTTTACGAGAGAGAGGCTTGTCGTGTCGACCTCTTGTTCGCTTCTCCACACTGCGGTGGATTTGGTTAATGAGCCTAAGCTGGATCAAGAAATCAGGTCGTGGCTTGCATTTGCCGCACAAAAGGTGGTTGAAGTAAATGCTTTGGCTAAAGCTTTGGCTGGGACGAAGGACGAGGTATGTCCAAGTATTAATGCCTTGTAAAGGCGCAGTGATTTCGATCTATTGTCTTAATTCGTATACTGGCTGAAGCTCGATACTAATTTCTGCAAGATTCTTGTAAAAATCCTGTCTTTCTATATGATCTTCCTTACTACATTTTTGGACTCAATGAAGTTCACTAGTAAACTGGGTTGGTCAACTTTGTTCAGGAATTCTTCTCTGCTAATGCTGCTGCTCAGGCATCGAGAAAATTCTCTCCAAGGGTGACAAATGAAACTGTTCAAAAGGCTGTGAGTGATTTTCTCACCCATTGCTCATCTGTTAATCCTTCCATGACATGTGTCTTTTTCCGATAAAAACTGTTCTTTTTCCTTGTCCTTGTCCCCAGGCTGCTGCGTTAAAGGGTTCTGATCATCGACGTGCAACAAATGTTAATGCCAGACTTGATGCACAACAAAAGAAGCTTAACCTCCCTATCCTCCCTACGACCACCATTGGTTCCTTTCCTCAAACTATTGAACTCAGACGAGTTCGCCGTGAATACAAGGCCAACAAGTGCGTTTCTTTGTTTTGCTTTTCTGTTCATTATCTTTTGCCCTTGTTTTCTGTTCTCGTCCGAAGTTTCTTATGGCTGATAGGATCTCTGAAGAGGAGTACATTACGTCTATCAAAGAGGAGATCAACAAAGTCGTCAAGCTCCAAGAAGAGTTAGACATCGATGTTCTCGTTCACGGAGAGCCAGAGGTAGGCCAACCCGAATATCAATCTCATAATTTTTTACTTAAAACAAACAAAATAGCCCTTTTTTACTTCATATTTCTGTACTTCGTCAATTTGGACATCAGAGGAACGACATGGTTGAATACTTTGGAGAGCAATTGTCTGGCTTTGCCTTCACTGCCAACGGATGGGTCCAATCCTACGGCTCTCGCTGCGTAAAGCCACCGATCATCTACGGCGACGTGAGCCGCCCCGAGCCAATGACGGTCTTCTGGTCCAGCGCCGCACAGGCCATGACCAACCGCCCGATGAAAGGAATGCTCACCGGCCCCGTTACTATTCTCAACTGGTCCTTTGTAAGAAACGATCAACCAAGGTAATCTAGCTGACCATGCTTCTAACCCCCACAACCATTTTGCTTGTAAGTAGTTTAAAAAAAAAAGTACTCTTCTTTCGGGTTATATTATACAGGTTTGAGACTTGCTATCAAATTGCATTGGCCATTAAGGACGAAGTTGAAGACCTTGAAAAGGCTGGAGTCACCATAATACAAATTGACGAGGCTGCCCTAAGAGAAGGCCTTCCCCTTAGAAAAGCAGAGCATGGCTTCTATCTAGATTGGGCTGTCCATGGTTTTCGAATCACTAACTGCGGCGTCCAAGACACCACTCAGGTTCTTTCTTGTTCTGTGGTCATCACTTTCTTTCGACCTTTTCATTTGGTCTGAATTTGGGCAGATACATACGCACATGTGCTACTCCAACTTCAACGACATCATCCACTCCATCATCGACATGGACGCTGACGTCATCACTATCGAGAATTCCCGCTCTGACGAGAAGCTCCTCTCGGTTTTCCGCGAGGGAGTGAAGTACGGGGCTGGAATTGGGCCCGGGGTTTACGATATTCATTCCCCGAGGATACCTTCCGCCGAGGAGATTGCTGATAGAATCAAGAAAATGCTCGATGTGCTCGAATTGAATGTGCTGTGGGTGAACCCTGATTGTGGTCTCAAGACTCGAAAGTACGCCGAGGTTAGGCCCGCCCTCGAAAACATGGTTTATGCTGCTAAGCTTCTCAGGCGAAAACTCGCCGGTGAAAAATGAGCGAGCGAGGTTTTAATAGTAATGCGTTTGTTTGTAGGATTATTACACCATATTAGCTGTTTTGTTTCAAGTTTGTCGGTTTAATATAATAATATGAAACATAAATTCAATCCCAAGAACCAAAGAATAGAGCAACTCTTGTTTGTTGCCATAGGGAAAAGAAAATCATATATATACATATATATATATATATATATATATATATATATGATCCACCTGCTTTATTGTTTATTGTTAAAAAAAAATGGCTGGGGGATTAGCTAAACTTAATCTACCAAAAGGTTCGTATCTATTGGAATCTTTTGTATCTGTGAAGAAAAATAGCTAACAGCTCACTGCACATGCATCAATAATTCAAACGGGGATGTGATGTTAATGGTGTATTATCATCTCAATCAAAATCCCTTTTTCAGTAACAAATCAAGCAAGAAATCATTAATCCGCTCAAAGGCCATCATCATATGGTGGTAAAGAAGATTGCTCGTGCTATGAGGATCAGCTCAAAGCTGGATTATTTTGCAGGCTTCAGTCTCATAGCCTTCGTCTTCATTGCAGTCCATATCCTCACTCGAAACAGTGAAGTAAAGGTGCAAGTCAAGAAAATATCTCATGAGAATGAGCTGAATAACAACGTATTAATCAGTAGCAACTATTCGAATGAAGAGTGATTTATTTTCGGGCAAATGGTTATACGGAGAGAATTCCCGGCCGCCGTACAGTGACAGAAAGTGCTCGTTCATCTTAGACGACTATGCATGCGAGAAGTACGGACGTAAAGACTTGAAATATCAGAAGTGGAGGTGGAAACCTCATCAATGTGACCTTCCAAGGTTTCTTTCTACCTTTGCTCAGCTCTGTTTATATAACATATGTATTAATGTCTTACGAAATTCGTGTTATAAGGTTCAATGGCAGAGCATTCCTGGAGAAGATAAGAGGTGATAGGGGTAACCTTACAGCATTCCTCCTGACCCGACAACCTACAAAGAACAGAGTAGGAGATTGGGTCTGAAGGAGGTAAGGACCAGGTACGAGGTCCGACCAAAACGGTGTACGAATGTGAGGTTCAGAGGAGCTAGAGAGAGGTCCCAGGAAGCTACGGAGCTATCCAGAGGGACCAAAGGAAGTAATCAAGAGAGCTAAGGAGGCGTACGGTAGACCTGAAGAGGGAGATATCCCAGGAAGCTACGGAGCTATCCGAAAGGGCCAGAAGAAGAGCACGGAAGAGCTAAGGTAGCGTCCAGGAGACCTGACGAATGAAGGCAGTACCAAACCCTAGTACGCCCACAAGTATAAATAGTAGCTCTTAGTCATTTTACAGCATCTCTTCCACTCGCCCACACACAGTAACACACCAAGAACACACATAGATACTCTCTCTCCCTCTCTTTACCTTCTTCATACTGTTCATAGCTGAGAATCACTTGTAAATAAGAGAGAAAGTGAGCTTGAGTGTGTAATCTTCTTCGGTTATTAGTGAATATTCTCCGGCGGCCCGTGGACGTAGGATTCACCCGAATCCGAACCACGTAAATCTTCGTCTCTTTACTTTTCCGTCCTTTTTCTTAATATTCCATCCACGATTTCATCCGAACCGGCCCTCACCTTGATTCCCGGACCATAAATCTTGTTGATCGGGGTCGTACCCGCATCAAATGGCGCCGTCTGTGGGAAACGAGGGTTGGAACGTGAGATATGGAGTTGTGTTTGGGATTAGACAACGGTTTTTAGGAAGTTTTCTGGGCTGCCGTTCTCGGTTTTCGTCTATAGCATTTCGTCGAACACATGTGGGGCGAAAGTTGGCGCAGCTTTGAGCATGGCCATCGGCCACCTTGGCCTTGTCGTCAGCGACCATATCACCACCCGCCGACGAGGCAACATTGGCCACCCGCCTAGAGCTGCGCCACGCCACCAATCATCCGGGCAGCGGCGAACAACAGCTGCCTCTGAGTTCGCAGCGATGTCCCACCGTTCATGAAGCTCCGTCGTAGGCTGCCTAACACCACTGACAAGGAGGTTTCGTTCCAGTCACGGCCGGCGGCGACCTAAGCCCACCGTCGCCGACGACCTCTGCCGAACGACGATTAACATTCTCCTCGAAGCAAGAATTTCTGGGAATAAAGTCCCGAAAACGAACAAGATTCCTAACAACGTCTTTTGAAAATCAGGAAAATCGACATCGATTTCTCGAAATCGAAGACGCCCATAGCTCGAACCCGATACGTGAGCTACTTGCCGTTCATTCTCAGTCGTCTCCGGAGCCGAAACGGCCGTGACGTTCATACCCATATCCTCGGCGAGCCGTCGTAGCTTTGAGCGAAGGTCCCTAACCATTCAACAATCAAGCCTCGATTTCAGACCTCTTAAGGTCGAACCGCCGCGTCCATGGCTGTCGCATTTGGAGGACGACCACCGTGGCCACCGCCGCGCCGGTCGCCGGCGACGTCCCCGCCAGAAATCACACCCCGGGATTGGTTTGTAAGTTTTCTAACTTTTGGGGGGTGTTAAGCTAAATTATAATAATGTTGGGGTCAATTCTGCTACTTTTCTTGGGGCCAAATGTTATGAGATCTGAAATTAGGGGCCAAAGAGAATTTTGATAATATTTGGGATACCCTAGCTATTTCTCTTAGGGTTTCTAATGGGCTTGGGCCTTTAAGTATGTGGTAATTATATTTTGGGCTATAGAATTATATTAATGAGTGGCTTAAATAAATTAGATATTTGGGCTTTAGGGCCCGCTCGACTTTAAATGTTTGGGCTACTTGCTAGGCTTGATTTATTATTTTTCATCACGGGAATTATTTTAATTAATTTCTGACAATAATTATTTTGGGATTATTGAGATTAATTATCATAGCTCCTGGAATTAATTACCTTGGATTACTAAAATAATAAATGTGGGACTTTTAGAGTCGAGAGATTTATTTTATTAGGCTCTCCAATTAATTACTTGGGCTAGAATATTTGGATTGCTAGAATTATTGCCAATGGGCCGCTGGTACAGTAGGTCTCCATCAGGACTGCCAGAAGGCACAACCAGTCACAGGCGTACTATTATCAGACTGACATGTCCTGTGTCTGACCATAATGTTCCCCGACCAACACCCTATTTGTGTCCCCTGGTCGGCTGTAAACGGTACCGTCCTTTTCAACACCCCATGTCAGGATTAGCTGGGATATGTACCTCATCCGTACACTACCTTTGATCCTCAGCTTTCCTACTTAGCTACTTACCTACTACTGAACTCCAGATTTCCTACTTAGCTACTTACCTGACAGCTTTCCTACTTAGCTACGAACCTACTACTGAACTCCAGATTTCCTACTTGGCTACCGACCTACAGTCTGGCCACCCCATATCTCGAAATCTAACATTTCTGGATCATCGGACTAGGAATAATACTGGGCCATGTGCTAGAACTTATTTGTATGGGCTTATTTCCGACCCGCCGTAATGCATTATTTCACTATGCAATTACTAAATATTATTTTATTATTGTTTTCATCTCATGACACTTGTGGTGTCTCGTGCGTTGGAGTTTCTTGTGGTTGTGGCTTCGCAGATTTGGCAGGTATGCCGATCCGGCTCTCAGCTGGATGCAGGAAACGATAAGCCTTGACCTGACTCAGGTGGAAACCTTCCAGCGTAGGATCTGCGGATCCATCGATGGTAAACCTCTGGACTATGGAAACAGAACACCGTAAGTCTTGGCTTAGACCCAAGCTGGAACAGAAGACCATAAGCCCTGGATTCAATCCAGGTTGGAAACGAAGTCCAGAGGCCCAGGTTTAAACTCAGGCTGGAACTGAAACCCTGTAAGCCCTGGATCATACCCAGGCTGGGAGAGAAACCCCATAAACCCTGACTTAGATCCGGGCTGGACACGAAACCTTTACGCTTCGATGTAGCTCCAGATGGGAAAGGAGGCCATAAGTCCCAGCTCTGAGGACAAGCAGGAAAACAAGCCTATAAGCCCTGGCTCAGATCCAGGCTGAAAAATAGGCCCAGATGCGGCCGCGCAGATGCACGCCTATAAGCCCAGATGTGGCTGGCCCAGACGTGGCCGCGCAGATGCGCACCTTTAAGCCCAGACGTGGCTGGCCCAGACGTGGCCGCACAGATGCGCACCTTTAAGCCCAGACGTGGCTGGCCCAGATGTGGCCGCGCAGATTGCGCACTAATAAGCCCAGATGCGGCTAAGGCCCAGACGTGGCCGCACAGATGCACACCTTTAAGCCCAGACGTGGCTGGCCCAGACGTGGCCGCGCAGATGCGCACCTTTAAGCCAGACGTGGCTGGCCCAGATGTGGCCGCGCAGATTGCGCACTAATAAGCCCAGATGCGGCTAAGGCCCAGACGTGGCCGCACAGAGCACACCTTTAAGCCCAGACGTGGCTGGCCCAGACGTGGCCGCGCAGATTACGCACTAATAAGCCCAGATATGGCTGGCCCAGACGTGGCCGCACAGATGCGCACTTATAGCCCAGACGTGGCTGGCCCAGACGTGGCCGCGCAGATGCGCACTTATAGCCCAGACGTGGCTGGCCCAGACGTGGCCGCGCTGATGCGCACCTTTAAGCCCAGACGTGGCTGGCCCAGACGTGGCCGCGCAGATGTGCACCTTTAAGCCCAGACGTGGCTGGCCCAGACGTGGCCGCACAGATGCGCACCTTTAAGCCCAGACGTGGCTGGCCCAGATGTGGCCGCGCAGATTGCGCACTAATAAGCCCAGATGCGGCTAAGGCCCAGACGTGGCCGCGCAGATGCGCACCTTTAAGCCCAGACGTGGCTGGCCCAGACGTGGCCGCGCAGATGCGCACCTTTAAGCCCAGACGTGGCTGGCCCAGATGTGGCCGCGCAGATTGCGCACTAATAAGCCCAGATGCGGCTAAGGCCCAGACGTGGCCGCGCAGAGCACACCTTTAAGCCCAGACGTGGCTGGCCCAGACGTGGCCGCGCAGATTGCGCACTAATAAGCCCAGATGCGGCTAAGGCCCAGACGTGGCCGCGCAGATGCGCACCTTTAAGCCCAGACGTGGCTGGCCCAGACGTGGCCGCGCAGATACGCATCTTTAAGCCCAGACGTGGCTGGTCCAGACGTGACCGCGCAGATTTCACCCTAATAAGCCCAGATGCAGCTAAGGCCCAGACGTGGCCGCACAGATGCGCACCTTTAAGCCCAGACGTGGCCGCGCAGATGCGCACCTTTAAGCCTAGACGTGACCGCGCAGATGCGCACTTTAAGCACAGACGTGGCTGGCCTAGGTGTGGTCGTGCAGATGGCACATTAATAGGCCCAGATGCGGCCTCGCGGATAGCATACCAATGAGCCCAGATAGGGCCGCGCAGATGGCGCTCATACAGCCAGCCTCCAGGTGTGCATGAAAACTCCTAAGCTCCGACTCAACCCCCAAACAGAAGACCGAACCAGCCAATGCTGGCCTTGCGAAAGGCAGAAGGTTCGTTGGTGCCCCACGAACCTAGTCAAAAACGAAAAACAAGGGGTGTTAGTCCCAGCTTACCCGGAGCTCCCCAGGTACACGTTTTTATTTACCAATAACCTCTTGATTCCGAATGCAAATTGCGATGGAATGTTGGAAAGAGAAAGCATAGGAGGCGGATGCTTCTTACAAGCAAATACACGGGATATTACCGTTTGGCGAGCCTAACGCATACCACCGAGTTTTAACAACGTAAAAGGCAAGGTTGGTAAGTCAAGAGGAACTCTCCTCGTATACTTCGAATGTGCTAATAAACATTAGCACAATTCGAAGTAGGGGGAGTGGAGAGAGGTAGTGGTACAGGTCCCTGCATTGACAGAAAGGCGGACCACATATACTCAAGTCAAAAACGTCTCTGAGATAAAGACAGGTCCCAGGTGGAAAGTTTACCTGGTAGCCTACCGACCTGGCGATGACGAGCTCCCAATCTATAGAAATGAAAGCAAGGAGCGCAGGGTTCGGCCTATAAAATGTCTCTAAGGTCTCTAAGGTGCGAGACGGATCAGCATGGGTACTCAAGGTGCAACTTGCAAGGAAACGATTGAGGTCGGTACATAAGGAGGCATACTCCTCACTCACTTCGAATGCGCTGACAACCATTAGCACTATTCGAAGTAGGGTGAGTGGAGATTGGTAGAGCTCGCCCAGAATACTTAAGAAGAGAAATTCCTCCAAAAGGAGACAAGGGCGTGAGCAAACTGCAAAGAAAACATGCCACGGAGCCTCCAAGACCTAACTCAGCCCCAGGCTGGAAACAAGGCATGAAAGCCCTAACCTATCTCCAGGTGGGAGCCTCCCCAGTCAAGCTGCGGACCTTGGGAATTGTGATGATGGGCAACCAACCCACATGGAACAAAAGCGATGGCTGTCGAGTCCGATTTAGGCGGATATCGTTCAGGAGTTGGGATTAACAGTCGCCTCAGGATCCCCTTTAAAGGCCGCAGGAGCGCTCATAGCCGCCACCGCTACATCCATGGTGGAAGCTGGCTCTCATCCAACAGTAAAATCTCAGAAGAAGTAGTGCCGCAGGAGAGGCTGAGAGATATTTTTGGTAGAGTCATGTTCCCTCTAACAGGCATGCAGAATGCCCTTCTCGGCGTACGGACTCGAGTCACTGGGCACTTCTTTCACCACTTCAGCATCGAAGGCTCGTTCTAGAATAGCCTTCATAGCCTTCTCCTTAATCACCAACAAATCCTAAACCTTGAGCTTGGAGAGTTGCTGTTGCCCCTCGACGAGCCGGGTCAGAGTAGCTGCGAGGTCATCCCCCTTTGGCAGCGAGAATAGCCGCATTCTGCTCTTCCAACTGGCACAACTTTTGAGGGGCTAGGTCCTTAAGATAGCTTGGCAGAAGCCAGCGCAGAACTCCCAACTCCAGATGAACAGCGTAGTCAATAACCTACGGACCTGGTGAAGACGATCACCAACTCGTGGAAACAGGAGCGATAAGCACCAAGTGTAGCCTCGGTGGACACCTTCCAGGTTTCCGGTCAGCTGTCTAGCGTGGACCTTCGGGCGACCAATGCAGGTCGCCAGAAACCGACACAGATCTTCTAGCTCCCGCACCATGAAAGAAGGGCGCAAAAAGGAGAACAGGTAGTGAATAGGGTAGCTAGCACGATGCAAGTACCATTAATGCTGCTCGGTGCCCAAAGACCCAACCTAACTGTTGGGACATCTAAGCCTAGCTCCATGCTGGCACCAAAATGCCTAACCTATGTGTTTGGTATATCTAAGTCTAGCTCCGCGCTAGCACAGGAAACCCAACCTAACTGTTGGGATATCTAAGTCCAGCTCCGGGCTGGCACCAGGACACCCAACCTAACTGTTAGCTGTTGGGACATCTAAATCCAGCTCCATGCTGGCACCAAATACCCAACCTATCTGTTGGGGTACCTACTAAGTCCAGCTCTATGCTGGCACAGGAACACCCAACCTAACTGTTGGGATATCTAAGTCCAGCTCCGCACTGGCACCAGAGTACCCAACCTACGTGGTTGTGAATATAAGTCTAGCTCCGTCCTAGCATAGGAAACCTAATCCATCTGGAGTGGGATATCTAAGTCCAGCTTCGTGCTGGCACGGGAAACCTAACCTAATTGTTGGGATATCCATCTAAGTCCAGCTCCACGCTGGCACCAGGAGACCCAACCTATCCGTCGGGATATCTACAGTTCAGCTCCGTGCTGGTACTCGGAAACCCAAGCTGTCTGGATGGGGATATCTAAGTCCAACTCCTTGCTGGCACACGAGTGCCTGACTTATCAGTTTGGGTATCTAAGTTCAATTTTGCTACGGTGTTTAGGACCTGACCTACTACATTAGGATATCTAAGCTCAGCTCTCCGTCAGCAAAGAGATCTGATCCATTCGATCAGGAGTCTATCTTCGAATTGATGGACGAAGACCTGGCCTATCTCATCAGGATTCCCAGGATCCGGGTCAGCTCTTCGGATTCCAGGTTAGTCCTCACCCATAAGCTCGATCTGGTCGATCCTAAATTACAAGTCCAGCTCTATGCTGGCCGGAGAAGACCCACTCATCTACCCGGGATTTCTAAGCCAGCTCCATGCCGACGTATGAAAGGCCCTCTCATCTGTTCGAGGTTTCCGGGTCCAGCTCCAAGCTGGCAAGCAAATATCTGATATACCTCGTCACTATGCTTTAAGTCCAGATCTAACTAAGAGATGGAGACTTAGGTTATCTAGTCCGATCGTTCGAAGTCAGCTCTCCGCCGACTTATAATGACCTGATCTGTATGATCAGGACTCTCAACCGCAGCTTCCTGTCAGTAAAGGGGACCTGCTCTACCAGAATTCCAAAGATCAGTTTTCCATCAACATGCAGCGAAGTCCTACGCTGTTTGGGACTTCTTGGGCAACGGTAGAAAATGGCGGAAGAAATTCAAGGACACGAGAAGAGGAATGCTCTCTTAATAATACTCCGAGCTGCAATACTTAGCGTATTGCAACTCAGAGTAGGGGGACTGGATGATAGGGGTAACCTTACAGCATTCCTCCTGACCCGACAACCTACAAAGAACAGAGTAGGAGATTGGGTCTGAAGGAGGTAAGGACTAGGTACGAGGTCCGACCAAAACGGTGTACGAATGTGAGGTTCAGAGGAGCTAGAGAGAGGTCCCAGGAAGCTACGGAGCTATCCAGAGGGACCAAAGGAAGTAATCAAGAGAGCTAAGGAGGCGTACGGTAGACCTGAAGAGGGAGATATCCCAGGAAGCTACGGAGCTATCCGAAAGGGCCAGAAGAAGAGCACGGAAGAGCTAAGGTAGCGTCCAGGAGACCTGACGAATGAAGGCAGTACCAAACCCTAGTACGCCCACAAGTATAAATAGTAGCTCTTAGTCATTTTACAGCATCTCTTCCACTCGCCCACACACAGTAACACACCAAGAACACACATAGATACTCTCTCTCCCTCTCTTTACCTCTCTTTACCTTCTTCATACTGTTCATAGCTGAGAATCACTTGTAAATAAGAGAGAAAGTGAGCTTGAGTGTGTAATCTTCTTCGGTTATTAGTGAATATTCTCCGGCGGCCCGTGGACGTAGGATTCACCCGAATCCGAACCACGTAAATCTTCGTCTCTTTACTTTTCCGTCCTTTTTCTTAATATTCCATCCACGATTTCATCCGAACCGGCCCTCACCTTGATTCCCGGACCATAAATCTTGTTGATCGGGGTCGTACCCGCATCAAGAGGGAAGAAGCTTATTTTCGTAGGGGATTCACTGAACAAGAACCAATGGAACTCAATGCTTTGCTTGATTGAGCCATCGCTATCACCTTCAGAAAACAAGACGCTCATCAGAGATGGCAACTTCATCTTCTTTCAATCAATGGTGAGTGAGTTCATCCCATCACAGAAACTATTTAATCAGTCACAATTTTCACTCACCAAATTCTACGTAGGAATTCAATTCGACTATTGGGTTTTACTGGTCTCCATTTCTGGTCGAGTCTAACAACGACCACCCGACGATCCATAGGCCGGACGAACGCATAGTTAGAATCGAGGCGATCGAAAAGCACGCCAAGCACTGGAATGCTGCAGATATCCTCATCTTCGATACGTATATTTGGTGGACACATCCAACTATAACGCTTCTGTAAGTTTAGGAAAAAAATCATCATAAACCAATACGATGATCGAATACGATCAACGCACGTAAGGTAATGGCGATAAGTTTGTTGTATCAGATGGGGATCATTTGGGAGCCCAAATGCTGTATACAAGCAAGTGGAGATGAAACTACGCCGTTACGAAATGGCCTTAAACACTTGGTCGAACTGGTTGGAAATCAACATCAACCGAACAAGGACCAAGATGTACTTTATGAGCCTATCGCCGATACACGAATGGTACATCCCACGTTATCGTTTAGAGGTCAACTACTTTTTTTTTCCGTTCCTATATTATGATGTGACAATTTCAGGACACTCAATGTAGGGGATGAGTTGTGACTTAAGGACGCTAACTTTTAAAACTGCAATCTATTAGCTCAACTTATGATGTCATTTTGATACTGACTACTCGACACGTCGCAACCAAGCGTGAGATCTCCCGTTATTTAAAACGCAGGGGCGAATCATGGAGCATCAAGCAACACTGCTACAACCAACACGAGCCGATTCTCGAAGAAGGGTATTGGGGAATTTCGACGAACAGAGAAATGATGCGCATATCAGAATCGACCATAAGAGACCTAGAGAGCAGAGGCCTGAAAGTCGAATACATGAACATAACACATTTGTCGGATTATAGAAAAGATGCACACCCGACGATCTACAGGAAATTCCAGCATCCCATAACAGAAGATCAACTAAGGAAACCCGAGAGCTATGCCGATTGCCTACACTGGTGCCTCCCGGGATTGCCCGATACGTGGAATGACATCCTATATGCCTATGTAATGAAATCCTAACCCAAGGCTTCAAACGGAATCGTTTTGAACCCAGTAATAATACATAAACTTAGTACTTATGTTACACGATGGCCAGTTTTCAATATAAGAACACACAGACGCAAGGGAGGCCTCTCTTATTCTGAGAAAACGTATTCATAATCCACCAACGATACTCTTCTCGTGCCTTCCATAGAGAGAACAACCTCTCAAACACACAGAATTTCAAGCAAAAAGCTAGCACAAAGATCATTACCTCAAAAGATTATGTCCTCGTCCTTATGAGATAACATCTCGAGAGCATCATCAAGAGGCACGCCCTTCTTCAGCGCAATGTCAGGACCCGTCGTCCCGCCCTCGTATTCCGTTCTAATTCTAAGTGTTAATGCTTTGTTATGGTGCGTATACGTAAAAATGCGAATAAAATTTTTCATTTTAAAATGTGCATGCGGAAGTTTTATATACATGTCAAAAGAATATTCGTTCTACAATTCCTCGTAGCCGTGTCCAGACAAAATACAAGTGTGTGCGTATGTACGTGTGCAGCAAAAAGCTCCCTATGCGCCCGGCCTTCACAGGTCGTCATCCATACACACACTCCCACCTCAAAAGCAGCCGGAAAGCTTCAAAAGGTCGGCCTCGCATAAAAGACGGATCACGTACCGTGATCGTCGGTACCTACAATACGTAACATAAAAATGAGCCACCGAGGCTCAGTAAGCAGAAATTATGCATGAATGCACGTGTCCTAACGATCGACAATCCACGTTGTCGTTTTCTAATGCTCATACTCTCTTTCTCATTTTCTCGTTCTTTTCTGACTCGTACTCATTTTTCTCATACTCTTACTTCATATGGGCCCTCGGCTTTCTTTCCCACTATGCGCCATATCATAGAGATCTCATGTGTGGAGGTTCTCACACTAGAAGGTCACCCGAAGGAATCTTCCCTTACTCAGTGCGGCCTCCACGCGGACGCTTCTCACTGGTAGCCAACACCGAGGCCACTAACCGTGGAGGTCACCCGAAGGAATCTTCCCTCCCGGTTTAGTGCTTTACGCACTAGAAGGTCACCCGCAGGAATCTTCCCTTCTCAGTGCGTGCCCCGGGCCGCATCCTCCAGGTTGCATCTCCCGCATACGGGGTATTCCCCAGCCTCTTATACAGGCTCTTATGGCTTCTTTTGCCATGGCTGCATAGGGGTAGCCGTGACTCTTCATTGAGTCGACACAAACGCCAATATCGGCGAGTATACATCGCACACAGGCGATCTTACGCACGCTCTTACTTCGTGTCATACTTACTACTTATGCGTGCAAGTGCTCATGCCATGCTCATGTGAATATGCAGATCATGCTTATCATGCATATAAAATAATCTTATCCTATCATGCGCGTTTCACGTAAAACACACGAGCACGTAAATTTCACATTAACAGACGCAGGTAAGTTACGTATCGTAGTTGAATTTCTACTTACTTGTCGTCCAAGCGTAATTAATATTCTCCCCGTTAGCTCCTAACGTACGACCTTTTTGAATAAAAGGGTTATGATGTTAGTACGTTTGCTTTTCTTGGATAATTCGTCGAAACAATAATTTTCGTCATGTTTAGTTATTTAGACTTTGTATAAATTCCCTAGACCTCGCATCTCTCGATTTGCCTTATTAAATTTCCCAAGTCAGTCGATTTCTATATCTGTATTATATTTAAGTAAAGTTCTCGGCCCTTTAATAAATTTCTAAGTTAGAGAATTTAAATTTCTTTTGTGAAAGGCTCGGCGAAAGTCGTTTGATTTTATTAGGTTTCGCCCGACTTTGCCTGTGTGGGACTTCAACATGATTTCCATATAAGCTCGACATTTTATCCCAAGCTTGATCCCGAGATTTAATATAATTCTGACATCTGAAAATGTCGATATGAAACTCCACATAAATCTCGACATTTTCAAGTTTCGACATTTACTTTGTCAATTCGACATTTTACTCGACACTGTAAAGAAAATCGCGTGCTATGTTTTGGATGGATCTCGACATTTGTTTGGTAAGGGTTCGACATTTTAGCCTCTCGACATTGTCTTCTAGTTCGACATTTATATCGTTTTATTTGAACCCGACATTTAATCCGGATAAAGTCTCGACATTTTCCTTAGCTTCGACATTTTCAGGGTAGCACTCGACATTGTAAGTTCGACATCTAGTCTAATCATTCGACTTTTTACTATCTTCTCGACATTTTACTATCATCTCAACATTATATAAATCTCGGTATATCTTGTAATGAGACTCGATATTTACACAGTGAAAAATCTCGGTACACTAAGTCGACATCTTACTTGGCATTCGACATTTTATCATGCATCTCGACATTTTTAACTATCTAACTTCGACATTTATCCTAATAGCATGACTCGACATTTTGAAATATTAGATGTCGACATCCAATTTCACCTCGACTTTGTATCGACATATTTCCTAACAATTCGACATTTTATTACCATGGTTTCGATATTTTTATTAGGAAATGTCGACATGTAACTTGCATGGGTCTCGACATTTATTAAAATGTCGATATATAAGTTATGTCGACATTTCATGCGACATTTATTCTAATAAATGACCCGATATCATTTTTCGACTTTTATCATCGTCTTCACCCCTCGATCTTGCTCCATAGCTTGTTCTTCCTAGCATTCTAAGTTCTAAAGCACATACTAAGCTACTTAACTCCATATTTGCTCCCACGAAAATCTTTATTGCGAACTTAAATTCGGTATTTAGGGTTTCTCGTGGCTTCTCCAACCACTTGCATTTAATCGCCATTAATACTTTCAACTACATCTAAAGTAAATAATTAAGAGCTTAGGGAGGGGGTTTTACTTACCAACTTCGAATTCTCAAGCTTCTTGGTTCGAATTTGGCTCGGCTTCTTCTCCTTTTCTTTTTCTTGCTTCGTGGGTTTTCTTGGGTGGTTGTCGAGTTTTGAAGTGTTGAAGTGTGAGATATTTTTCCATGGCTTATGAGGGGTAGCCTTAGGTTAGACGTGGGTTTCCCTCATTTTGGGGAACTTGTCTCCAAATTTGATTTCTTGCAAGTTTGGGCTCATTATTAAATTGTAGCCCACTACTAATTCAATTCCAAGCCCAATTCCTATGTAGCTTTTATCATTTTTCTAAGTTTCCTTGTTCCTTTGATTTTTTTTTTTTTTTTAAAGTCCTCAAGTCGGTTAGAATTTATCGGGGTCTTATGGTTTTTAAGTTGTACCCGCTTGCACGTAATTCCCGTATATTTCACAAGCATAAAAAAAATTCATACGTCGCATAAACATACAACATATACACAATTATCATGGAATTACGTAAATCATACACGTAATTTATTGGCCGACCTAGTTCGCGGGGACTGGGGTCCTACATCCTCCCCCCCTTAAGGAGGATTTCGCCCCCGAAATCAGCCTGTGTGAAACAATTCGGAGTAACGAATTCGCATTTCGTCCTCCCGTTCCCATGTGGCTTCTTCCGTGGACTGGTTCCGCCACAGTACTTTCACTAAAGGAATGTCTTTATTCCTAAGTCTTTTGGTCTCGTACATCAATATCTCCACCGGAGTCTCTTCGTAGCTTAGATCCGGTTTCAATTGTTGATGCAGAGATTCATTTTCTAGAACGTGGTTCGGGTCAGCTATGTATTTCCGCAGTGTCGAGACGTGAAACACGTCATGCACTTGCGATAATGACGCAGGTAGCTCCAGCTGGTATGCTACCTCGCCTACCTTCTTCAGTATCCTAAAGGGTCCTATATACCTAGGACTTAGCTTCCCTTTCTTCCCAAATCTTTTCACGCCTTTCATCGGCGATACTTTAACAAACACCATATCGCCTTCTTCAAATTCCAGTGGTCGACGTCTTCGGTCTGCGTAGCTTTTCTGTCAACTCTGTGCCGTTCGCATTCTTTCTCGTATGGTGGTAATGGCTTCCGTCATTTCTCGTACTATGTCAGGGCCTAACACTGCCCGTTCGCCAACCTCGTCCCAATGTACTGGGGATCTGCACCTACGCCCGTATAGCGCTTCGTACGGTGCCATTCCAATGGTGACGTGGTAGCTATTATTATAGGAGAACTCGATCAGCGGGAGGTACTTACTCCAATTCCCTTTGAAATCGAGTACACACGCTCGGAGCATGTCCTCCAGGGTCTGGATGGTTCGCTCGGATTGACCGTCCGTCTGCGGATGGTAGGCGGTGCTAAAAGATAGCTTCGTTCCCATCGCCTTTTGCAAGCTCGTCCAGAATTTCGAAAGAAATCTGGAGTCGCGATCCGAGACTATTGAGGATGGAACGCCGTGCAGTCGCACTATTTCTTGAATATAGAGCTCCGCGTACCGTTCCATGGAAAATGTCGTGCTAATAGGTAAGAAGTGGGCGGACTTAGTGAGTCTGTCGACAATCACCCAAATCGCGTCGTGCCCCTTCGTGTTCCTCGGAAGTCCTACTACGAAATCCATGGTAATGTTATCCCATTTCCATTCCGGAATGGGTAACGGTTGTAGGGTTCCCGCCGGTCTTTGGTGTTCGGCTTTTATCTGCTGGCACGTCAGGCACTGACTCACGAAAGTTGCGATGTCCTTCTTCATGCCTGGCCACCAGTAGTTCTCCTTTAAGCCTCTGTACATCTTCGTTGCTCCTGGGTGTACCGAGTATGCCGTAGCATGTGCTTCGGTCATTATTAGCCGTCGTAGTTCGGCGTCGTCTGGCACGTACAACCGGTCCTTGAAGTATAGTCGTCCGTCTTCCCGTATCGTGAGGTCTCCAGTTGGTTGTTCCGGCTGTGCCTCCTTAATTTTCGCGTACAACTCATCTGCTCCTAGCGCTGCCTTAATCTGCTCTAGCAGCGTTGGTTGCAAAGTTAAGGCTGCTAGCTGCGCCTCAACTTCACCTAACCGTACGACTTCTACTTCCAGCAGTCGTAGTTCTGCACTAACTGCTTTTCGGCTTAAGGCATCGGCTACTATGTTCGCCTTGCCTGGGTGGTAGTTGATTACGCAGTCGTAATCCTTGACTAACTCTAACCACCTCCTCTGCCTCATATTCAGCTCCTTTTGCGTAAAGAAATACTTGAGGCTCTTGTGGTCAGTGTATATCTCACACCGCTCTCCGTAGAGGTAATGCCTCCATATCTTGAGAGCAAAGACCACTGCCGCCAGTTCTAAGTCGTGCGTCGGGTAATTCTTCTCGTACTCCTTTAGTTGACGAGAGGCGTATGCTACTACATTCCCGTTCTGCATTAGCACACACCCTAACCCGTTCTTAGACGCATCACTATAAACGGTGAACCCTCCAGTTCCCGAAGGTATTGTGAGAACTGGGGCCGTCGTAAGCCGTTCCTTCAGCTCTTGGAAGCTCCTTTCACATTCCACGGTCCACTGAAACGGCGTATTCTTCCTGGTCAACCTCGTCAGTGTCGATGCTATCTTCGAGAAGTCCTTTATGAACTTCCTATAGTATCCTGCCAGACCGAGGAAACTGCGGATTTCCATTACGTTCGTCGGCCTGGGCCAATTACTAATAGCTTCTATCTTCTTTGGGTCTACAGAGATCCCCTCTCCTGATACTATATGTCCCAAGAAGGCGACTTGGTCAAGCCAAAATTCACACTTCTTGAACTTGGCATAAAGTTGCTTATCCCGTAATATACTCAGAACTATTTTCAGATGTTCCTCGTGTTCCTCCTTCGTCCTTGAGTAAATTAGGATGTCATCAATGAAGACGATGACAAACCTATCTAGATAGGGTTTGAACACCCGGTTCATTAAGTCCATAAAAGCTGCGGGCGCATTAGTCAACCCGAATGGCATCACCAGGAACTCAAAGTGGCCATAACGAGTACTAAAGGCTGTCTTCGGAACGTCTTCCTTCCGGATCCTCAGTTGGTGATAGCCCGATCTTAAATCGATCTTGGAGAAGACCGTTGCACCTTGTAGTTGATCGAACAGATCGTCTATCCTAGGGAGTGGGTACTTGTTCTTGATCGTCAACTTGTTCAACTCCCTGTAATCTATGCACAACCGCATGGACCCGTCCTTCTTCTTCACGAATAGCACCGGCGCTCCCCAGGGAGAGAAACTCGGCTGTATGAACTCCTTCTGCAGGAGTTCGTCGAGTTGGTCCTTTAATTCCTTCATCTCCGTCGGTGCTAGCCGATAGGGGGTCTTAGATACTGGTGCCGCTCCAGGTACCAGATCTATAACGAACTCTATTTCCCGTTCGGGTGGTAGTCCCGGTAACTCCTCGGGAAATACGTCGGGGAAGTCCTTAACTATCGGCACTTCCTCGATTTTCGGGGAGGCAATCTCTTCCGACTTGATAGCGAATACCAGATAGGCTTCGCACCCCGATTTGATCAGTCGTTGTGCTTTCAACGCTGATATCCTAGAAATCATGGTCCCCTTGCTAGTTCCTACGAACCTAAGGGGTTCATTCTCGTCCGCATTGAGCGTGACTATCTTGCGGTGGCAGTCTATGACAGCTCCGTACTTCGATAGCCAATCCATTCCAAGGATTACCTCATAATCATTCATGGAAATTATTATGAGGTCTATGGGCAGTTCCTTGTCCCCGATTACTATTGGGCAATCCCGTAAAACTTGATTAGTTTGGGTGGGATTCCCGTTCGGAACTGTTACCCTAAATTCGCACTCAGCTCTGTGGGGCGTGACTCCTACCCTCGTGACATACTTAGTGGAAGCGAACGAGTGTGTCGCTCCTGAGTCGACTAGAATGCACGTGGGGGTTTCATAGACGAGGAGGGTACCTGTTACCACGGCCGGGTTGTTTTCCGCTTCCTCGGAGGTTATAGTGTAGACCCGGGCCGGTACCCTTGGTGGTTCTAACTGGTTCCTGACTTGGCTCCCGGATCCTCCTTCCGGACATGCCCTTAAGTAATGGCCTGTCTTGCCACATTTGAAGCAGACGGCATTCTGGGAGTTGCAGGCTCCCGGGTGTCTCCGTGCGCACTTCGGGCAAACGGGTAGATCCAACTGGGGTCTACCCTGGTTGGGCTTGAACTGTGGGGGTGGTCCAGGTCTATTCTGGAACCCCTGTTTCCCTTCCTTGGCAACGAATTGCCGCTTTGGATTACTTCCGATCCCTTGCGGCCCTTGTGCGAACTTGCGCTTAGCTTCTTGGGCGCGAGCAATCCTAGATTCTGCCTGCTCCGCCACAAGCGCTCTCTCAGCCACTTGTGCATATGTGGCCCCTTGTACTCCCGCCATACTTACATCCCGATATAACTCGGGCTTCAGCCCTTCCATGAACCGCTCGATCTTGAGCGCGTCCGTGCTGACCATATGAGCAGCGAACCTTGAAAGCTGCTCGAACTTCCTGATGTACTCCGCCACTGTCATTGCTCCTTGGCGGAGGTTGATGAACTCATTCATCCTTTGGGCTCTGACCGGGGCGGTGTAGTACTTCCCTCGAAAGATTTCCTTAAACCGGTCCCAGCTCATCGTTAGTGGGTTTTCGATGGCTGAGACGGTGTCCCACCAGTGTCCGGCGCTCCCCCTCAGCAGGTAGGCAGCGCACATGACTTTCTCCGCCTCGGGTGTGCGGCTGTGCTGGAACATGTTCTCCAACGTTCTCAGCCAATCCTCGGCGGAGGTGGGGTCCACAGCATCCTCGAACAACAGAGGATTAAGCTTCCTGAATCTCTCCCCAATCATCTCAATTCGCTCCGGTGGGGGAGGTAGGTTGGCTGATTGTCCACCAGCGTTTTGCTGTTGGATCAGTTGTTGGATTTGGGCCGATTGTTGCCGGACCAGTTCTGTTAGTTGCAGGATGGTAGCATCCCGACTGTCGGTAGGGTTATTAGGGTCCCTACCTTGATCCGACTCCCTACTTCCTTCTCCCTTAATTGTTACCATTTTCTCCTATCCTGACAATTTCTAAGGCCAATAAATTAAACCACACAAGTAATTCACATAACATAGTACTTAGGAGCAAGGCCGCTTCCGCGCTTTTGAGTGTGTGTGTATGGACAGTCTGCAGGACCTGTGACCGAAGCTCTGATACCACCTGTAACAACCCGTCCCATACCGGGTGTCACTATAGCATCGGTCCCTACCAGGACTAGTGGGGTTGGGCCCACCACACTCCGACTGATAGTCTAGCCCCACTGTACCACCATTTAACCTTTTAGCGTGCTTCGTGCACTCGCTCACACGCACCCTGAGAAACTTCCCAGGGGGTCACCCATCCCTAGATTGCCCCAAGTCAAGCACGCTTAACTTCGGAGTTTCTATAGATGGACTCCCGAAAAGGTAGGTCGACCTTGGTGATATGAGTAGTACTATCAATTCTATTATACGATTCTTAGCCTGACATGCCCATACATTGTCAGTCTCAGGATCCCCTCTCATTCGGGTGTCGGATCGGTTCGTTCATGTACCCCTTCGCCTAGAAGCCTTGCCAGGAGCCGCTCCTTGTCCGTGCACCCTGGCACCGGCGATCACTCCCCGCCCTCTTCGGCCCCGGGCGTCACATGCCCACCAGCTTCCGCCTGGTTCGTCCCCGAACCAGCACCGTACTGCGAGAGGTTGTGCTCTGATACCACTCTGTCAGGACCCGTCGTCCCGCCCTCGTATTCCGTTCTAATTCTAAGTGTTAATGCTTTGTTATGGTGCGTATACGTAAAAATGCGAATAAAATTTTTCATTTTAAAATATGCATGCGGAAGTTTTATATACATGTCAAAAGAATATTCGTTCTACAATTCCTCGTAGCCGTGTCCAGACAAAATACAAGTGTGTGCGTATGTACGTGTGCAGCAAAAAGCTCCCTATGCGCCCGGCCTTCACAGGTCGTCATCCATACACACACTCCCACCTCAAAAGCAGCCGGAAAGCTTCAAAAGGTCGGCCTCGCATAAAAGACGGATCACGTACCGTGATCGTCGGTACCTACAATACGTAACATAAAAATGAGCCACCGAGGCTCAGTAAGCAGAAATTATGCATGAATGCACGTGTCCTAACGATCGACAATCCACGTTGTCGTTTTCTAATGCTCATACTCTCTTTCTCATTTTCTCGTTCTTTTCTGACTCGTACTCATTTTTCTCATACTCTTACTTCATATGGGCCCTCGGCTTTCTTTCCCACTATGCGCCATATCATAGAGATCTCATGTGTGGAGGTTCTCACACTAGAAGGTCACCCGAAGGAATCTTCCCTTACTCAGTGCGGCCTCCACGCGGACGCTTCTCACTGGTAGCCAACACCGAGGCCACTAACCGTGGAGGTCACCCGAAGGAATCTTCCCTCCCGGTTTAGTGCTTTACGCACTAGAAGGTCACCCGCAGGAATCTTCCCTTCTCAGTGCGTGCCCCGGGCCGCATCCTCCAGGTTGCATCTCCCGCATACGGGGTATTCCCCAGCCTCTTATACAGGCTCTTATGGCTTCTTTTGCCATGGCTGCATAGGGGTAGCCGTGACTCTTCATTGAGTCGACACAAACGCCAATATCGGCGAGTATACATCGCACACAGGCGATCTTACGCACGCTCTTACTTCGTGTCATACTTACTACTTATGCGTGCAAGTGCTCATGCCATGCTCATGTGAATATGCAGATCATGCTTATCATGCATATAAAATAATCTTATCCTATCATGCGCGTTTCACGTAAAACACACGAGCACGTAAATTTCACATTAACAGACGCAGGTAAGTTACGTATCGTAGTTGAATTCTACTTACTTGTCGTCCAAGCGTAATTAATATTCTCCCCGTTAGCTCCTAACGTACGACCTTTTTGAATAAAAGGGTTATGATGTTAGTACGTTTGCTTTTCTTGGATAATTCGTCGAAACAATAATTTTCGTCATGTTTAGTTATTTAGACTTTGTATAAATTCCCTAGACCTCGCATCTCTCGATTTGCCTTATTAAATTTCCCAAGTCAGTCGATTTCTATATCTGTATTATATTTAAGTAAAGTTCTCGGCCCTTTAATAAATTTCTAAGTTAGAGAATTTAAATTTCTTTTGTGAAAGGCTCGGCGAAAGTCGTTTGATTTTATTAGGTTTCGCCCGACTTTGCCTGTGTGGGACTTCAACATGATTTCCATATAAGCTCGACATTTTATCCCAAGCTTGATCCCGAGATTTAATATAATTCTGACATCTGAAAATGTCGATATGAAACTCCACATAAATCTCGACATTTTCAAGTTTCGACATTTACTTTGTCAATTCGACATTTTACTCGACACTGTAAAGAAAATCGCGTGCTATGTTTTGGATGGATCTCGACATTTGTTTGGTAAGGGTTCGACATTTTAGCCTCTCGACATTGTCTTCTAGTTCGACATTTATATCGTTTTATTTGAACCCGACATTTAATCCGGATAAAGTCTCGACATTTTCCTTAGCTTCGACATTTTCAGGGTAGCACTCGACATTGTAAGTTCGACATCTAGTCTAATCATTCGACTTTTTACTATCTTCTCGACATTTTACTATCATCTCAACATTATATAAATCTCGGTATATCTTGTAATGAGACTCGATATTTACACAGTGAAAAATCTCGGTACACTAAGTCGACATCTTACTTGGCATTCGACATTTTATCATGCATCTCGACATTTTTAACTATCTAACTTCGACATTTATCCTAATAGCATGACTCGACATTTTGAAATATTAGATGTCGACATCCAATTTCACCTCGACTTTGTATCGACATATTTCCTAACAATTCGACATTTTATTACCATGGTTTCGATATTTTTATTAGGAAATGTCGACATGTAACTTGCATGGGTCTCGACATTTATTAAAATGTCGATATATAAGTTATGTCGACATTTCATGCGACATTTATTCTAATAAATGACCCGATATCATTTTTCGACTTTTATCATCGTTTTCACCCCTCGATCTTGCTCCATAGCTTGTTCTTCCTAGCATTCTAAGTTCTAAAGCACATACTAAGCTACTTAACTCCATATTTGCTCCCACGAAAATCTTTATTGCGAACTTAAATTCGGTATTTAGGGTTTCTCGTGGCTTCTCCAACCACTTGCATTTAATCGCCATTAATACTTTCAACTACATCTAAAGTAAATAATAAGAGCTTAGGGAGGGGGTTTTACTTACCAACTTCGAATTCTCAAGCTTCTTGGTTCGAATTTGGCTCGGCTTCTTCTCCTTTTCTTTTTCTTGCTTCGTGGGTTTTCTTGGGTGGTTGTCGAGTTTTGAAGTGTTGAAGTGTGAGATATTTTTCCATGGCTTATGAGGGGTAGCCTTAGGTTAGACGTGGGTTTCCCTCATTTTGGGGAACTTGTCTCCAAATTTGATTTCTTGCAAGTTTGGGCTCATTATTAAATTGTAGCCCACTACTAATTCAATTCCAAGCCCAATTCCTATGTAGCTTTTATCATTTTTCTAAGTTTCCTTATTCCTTTGATTTTTTTTTTTTTTTTTTTTTTTTTTAAAGTCCTCAAGTCGGTTAGAATTTATCGGGGTCTTATGGTTTTTAAGTTGTACCCGCTTGCACGTAATTCCCGTATATTTCACAAGCATAAAAAAAATTCATACGTCACATAAACATACAACATATACACAATTATCATGGAATTACGTAAATCATACACGTAATTTATTGGCCGACCTAGTTCGCGGGGACTGGGGTCCTACACGCAATTTCTCCAGCGGCCTTCTCCTCAGCATAGGCCTTAGCAGATTCCCTCTGCCTCTCGAGCTCCCTCCTCTTATAACCCTGAATCTTCTTCAGCCTGAAGAAGTCCTCCCTCTCGAGCTCGTCAAGCTCTCCCTTGATGTAATTGATCGTATTCTCCAGTCGAGGCTTCACCACGTTCTCCAAAGCATTGACCCTTCGGTTAGTCGTTTTAATCGCCTCGTCGAGGGTCAAGAACGACGTCTGAAGCGTGGCGAGCTCGACTAGGAGCTCTATGGCGTTCACGTAAGCTGTCCGACATGCCTGGATCTGCTGCCCGCCCCGGGCAAGGCCGGTCAGGTCGTTCTTGGGCTCTCCACCGCCCTCGAAGAAGTATTCGAATTTGGGCAGCTTGACGCCAGCGATGTTCTCCGTGTGGGACCGAACCTTTAGGGATGCGCTGTGGACGTTTTCCCGAACGATGTGCTTGATGTTCTCGCCTGCGACGTACTTGGCCTCGGTGAGGGCGAAGGAGGAGGTCTTCATTACGTCTCCCATGGATTCTTTTGTGGATACTATTTTCTTGAGGATCTGACGGAATTGCACCGTCAGGGCATCACTCTTCTTCTTGAGCAGGGCATGACCCCTCGTGGCTCCGACGAGGCGAGCCTTCACCACTCCAAGCACTGTCACGGTTGGGACGACGTTCAAGCGCTGCGATTGTCCTGACATTCTGTGTTGGACGGTCTGTTCTCCTTAAATCTTCGAGCCTGTAAGGCAACGAAAAATATTAAACTGCACTCCCCAGGAGTTTATGCAATGAATGAAAATATTAAACAAAACTAAACTGCACTCCTTCAAAATTTAGACAACGAATGAATTGCTGAAAACATTCTTCACCTTCACTGAAGTTTTCCTCACATTCACAGCGTTACACAAACTTCAGGCGAAAAACAAATATCGTCCTATCTTAATACTTGAATGAAGAAAAATAAATAAATGACAAACAATCCACAACAATGATCAAATTTGTCCAAAATCAGCTCACAAAGACAAGCCTAGATTCAAGCAGTACTAGTAAGCTTCTATGAACTCATCTCGAATGAAATCAAAGAAACAGAAGAACCAGCGATGAAACCGAACACCACAGTCGTAAACGAACAAACCGCAGATCTAGACCTAATTCGATAGCAGTTCAGACAGTACATCACTTACCAATCTGAGAATCAACGATTCGAACAAGACGAGGACAGAGTTGAGCACCTGAGCTGGCGCTATACGTAAATGATTGATAGGAATAATCGACCCCGTCCGAAAATCGAAATTACTCTACAAATGGAAAAGGAACCATCTTTAAACAGTGTTGATCGATCATTTTTCTATTGGGTCACGTGTTTCACTCTTGACAGCTCTCTCCTATTGTAACGTACTGTGTACTGACCATAATACCCCTCTCAATTCTCAACATTAGCAATAAAAAAGCGTGGGGTTTCAAATTGGGCCTATATGGTATTGGGCCTTCAAGTCGGCTTCCAGGCCCACATTCACTAAACAATAATAATAAATATCTAACAGGCTTAACTTAATCACTCTTAATAACACTCAAATCTTTTTTCTTCTTAATAACTCTTAATAACACGGCGGATGTTGACATGGAGAAATATCACACGTCTAACGAAATGTTAGATTAAAATAAATAAATAAATCAAAGGACACGTAAATATGCTATCTTACTTTATACTTGAAGTTATATATGTAATTTACAATGTTTAATTGATGAAATAATAGTTTAAAGTCAAAATGTGTATTATTTTAAGAATGTAAAAAGAAAAAAAAATTGATTTGTGAGGATGTAATTTTCATAAATCAAAAGTTGAACTGTAAAATGATAATTACACTAATCAAATTTGTTTTAAAAAAAAAAAATATGAAGTAAAATTCACGCGGCGGAATCATCCAAGCAGTTTCCGGGCAACGAATGTATAGGCAAAAAAAAGAAAACTTGAGACAATTAACCAATCAAAACGCCGAAAGACAATTAACCAATCAAAACGCCGAAAGAGAAGGGCTACTACCACCACACGGAAAAAATGATGTAAAATACGAACGATTCTATTATTGACCTTTTCCCATTTCTTCATTTCATCCCCTCAAAAAATATCAAAAGAAAAGTAAAGTCCGCGTCGATATCGATCGACAGCCAAAACTATACGCGCTGTCGATTCATCTGCACTATAATAACCCCACAAAGAGTCTCATATCAAATAACGCTAATTTACATCTCCAAAAATCAGCTCAAACATCATCATCGTTTTCTATCTTTCTTCATCTCATTCTTCCTCCTCATCAGCATTTAGTCTTTGCAGAAAGATGGCCGCCGGCGCCAGTTATTACCCGCCGAACCAGCCGCCGTCGTCGCTGGCCGTGATCAGCCCACAATTCTGCGCGCCCTACCCCGTCGATCTAACCATCGCCAGGAAACTCATGACCCTCGCCGAGGGAAGCTTCGCCGTCACCGACGTCAACGGCAACATACTGTTTCGAATCAAAGGCAAGATGTTCAGCCTCCACGATCGCCGCGTATTGCTCGACGTTAACGGAAATCCCATCATCACCTTCCAACAAAAGGTACCCACAAAAAAAATAAAAAACTCGATCTTTTCTTCCGTCGATCCATTTTTGGGAAAAGGGTTTATCAGATTAGATTCTTGAATCGCCAAAAAAGATTGCTTTTTTTTTTTCATTATTGCAGCTTCTAAGTGCGCACAGAAGATGGCAGGTGTTCAGAGGAAAGAGCACGGATTCAAAGAACCATCTCTTCAGCGTTAAGAAGTCTTCGCTGCTCCAATTTAAGACGAAGCTCGACGTTTTCATGGCACAGAACACGAGGGAAGAAGCCTGCGATTTCAGAATCGAGGGAAGTTGGTTCGAGCGTTCGTGCGTCATATACCAAGGATCTTCGAACAACATCATAGCACAGATGCATAGGAAGCACACTGCTCGAAGCTTACTTCTTGGGAAGGATACTTTTGGGGTTACGGTTTACCCTAACGTAGACTATGCTTTTGTTGTTGCGCTCGTTGCGATTCTTGAGGAAATTAATGAAGATAGGTCTGGGAATGGTTAATTGATTGATATGCGTTGAGTTCTGATGATGATGGGTGGGCTTTTGGCTCGTCTGAAAGTATGTTTCTCCGTCGTATCGATTAACAATAATGTAGTTTGTGTGATGTGATGATGTAAGAAAATATTTCTTATATTTCGTTTTTCTAGTTTCATGGATATGTCGTATCAAAACGGCAGTTATTTATGGTGAATTCCTATTCACCGCCCCCTTTTTCCTAATCACCGCCCCCTAAAGGACTGGAAAAAGACGATTTTGCCCTTATGATATTTAAATTAATTTAAAAAGAGAAAATTATAATAAACAATAAAAATATCTATTTAAAGCTCTGTCCAGACAACACTTTTCAAATCACATATCGAAAATCAGACAAAAACAAAAAATTACTGAAATCGCAATGGATCACCGACAGGGACTAGGAAAGGGAAAGGGCCTATTTTCACGACTGGTAAGCCAAATTAACGTAAAACATTGTTCGAATTTCAACTCGACCGAAAGAAAAAAAAAAAATTCGACCGAAATCAATTTTCGGTCGGTACAGTACTGACCGAAAATCGATTTCGGTCGGTACTGTAACGACCAAAAATTGATTTCGGTCAGTACAGTACCGACCGAAATTTTCGGTCGATACAGTACCGACCGAAAATTGATTTCGGTCGGTACTGTACTGACCGAAATCAATTTTCGGTCAGTACTGCACTGACCGAAATCAATTTTCGATCGGTACAGTACTGACCGAAAATAGATTTCGGTCGGTACTGTACCGACCGAAAATTGATTTCGGTCGAATTTTTTTTATATATATTATTTATTTTTATTATTTATTTATATTATTTATTTGGATTATTTATTTGGATTATTTATTTGTATATTTTATTTGGATTATTTATTTGTATTATTTATTTAGATTATTTATTTGTATATTTTATTTGGATTATTTATTTTTATTATTTATTTGGATTATTTATTTGTATATTTTATTTGGATTATTTATTTGTATTATTTATTTAGATTATTTATTTGTATATTTTATTTGGATTATTTATTTTTATTATTTATTTGGATTATTTATTTGTATTATTTATTTATATTATTTATTTGGATTATTTATTTGGATTATTTATTTGGATTATTTATTTGTATTATTTATTTAGATTATTTATTTGTATTATTTATTTGGATTATTTATTTGGATTATTTATTTGTATTATTTATTTGGATTATTTATTTATATTATTTATTTGTATATTTTATTTGGATTATTTATTTTTATTATTTATTTGTATATTTATATTCGAAACGGAATAAATATGCAAACAACTATTGAAAACATATATAAAATCCGTCCGATACAATAAAAGATATAAAAAACAATAGCAACAGCGTCAAGGGGCCTGGCGCCACCGATCGTTGATGTCATTCAGCCTGTCTCGGAACTCGTCCGTACGCGTCGTTTCTCCACGATGCAGACTGGCTAGCATGTCCGAACTCAAGCTGTACATCGTGCTGTACCACTGCACATAGCAATAATACGTACGATTACACATATAAATATAAAAAAAATCGACATAAGATTTAATTACGTACGTAGTCGGCGTGGCTGCGCGGGGGTATGCATGCCGATGAGGATCCCTGCTCCGTCGAAAGCAGGCGAGGATGAGAATGCATCTCATACCAGTCCATGTACCATCCAACGGTTTCACCAAGGTACTCCGCGGTGGCACGATTGAGGTACGAGATGTTGAGGATGGAGGCGTACGGGAACTGACGCCAAGCATGTTCTGCTGCATCGACAGAATGATGCACCTTATACCTCGTCGGGTCTGCTGGCATGACCGCCTTCCGTTGCGGATTCATCGGCGGCGGGATGACCTGCACGTACCCCAACTGGCGCAACACTCTCGAGGGCGAGTAGGGCTCAACGATGTCGCGATATATAACCCATCCCATGAAAATCGTCCTCAGCTGCTGCGACATTGGATCGGGACCGTACGGCAGCCAAGCAACCTGAAAACATTTAAAAAATTGTATATCATCCCACGAAAAGGTAAACTTAAATTGTTAAGATACCTCGCTTGCAGACATGACATCTATCTGACGGCGGATAGCAATCAAGCGGTGGACCGTCCGCTCTGGCTGACATACAGACCACATGCGTGATCGTGCCTGAGGAGGCCGGTGGCAGATCGTCGCCGGATGACTCAAACGATGATCCATCATCCGGCACAGATGGAGGGGGTCTACTGCTTCCTCCGGGTAGGGTCTTTCCACCCTTGGTCTGTAATTAAAAAATAAATAATCCAAATAAAATATACAAATAAATAATCCAAATAAATAATACAAATAAATAATCCAAATAAAATATACAAATAAATAATCCAAATAAATAATCCAAATAAATAATATAAATAAATAATCAAAATAAATAATAATAAGGAAAAAAAAATTTCGACCGAAATCAATTTTCGGTCGTTACAGTACTGACTGAAAATTGATTTCGGTCACTACTGTACCGACCGAAATCAATTTTCGATCAGTACTGTACTGACCGAAATCGATTTTCGGTCGTTACAGTACTGACCGAAAATTGATTTCGGTCGAAATTTTTTTTTTTCCTTTCGGTCGAGTTGAAATTCGAACAATGTTACGTTAATTTGGCTTACCAGTCGTGAAAATAGGCTCTTTCCCTTTCCTAGTCCCTGTCGGCGATCCATTGCGATTTCAGTATTTTTTTTTGTTTTTGTCTGATTTTCGATATGTGATTTGAAAAGTGTTGTCTGGGGAGAGCTTTAAATAGATATTTTTATTGTTTATTATAATTTTCTCTTTTTAAATTAATTTAAAAATCATAAGGGCAAAATCGTCTTTTTCCAGCCATTTAGGGGGCGGTAACAAGTAAAAGGGGGGCGGTAAATAGTAATTCCCTTATTTATGTCAAAAATTACACACATGGAACTTGGAAGCCAAAAAGCTGTCTTTGGTAACAAATGAAAACGAAGAAACCAGCAAGAGCTCAATTTGTGAGAGCCTAAATCAAAACCCAAAAATTATTAATACGATCCTCAAGAAAAATCTTTGTGGAGAGAGTACACCTAATCGAAAGCTAAAAGAAAAATACAGAAGCACAAGAATAGTATAAAAAAAAGTCAGAATACGAAAAATTGAATCGAATATAACCCGCAATTGACTATTAAAGTTAGATATGTAATATCAACTTTAAATGTTCATCTTCTCTTGTAAGGAAAACGGGGAATTTGCAGAATGGACTTTAATAGGATTATTGCATGGGCCGATTCAGCGTTTATGTAGCTAGCTGTTCGATAATGGACTGAGAATCTTGATATTAATATCGAAATTACATAACCATTTATGACTTTTTGGATAATTTGCATGTTCTTCAAAACTTTATTTAAGGATAATTGTTATACTAATGTGGCAATTATGGAGTAGTACATCATCGTTATCCTTCTACTAATCCGACCGATCAATTATCTATCTCCTCGCTGGTAATTTTTCTACTTTGTGAAATGGCACTTTAAAAATATATCCACTCGTGTAATAGTTCAAAAATGATAGTGACTTATTCTTCAGTTTAAGTCCAATTTCTCCACATCTATATTTTAAATGACATTTTTTTGCCACTCTTTTATCTATCCTAAAACATGTAACTAAGCATGACATTCTTTTAACAAGGCAGGAGGGGCAATAGAAATATTATGATAAAGGTGGAAAAAAAACGAGAAGGAAATAAAAGAAAAGTAAGAACTAGAAATATTCGTGTGTAGCTCAAATTAAAAGATGCAGCATTTGAATTAAAAAAAAAAATGGAAAGTATAGCTTTTGGTTGGTTTAATGAAGAAAACAAATTTGTAATCTATCACCTTATAAAGGAAACGCGTGAGCTTGAAAAATGATTGCTCATGGATTTATATACGATTATGAAAATTTTAATCAAAACCTTGTGGATATTTCATCCTTGCATAATTGTCAACAAATCTCGCCTAGGGGATACATGTAATAAAAAAGTCTAACGACATCTTCCCCAAACTAGAACTGTCAAAATAGCGGGCCGGGCCGGGTTGGCCCGCCACTTAGCGGGCGGGCTGACCCGCCATCTGGCGGGCCTAAAAAATGGGGGACCGGCCCGCCCGCCTAGAAAAATTCTTAATTTATTTTATTTTTATTTTATAATTTAATTTATTAATTAGTTGCAAATGTTCTCTTCAAAGAAATGGGTATCCGTTACGAAGAGCTTCTTCCCCCTTCCATATGGTCTTGATCTTAGTTAATTAAGGTATTTAATAATTAATTATGGATAAACAAAGTATTAATTATATATTTATAAATATATGTGTTATTAATTATGGTATAACTAATGAATCATTAAGTATTAAATTAATATATTTAAATATAATATATAATATATATAATTTAATAAAACTGGTGGGCTGGGCGGGCCTAAAATATCCCAGCCCAGCCTGCCCTTTTTGGGGGCGGGGCGGGGCGGCCCGCTCGCCACGGGCCCAATTGACAGGTCTACCCCAAACACGATAATGGTAGCCATATACTTCATTCAGCTTGTGTGTCTTTCTTTTAAATTCCATGCAAATAGTTAATTGAATTGATTATATTATAGTGCATGAGAAAAGCTATTTTACTTTGAATGTTACCACGCTTGTTTTCTATGAATTGTGGGAGGGTTAATTAATTATGAAAATCTGCAGTGCGCAATGAAACTCAAGTCGGCCCATAACTAGTTTGAACATACAATTTGGTCCAAATTCGCATAAATAATTGGACACATCCAAGTCTAACGACCTAGAAAAGAAAAATAATCGAAGGGAAAAATTGAATTACGAAATATGAATTTTCTACTAATAGATTTGTGAATCAAATGTTTATTTTTTGTTAGAAGTTATCAAATAATGTATAGACATGATTATGGAACTTGTATTCCTCGAAATGAGATCAGTTCTTGATCTGATTATTTATTTATTTTCTAGTTGGGATCATTATATGACGTCTTTTTTGAATAATTGTAATGATAATACACACGATGTTCTTGTGTCTGAGCCAATTGCCTGCCTTATCTTCAATTGACATTATATTATATTCATGAATTTAGTTCATGATTTAACTCAGTTATTATCTATAGAGATATATAAAAGCTGCCGACAATTGAGAATTTCTTACACGAATGGGACGTCCCTACTCCTCAGCTGATACTGTAGCTTTAGAAATCATACTCCGTGATCTTCTTTCTCATGTCGAGGTTTACCCTTTGTTCTATATTTTTCTTTAATTTTATATATCAACGTGTAATTGCATATACTTGAAAAAGAAAAAGAACTATTCTTTTGTTGAAATGAGAAATTTCCAAGAAAAAGAAAAAGAAAGAAAGAAAAATATACTAATTTTGACCATAAATGCCCCATAACTTCACAACTAAAAGAAGCTTCCTGCCCTACTCAATCAATGTGCATGAAAGAGGACAATAACTCGACAAAAAGATTCCACACATGTAAGATACTTTGTAGAAATAAACAAAACAAAAAAAAAGAATTTATTTATTAATTGATAGAAACTCTCAACCAACTATTTCTTTACATTAAATAAGTCACACCCCAATTTTTATTGGCCTCATCCAAGACCTGTGTTTTTCCCCAAAGCTACCCAACTTTTATTTTACTGGTTACCCTTTGTCGCCTCCCAAATAATATTATATTTATTGAGGATAAATGTTTGCCCTTTATTTGAAAATAGCAACTGAAGTATTTAATAATCTCCGTTAAAGCAAATAGACGTTCTTGACATTACATGACGAAATCTCATACAGAAACAGTAAAGATTGAGCATCTTAATAAATTTAATTACATTTATCCCAAGATCGAGCTTTCATTGTTCGAGAGAAATAACAATTATAGAAAACACACAGGACAGAAGCATTATGAATCTTGAACTCATCAAACAAACCTTAATGATTTCAAATTAGCAAGAACGACCCAATAGAGACAAGAAAGCTTTCTTCACAGAACTGTAATAACCATAACCACCGCCGCCGTGAACCTCCACCGCACTGACCTTTCTAACGCCGAAGCAACACTGATCGGAAGATCTCATATGAATATGATCGTCGTCGACCGAAGCCCTCTCATCAAAAGACGAACCCCAGCTCGAAAACCTTGTTCTTCTTCGCTTGGTGGAAGAATTCTCCGAAGAATTTGACGAGTAAGACGACCGAGAAAGAGATGACAGCGAAGACAAGGACGAAGAAGGCGGCGCGTGTAGTACCACTTTCCTGGGATTACCGCCGCTGGCTTCGACCCTTCTTAAGGTCGTCAAAGCGCTGAGAAGCCGACGAAGCTTGGATCTTGAATAATAAGTAGCAGTCGTCGTTCTCTTACAACACGGCTTGCCGCCGCCCATGAGGTCGGCGGCGGAGCTGGCGTAGTACGACGGAGGCGGCGTAAGAGGTGGGAGGTCGTAGCCGTCGTGAGATCTGTGCTTGGGCGTGCCTGGTATTGTCTCCCATGTGAAGGGCACGGCGCTCGAAACGTCGCCGTAGTAAACCCTAAAAGAAGGCGCCTGAGATTTTGACGTTTCTTTGGAGAGGAGCTTCGTGAAGAACCTGCTATCGTCTTCGTGTTTGATTCTGAATGATGATTTCTTTTCATGGAACTGATCAGTGTTTGTCTGAATCGTCGTCGTCATCTTTGTTTTTGCTCAGAAAGTGGAGTTGGTTGATTGTAAGAAAAAGGTGAGATCTAATAATATATATATATATATATATATATATATGATATATATATATGCTCACCTGAGCACCATATGTGGGCACCTGTTGATGTGGCACGATTCATGACATTTCAACATCCAACATCGCACATCTAAGGTTATGCGTCTTAATTAACACCTTCTAGTTGCCATTAATCGACATTTCGGATGCTGATGTGGATATTGATGCCTTACATAACATTTTACGTGTCAATGAAATGTATCACGTCAATATACCACATCATCATCCGAAATGTCGATTAATGACACCTAGAAGGTGTTAATTAAGACGACATAACCTTAGATGTCGATGGGGGATGTTGAAATGGCACGAATAGGTGCCACATCAATAGGTGCCCACATAAGGTGAGCATCATAAAATTCCTATATATATATATATGTAATATATTTGAAGTACTGGCCTTTTTTTTTCCTTTTTCATGAGATACTTATACTACTCATTGGGATTCATCAACACATTTTTGTTTTGAAAAATTTGTGGATCGGATCGTAGATGCAATACAATACAATATAGGTGAAACGATGGTTTTGTTAATACTTAAAAGATTCTGATATATTGGCTGGCAACAAAAAAAACAAACTTATATCTGAACGACATGCAGTTTATTTCTGTAAATACTTACTCCCATCTTCCATGTCCGATTCTTCTAGCAACAACATTATTTCAACATTAAATGTGACATGAAATAAATAACACGGAAATAACATATTATTCATTAGGCACATGGTTTCGTACACTCCCCATGCGATGTTGATAAGGAGTAGTAAAAATAAATTTAAATGGAACGACCTAAATAGTAACTATTTAATACTTATGACGTTTTAGTTTCCTTTTTTTCAGATAGCAAGTTTTGTGCGTCATCCATGAAATCATGCAACACCATCTCCTTGCAATATTAAGCATGACATAATCTAGTAAGGTAAATCTTTTTAAACTTACACTTAAAATCATTATTAGCATCAATATCTCCAATTCCAAAATCTCACGTGTAGCATTTCCAAATTTATGTATCGTCAATTGCATTCTCATGAGTCATGAAATCATGTAGCCCATGCTTCAAAATTACAACTATTGACTAAAAATAATACGATTGAATTGAATAGTATATCTTGTTTCTTGTTACATCATCCCCCCTAAGTTGAATATACATAAAACCTATATGAATATAATTAGATGTGACGTCGATGGATTTCTTTCTTCAATAAGTATTTGTTATTTTGGATGCATCCTTTTGTCGATATTAATTAGAGGTTGATAGAAAGATTGAAGAATGAAGATGGTCCTACCCAGACTTGTCGGCCTCATTCCTTCGCCTAAAATATCGCTGAGAAGTCTTGTTAATAATTTAATTTGATTTCATTACTACGAAACACATTGTGAACTATAGATAATTAATTCACAATTTCTTTAGCGTCCATTACTTCTGTTTTTTCTATCTTACCCCAGATTTAGGTATACGACCCATTCAAAGCTATGCTCGAGATTGAGACTTAGACAGCATATGACAAGCTTATTGGACAGCATAAATATCTCATTTATTAAATGATTTCTCTTCAATAAAAATTTAATTTAATTATAAAGAAAATGGTATACCTCTATTCATTAGGTAAAGCCGTAAAGTTAAGTGTGAAGGGCATATTCCAAGTTGGGCTTTGGCGGATTTACTATTTCCGAATAGATGTGTTTGGGCCAAGGAAATAAGCCTTTGACAGTTGACAGGCCTTCCAAAAAAATCAGAATATTAAAACTAGTACTTTTAAGGAAAATAGAGAGAAACTATTGTCCCATCAGAAAAAAAAAAGAATTTGAGTTTTCCCAAAATTTGTTTAATAATTAGACCCGTCAAACATACATACATTAGTATTGGGTTGGGATACACAAAGCAGGTATTTTTAAATTATATTTTGTATTGGTTCATATGATCAATATTGTGTTTCCCTCCGTTGAATCTCAACTTTTTGTCTTGCATTAGGGAAAGAAAAGAGAGGTGAGAAAAAAGATCCAAACTTTATACAAATATCATATCATTACTTTAACCTAACGCCTGTCTTTGTATGTACCTACCCACAATCCACAACTTGCCGACCGTTACTCACTCACTCACACACACACACAGTAAGACGAAGCTAGTTGGACTGTGTTTGCTTCTTTTGTCCTTAGCTTTGGAAATGGCGACGGAAGAGAAAAACCCAGTCGATTCTTGGTCGGTTAGGGCGGAGATTGACACGTCAGCACCCTTCGAGTCGGTTAAGGAAGCGGCTAATCGGTTCGGTGGGATGGGCTTTTGGAAACCCTCGACTCACAAGGCGCCTGAAAAAGAATCGGAGGTTGTCCTTAATCACACGGTAATTTTTTTCTTTTCTTAAAATCCGAGCATTGTTGTTTCTGGGTTGATGCAGTGGTTATGAGCTTGGGAATCTCAACTGTGTTATCTACGCTGTAGTTCTTTTTTTTGTCAGTTTTCTGTATCTTCCCTTTTTCTAGTATTTTTGTCCGATTTGGTTCATTTGAGCTCTATTCTTTCCAAAATTGTAGCATTTGAAGAGTCTGTTTTTCTTGTGTCTGAGAAAAGTTGAACTTTTTTGGCTGATGTATATGCTGTTTCTACCATTGGATGATGATTTAGATTCTGTCCAGTTTATTGTTTCCTTCGATATAGTCATTGTAGTGATTTAATCTCTGTGTACAGCATAATGAAGCAGAAATCTCCCAAGTGGAGGAATTGGCCGCAAAACTGAAACAAGATCTTATCACAAAGGAAGGGCAAACACTAGGCGTCTTAAAGGAACTCGACAGCACGAAAAGCGTCGTCGAACAACCGAAACTGAAGCTTCAAAAAGAAACATCTGAGATCGACGCAGCCTTGAACCAAAACGAGGAATCAGAAGTTGGCGAAGGGGCAAAGTTTCAAGTCTTAAGGACAACGCCAGAGATCGAACAGAAAGGGTCTCTGAAGGAAGCAGCGAAAGCTTCTGAAACTGTGGCTATTGCCGAGATTAAGGAACTGTCCAAAACTCAGAGCCCAGACACAACTCCTTGTAAGAAGAATTCTGAAGATGTAACTCTTACTTCCGAGGAATATTCTTCAATAGCCTCCAAAGCTCGACAAGCCAAAGAACCCAACAGAGATAGGGTCGTCAAAGATGCCGACGCTGCGAAGAACGAGGTGGAACAACAAAGCCCGACTCTGTCAATAGGGCAGATATTGAGCAGAAAACTGCTTCTTACCGAAGAGTTCGCAAATGGGGCTGTGGAAAAGAGAAAGGGTTTGCTCGGTAGTAGGCGTAAACTTGGTGACGACTGTAATGACTTTGTTGATTGCTGTAAGAAACCTGGGAAAGAAAATGTCGAGGAACATCAGCGGCTTACTGGGAAGGGGAAGAAGTTTGGCCTAGCTCGGATTTCGCGATTGGTCACGAAGCAGAGCAAGGCGAAGAACAAGAAAGAAAGCAGCGATGAGATCTGACTTTTGATTTGATCATCTCTCTTACATTAATTAGTAAAGCCTTTGAACCTAACTCGTGAGTTTCTCTTACATTAATGGTGGATTAATGTTATTGTTGGAAAACAATGTATGCGTTGATATTTTCGAAATAAGAATATTATTATGAGTATTCTTATGATTATTATTGATAGAATTGATTGGTTCGCGGGTTGATCACGGAACTATAGGTATTATATCAAGCAATTATTGAGGTGGGGTCCACATTTCTTCTTAATTAATAATATTATCGATAATCAAAATTGCTTTATTTGTAGTTTCTTTGCTTGCTTGGGCGGAACGGATAACACCGCCTCTCTCTCTCTCTCTCTCTGACCCGAAATTGCACCCTTATCCGATTCCGCGAAGAAGGTGATGGAATTATCTCTCAATTCATGATCCTTTACCTTTTACAGTCTGATAAAGTTATGTTTTTGTTGTTTTTGGGAAGGCACGATTTCGGAAAGGAAATTTGGTGTTTGGTTTTTTGACGTTCTTATTTGGGCCTGGGATTAATCTGTGTTAATTTCGAAGATCGAGCTGATTTTCACCTGAATTCCGAGCTACTTAATTGATCCGTAGTGGCTGAATCTGTTTCTGGCGATCAATTTATGGGAAATATGCTTGTTTTTCTTAGTAATTTATTGTTCTTTTCCCTATGTGCAGCATGGACGCTAGGGTGCTCTTTGTTCTGTTCACCATCATCTGTTTACAGTGCTGCGATGCTCGAGACCTTAATGGTAAACCATCTTTCTCTACGATTATAATATAATAGAAAAACCATGCTATATTATCAGTTGAGATCTCCCTCCATATATGTGTGATATCTCTCTCAGTTAAACTGTAGATAAATCCATCGGACTCTGATCTTTGAGTATAATCGGCTTTTTTGTCGCCAGTCCTGCAAACTTACGATAGGGTGTGGAATGGAGGAGTAGTCAGAAATGAAAAACTATGCGATCTTTGTGAGCAATATGCCAGTGATGCTCTTACCTACCTTTCGGAGAACAAGACACAAACGGAGATCATATACATTCTCCACGAGTCATGTGCAAAGATCTCATCATTCAAGCAGCAGGTAAAATATTATTCTGTTGAAGTAATTGTTTTCTTTTTACAATATCTGCCCGCAATCGTTGAGTTGTTGATGACGATTACCTCAACAGATGAATATTCGAAAACTTCATCAGATGAAAACTAGCATTTTGACATGTCTTTTTTCATCCCTCAAAACTGTTGATTTGCAGTGCACAGTTCTGGTGGATTACTACGCCCCTCTGTTTTTCTTGGAGGTTTCTTCAATAGAAGCTGGAGATTTCTGCCGAAAGGTTGACCTATGCAGATCTGATGTTTCCATTTCTTTGCATCGATCTTCCGCGGACAAGTGTGACATGTGCCACAACGTAGTTACGGAGGCTCTACTCAAGTTGAAAGATCCCGACACAGAGGTATAGGGTTGAATCTTTTATGTAATTTGCATTGCGTAAACCATTATTACAATGTCATTTCCTTTTTTTATTTTGTCTCTGTTTCAGTTGGAGATACTCGAGGTGCTTCTCAAGGCATGTAGTTCGATTGGCAAGAGCGTCCAAAAGGTAATGAGCTTGTAATGTTAGAGACATCATGATAGAACGAAAATAAGCATTTTCATTCACGGATTGGTTATGTTGGGAATTTTTGCAGTGTAAGCGATTAGTTTTCGAATACACTCCGATCATCCTCGTCAACGCTGAGCAGTTCTTGGAAGCTAATGATGTTTGCACCGTATTACATGCTTGCGAGGGAGAGAAGGTTGCAGCATCTTAAGAGAAAAGTGCTATCGATCTGTATTTTATCTTTGGCTGTACAAAGAAAACGTTGGTGGTGTAATTATTACATTATTAAGCATGTGTTACATATGTCGTTTGGACCAAGATGAAGCTGCGTAGTCAAGATTGATCAAAGTATTATAAATTTGATATTTGTATATAGTTTATTCTATTGCTGCTGTGCTGGTGATGAATACTCTCCCCTATATGCACCTAAGGAATAATGATTAATCATGATTAGCTGTAAACAATTAATTTCTACTAATGGATCCCAAGTTCCATAAAAGCGACTTACCGTACATAACATCAATTTCAAGAAGGATTATTTAATTATTTTTTTGTTTGTGCATGGATGTTCTGCTGCAAACAAAACCTCGTCCAGATTATGCAACAAGGGACATTTACCAGAAATTTTTTAATGAACTTATTTTAGATGGTTTATATGTAATAAACACGTCATATAAAGGCACCCAATTACGTGGAAATTGGCTATAATGATATTTCTCCAAAGGGTCAAGTTAGTCTTCTGTTCTTCTCGGGCTACAAAGAACACCAACGAACTAGGCATAAAACAAGAGAGTTTATATCATTTTTCTTATAAGATCTCCCTTTTGCTAGAAAAAGAAGGAAGATAGATAGATAGATAGATCAAGCAGTAGTCTAAAACTCTCTCCACTTCTTCTCCCTTCTTTTTGTTTTCTTTCCTTTTTCTACCTAATCATGTGACCAAAAAGGTTGTACGTCTGGCGGAGAGTACAACCCTCCAACATGGCCATGGTTGCTCATCGGAGAGTTCCCAGTGACATCTCGTGAACCATGCATCGCACCACCGTCTTGTCTGCAAAAGGAAAGAACCGCAAACACACACTTCAGAAATTGTAGGGGCAGTCAAGTTAAGTTGGTTAGGTGCTTTTGCAGCAGTAAATTTCAAATGGCCAAAAGCAAACTTCACTTAGAAGGGATATGCAAGTGGAATGATGCTACAGTGCACTGTATTGCTCTGTAACAGTTGCGAAGGTGTTCTACGTGGGCACTATTTAAGGGTTTTGATTGATATGCTTACTTGACCCAGGAATTAACACCAGGCAGCTCGAATTGATGATTTGCAGCTGAAGTAACAGAGTTCCCATACAACAAGCTGCTCTTACTAGTTTCCTCCTTAGGGTTCAGAAGACTCTGATTCTCGGGACCCGAGGTAGCAAATAGCGTAGATTGAGGTAACCAAGGAACTTTAGAACCATCAGGGACCGAAGTGTTGTAAGTTCCAATGCTCTGAGAATTTCCAGATAAAGTATTCTGAGTTGCGTGAGCATTAGAAAAGCCCTGCCCGTCATTCTTGAACAGGGAAGCCATAGTCTTCTGCGGTGGCATCGAATGAACAGCATTGTCCTTCGTCAAGTTGAACTCAGAAGGAGGCAAAAGCCACCCAGGCCCACCACGAGTATCGGGACTAAGAGTAGACCACATGGGCCGGCTTACATTGTCGGTCAAGTTGCTCGAATACTCGTGAGCCTTCGGTGTAGATGGGAAAACAAAAGAACCCGCAAACCTATCATCTGATGGTCTCGACAATGGGGATCCTATCAAGGATGGCCTGGAAATTTCAGGAGTGGTCTTTATCGTACGAGGTTTATCCAACTCAGTATCATTTAAGAACCCAAGATCTAACTGGAAATTATCAAGTGACTCAGATATAGGGCCGAGTAAGGATATAGGATCTGGGTCATAACAGGGGTCTTCGAAAATCTCCGACTCCTCTGAAAAAAACTGACGAGGTGGATCTCCGAACTTGTGAAGGGCAGGCTGGGAGGATAACGGAGGGCTTGAATTGCTGCTAGTTGTTAAGAATGGAAAGGAAGGTAAACTAAATGGGTTGTTAAACAATTTCGTCGAGGTGGGTACACCAGAAACAGGTGGTTCCTGGGATTCCACTTGACTCTTTGCAATCGGTCTGCTAATCACGCTCGAGTTAGAAGGGGGAGTAACAGCAGAAGTAGCAGATCGAGTGAACAGTTGTTGCCATGACTTTGCAGGGCCAGGCGTGCTTGGTTGAGGTTCTTTGATCACCTGCAATAAGAAATATTTCGCATGATAATGTCATGAATGCCAACTAAACTCTTTCGAACCCAAAGAAAGAAAGGACATAGAAAAAAGTAATACAACTCACATGACGATGTATAACATTCTTATCACCACCACCCACACCCACCGCTGAACTCCCCGAGCTCCACTCAGGTTGCACCGTATCTTTCCTATATCCAGATGTATAAATATTATCGTCCAGCCCACCAGTTTTATGCTCTCTTGAAATGGAAGGAGAATTGGCACTCTTTCTGAAGAGAGTACCACCTGTAGCTGTAAGTACTCTAGACGATGATAATATGGTACCCCTCATGCGATCAAAGTATCTTGCACTGGAATATCCATGGTTGTAACTGCCTGCGCTCTTAACCCCGTGTCCTATTTCATGGGCTTTAATATTTTCGGGTGCAGCTTTTTGTGTTTCTCTGTTCTTGCTCCTGTCAGTATCCTTTGCTGCTCTCTTCTCTGCCTCCTCCGAGTCAACATCACTCTTACTTAATCCCCTTTCTCTATCCTTCTTTCTTTCGTGACGTCTTTTTTCAGATTCGTTTCTGCTATCTCTTTCCTTAGCACGAGGGGACCCTTTCCCTCGCTCCCTTTTTTCAGCCTCGATTTTCACATCACGTAATCTTCTCCGTTCTTCGACCAATCTGGCAACCTCTTCTCTCTGCTTTCTTTCCTCCTCCTCAAGCAGCTCCTTCTCTAACCTAGCCTGCCTCTTCTCCTCAGCCTTCCTTCGTGCTTTATCTCCTCTAGTCTCCTGGCCATTTGCCCCATTCTCATTTCGATTATCCAGCATTCCCCTGCGCTCTGCATCAAGCGAAGCATCGTCTCCGTAAGAACTAATCCCGAAGATCCTTCTCCAGATCCATATGACATACAAAACACACGACGCAAATACTTTGCAAACAAAAACGAAAGCACGAGAATAAGAAGTATTGGCTGTGCATTGTTCGTCATCCCCACCGTATACCCAACCACTGTTCGAATTCCAAGAACTCTGTCTTCCTGAAAACGAGCTGCCAGCTAGGTTCACACTTTCCATCCAGTCCTGGCCACAAAACCACCCATTCTCCAACCGTTGTTTACCATTCAGCAACCTTCCAGCTTTCCCAACCACATCTCTTAAAATTCCCGAACCACCGCCCATCTCAGGTGGCACGGGCAAGTCCAAAACTGGCCGTTTGGAAATATGGCCACAATAAGAGCACATAAACTTTCCACCACCTGGGTTCTGGTCCCTATACGGAGTCAAACAATTCCTACACCTTCGAGTAGCAGTCTTCCTCAGTTTCTGCAACTCAATAGCCTTGCACCTCATCCTCTCCCTAAGCTTAGCACTCCTCCTAGTCTGCCATGCTGATAATTGAGGCATGAGGACCTCATACCAAAACAGTGTTATCAACAACACTAAAACACAAGCGAGCCTTGGGGACGTAATCTCAAAATGGAAAGCAGGTGGCAGAAGCTGGGATAAAGCCCAAATCCCAATCAGTGGGATCACTAACCACGGCAACATGGTAGCGATTCTACGCGACCATTTCTGAATAACACACAGTATACACATTATTCTTCCTCTACAATTCTCTTGTCCACTCTTCTCCAAAAAGCAGCGATAGTTTCCCCAGAAGCACCTTCCAACTTAAACTATTTCCCCAACAACGGTGTCAAAAATGCCCAATACTAACCTCTCCCGATTCATCCAAACCCTAAATAACCGATTGCCTGGCAACCACCTGGATTGTTGGCAAAGTAAACATACAAATCAATAAGTTAAGAAAGTACCCATAAGAACCGTGTAGCGCTCCGAAACCTAGGTGCCAAGTAAGGAATATCAATCGATATAACAAAAATGAAAGAAAAAAAAAACAATATCCCAAACAATAAACGAAATCGAAATGCAAACCTATGTTAAGGTCGCAACGCAAGCCTAGAATCAGCTACGAAACCGAACAGTACAGTCCTAAACCAACAAAAACGCAGATCTAGACCTAATTTGATAGCTGTTCGGAAAGTAAATCACCTAATCAACAATTCCACAAGTCGAAGACAGAGCCGAGCACCTGAGCTGGCGCTATACGTAGATGATTGATAAGAAGAATCGACCCCGTCCGAGAACTGAAATTACTCGAGGAATGGAAAAGGAACCATCTTCATTTAACAGTGTTATCGTTTTCTATTATCACAGACAGACAGCTCTCTCGTATCGTATTGTATCGTGTACTGACCTGACCATATTACCCCTCTCAATTCTCAAAACATTTTTATTTCTTCGGAAAGAATAAAAGCAAAAAAAAAGCGCGGGGTTTCAAATTGGGCCTATATGGGCTTGGTCCATCAAGGCGGCTTTCCCAGCCCACATTAACTAAACGACAGGTTTAAGTTAATCGCAATTAAACATGTTACTACTACAACCTTAATCACAGCACAGTTTTACTTCCCTAGTCCTCTTCCTTACCTTTGTTTCAAAAGTCGACCTCTAACACGGTGGATCTCGACTCGAAGAAAAAGATAAAAGAAATGATCTTTCTATAAGAAATGCAAGAATTGAAGAACACACAAACAATTAACGTGGTTTGGATTCAAAAATCCTACATCCACGGAGTAATCTTCTCAGATGATTCTTGTTCTCAGTGTGAGATACAAGTTTGCGTACTCAACGCATACAAGGAAATCTTTACAAGTGAATGAATTAATTCAGCTAAGCTAATCTACACGCCTTATATACTTGGCGCCAAAAACAGAAATCTGTCACAACTACATAAGTCGTCGCTAGCGCTAGCATTTTTATAAGTGCCTCATTTAAATGCGTCCCGCGCTGATGAAAACGCATCCACGCTTCTTCCTTTATTTCTTTTCTCCTGAATTGCCTTCGTGGACAGAACCTTAGACTCATCTTCAAGCTCTGAACTGTGATCTTCTTGGACTGATTTCAACATCCCCCCACAAGATGGACGGCATAGATTTAGCCATTTAGGACAGACATCTTGCTTAACAAATACTGCAACTGAGGACCAGTGAGGGCCTTGGTAAAGATATCTGCTAACTGCAAATCAGTCCTGACTGGAAGTAGCTTGATTGAGCCGTTTTGAACGCGATGCCGAATAAAATGGCAGTCGATTTCTATATGCTTTGACCTCTCATGAAATTTGGGATTGGAGGCAAGCTTTAGTGCTGAGAGGTTATCACAATAGATGGCTGCTGCTTGTGGCATTCCCAGATTAAGCTCCATCAGCAGATTTTTAATCCAGAGAACCTCAGCCACCACAGCTCCTAGCGCCCTATATTCTACCTCAGTAGATGATCTAGATACCGTCGCTTGCTTCTTTGCTTTCCATGTGATAAGAGAATCACCTAAAAAGGTGCAAAAACCCGTGACTGATCTTCTTGTGTCCCTGCATGACGCCCAATCAGCATCTGAGAATGCCCTGAGGGACATATTCTGAGCTGAGGACATCAACAGCCCTTGTCCAGGTGTACCTTTGAGGTATCGCAGCAAGTGATGTGCCGCCATTAAGTGGCTTGTTCTCGGGGCAGTCATGTACTGACTTAGCTTATGGACTACAAAAGCTATGTCAGGCCTCGTGAAGGTTAAATACAGCAACCTCCCAACCAATCTCCTGTATTGGTAAGGTTCTGACAGCAGGTCCCCATCATCTGCCATGATCCTCTCACTTGCATTCATTGGTGTAGATAATGGCTTGGCATTTATGTAGCCTGTATCATCCAGAAGCTGCAGAGTATATTGCCTTTGGCTGAGGTAGATCCCTGCTTCATTTCTAGCTACTTCTATCCCAAGGAAAAACCTGAGTTCACCCAAATCCTTTACCTTGAATGAATCCTGTAAGAACTTCTTTGTCTGCTGAATCTATTCATCCGAGGGACTTGCTAGGATTATATCGCCTACATAAACCAGCAGGACAACCATGTGATCTCCTTCTCCCTTCAAGAAAAGGGTCTGATCAGACTGAGTTTGATGAAAGCCGTGGCTTGTAACTACCTCTGTAAATCTTTTGTTCCATTGCCGGGAACTTTGCTTGAGTCCATAGATGGACCTATGTAAGTTACATACCATTTTGCCTTAATGTCCCTTCTGAAACCTCTTTTGGAGGCCTTGGGGCAGATCCATATAGACCTCTTCATTCAGTTCCCCATTTAAAAATGCATTACTAACATCCATTTGGATGAGATTCCACCTCAACTTGGCAGCTAGGAATGATGATTTTGATGGTACTTGGTTTAGCCACAGGTGCAAACGTGTCGATATAATCTATCCCCTCACGCTGATCATACCCTTTAGCAACCAACCTTGCCTTGTGTTTATCAATTTCCCCACTTGCATTGAATTTGATCTTGAAAACCCATCTGTTACCAATGTCTTTCTTACCAACGGGCAAAGGGACTATAGACCAAGTATTGTTATCTTCAAGAGCCTGCAGCTCCTCATTCATGGCATGTATCCATTTTTCAGATTTGGAGGCCTGAAGAAAACTTTTAGGTTCCTTTGCTAGGCTGACAACATTGATAAATGTCTGGTATTTAGGTGAAAAATTCTGATAGTTGAGTACACTGGATATGGGGTATAAGATCTTCTTGTCCTTCATATGATTCAAGTGGAAATCTTTTAGATATGAAGGCCTCCTGAACTGTCTCTCAGACCTTCTGACTGTGTGATGTTCCTGATGGAACTCTCCCTCAGAATGATTCTGGAACTGCTCTGCTGTGGACTGGCTTGTGGTAGTGAGTTGTTCTTGTTGGTGGTGTGTACCTGACTTATCAGAGCCAATGAGATGTTCCTGCTGAGATTCCAAGTTGCCCTGATTGGATACTGTAATGCCTCCACTAGGGACAGTACCAAGCTGACTGTCATCAGCTGCAGGTGCTGTCTGCTGTGCAAGCTGTGTGGATCCATCCAAGCCATGATCCATACTCCAAGACCTTGGCAATACATGGGAGGGAAAGGGATCCCAAGAGTCATGAGAATCAGTATGCTTCTGATTTAAAACATCTGCCTCCTCTTGAATGGGAACACAGTTTCAATAAACTTGACATCCCTTGAAATTATTACTTCCCCTGTGTTGAGGTCTAGGACCTTGTAACCTTTGACTTCGTTTGGGTATCCTATAGACACACACTCCTTGGCTCTCGGGTCAAATTTTTTCCTACCTGCACTAAGAGTAGAACAGAAACACAAGCAACCAAAAGTTCGAAGAGAAATGTAATCAACTGGTCTTTGGAAGAGCAGCTGGTAGGGGCTCCTATTTTCTAAGGCAGCTGAAGGTGTCCTATTTATGAGATATGCTGCGGTTAGTATACACTCAGACCAGTACTTAATTGGGACATGAGACTGAAAATATAAGCTTCTAGCTACATTCAACAAGTGTTGATGTTTTCTTTCTACCACCGAGTTTTGTTGTGGTGTTTGCACACAAGAGAGATGATGCAAGATCCCTTTGGACTTATAGAGACTGGACAAGTTGAATTCTCTCGCATTATCAGTCCTTATGGTCTTAACTCTACACTCAAACTGAGTTTCAACCATAACAAGGAAGTAAGGAATGACAGAACTGATTTCAGACTTGGTTTCGAGCATAAATGTCCAAGTAAACCGTGAGTAATCATCTACTATGGTTAAGAAATACTGGTGGTCTAAGTGGGAAGGTACATTAAAGGGTCCCCATATGTCACAATGTATGAGATCAAACATGGTACATGAAAGTTTTCTATTATCAGGGAAATAGTTCTTTTGCTGTTTGGCTAACGGGCAAATTTTGCAATAAGAGTGAGCTGATTGCTGATCATGATTCAAAGATGATCTTAATACATCTAACACCTTACTAGAAGGGTGGCCCAAGTCTATTATGCCACAGACTACTCGACATTTTATTCAGAAAAACAGCTTCAGAACTAGAAATGATTTCTGCCTGAAATAGGTACAATCCAGCTATCTTATCACCCCTGCCAATCACTTGAAGAGATGAGTCATGTATCACGAATCCATTAGTCTCAAAGGTAAACCTGCAGGCATTAGTACTGGCCAAAGCACTCACTGAAATTAAATTAAAATGGAATTGTGGAACATATAGGACCTCTGTTAGTTCAATAAATTGATTCAGTCTAACAGTTCCTGCTCTATTTACCCTGATGACAGAATTGTCTGGTAAGATGACTTTAGTTCCCTGAATTTCATGCAACCCACACAGTAAATCTATATTGCCACAAACATGTTTCGTGGCACCTGAGTCAACCAACCAATATCTTGAATCATTTAAGTCTGGCAGATTAAATGAGAAACAGGTACCTGCTCCTTTCTCACTAGGCTGTGCCTGGTCTGCTGGAGTGGAGTGGAAGGCTGCACTTGGCTGGTTTAACAGAGTCTTCAGATTCTGTAGTTGGAAGGGATTCAGTTGAAGATGAACCATAGTGTCAGCTGCTATTGTAGATGACTGATCAGATACATGATGAAGCTGTGATTCCTTTGTCCAAGATTCAGCGATGGCTTGATTGATTCTGCTCCATTTAGGCCTTGAACTCTGCCTGTATCCGGGGGGATAACCATGAACCTGATAGCAGGTTTCAATGGTATGTCCCTTCTTGTTGCAATGTGTACAGACTGCCTTGGTTAAGTCTCGTCTTGAACTGCTAGAAATCTTCTTGGTTCCTTCTTGTTCACCTTTCGCTGCTAGCATAGCCATTCCACTTATAGGTTCTTTCCAGTTCTGATGCTGTCCAGTCCGCATGGATCTCTGCCTTTCCTCTTGAACCAGAAGCGAGAAGACCTTGTTCACTGAAGGCAAAGGGTCCATCAAGAGAATTTGTCCCCTAATCTGGGCATAGGAATCCTTCAGTCCCATCAAAAACATCAAGACATACTCTTCGTTCTGGTATGCCCTCATCTCATTCAATCCACCACATGTGCATTGGCAGACCGGCTTGTAGCTCATTAACTCATCCCAAAGTGTCTTCAGTCTAGTAAAGTAGGCTGCCACACTATTAGTGCCTTGAGTCAAATTCATCAGATCTTTCTTGATCTGAAAGATTCTTGGCCTTTTGCTCTGTCCAAAGCGCTCCTGTAAATCGAGCCAAACTTCTCTTGTAGTGGAACTGTACAGAATGCTAGCTGATATTTCCCTTGACAATGAATTGAGAATCCACGATATCACGACATTATTATTCCTCTTCCAAGCATTTATCGTGTCTTGATCGGGTGTGGATGGGAGTTTTAGGTCTCCACTAACAAATCCTTTCTTGTTTCTACCGGTTAGGGCGATCAACATAGCTCTACTCCATGTGGCATAGTTATCCCCAGTTAATGGTTCATGAACCAATAATTGCCCAGAAACATCAGACGCATTCAAGAAGAAAGGATTGTCCAGAAATGAGGGAACCACAGAGGTATTGACTGGTGGTACTGAAAAGGATGACGGCGGTGGATTCGCATTGGGCGGCGCCATTGTTGATTCTTCTTCCATATCGATTTGATGAAGAAATTGACAGATTTCGCAGCTTGTTATTGCTCTGATACCATATAAGAAATGCAAGAATTGAAGAACACACAAACAATTAACGTGGTTCGGATTCAAAAATCCTACATTCACGGAGTAATCTTCTCAGATGATTCTTGTTCTCAGTGTGAGATACAAGTTTGCGTACTCAACGCATACAAGGAAATCTTTACAAGTGAATGAATTAATTCAGCTAAGCTAATCTACATGCCTTATATACTTGGCGCCAAAAACAGAAATCTGTCACAACTACATAAGTCGTCGCTAGCGCTAGCATTTTTATAAGTGCCTCATTTAAATGCGTCCCGCGCTGATGAAGACGCATCCACGCTTCTTCCTTTATTTCTTTTCTCCTGAATTGCCTTCGTGGACAGAAACTTAGACTGATCTTCAAGCTCTGAACTGTGATCTTCTTGGACTGATTTCAACACAACATGTAGTAGAAAAACATCACACGTCTAACTAAATGTTAGAATAAAAAAAAAAGTCAAAGGAAACGTATATATCTTACTTTATACTTGGGAGTTTTTGTAATTTACAATGGTTAATTGATGGAAATAGGGGATTTTGTTATAAAGGAAATACATTCAAGGCGACTGAGAGTTCTTTCTTGACTCGTCTACTTCAAATTTGCCTGCCTATGTAGGGGATCGTTGCCTTTGGAAATATGAAACATGAACGCTTTTCATCAAGTAATTGAGGTTCTAGTTTTTACAAGTCATTACATGGTGGTGATCATGAGTTCATATTCACTTAAACTCGGCTAGAGGGGGAGTATATAAGTCAAAGAGATTATTAGTCTTGTTGAAACTCAGACTAATCACATATAGATTAGTTCCTATATTTGTTTCAAATAAACTGAATATAGTCGGAGTGTGAGAACAATGGTGCCGTTTGTGTGGGTATCCGACGATAGCTTTTGTCGAACTTTTTTTATTGGAAAAAATTGCTAGTGGACTTCTACATAGTAAAAAGAAAAAAAAAAAGAACACACACATAGGTTTAGTTGAAATTAAAATGAAAAGAAAATGAGAAAAAAAAAAGTATTCTTGCGCAGCACCATGGTTCTTCCCACTTTCGTTTCTTCCCATTTCCTTAAAAAAATCGAAAGTGGTGTTGTAGTTTTGAGTTAATCGGAAATGTCCTTTTTCAAATGCAGTAATAAAAGCTACAAAAAAAACTCCCTTTCAAAAGACTAAAGCATTAGTCTTTCTTTTAACTTCAAAGTGACCACCCATAATCTTAATAAAGATTATCTTTAATGTGTACTAATACTTATTAAAAACTGGGTCCCCACACCACATAGCACTTGACACAGGATAGTGATGGGTGGTTTCGCTTAAAATAATACAAAGTCGGACTTTCCAAACGATTATTTAGAAGAAAGTACTTTTAGTACACGCATACTTTTTAGAAAAGAAAAAAAAATAAATTTATTTGCTTATGTCCGATTTAGGGACACCTGTTGCATGGAGTGGGGCAATGGGGGGAGACAACAATGGCTTCAAATGTTCGATTAATGTCTCACGCAAAACGCTAACAAAAAAAATCTTCCTTTCGACTAAGATCACACGAGCACTATTCGCATGAATCTGATGATATGATTTCTAGATATAAATTCATCATCTTTATTGCAAGAGCTAAGAGGATATCACATATGGCGATTCTTTAATGATCTAACCCACGGACAACAACGCATAAACAAATGTCATATATGATGAACTTTTGTGGGCCTAAGCATTCGAACATGGATGCAAATGAATTAAACAACTGTAATGGAGAAGAGTGCTTACGACTTAACTACTTCCCTAATTATTAAAAGCGTAACAAGTTGAAGGGGATAACTGCAAATGCAATAACTATATCGAAACCTTTTTACCACATGTGCAATGGTGAATGATCGATCGATGGGATTGATGTGTAATAAGGAAGATCGTCATGTGATGAATGCCTTATTGGTTGTCTAAGGCATCTATCTCTATCTTTTCATTGCACGGAATAACAAGATAATAGCTGGATTAGTGTGCTAAGTACTGGGGGTTTTATTGAGGAGAATTCCATCATTTAAAGTTGGGCTCCCCCACAAAAGCACTTTAAACCCTAAATTTTGTACAAAATATATGCTAACAAAACAATAGGTTTTCAATAAGCTTAGAGCAATAGTTGATATCCTAGCTATATGGTCCAGCTAATATCTATTGGCTTATAGTACTAATCCTATTTAAAAGACCCCATCTTCAAAAGAGGATTTCACTTTACACGAGCTAGCTCATTTCAATTAAACACGCACACATTATGTACTTTTAGAAAAGGAAGAAAATATTGGATTTTTTATTAGCAAGAAAACCCTAGTCTAATCATGCTTAGGTCATTTTGACATGGAGATCTAGTTTTGTGATTGGTCCGTAAATTTTTTGAAGTGTTTTTTTTTTTTTTTTTTGCTTTTCTGTTATGAATACTTAATATTGTAAGTAGTGTACACAAACACAAACAATCACATTATTGCGTACGTGCGTGTTTTTCTTTCTCACAATTTAACATGCATTTTGTTTCATTAAATTATCCGCAAATGTTTTTTTGTTTGGTATTTGTGGATAGATGTCTCATCAAATTTATATTCTTTTCTATAAAGTTAAATAATTGAAGTTGAGAGATGTATACTTGTTTTCATCAACTAACATAGTTCAATGGATTTTTTAATTACTACATGCAATAACTGTAAAGATATATCGGAGCAAATTTAGGTCTTTTTCAACAAAATAAGTTGAAAAACTTATTAGCTGCCGACTTGGAATATCTCGTACTCGTACCCACCTAGATGTTGACTTGTAATATGATGGGTGTATGATTTTCAACTTATTTTTTCGGAAAAATGAACATATATTTGTTCCCTAAAGTTAGTAACCATATTTTTTTTTAATTATTAAATTAACGATTTAAAATAGAAGCTTGATATCAACCCAAATAATTTGCTCCATTTTTATTTACTTGAAGAAGGAAGAACGTGCAAAAGAAAATGTATTTTGTGAAACAACTTAGTTTTATGCTTCAATTCCATGTATCCTCAAAAGTTGGACCACGAAAAAAGCAAGCTATCATCTTGTTCCTTGCATGCATTCGTACGGTAAATTATTTACTAATAATAAGATACTTCATCTTTACAAAAAAAATATATGGCAGGCAAAAAGAAAAATTACACACCAATTATTTGAGCTTTGCTCGCTCATTATATATTTTTACCATCTTAACTCGACCTCAATGATGGTGCCATTTGCATATCTTTATACTATTATGTAGTTGTTACCTCTTTTGTATACATTTATTCACATAAATATAACCCTGTGCCTGGGACCATGAATGCCCGTCAGACTTTAGTACTAATTGGTTTTGCCAAATTATTTAGTTTATTCATAAATATTATACATTAATTATTTTTGCACAGTTTTTACTACTCATCCAACAATTTATTTATTTCTTCTATGAGTATAAAAATTAAAAAGAACTATGGATGCTTTATAAGTACTCAAAGAGTAATAATCATCACCCTTGCTACTGACTACTCACTGTAAGGCAGGGAAATACATATGGCTTCTCGTCATTTTCAAGGAGATGTTTGGTCGGTTATTGTAATTTGCATCGCATAGCATATTATAAATGTTATATCATATCTTCTATTTAAAACAACCTAAGGAGAGAGAGAGAGAGAGAGAGAGAGAGAGAGAGAGAGAGAGAGAGAGAGAGACGACCATTTTTTCTCGAGTTTGATGAAATATTAGCCACTTGCATTATTGTAATTGTGACACAATTATGCAGACCTTCATATGCGTTCTATTTAGGTCATTCTGACTCCAAACAGTTGGGTAAATACTTACATTCTTGTAGTGAACTCCTCGATTATTAATGGTGTTCCATAGTATTAGAATATATAAAAATAAATAATATACTCCTATTGTTGCATTATGAGGTTCATGAAGAAATAGTTTACATGCCATTTATAATTGAAACTACAACTCCTCCCTCCCCCCCCCCCCTATCTTTCTCAGTGTCTATATATACATACAAACTGTAAATGTGCAGCCCAATGTATAAACTTAGTAACTCGGATTACTACACACACTTGAAGTTCATCCAAAGAAAAACCCATAGTTCTTTCTTCTCCGCTAACAGTCTTTGAAGGCAATAACGCTGTCCTACTGAGTTCAAAAGTTTTGCTGACGATTATTCATTTTTGTTCTTTGTCGTACTTTTATCCCACTACTGTTCTGGCCTTCTAACAGTAGACAGAGACGGTAAGTATAAATATATCTTGTACAGTATACAGACAACGCTGATCTTGTATTATTGCCCTGTTCCTTATGTCCGAATTTTATTCTTATTTAATCTATATTTGGCTAAACAGTCGCTTGCCATGTGCAATATGAGTGAATCTCGAGAACTCGAACTTAACGGCGGCGGTGGTTCTTGCTGTAATAACAATGAGATCAAAGCCGAAGAGGCGACAAAAAGTGGGGAAATATGTACATCAAACGAAGAAGATATTGATAAATCCTTTTGCCATTTCTTCCCACGAGTGCCATTAAACGAGGTACGCATGTATATATGTGTGTATGTATGTCTTTATTATGTTGCATAAAATACAAGCACTTTCTGTGATTTGTTCTTTCAACGTAGATGAAGAAACTATCATGAATCCATGTCTAAATTCTCTGTCATTGGTTATAATTAATTACTCCTATTAGGTTTAGAATCAAAGAGGTGCATGAGCGTTTTAGGTTCAAATGAAGACCTTTTGAGCTAAAAAGTATGTGTAAATGCCAACAATTATTGTCATCGTTGTCTGTATGTTTATCATCTTTAGGAAAGGGTCTCGAAAGAGATGGGCTAGGCATAGCTTTTTACGCCAGTGATATTAAAGTTTTGCTATTTGTCGCGGATCAAATATACCTAATTTTCCTATAAATATGCAACTTTTGACTTTGAAGTAAGCTATCCATTAATTCTGATCATTTGATTTGATGGTCTACCAACAAGATTCGGTTGAAAACTCCCCTTCTCTAACTTCGACAGTGATTCCCTAGTGGGATTTTTTTGACAAGTTCACGATGTTTTAGAGAAAGATTTAATAAGAGTTTTAGGTTATGCACATTATATCCTTTATTAAAGCATGTCTCTATTGCTTCTTCTTGAACGGTAATTTTAACTGATAAGAATGATTTGAAACATGTGGTGATGTATGTCATCGCCAAATGTATTGATTTGCAACAAAATCCGCACGTGAATAATTACCTAACAAAATGCTTGGGACAATAACTACGTGCCGAACAGCGTGATTAAAGTTGTCGTCTTTGATACGTACGATGATTAGATTAGAACTCGTATGTCTAAAAAAACACAGAAAAATTCTTGTTTCAGATGTATGCCATCTTTAAATCTCATTTCGTACATGCGGTGAGTCACTAAACATTCGACGATGACCGTTGCATGACCTGGACGATCAACATATATGCATTGTTAATTCCCTTTATATCAAATTTAAACCCTATATTTTATTCTCTGCAGACCAGGCAACTGTCAATCATCAATTTTTTACTTTCTTTTTCCTTTTTGTTTTCCCTCAAACTTGACCTCTCAGGCAATCGAAGAGCTATTCGCCCTGGGAAAAATCGCAATCCCCGTCGCACTCACAACGCTTCTCTACTTCTCCAAGACCATAATCTCCATGATCTTCCTCGGCCACATGGAGAAGGCCGACCTCGCCGGCGGCTCACTCGCCGTCGGCTTCGCAAACATCACAGGCTACTCCGTCATGAGAGGCCTATGCCTGGGCATGGACCCAATATGCTCCCAAGCCTACGGCGCCAAGAAATGGCCCATACTAAGCCAAATGTACCTCAAAACCGTCCTCCTCCTCCTCCTCTCCGCCGTGCCCATGGTGGCCCTATGGGTCTATTCCGACCCAGTCTTCCAATACCTCGGCCAAGACAGAGCCATAAGCAAGATAGCCAAGAACTACCTCATGTTTTCCATCCCTGAGCTTCTTCTCCAAGCCATGCTAGTCCCCATGCGAGGCCTACTCAGAGTCCAAGGGCTCAACTCAGTCACCACCTTCGTCGCCACCGGCGTATCCATCCTCCACCTGCCCACCATCTACTTCCTCGTCGTCTACTTAGACTTGCGAGTCAAAGGGGTCGCCTTGGCCTCGGTGGTCCACTCCTTCAACATGAATCTCGGCCTATGGATATACGTTTCCCTCTCCAAAATCGCCATCAAGCCATGGGCCGGGCTGAGGCTCGCCACGGTGGCGCGTGGGTGGAAGCCGCTTCTGAGCATGGCTTTGCCTAGCGCTTGCCAGGTGTGCCTAGAGTGGTGGTGGTACGAAATCGTCCTCTTCTTGAGCGGCCTACTTCCCAACCCCGAATCTTGCGTGGCAGCCATGGGCGTGCTCATCCAAGTCACGGGCACGGTCTACGTCGTACCCTTCTCCATAAGCCAGAGCGTGACCCAACGCGTCGGCCAGGAGCTCGGCGCGGCTCAGCCGGCTCGAGCCAGGCTAGCCGCCGTGGTTGGGATATCAGTAGCACTAACCTACGGCCTCTCTGCCTTTGGGATGAGCCTCGCCCTAAAGTCGTCGTGGGGCAAGCTCTACACCGCCGACGCCCAGGTTTTAGGGCTGATATCGATGGTCATGCCCATCTTAGGGCTGGCCGAGGTTGGGAACTCGCCTCAGACGGCTTGCTCGGGGGTTCTGACCGGGTCGGCCCGACCCAAGCTTGGGGTTTGGATTAATATAGGTGCGTTTTATCTCGTGGGCTTGCCTTGTTCTTTGGCGTTTGGGTTCGAGCTAGGGTTTGGGTTCGAAGGGCTGTGGATGGGCTTGGTCGCGGCTCAGTTGGCTTGTGTGTGTATGATGGTTTGTAGCTTGGCGAGGACTGATTGGAAGCGTGAGGTGAAGAGGGCCGAGGAGTTGACCATGGCTGCCACGGAGCACGAGGAGGATTGCGCCGGGACTAATTTGATTCCTTGACGATGGTTTTCTTTCTTTTTTTTTTTTTGATTGTGGGTCTTTTTTTTTGGGGAGGTTTTGGGTTGTTGAGGGTTTTAGGGGTATGGTATTGGTTATTGGGTGTACATGGGTTGATTGATTTTATTTGATTCTGATTTTTCTAGCTAGGTTTAAAGGGGAGGGGTGGTGTTTGACTCTTGATTTTGTTTTCTGTAGGAAATGATCTTTTATATATGTAAGGATACACTATTTTGGGTTGGGAAATTTATCTTCTTTTAGTGAATATTGCTTTGCTTGCGCCTGCGCGTGTCGTCTTCATGATTCCATGGAAGTTGAGTCGAGTCTCTCGTGAAGAATATACGTAAAGAGAATATAGTTAGGTTACCATGCATCAACCTTTTCCGTTTTGAATATATAAACGATGGATGAAGATCTATTAAAAAGAAAAACTACACTTTGCAAGCAAACGTTAGTTGGGCTGAAGCAATTTTTTTCAGTTTGGGCTAGGATGAAGTAATTAATGTTCATCATTAAAAAATTGCATTCTTTATTGAGTTATTAATCTTATATTTTGTTTAGTACATTTTATTTTATGAAATGGAAACGATATCGATGCCCCCACACTCTTAATTGCTCCACTGGCTGGAGTAGAAATTTCCTTTTGATGTGATTAGCATTGATTATACGTTTAAATAGAATAGTAATAGAGACACATCAACCCCCTTAGCCGACGTAAACATTAATATCAAATCCAACGATCACCTACTTCGAAGACTACTCACTCATCACCATCAATTAGACTAAAACACACCCCAATTATCTATATAAACACAATCCCCCCCTCACGCCATAATATATACAACATAAACCTCTTACATAGTTTCTAATAATAATAACAATAAAAAAGAAATAATCATGGCTGCTTTGAAGACGACCTTGGTCCTGATCATGGCCATCGCATTGGCCGCGGTTGTCATCCACGCGCCGACGAGCGAGGCTGCAATAAGCTGCGGCACGGTGCTTAGCTACCTCAACCCTTGCATCCCTTATGTGACTGGTAAGGGCCCACTTGGCTCGTGCTGCGGCGGAATTAAGACACTTTACGGCCTTGCCAAGACAACGCCGGACAAACAAACCGTCTGCGGATGTCTGAAGGCCGCCGCCGGCGCCTACAAAGCTTACCTCGGCAAGGCGGCGGGTTTGCCAGGCACGTGCGGCGTCAGTATTCCTTATAAGATCAGCCCTTCCACGGATTGCACCAAGTAATGTTGTGTTCTATTAAAATCTTCTTCTTTTTTTGTTTTTTCGGAAGGAAAAAGGCGCCGAAGCCCAAACTAACTAGAAATAACGTTGTGGGGTATGGCAGCCCTAAAATATTAATTTTTCGTGAATGAGATGGGTATGTAGAGATAGTGATTCAACGCATGAATTTTTTTTTTTTTTTTGCAGGATTAAATGATTGCAGTTGGTTTATGGGAACTTGAAGAGGGTGACATATGTGGCTCTGGAATTATGTATCCGATTTTTATAATTTATAAATAAAGGGGCACTATGAGAAACATATCGCTATGGTGGATTCATTTCTACGTGTTACCACCTTTTTTGTTTCGTCCCAACGTTGCTAATGTATATGATGATCATGGAGATGATGTGATCTTTTCTTTATGGATGTATACATAGATAGAGTTCAATTATATGGCCTATCTTTATATATATATATATATATAATTCCTCGAACTTCAAAGCTTTCTTTCTTTTCAATTTATGGGCTGTGTGGTGAACGCAAAGAGAAGAATAGTGGCGGCGGGAGGCCTCACCGATTCTCGTTTAATATAAGGAATTATGTAAGAAACGCAATATTAAGAATATTATAAACCTTACTACCAGAAAATTGAACTCATACCATATATATGCCTTATCTTCGTGATCACAAAATAAAAAGGGATGGAGATAAATGACAAATCCTAGTTTTTTCTGGTACTAGATTTTATTACAGTAGGGCCATGCATGCAAGACTTAGACTTATAGAACCAAATTAAAATAATAATAGACTTAGACTTATAGAACCAAATTAAAATAATAATATTGTGGTTTCCGTGATAGAAGAGGAGACAACGACAGGTCTATACCTTTAATCACCGACGAATTTATAATATATACTAATATATAATAATATATTGTGTGTGTCTATCTATTTAAAACCATGCAATTTACTAACAAATCCTCTATATTCACTCATACAATTCCTCTATCAATCTTGTCTTTTGCCTAGTCCCTCTCTCTCTCTCTCTCTTCCAATCAATTAGTTAATTTTGGGATGCAAAGTGAAGCATTTTTAGAAGAGTTTTTTTTTTTTTTTTTTTCAGTCCCCACCTCTTCAAGAGAAATTAAAAGACGAAACTGCGAGTGCGAAGTTTGATTTACGCGTAAATGGAACCTGTAAGTGGTCAGGTCATACATATATACGTATACAATATACATTGTAAAGGGATCTGATTTGTAATTATCCCAATTACGTACATAGCAGGTCACTCTCTTGTCATTCATTGTACGTAACTCAATGGTTCACTGACTATGACTGCGCATGGCACATAAGCATTTAATCGCCCACCAACCCCACCATTCCTTAATAATTACAATGCAATCCCTTTCCTTCCTTTCCCTCACTTCCCTTCTATATAAACAACCTCATGCAACTCAACTTACTAATGCAACTCAACTTACTACAACGTCATCGCCATTAAATCTATCTAATAATCTGTGATCGATCAAAAAATGGATTCTCTTACAAAGAATATATCCTTCATTTTTCTAGTTCTATTTTCTGCTGTAATAATAATGGTACCTTCTTCTTCGGTGGAAGCTGCTGTTACTTGCGGGCAGGTTGTCTCGAACCTCTCGCCGTGCATTCCCTACGCCACCAACCGTGGGCCGCTGGGCGGCTGCTGCGGCGGCGTGAAGAGGCTGTACGCCGCCGCACGGACGACCGCGGACCGTCAGAGCGTCTGCAATTGCCTGAAGAGGCTCGCCGGCTCTTACGCTATAAACTACAGCAAAGCCGCCGGTCTGCCCGCTCTGTGTGGGGTCAGAATTCCTTACAAGATCAGCCCTACCACTGACTGCGCAAGGTGTGTGTCGTGTTTCATATACATTTCTATAATAGACTATATTATACTTTTACTCATCAAAAGATTACACATTTAATTATCTTTGTTCTTTATTTTTTTCAGGGTGAGATGAACTTTAGTTAATGATGCTGGAGATGATAAGCTGAAGGTCGTCGTCGGTTAGTCATATCATTATCTTGTTTAGAGATATTATGATTGTTGGGAATGGTGGTGGGCCCCGCAGCGGAACAGGTCCCGCTTTGGCTCGGTACGACGATCGAGAGAAGTGGGACCCACGTGGTAAATTTGGTGGGACCCGCACAGTAACTACCACGGTAAAAATAAAATTACCGTAAGGTAAGAAAGAACACCAGAATTTTAACGTGGAAAACCCTCTGTTAACAAAGAGGGAAAAACCACGGCCGAGTCGGCAAAATTTTCACTATAGTAAAAATTACAACCCTCGAATTTTTACTATCTCACTTTTACCACTCGTGTTTACCTCACACCTCTCCGTGGATGTGGAACCCTATCAGTTTCTACCTGAACTGATAACCTCACAATTCACTCGAACTACTTCTCTCTATATAGTAAAACTCGAATGAGTTTGTGATGATAATAACTGAAGAATCCTCAGCCTATTTATAGATGTCTTCAGCTCTTCTGGACCACTCGAAACGGGTGGCCAGGAATCCGCCGCCTCGCCCTTCAATATAAACCTTTCATTAAAATAATATTATAATATAATATTATTATTTTTTTTTCTTTGTTGGTGGGCGTCCTCTTTGGATGGCTGGACCAACAATGATATGAATATGTGTTGTGATTTTATCTCAAGTTGAAAAAATAAGTAAAAAGAGATTCTGAGAGCGTCGGGTCTAATAATAATAATATCTCTTAAAATCGTCGATCGTTTTTTATACTCTTTGCCATTTGAAGTAATTAGCAATCTGCGTTACATTGTTGTGATGAAGACCACCTCTCAGTCGTGTTGCATGTAATCCTATCTATATATGTGAGAAAAATATGAATTATTGTTGAATTCCAAGCTGTTGATGAAGCCATGAATATTGGTATGGTCCAACTAAGTTGTGGGGCTAGGAATGCTCTAGACGTATGTAGTTGAGTTTGGGGCCTAATCTCTAAGCTCATATATAAATTAAAATTAAGAAACTCGCCTAAAAGAAAATAGTTGGATTTCAATTAGTCTCCTTAAAATTGAGACTGGATGACACGTGAATCACTAGGAGTCTCATAAATGACTGTATGTTTCATATTCAATTGCCTATGCAATATAAGCTATCAAATTTATTTTCTACCAAAGGTAGGGTGCTTGCGAAGTGCAATAGAGAACGAACCTTTAAAATGCATATTTATTACACACATAGACCATATAGATCCAGCCATGGAATACAAATGAGAGATGCATTTATTCAAAGCACCATACAGTTTCCACCATAGCCCTCTCTCTATATATATACACACATATATCATGCACCCTCTATTCGATGATATCCATCTAACCAAATCCAATAAGAAACAAGTAAATAATCAAAGAAAATACCATGCCAAGACTCAGAGGCATCTTCGTCACCGTCGGCGCACTCATTCTGACGGTGGCGCTGGTCGCCGTCGTACCATCAAGCGCCGCCGTCAACTGCAGACGGTGGTGAGAATTACGTGCTGAGAGGTGGGCCCAGTGTTCCGACGCCTTGCTGCGCCGGCGCTCAGTCGCTGAGCAAAGCATCCAAAACGACGTCGGACCGTCAGACTGCTTGCCGGTGCATAGAAGCCGCCGCCAAAGCTTACGGCGTAAAGAGCACCAATTACGCCGGCAAGGTCCCTTCTGCCTGCGGAGTCAACGTTGGATACGCCGTTAGCTTCAACGTTGACTGCAAAACGTACATACGTTATCGTATTGATCGATCGGTTTTTAATCGTTGGATCTATTGATGAGTTTTTGAAGGATTTTTCATCGATTTTTGTTTGCAGGGTTCGCTGATTTTTAGGGTCGTGCGGGCTTTGAAAGGTCGCCGTGGTTAAGATATGAAAAATCCTATATATACATTTAAATGTAGTTTTCATCTCATTGCGGCACGTGTCCATTTTCATTATATTAAACAAAAAAAAATGAAGAAACCGCTAACTAACAAAGTGGAAAATACTTTATTTCACATTAAACCATTTAACTAATATTATTTTTGTTATATAAGAATGTTACATATATTTTACACCCGTGAAATACACGGGCATAAAACTAGTAAAAATAAAAAAAGATGTCTCTTTTATTTTTAATATAACTAAGATAAGATAATTTGCTGGTGGCATTTGGCAAGTTGGCAGTACCAATAATAAAATGAGTAAATTTTGAGAAGTGAAGATTTTGATATTTATAGGAGGGTATATTATGTTTCATGTCCCAAAAATATTTTAAAATAGGTTTCAGACCCTTTGAGAAAAAATATTAGTTCAAAGGACCTAATTTTCGTAAAATTTGGGATCTAAAGTTACATAAGTGCTACTTCATAGCAATGAAGTGTTAATGAGGAACAATGAAGTGTTATTGCAGAACAAAGTGTTATTGAGGACCAAATGAAGCGTTATTGCAGAACAACGAATGTTACTGAGGAACAATGAAGTGTTACTACAAAACAATTAAGTGTTACTGCAGAACAATGAAATGTTACTGCAGAAATCGGGTCCTTAAAACTAAATATTTTTCTGACATGGCTAAAAACTAAAAAAAATTCCGACAAGGGGTTGAAACGAAATTTGCCCTTTATAGAATGGGTCTCCATCTGATTGCGTAACGCTACGTGGGCGAATATTTTAGGGTCAATTCGAAATCAGGGCCCTTTAAAGGTTTGATTTCGAATTCAGTCCCTGTTTAAGAATTTTTTAGGTTAAAGGACTCATTTTTGTGGTGTAAAAAAGTGGTATGAAAAATATATGAACTGGTATAGAATGATTGTTTTGTGTTACAAACTTTCAACATACTGGTATGTCAAAGCAATAAAGTGGTACTGCAGAAAATAAACTGGTATCAGATGATCATAAACTGGTACCGGATTATGGTTTTGTGGTACAGAATTTCAACATACTGGTATGTAAGAGCAATAAAGTGGTAATGCATAAAAATGGGTCCCTAAAACTAAATATTTTTCGAAGATGGTCTGAACCCTAAATTATACTTATGTAGGGGCCTGAAATGAAAATGCCCCAATATTTTAAGAACCGAATTAATATGGTCATGCTGACGTATAATAATGAATAGTCTTCCTATTAAGCAAAGAATCGTGAATGAAAATGGAAAGAAGAGGCAAATCTGTTGTATAATATTGACCAAAGGTCAAATCTGTCTACCTTGATTAATTATTGTAAGCTCAACAAAACAGAAGATTGGGGGACCAACATTGATTTGTCCCCTAAATATGTATCACTTCTCCTTATCTATATATATATGGAGTTGGAGTCTGTGTCGTCGTATTCCTATTCTCTTTCTTTAATGCATTAAACCTGAGATTTTCTTTCATCCTTCCGAGATAATATATCCTTTGCCGACCTCCTTAATTAATCCTCAAGATCCGTTATTTTCCCAGACCAGCTCAGGATTGTTTTGGGTTCATATAGGGTTAGGATTTTCTTCAATTTATCTTTCAACGATTTGGGATTGGGGTGTTCATTCAAACCGTTGGGGAAAATTGTTTTGAGAGTATTTTAATATAATCGAATAGCATCGTTTTGATTTGGGAAACAATTTATTTCTTATTCGGATTCATGTTTTTGCATCCTAATGGAAGCTTGAGGTTATAATGGATTTGGATTGAAATTTTCCTGCGCTACGTAGATAAAAGCATATGCTTCATTAAATCGATGTATTGAGTATCAACCTTGTGTCATACACATATGTTCTTCATTACAATTATGTGACGTACGTTAAATGGATTTGCTCTACTCTTCCATGGTGATCTTACAGGTATGTGATTACCTATTCGAATTCGAAGATCTCCATTCCTTCCAAAAATGGGATGCTTTACGATTTCAAAGACGAGGAAGAAGAAGAAGAACACGCCTATTAACTCCATCCCTAGCAAACGGTTCAATGCTTCCCAGCATTCGCCAGCCGTGCTGCCCGAGCCCCAACAAGCCCGCCCACGGTCCCTGCAATCTGCACCGCCGAGCTTCAGGACCTGCCTAGCCGTCGAGCCTATCGAACCCCAAGTCCACACACGGGCTCTATCTGCTCCATCGAGCCTCGACGATGTTAGGAGAGAGAGCGCATTAGTGATAACATCTGAAGATGTTAGAGAACAAGAAAATCCCAGTTCCTTTTCTTCGAAAGAATACAATACAAAGGATCCTCAACCCCTTCCTCTTCCCCTTCCATCGCCTTCGACTGCTCTCAAGACTGTGTCGAGCTTCAAGACAACGAAGCATAACAGCGTCATAAACCTCGATCTTTCTGGGCCATTGCCTCTTCCTCCTACTTTGCCTTCAGCAGATAAAGGGACTACGTTGGTTAATTTCTCCTTCGAAGAAGTCGCCTCTGCTTGTAATAACTTCTCCCCCGAGCTTTGTGTGTCTGAAACCCTTTCCTCGTTGGTGTACCGTGCTTCTTTCGAGGGTAACAAGCATGATTCAACGAGGCTCGAAGCTAATGTGATTCGTCTTCTTCCTCCTTTTACCCATGGTGTCAAGGAGTTTGTGAGTGAGGCGAATGTGCTTGGCTCTTTGCACCATCCGTTCCTCTGCAAACTGATCGGCTTTCACGCAAGAGAAGGCTCAGACAGAAGAGTGTTGGTGTTCGAAAGGCTGTATCATGGAAGCTTCGACAGGCTATTACATGGTAGGTCTGATGGCCTACCTATCGATTGGAACGGTAGGATGAAAGTCGCATTATGCGCTGCACAAGGCCTCACTTTCTTGCACGAAGAAGGTCCCTTTCGGGTAAACAAACCTTAAATCGTTTCAACAGTACTACGAAATGAATCCACTGCTGTTTTTTCAACTGTCTTTTTTTTTTCTTTACCCTTCTTCTTGTATGTGCCTAAATAGTAACCAACTGCTAAAACCTTGTTGATAACAGGCAATGTTCCATGAATTTTCGACTGCAAATATACAGATCGACAAGGATTTCAGCGCAAAGCTGTCGGGACATGGTTGCATCAGCCATGCGCCCGAGGCGGAGATATCCATCAGCTCGTCGGTAAGTTTCAAGATTCGTCTTTTATTCTGCATATACCAATGCATCTCTATCTATTCATATCCCAAGTTTCTCAAATTCGTTAAGAAAGAAAAACTATGTTATTTCAGGCAACAGCAAATTCTTCCCTCAAAATGTCCGAAAAGAGCTTGCTGACCCCTAAGAGCGACGTGTGGAGCTTTGGGATTGTTCTTCTAGAACTTCTTACAGGCAGGAAAAACCTCGACGCTCGCCTTCGTAAGGAAGAGAGAAACCTAGTAAATTGGACAAGGCCTTACCTCTCCGACGATTCGAGGCTGTCCCTAATAATGGATCATCAGCTAAAGGGTCGTTTCCCATCCAAGGCCGCTCGAACCATAGCTGACTTAGCCCAGAAATGCCTGCAAATGGATCCATCTGAAAGACCTACCATGAGAGCAGTTGTGAAGTGTCTGAAAACCATACAAGACATGAAGCTAATGTCTAAGTTTCCTCTGCAAGAACCGAGGTTGGTCAATGGGAAGAACATGGGGAGATCGATCAGCTTTAATGGGATCGTACCTCATGTTCCAAGATCGAACATTCATCCTCCTTCGTTGATGAGTATGAAATCGTCTGTTTCTCCGAACAGAGCTGCGTTTCCTCTGTCTTTGCCTCCGAGGACTTGTTCTTCTACTATCTCTTTGGAGGATGATATGGATCGGCGAGAAAGCAAGAGGAGATTATCTTCCTCGAGTTTTCGTGGGGATATTGTTAATGTTGAAGGTATATGATTGTTTTTAGTGAGCGATTTCTTTTTTCTTTTTCTGACTATGGGATGGGATGATGTAAAGTTGCATGATGTATATAGTATATGGAGTATGTTCTCGTGTATGTTGGATCTGTGTAAGAAAAAACACAGGTGACGATGACTAATGAGAATCCATTGTTTTTTTCTCTTGTAATGGCATTTATCTAAAATCTTTACATTAGAGTTTCAATTGAGAAATAATTGAAATCTATAGTCGTGATTAGGCTTTTTAAACATTATTTACAGGAACATAAAACTAACAAACAATATCAAATAGTGAACGGATTGAGCCCAAAACCATCGCCTCGTTATTAATGGATGGATTAGGCCCAATGGGCTTATGAATTTTTCGACCACGGCCCATTTATCATTCATCGTTAGTCCCTTCCCTTTCTTCCTTATCTTGAGCTGCAACAGAAAAATGAAGAGAAAGTGCAGCGCTTTGTTGCAGCAATAGTAAGTCTCTGCTTCCACTCTCGGATTCAATCTTCCAGAGAAAAATGGCGGGAATATATGGAGTAAATTGCCGTACCTTCCGCCCGCTGCCATCTTCTTCTCTGTCTTACGCTTCCAACAAATTGCTAGCTCCACAACGCAGAGTTTCGTTTCGCCGCTCGAACACATTTCCCCGTAAGGTTTTTCTTTATAATATAACTTTGCTATGAAATTGCATAATTTTTCTTGGTTTTGGTTTAAAGGGATATTTGCTCTGACAAGCAACGACATTAAAGTGGGACTCAACATTGAAGTCGATGGAGTTCCTTGGAAGGTTCTCGGTGAGTCCCTACTTTGCTTTGATAGCTCAATTACATCGTAGTGGAGCTTTGTTCTAAGTTATTTTGCTAACAAATGTGATGTTCTTGGGGAGAATGTGTTAGAGTTCTTGCACGTTAAACCTGGAAAAGGAGCTGCGTTTGTGAGGACAACGTTGAGAAATTACGTTACTGGGAATCAAGTTGAGAAGACTTTCAGGGCTGGGAGTAACGTAATTGCCCAAGATTGTAACTATTTTCTACAAACATATGAACATCAATTTCGAAACATTTTTTCAATCTATCTACGTCGTTTGTCTTTCATAGATAGACGAGGCAAATATATTCAAAGAAGCCAAGCAATACACTTACAAAGATGGTGCCCAGTATGTTTTTATGGACTTGGTAAGCCATATGAATTCTAATTAGTGGTTTAGGCATACAAGTATCTGTCAAGTGCATTTCGACCCCGCTGAGCTGCTACGTTTCTCTAAATATTCAATCTTGTGAGTCGTTACTTTGAGATTACATTCTTCCCATGAATGTCTCTCAGCCCTTCATGTGCAGCTGTTGAATTAAGAAATTTTCCCCTAGCCCATGAAACGATAGTGCGTTGAATGGAGATTGAGATTACACGTCTGATTTCAGAATACATACGAAGAATACCGTCTCAATGAAGCAGATGTTGGCGATAAAGCTAAGTGGCTCAAAGAAGGCATGGACTGCAATTTGTTGTTTTGGAACGCAAAGGCGAGTTTTAAGCTTTACGAATGTGCTGTTTCCTACCCGTCCTCCCATAATTCTTCCAACTGAAAAACTAATATTTAGAACTAATAATAATGTAGGTGATTGATTTCGAACTCCCCAACACCGTAAAGTTGAAGGTAGTAGAAGTCGACCCAGGTTTGAAGGGCGATACAGCTCAAGGTACATTTCAATGGCTTCTTTTTCCATATCTTATTATTCAGAAAAGAAACATCAAATTTACAAAATGGCTGCATTTTTTCATATTCAGGTGGATCTAAACCAGCTATTCTTGATACTGGTGCTGTAGTTTCAGTCCCATTGTTCATAAACGTAGGCGAGGAAATACTAGTCAATACAAGAACGGGACAGTATATGAGTCGTGCTTAACTTATCATATCTTTTTGAATTTGAGATACTTTTACCGGCTAGTTTTTCCCTGTGTGTTTCTGCTACACGACACCTTAGCAGCTGTAGATTCTAAGTGAGATCAGTTACAATTTTTGTAATGAAGTATAAGAAGAGTTTCAGTTCTTGGTTCCTCGTCTCAATTAATGTATGGATCCGTTTGAATTGAAATTCCAATTTATTACAGTTTCGTTTGGCTATAAATATCTGCAGGCGCCCCTAACAGATTAAATGCATGGCGGCTACGATTTATTATGTTACTGCAACAACAACGTATCCCATTTGATCTTCTAATCTATTTTCAAAGAAATCACGAAAAAAAAAATTAAAAACAAAGCTAAACTTTTTGAGCAAGTCCTCACCATTGATGAAGCTGCTCACGAGAATAAAGACGTCGAAGATGAAACAAACTACAAAGTGAAATGATCAAGAAATGTGAAAATGTCTCTGTCTTCGATATATATTGAATATCAAACTCTTAAAGATTTGCTGAACGATTTAAAGTACATAGTATTATTGTTATTCTTCTTCTTGGCGGCGACTGATGTTCCATTAGTGTCGTCCTTCTTCCCAAGAATAGGACTGAACAGCTTCCTCACCAGCTTATGGAAACCAGACGACGACGACGACCCACCTCGGCTGCTCCGCCCCTTCGACGGCGGAGGGGTCCTCCTCGCCGCCGTGGCCTCCGACAAGCTCCGGGCAAGGATAGCCTGGTTCAACTGCACCTCAAAAGACAGCCTCTCGTACCTGTCAAGAAGATTGCTCTGTTCATCGCCGAAGCTCTTGAACACAGCTTCCACTTTTCTTTTCTCCATGTCGGAAATAGAGTTTTGTACAAGCACTTGCATGTCTGAAAGAAAGAAGTGGCTAAGAATATATCTATGAAATTGATTGATTGGTTGGGCTTGGGAGTTTGGAATAAGACAAGGGAACTGAAGAGAAAGAGTGGATCAAAAAAGGAACGGAGGAATACGAAAAGGCTGCAAATGAGATTCGTTGTATATATGAAAGAAAAAGAAGATAACTTTGCCTCTTTGAAATAATGTGTGACGGTCGGTCAACATGACTTATTAAATTTTCTTCGTTCGAAATTCGAAAAAGTATTTAATTCCTTTTCCTCTTGATATATTACTTATGGTTAACCATCAATTACATTACCTAATGGAGATAATGGGAGGGAGGGGATTGCTTGATTGCTATTTGCTAATATACCATTTCACTGAACTTATTTAATTAGGCTCAAAACAATACTGGGCCAGCAGCACTATGCGAATCCAATTTTCGAAGGGGAAATGTCCGTTAGCCCTTGGTACTACTAGCTCATTTTCGTGCTTGCTTGGCCGACGCAAATCGATCTTCGAAGCGTTTGCAAATAATCATAAGCCAAAAAGTCCTGTATTTTCTTTAAATCTGAAGGTGGATTTCTTTACTTATGCTTTACCATCAATTTACTCATTATATTATCTTTAATAGTATATCGTAAGACAATAATATGAAGGTGGATTTCAATCGTTTGCTCATAGTTTGTACAATACAAGACGAGGAAGAAGAAGAAGAGAAAGCAAAGCGCACACACAAATTATCAAGAAGACCCTAAGATCGTATATAAGAAGAAGAAGAAGCATTTCCTTCTTCATCACTAAATAAAACTCCCATAATCTGCGCAGTGCATCAGAAGCTTTAGCTTTGTGCTTTAACTTCTGAGTTCGAACTCTGCTGTGGGCTTTCAACCCCTTCTTCTCTCATGTCTCCACTTTCATCATTACTCGCCTGAACAAAGACACAAACATTGCAGCTTAGAAAACTGTATTAGAAGTTGAAAGAAGATGAAAAGTTCTTACGACACTTGCCGCCTTTAGCTGCTGCTGATCTAAGCTCATCTTCTTTTCTTGTTCCTTCTCTCTCAATGACCGCACAGGCGATACCCTCTGTCAAGAATTTCCAACAACGTGTCTTAAAACAAAGTACACATGGATAGCCTCTAAATCATCAAAGAAAATCTCAAATTTATTTCTAACCATGCAAGCTAATCTGATCTCTTGCAACCTATAGAGCCGATCCACCTCAATCTCAAGCAGTTTCTGCGCCTCACCTCTGCTTTCCATCTCCTTCATCTGCAAATCCAAGAACAAAGACTTCTCCTTCAACAACTTCTCAGTCCTCTCCTTGTCTGCCCTAACCCTTTCGAGCTTCTCCCTGATGGCGCTGAGCTCTTCGGCCAGCGAAGAGTCGAACGATTCGATGTGTAAAGGCTCGACCTTTTTGGCTGGGGTGGAGTAGATCTGAGGTGGGTTCTCCTTATTGGCGCCGTCAATGTTCGAAATTTCTAACCACTTTGAGTGATTGAGGTTTGCGTTGGGCGTAACAGAAGCTGATGATGATGATGGGTTCTTCTTGGGTTGAAGGGGTTTGCGCGTACTTTTGGGTGGTGTTTGAATGAGTGGAGAATGCTGATGATGATTGACTAACATCGTTACTGTTTTCTTCTCTGTTTTCTTTCTCTTCAATACTGCTGATTTTGATGATAGCCTTTGGTTAGGAAGAAAGATGAATCTTTGTTTTATATTTTCTTTTTTCTCTTTTCACTTTGACGGAGAAAGAATAGTTGGGTTTGAATTTGAATGAAGTAGGCGGACTAACGGCTATGTTAATTGACTATTAGATAATAAAAGATTTGAGGTGTCTTTGTTAAGTGTGGATATTATTAAATAACGAGACAGATCGTAAAGGTCCCTCAAGAAAATTCGTTCCCCACGCGAACGATGGAAACCTTGGTGAAAGGATACAATAATGGTGGAATTTCCGAATTTGTTGAATGATCGCACGTTACGTTATGTTGTTGATATTAATTATTGTTTCCTAAATCCGTATAAGCTCATTCGCACCGTTCATTTAATTTATACTTCCACAAGTCATCATACCAGCTATTCTCTTACAGACTTGTCGGGACCCACATCCAATTTTTCACAACTCACATCGAACTCATCTTTGTCTCGTATCTTCTGTGTCTAAAAACGCGTCTCAAATTCCCCGTTTTGCTGCATGCTCTTCCTTCACCTCCATACTGCAAAAACCAAATCCTCTCTCTCCACCGAACGTATATCTATTTAATTTTCTTCTTATAACAGCAAATATAGAAAAGTGAATGGAAATTAAAGTTGATTCAGCTTAACATTCAGAAACTCCCCCTCTCTCTCTCTCTCTCTCACACGCATCTTCTTTCTGATCTTACCTTCATTTCCGATAATCTTTCCACGAAATCTTAACGTCTGAATTGAGACAATCCGACTCTTTTCCTGTTTGTGGGCAGCTGATAAATTACTCAAAGTTCGCATTTTTAGGTGTTTTTCTGCTGCTAAAAGCTTAAAAGGTAACGCTTCTTTATTCTAAAACAATCTTTCTTCTATAACCCCTCAGCAGTTTTGGGGGTTTTCGTTCTTGACTAAAAGAGTATGTCGGTTATCTATATGTCCGAAAAGTTCTATTGTCGGTGGTCTTGCTCACGTAGTCTTTAGTCTTTTGGTTCTCCCTTCGCTTCCCTCGTATCTTAGGATAGCTTAAGTTTACCATCTTTGATCATATATATTTTCCCAAGCTTTGAATCCTTTGCAGTTTATTCCATCTTTCGATTTCTAATAACAATTTATAACTGATCGATGCCACCATTTCTTCCTAGGATTTCGTCCGAAGATCTCAATGAAGAACGTAGTTTGCCTTCCATCCACCCTCTGCTTCTACTTCCTCCTATCACTCGCCGCCGCTGCCGCCGACTACAAACCTACAGACAAAATATTCCTAAACTGCGGCGGCCCGCCCGACTCCACCGACTCAAACGGTCAGAAATGGACGTCAGACATCGACTCAAAGTTCGCCCCATCCATTACATCCACGAAAGCATCTTCCGCCGCCGTCCAAAAACCCTCCGTCCCGCAAATCCCTTACATGACCGCCCGAATATTCCAATCCAACTTCACATACACCTTCCCCGTCTCCCCAGGGCGCAAATTCCTACGCCTATACTTCTACCCCGCCCCTTACAACAACAACAACGTCGACGCCTCGAGCGCAGTCTTCACCGTAACTTCAGGTCCTTACACCCTCCTAAACAACTTCAGCGCCGGCCTACACGCACAAGCCCTAAACATCGACTACCTCGCAAAGGAGTTCTCCATCAACGTCCCACCTCGCGAAAAAGCGCTGAACGTCACCTTCGCCCCGATCAGCCCGTTCGCCTTCGTCAATGGCATAGAGGTGATTTCGCACCCCGACGACATATACGCCGAGGATGGGACCAAGCCCGTCGTGGGCCAGCCCACGGGCTACGTCCTGGGCAACGCCACGGCCCTCGAGAATCTCTACAGGCTGAACGTGGGCGGAAACGACATTTCGCCTAATAACGATAACGGCGGGCTATTCAGGCCGTGGAGGAACGACGCGAATTACATATACGGCGCGGCCTTCGGTGTGACCGAGTCGCCCGACCCCAACGTGACCGTCGCGTACCCCTCGGGGGCGCCGAGCTACTACGCGCCTGTCGACGTCTACGTTAGTTCGAGGTCGATGGGCCCCAATGCTTCGATAAACGTCAATTATAACCTGACGTGGATCTTCGCCGTCGACGCGGGCTTCGGCTACCTCGTCAGGCTTCACTTGTGCGAAGTGACGAGCGTCGTCCACAAGATAAACCAAAGGGTCTTCACCGTATACCTCAACAATCAGACGGCCGAGCCCCAGGCCGATGTGATCGCCTGGGCCAGCACCAACGGCGTCCCCATCCACAAGGATTACGTCGTCGCCGTTCCCTCGGGAAATAGCTCCTACGCCGAGCTGTGGCTCGCCCTCCATCCTTACACCGCCTCGAAGCCTCAGTACTACGACGCATTACTAAACGGCGTGGAAATCTTCAAAATAAACGACACGAAAGGAAACCTCGCCGGCCCGAACCCCTCCCCGGCCCCACCCCTCCCGGGCCCAGAACCCACTTCGGCCCGGCCCGGCAATAAAAAATCCGCCGCCGGCGTCGGCGCCGGAATAGCTGCGGCCCTCGCCGTCATAGGTTTGCTAGTTTTCGTCATAATCAGACGAAAGAAGAAGCAAGGGAAAGATTCCAACGCTAGCAAAGGATGGGTCCCTCTCTCCACGTACAAAAACTCCCCATCCTCGGGCTCGGCCACCACGGGGAGCTACGCGTCGAACCTCTGCCGACACTTCTCAATCGCCGAGATCAGGGCCGCCACCAACAGCTTCGACGAAGCCCTCCTCCTCGGCGTCGGAGGGTTCGGAAAAGTCTACCTCGGGAAAATCGACGGCGGCGGAGGGACGACCACCGAGGTGGCGATAAAGCGGGGCAGCCCCACGTCCCAGCAGGGCGTCCGCGAGTTTCGGACGGAGATCGAGATGCTGTCCAAGCTCAGGCACCGCCACCTCGTCTCGCTCATAGGGTACTGCGACGAGGGCCGGGAGATGATCCTCGTGTACGACTACATGTCCCGCGGGACCCTCCGTGAGCACCTCTGTGGGACCCGCGAGCCGCCGCTGCCTTGGAAGCAGAGGCTCGATATCTCCATAGGTGCGGCTCGAGGGCTGCACTACCTGCACACGGGGGCAAAGCACACCATCATACACAGAGACGTGAAGACGACCAACATTTTGTTGGACGACAAGTGGGTGGCTAAGGTGTCCGACTTTGGCCTGTCGAAAACCGCGCCGTCGATCGACCAAACCCACGTCAGCACCGTGGTGAAGGGGAGCTTCGGTTATTTGGACCCTGAGTACTTCAGGCGGCAGCAGCTCACGGAGAAGTCGGACGTATACTCCTTTGGCGTGGTGCTCTTCGAAGTGTTGTGCGCTCGGCCCCCGCTGAACCCTTCCCTGCCCAAGGAGCAGGTCAGCTTGGCCGAGTGGGCCCAACGCTGCTGCGAGAAGGGAGTGGTTGACCAGATTGTTGACCCGTTTCTGAAAGAGAGGATTGCGCCCGAGTGTCTGAAGAAGTTTGCGGAGACGGCTGTGAAGTGTCTGAGTGATGTTGGGATGGAGAGGCCTTCCATGGGGGATGTGTTGTGGAATCTCGAGTTTGCCCTTCAGCTGCAGGTGAGTGCCGAGGAGGAGGGTGGGAAGGGCTTCGGAGGAGAGGGCGATTTGTATCAGGGGTTGGATGGTAATTTCACTGATTCAAAGAGCAGTGGAATGTCGATGAGCCTAGGTGGTCGCAGCCTTGCGAGCGAGGACTCGGATGGTTTGACTCCAAGCGTTGTGTTTTCTCAGATTATGAATCCAAAAGGGAGGTAATATGTGATTTCGAGTCTGATACAGATTTTAACTCATGTCCCTGTTGAGTTGTATCTATAGGTATATACAAAGGATTAATGTGAGAGACTGAGTTGTCTGAGGCCTTCAGTTTCTGTAATATCGTCGTGTTAAGCCAGCTGATGAACGAGTCAGAGTATACAACTGAAGGCCTTCTTCAGTTTCGGTAGCATGAGAAATACTTCTTCCTTTACCAGAAAGAGCTGAAACTGACAATAGCACTACTAACTTATGTTGCATAAACAGAAACAACCATCATAATACCGAATTATATTAACTATGTCAACATAACTTCCATAACACACGACGTAGCGCATGGAACTTTAACATTTAGATAGCCAAGCCAAGGAAGATGCATAATTTGATCCAACTGCTTCACAGGAATAGATAGTGTGCGAACAGTATATCCGATAATTATACGTAGTAGTTAAGACTTGCCGAGCGAACTAACCACTGCCTTGAGTGCCTTCATCATCCCATGGCGTATTTCTGACTCCAGCTTCGGGCAGTAGCCTCGTACTTGGCCCTGTCAGTCTTGTACATGTGGGCTATCTCAGGAACTAGTGGATCGTCGGGATTTGGATCAGTCAGCAATGAACAGATCGAAAGTAGCACCTGATACGCAGGATAGCGAAATTAGTCTACAAAAAGTATCTGAAGGATGCTGACCGTAGTAAAATTGACATTTTCTGCATACTACATACGAATGCAAGAAGACGTAAGAATGGACAAGGTTGGCGGCGTACCTTGGATATTGTAAGAGCAGGGCTCCATTGTTCCTTGAGAATATCCAAGCATATGCTTCCATTGCTGTTGATGTTTGGATGAAAAACCTTAGTCTTGAATGCAACCTGCAAATTAGATAAATGCAGATGATGCTGATACAATCATTTGATAAATCAATCTCCCCCAACTCGCTGCTATGATTTGATAACTAGGAGCCTGAAAAAACCACCTTTGGAGGCTTGAAAGGATAATCCGGCGGGAAGTGTATTGTAACGAGGAATACGCCTCCAGCGTAAGGACTATCTGTGGGCCCCATGAGCGTTGCTTGCCAGTGAAACATATCTTCAGCAACGGGTCCTGAAACATAAAACAGCAAGATACAGTGATGACATAAGAAAATCACAATCACACCGCAACAAATAATCAATGGCACTTTCTAGGCTAGTATACATGGATAACAAAAGGATACTTCTCAGTACATAGTATTGCATAACCAAGTTCTTCCAAAACTGACCATCTAAAAAACACTATTGATCTGACAAATGAGCCACCGTCATCAGATAAACACTAGTCCGAATAAACCATAGTAACATTCCAGTTCTCATCGCTCTAAAGCTTCTAGTCGTCCCAGATTTAACTCAGAACAGCGAGAAAAAAAACGTCAGCTCAAATAATACGTAATTTACCAGCACTGCAAGAGGTAGGAGGGTCTTTCTGAAGATCCTTGAGTTCCTTCAGAATACGCTTCGAAGCCATTAGATACAAACTCTGAAGCAGCAAATGGACAAATACAAAAACAACATTAGGCGAAAGACAACAACAGTAAGGTCTTAATGGTGACAAAAACAAGCAAACGTGTAAACCAACAAAAGAAAGTTACAAGCAAATCGCCGACAGCAACAAACAATAGCACTTGAGATTGAGAAGACGCAAACGATGGGAGACAACAGAAGACTGATCAAATCCCTAACCCTCCTTTGCGCAGCAGTGATCTGACGGCACAAGAATTGAGTAGAGTGGAATGATTGAGAATGAGAAGGGTCGCGGCACGCGGGGGACTGGCGCCCTCTTCATGAATTGTCCGTTTTGCCCTTCTATTCTTTACCTATTACAACTACAAGCTCCCTCTTCTTTTTTTTTTTCATAAATCCCCAAAATAGCCTATATTTACACTAAACTCCCTGTAGTACTCATATTAACTAGACTTCGTTATTTCTCCTCTAACTATTGTTATTGCTCGGATCCTTTACTTTATGATTCTTATTGCCCGACTTTCTTTCAATTCAATGTAATAGGAAAATAAATCTCCTAATTAGATATATATTATCCAAATAGTACCCCGCACTTATCCATTAATGGCCCATATAAAACAAAAAAGAAAACAGTAAAAATATCATATTATTTGACCTTAGCCAATAAAAAGCGAACCATTGTGCATAATTTATCATTATTCTCGATTTAAAATAGAAACTCAATGACAATCTTCCTAAGTCAACGCATAAATCATCATTCATTTAATTCTATTACAGCGAGTGTCCTTTCTGTCAAGAGGTCATGCCCTCAAATTGTTTCGTACGTATAAATATGTATCCATATGAAGATTCTTCTTCGACATATTGTTAAATTGCATGATATCGAACGAATTCTATCTAGCATTCGTCGGTTATTTCTAGCTGTATCCCCACATAAAATATACATTTTGTTCAGACGTATAATTATCTGTCTAATATGATTTTACTAGCCTGATGTATTTAATTTCCATAAATGAATCCTGATTATAGTATTACGATAATAAAGTGGGCGAATCGAAGTGGTGAAGTCCAATCAAACGAATGGATGATGATGGGAGAAAAAATAATAAACCTGATTCGTTGGGCTGCTGTTGGTGCATTAATGCCTAAATTTTTTACCCAAATAAGAATATATACTATACTATATTATATGTATCATCACTCACATATTATGGAAATGGATAATGATGTCACTAGGTATGGTAGGTATAGTATATGCATTGCCCACTATCCATTATCATATTAGGTTGACATTTTACTAACGGCTAAAAAGTTCATAATATTTGTCAATTATCAATTTTCCTTTTTAGAGAATCAAGTCCTTTATGCAACTAAGCTTAAGATTCATGGATTTCTAAAAGTATAACGTCTTTTGACTATACACAACTGCATTATTGAACATTTTATGATATGTCAATTTGATCGAATTTTAACAATTTCATACCTAACTGGTATGATAGTATATTAACATCATGCATACGGTTACTTTGATATGTTTTACGTGTATTATTTAATCATGATGCGTGAGAAAAGAAGAGTCGGGCGTCGGGACACTCAATTGCAATTGAGATCCTCAAACAAAATTTGTTTCGGAAATAGGCAACAAAAATAAATAATGAGATCGTATTGGTACGTTTCAGTCTCCACTTGTGTTCGTTCGTTGAGGGTTTGTCACAAGTCACAAGACACTCACTTTATTTTTCTTTTGAGTAGATAATAAAACTAAAAAACAATTAAATTAAATAAACACTTTCGGAATGGAATGGCCGACTTTCCCCCTCCCTTCGTTATATAAATAAATACAGTCAAGTCAACTCCATTATAAATTTATATCATATACTTTTTAAAATTAAAATAGTGATTGACATTTATAAAATCGCGTGAATAAAATGTCCAATCCATCTAAAATCTCGGAAAGTTGTTTAAAGATGATAATGATATAATCAGAGTATTTGACCTATTAACGCCAATGTTCATTGAACTGTAAAACGGTTGCGTCCACTTTTTATTTATGGGAATCCAATTCTAGATAAACTAGTTTTTAATGCACGGTATTAAATATATATGATTATGTGAATAAAAATATTAAATTGTATTGAGTTGGTAGTTATTGTACATAAACATGGGATAGTGGGTTATGTTTTTCATTTTTTTATATTTATTTATTTATTATATTTAGTTATATTTGACAGGTGGCAGTATTTGAGGGCACCTACATTTCTATTCTATTATAAGATTCTCCATTTAAAAAAAATGACAAACCTCATTTCGTCGTAATAATAACTAGTTAGTACCCGTGCAATATGCACGGTGTTAAATATATTTTAGTATTTTATATTGGAGTAATAAATAACTATTTATAATGGATAAGTGACGCGTGATGGTTTCTTTATTAATAATTAAGCTAACATAGTGGGTAGTTTTTCCTTTTTTATTATATTTATTTATTTGATTACAATTATTCTTGTGGAACACGTGGCATCACCACAACAAAATACATTTAATTGTATATATAGGATACTCCTAGTATTTCTAGCATACCATATGCATGTGCAATAAAGAAAAAGTTAATTATTACTAAATATTTTTAATAAACTACTAAAAAGAGAATTTGGTAGTTATTATGAGGTTATAGAATGTACATGGCTTAATAAGTTTTTTTGTTTTTTTAATAGATGTAAATCTGATTGGTTAATTGAAACAGAATAGATAAGGAAAAGAATTTATCATGTGCTTCAAAGTCTATGTAATCTTGAGACAAGACACACATACGCCAGGGCACGAACTAACGATAGCTGTCCCCAATGGTGAGGCTCCAAAGCACAAAACTAACCCCAAAGCACAAAACTAACCCTATAAAGAAAGATGGAAAAAAAACGGTAACAAACACAACTTGCAATAGCAGCGGTGGATTTAATAATTCGTCTTCTGCTCCAATGCTCCAACTAGATACGGACTCAAAACGTTAAATATGATGAATGCTCCTTACACTAAAGCAAAAAAATAAAATAAAATTCAAATTAATGTTCGGAATATTCATCCTCCAATAGCAAGAAGCCTCACTTAGTTGACGAATTTAGCCCCACACGTGGACACGCACCATAAGGGTGGTGGCTCTATATCCCCCCTATAAATATTCATCAACATTTGTTCTTACATTACATCTCAAGAAAACAAAGCCATCGACTCGAACTCAACGCCTGCCTTTGGCCAACAAGTGAACAAGTTCTTCATACATGGTAATGTTCTAACTTTCTAACAAATACCTGCAATTGATTTCTAGCCTCTTGATATATTAGGTGAAATTAAGAGCTTGATTTATACGATGTGGGACAATAATGCAGCGAACGACCAAGCTTATAGTCTTCATATTCTTAGTAATATGGTCCAATAAGGCGGTGGGCGGCTCGAGCTGGCCCTGGCCAGCCAAGAAGCGTTGGCCCGTGGTCGAGTCGTCGGTCGACTCGACGGGCTACTGCCTGAGCTGGCGGCTCGGCGTGGAGGCAAACAACATAAGGGCCTGGAGGACCGTCCCGGCCCAGTGCTCCCGACACGTCGAGTCCTACATGGTGGCCGGTCAGTACCGCCGAGACCTAAGCCTCATAGTGGACAATATTAGCGCATACGTCGACGGCGTAGCCCTCGGGCACGACGGGCTCGACGCGTGGATATTGGACGTCGACGACACTTGCATCTCTAACCTCTTTTATTACAGGGAAAGGCGTTACGGGTTAGTTAGTCTAGTCTTTCTGCCGTTCCTATACTGTTAGAAATCGAGGCGTCATTCATAAAACCAATTGGTGATAGAAGGAGAAAGCATCTTATATTATATATAATGGCTTGAAGAGCTTGAATTATTCGATATTGGACAAAGTCCAACTTAGAATCTCAGCATACAATGTGTCGGGAATAAAATTTCTTTTGTAGCCCACACGTATAGTAGGATGTGATTTTCCGCTAGATTACACTGGTTATTATTAGGTGCGAGCCGTTCGACCCGACGGGATTCAGGTCGTGGGCCATGGCGGGGGACTGCGTTGCGATTCCTGACGTTCTGAGGCTGTTCAATAAGCTGACCGAGACGGGATTTAAGGTGTTCCTAGTGACGGGCAGGGACGAAGAGGCGCTCGGGCAGGTGACCGCCGATAATCTGCAGAGCGAGGGATTTTTCGGCTACGAGCGGCTCATATTAAGGAATGGAACGTATAGGGGGCAAAGTGCAATTACCTACAAGTCTTCGATAAGGAAGGAGATAGTCGAACAAGGGTACAGAATATGGGGCAACGTTGGAGATCAATGGAGCGATCTTCAAGGAGATTGTGTCGGCGATAGAACCTTTAAGCTTCCCAATCCTATGTACTTCGTCCCTTGAATTCGAATCCTAACGAATGTCGGAAAATATTTAATGAAGAATAATAAGCCACTCGTAATGAAATGTAAAAATAAGCTGTATTATTACCCGATTATGGTATAGAGCAAATAACTCTGTAATAATAATTCAAAGGAACATAAAAATCTTCATCCTTTCAGACGATAAAACACTCAGAATCAATTTCAGCACATGTCTTCTCTTACAAGAAGTTGCAGATTATTACGTATGTACGACAATACAATAGTCTCTATCACATCACTCCTCCACATTACAACCCCAATAAACTCTCCCCCCAAAACTACACAGAACGAACAAAACAATGGGAAAAAAAAAAAGAAAACGAACGAAAAAGCACAGCAACTGTGCAAATAAAATAAATCGAACCGAAAAAAACGTCCAAAAACGTAACGAAAAAGAATCGTTTCGAACCCACAAACTGAATCAAGGCACGTATTCAATCTCAATATTAGGCTGCGTCCTCGTCCCAATAGCAGAAGGCGCCCTCGTTCCTCCCACGTTCGTCACATTCAAAGGCTCGCCGAACTCGGCAGTTCTCTCCATTCGACGAAGCTTCTTCTTCCTCAAGCATCTCCTCGCCCAGAAAATCGCCAGAATTCCCAGGAAAACCAATAAGAACAGTCCCCCCACCACTGAGCCAACGATGATCCATTTCTTCGCTTTCTTGCCACTTTCCTTGGGAGAAGGAGAAGGCGCGTTTGCCTCGACGGCGACAGAGAAGTGTCCCAATTCGAACGCCGTGCATATGTTTTCAGACATAACACTGCTGAAACTGACCGAGCCATTCAGACCGAAGGAAACGCACTTGGGCAGCGAGTCGCCGGGCAGCGACCTCAGCACGGGAAATCTGATCGTTATGGGCCGAAGGGACACTTCTACGCCTAATTCAGACAAGTTTTGGGTGGCCAAGTTTGAGGCGTCGTAGGCGAGGAGGCCTACGACGGGGGCTAAGTAGGCGTGGGCCCCAAGTGGGTAGTACGTTGTGGACCAATTTCCTAGGTTTTGGTAGACAAGAACGAGCCTTTCGACGTATGGGCTTACGATCAAGCCTTTGGGGATTTCGAATTCTTTGAAGGTACGAACTCCCTTTCTCCTTAAGCTTCCGCTTCTGAGGCGCACTGCTGAGAGCTGAACGCCTGTGAGATTAGAGGGGGGAACTGCGTCGTAAATTACGCCAGTTTTTGGTTGAATTAATGCCCTAAAAGCATAGTCTTGGAGGAGAACGTCTAGAGATCGAGGATCGCTTTGGGGGCAGGCGAAGGGCATTGAAAAGATGAGCCATAGTGCTGAGAGAAGCATCGCCATTGCCATTCTCTTGGCAGCTTCCACGAGCGATGCTTCGAAAATCAAGAAATGGCGACAAACTTCTTTCTGGGCAGTGGCAAGTAGTGTCGTATGTAATAACGATACGAAGATTCAACCTTTAATTTCACACCTCAGAGAATGAAAGAATCAAACTCATGGGGTTTATCTCCTTTTTTCTGGGCAGATTCTGAAACCGTTGCAAAGCTATGGCAAGAATAAGCCTCCCCAGCAAATTGCTTTAACACGCCTTTACCTTTTTCAAATAGAATGGAAGAATCATTCTTCTTCCCTCAAGAAAATTAAGGAAAAAATGCAATACTCAGCAGCCCTCTACAAAAGACCACTACCTAATGAAATACGAATAATGCACATGCATATAATGGCTATGGAAGTTAGCTACGACACCCACTTCTCTACATTTAATGAGATGCAAGAAAAATAGATGTAAGCTAAAGAAACAAGTAGTTCGCAATAATTGCCCTGATCATATTAGGGCATGAGAAGACGAAAAAAAAAAACAAAGGAAATGATGACAAGAAAAGTACCGACATTTACACCATGCTTTAGAATCACTCCTCAAAGCTGAACTGAATTGAATGTAAAATGAGAAGGTGTGGGAAATCAGAATTGAATGATTCCCACTCTCATTCCCAGATCCAAGCTCTTGCTTCCTTATCCCGTTTTTTACTCAAATCTCAAAGATTCAATTTTTTTTTTTTCCTTTTGGGAAAATGTAAGCAAAATAGGAAAATTGAACCCAAGATACACTCCTTTCAATCAACCAAAAATCAATAAATGCATCTTCTTCTATCCGAATTAAAGGCGGCACATTTCATTGCAAAATCTCTTCGTATCTATCAATGTTATACCACCCACATTACTGCTGCCACTGTTCACTAAAAACCACCTCCAACCAGCTAAATCAACGCCCACCCACGCACAAGGTCTAACGATGATTATCTTTAAGATAAATCCCAGAAAAGAATAGGGATTTTCTAAGCGTCATGGAGGAGGGAGTGATTGAGCATCGATGACAGCAAAAGGAAGGAAGGAGAAAGCGACAGTATGGCGTTAGTTTGTCTTTAGATATGCTATGCTATGCTGGTCCAAATTCTTTTTCTATCTTATTTTAACAGATAATTACATAATTCTCACCATTATTTTATTGATATGACGAACAAATGGTAATGATGTGCTAAAGTGCGTCTTTATTTGTTTATCCCATCCATATTTTATTTTCCCCTGTGGCTTTTGAGGTATTACGATATTGCCCTCACGAATGGATTCATTATAAAGTTCCCAACCTAGTTTAGATATTGTTTGTGTGATTATTAAGTGCAGTCTGTGAATCGAAGCCTAATTTATGTGGTGGTAATGGTTATAAATTAAAACACTTGCATTAAAATGAAATTTACATAAACTGTGGACTGTAACTATTGATTGGCGAATGAAGCCAAGTTCAAAAACTAAATACAACTGTAAACAACCACCGACAAACTCTCTCCTCCTAAACTCATCTTTCTGATGAAACAACAAAAGAACCAACCAAGAATCATGAATTAAACTGGCAATAACAATAACAACAATCACTTCCCCCTTTCTCACTAATCATCCTTTGGAAGACGGCGGCGGCGGCGCCTTCGCCTCACCGTTAAGAACCTCTTCTCCCTTGGCCAGCGCCTCCTTCGAGACAGAAGAGCTCCTCGACAGCGCCGCCAGGTTTTGCTCCGACGACACCGAGCTCAGCCTCATCGGATAAACCTCAGTAACCTCTTCGTCTTCCTCGTCCAAGTACACAACGTCTTGCATCGTAAGCTGATGATACTCCACAATCTCCCTCAAGAATCGATTCTCCCTCGAATAAACCGAGTTTTCATGGGCCAGCCGAGCTTTCTCCGCCAGCAAAGTCTCTAGCTGAACCCTTATCTACAAACAGCAAAATGACCCCTTACTAAGCCCCAACGACATAAACACAATCAGTGCATGCAAGTGTGTGTTAGTACCATGTCATCGTCGGCGGGATTAAGCCCCTTATCGCGGGAATCCCTAAGTGCTTTATTCTCATCTTCGAGCTGGGAGCATCGCTGTTTCGTAAAGGCTAAATCTGCTTTAACCGTCTTCAGCTCACGGAGGAGCAGCTTTGCCTTGGCCGCCGTCGCCATTGCAACCTATTTTAGTAAGAAGAAAAAGGGAATCGATGGTCGAAATACGGCCAAAAAGGGACAATTTTTATTTAATGGGGTCGGCCTGCTTACATCGCGGGATGCCTTGAGCTGATCTTCGTGGCTTGTTTGATTGATCTGAGGCTGCTCTTTTTTCCTTATGAAATCCGCCGTCTTATTCTCCACGATTGTTCTTCCTTCCTACAAAAAGTTCAGTTTTTTCGGCGTGAAATGACTGGGAAAAGGTTTAATTAATTAGTTAAAAAGAGAAAGATGTATCTACAGTTCCTTAACCTCTAAAGCATTCCCTATGCTGTCGCCGATGCGATTCATTGAAGAAGTGAAGGCGTCGATTCCCTTACGCAGTTTAGGATTGTCCATTCGCCTGCTGACGTCGGCCTGAAGATATGGTAATGAAAAAGAAGGCAAGGCAATGCAATGCAATGCAATGCAGAGAAATGAAGGCGGCAGGAATTTGATTAAATCATTCGTTCAATTTTACCTGTCGATTATCGTTCGAGGGCATATGCACGTCTGGGCTGGTTTTAAAATGTTCGAATTTTTGAGGAGGATGAATATCGTCATCGAGGATTTCTTTGGCTTTCTTCGCAAGAACTCCCCATAATCCTCTGCCGACAGCGTTTGTGTTTCCCATCGACGTGTAGTCGTAAGTCGGGCCTCCCTAAAAAAGAAAAAGCACGATTTTCCGTAAGAATCCATGCAATGAAATCCCAGAGAAAGAAAAATGAACAAGAATTGGTTGATAAGGATAAAAAGGGATCGAATACATTGGAATGGCGATGTGCATCGGAGGCCTTTAACGCCTGAGCTGCTAATGACGAGGAAGAAGACGACGATGTATTGTTGCTGTCGAAAGGGTCTTCGCCGAACGTCGATGATGATCTACCTCCGATCACCTGTCTCCTTCTATAAGCCATCGATCGATTTCCCTACGACGAATTTCCGTTTGCCTTGCAAGTATAGATAGATAGATCTCTTTCTTTATTGAACCTTTGGTTCTAACATAAAAATCATCAAGACTATCCGTAAGAAAGATTGATGGGATTCATGTAAGAGGAGAATTGGGATGAGAGAGAGAGAGAGAGAGAGAGTGAGGAAAGTACCTGAAGAAAAAAAATAGATGTTGGTATGTAGTGATTGATCACACGACATAACCGCGTTTAGCGTCCTCGTGTTCAAATGACAGTTATAGTTTAACCGCAAGTAAAGGGACTTGATATTAAATATCTTATTGGCAACTCTTACTAAGGTTCTACTCCTCTTAATTCAAAAAATAATAACGTTTATCGTAAAAATGATAGCTTCACAGTTCACACGACACAGCTAATCTGTGAGTTGGGGGGGCAGTCGTGCAATCCATATAGAAACACTTATCTGTAAAGATATTCTCCAACACCGAAAAAGCTACAACAATACAATTCATTCAACAGAAAAAGGCCATTCGATGAAATTATTCTCCTCCGTTCAATCCATGACCTTAACAGAGAGTTCACTTTTTTTTTTCACCCCTAAGAAAAAAAAAATACATATTTCAAGAATAGTCGTTTCTACTCACAAATTGATGTCGAAACTTCATCGTGGCTGAACCCTGCCTGGACTTGGACTTAGCTTTCGTCAAACAGCGGCTCGTAGAGAAGGGAAATCGAGCGTATTACGCACCACTTTGGATCCACGTCAACTTGCTGCAACTTTCACTAATTTACATTGCAGTCGTTCAAGTACTGATTCTCCTTGTTTAGAAACAATCGCCAAAACTTTTTGTATTTTGGGATGCCGAGGTCAAGCCATGGCTTCATACTTCCATCGAAATGCAAAACCGCCGCCCTCTTTATGGCTTCAGCGTCAACGCCGTAGTTATAGCCTAAACCCGATTGCATCCATCTATCATCTAGACTGTAAATTAGACCGTGAAATGTCAGCAAGCTAGCACTTAATAGAGTAGCTTCAGATTCCCCATGTATATCGCTCATCTGCTTCAATGTAAACAATATAAATGAAACGTTAGTGGTTTAAATTTATTGGGCATATCAGGGCAATCTGAGTCTCACTAAAGAAAGAGACTACACTTACCTCCTGCAGTAGTTTATGATGTTTTTGTGAAAGATTGTGCTTCCTCCAATTAGATAAATCAATCAGATTCAACCCAGATATCCAAGCACAAGAATCTTCGTCATCATTGCTGGTAGAAAAAAAAGTTTTGAGGTCAAACAGCTTCACGGCACATGTTTGGACAGCACCGTTCACATTTTCCCCCATTTCCAAGTCCCAAAGGGCGGTTAAGTCTTTCTGAACGATGACATCATCGCCCAAAACAACGACTTTGTTCAGCGTTGGGAATATATCTGGGAGGAGAAAGTGGGAGCGTGAAAACATCGATACGAGTTCCGTTCTAATTTGAACAGATGATGATGCGTCAACCCTACGATAAGAGACACGGTATTCTTCGGGCAGTGATAGCTGTAAAGGTGCCTCCTCGTGATGATTTTGCAACTTAAGGTCTTCAATATTCAGAATCTGAACGGTTGCATCTCCGTATTTATGTTTGATGTACCAGAATCGCATGGAGAAATAGTTTTCCTTGTCGGTCAGAATGTGAAACACAAGTTTCTCACTTTCCTACACAGAGAAGATATACCCCCATTTATCACAATAAATAACCATTTGCAAGTAAATTAGCATAAATATTCAGCATCAGTAGGAGGAAAGAAAGGAAAAATGTATGGATGGGCAAGCCATGTACCTTAGCATGATACACGGTTGAGTTTACTACTGCCGACGATGCAAGTACGTTCGTGGAGAACATGATGTAGTGATACAACTCTGGGTTTGTGAATTTTTCGACCATCTTCTCCTCAATATCGAAAGAAGATCTAAAATATTCGACAGTCAACCGCATCGACAGGCAATGGAGACTCTTTGGCATGGTTTGAACTGCAAGTTTGTAAATGAACGCACTCTGCTTCATGTGAAAATTAGCCTCATCTTCTGTTAGATCGACAAGCTGCCTAAATTTCTTTTCGACATTACTGCACTCCACAGAGAATGATTTTGCTTGAGCAATCACGGACTCCATCTTACTTGTCTTCGTCTCAGTCCTACAAAAATTAGGAAATTTTCAATTCGAAAGTCACCTAGATTTTAGTATAATATTTGCCAGCTATTTACTAAGGAAACGTTCAAAATTTTTATCTGTAGTGTCAGAGCATACTGAGGGGGGAGATCTTTATCGGTAGTCGCTTCACTAAGGACACGTTCAAAATCCTGAATGTTTTGTTTTAGTTCCTGCGAAAATTTGTCCTGTTTGGGGAGCTTTGCAATGCTTGGATAATAAGCCCGAGCGACAAAAAGTAGATCTTTCATTTTCTTCACCACAAAATCTTTCATTTCTTCTCTGTGTTCTCGCCGCCACAGGCAGTAACTCCCAAATTTCAGTTCACAAAAAACTTCATTCTCGTCAGTAACTATTATGCTCCCAGCTGCTGTCTCTCTACTGACAGAACCCGCAGTCTGCAATGCAAATTGAGGAAGCGACATTTACATATGCAGTACAGTTCCTGTAGGGCAGTTGAACATATTCAATGGAAGATGGTAATGTTTTACCTTTCTTACTTGTTGCGAAGAATCTGCTTGCATAGAGACACCTACAAAGATTTTCAAGAAGGGCAAAATTGGTTAACGAAACAACAAGAATAAATTATTCCCCTGTTAATTTGTGTTAAAAAATTCAATGGTGAGAGATAAATTGTCACTCATTCTCACCGAGACTGTCGGTCCTGGACTTCTCGACAGAGTTATTCCTGAAGCCCTGAAAATCAGTACAGTACAAGACATTTCATTTATGATCAATATAATGCGATTCCGATTCTAAAAACTCTAAGAAAGAAAAAGGGTTCAGAAGTTTCATTGAAGTATAATATGAATTCAGTGTGTATGACGATAACATCAAATTATGTTGAGTTTTCAGCATTAAAATCACAGACAACAAACCTTTGGTAGATCCGGTGCTAGTCTTCTTATAAGATCATCAACATGTGCTGTTTGCTGAGCCTACACCGAGAAAATAAACGAATAACGAACTGATTCCACAATAAAAGAAAAACTTAAGATCACATTAATTGCAATGCCAACAACGTTGCACACCTGAGGGTCGTTTCTCGTTTCAGGGGCTTTTTGTCTATCATAAACTCTTACAGGATTCTAATAATTTGCACCAGAATAAAAAAATCAGGAAAAGAAAAATCTCACTCAATACGACTCATCGCTCAAAAAAACTGTCCAGAAGAATCGAACGAAAACAAAAATAGAATTTAGCATAGTCCTTACTGAAGGTGAATCGCGCCGTTCAGCGCCAAAACCTGGCAACATTCGAGTCCAAAAAGTGCATTAGATGACACCAAATGATTTTCTGCTTCCCCAAACACAGCACAGGTAACAGAAAAGTGTAGGTACAATGACAGATAGAGTCAAACATCCATATTTATCAATCTAGGATTTGGTTTAATGATAGCCAAATCAGAACCAAACAGCAGGATCTCCAATACGAGAAGCGAATGTTCAAACAACAATTGAAACACAGTAAGTTCTACAGGAATCTCAAGCATTCAACAGCAGATCTAATCAGAAAATAGAAAACTGAAAATGCGTCGAGTCGTAAATTTTACCCGGCGAGTGAAAGCCACTGTGTAATCCGAGTAAAAAGAAAAGCGGCACAAGCATCGAGCAAAGCACGAGGAATAAAACTGCTATCACGAGACCTTTCCATCTTCTCTTCGCCGCAGACGACGACGTACCATATCCAGCGCCTTTCATATCTCCACGCTAACGTTTCGCCTTTTTTTTCTTCTCAATCAAAAGCGACAAATCAACCACATTCTCCCACCATCACGCCTTCCCCCCGACAAGGCGATTGAGAATGCAATGCGCCTCGAGCCTGATCCCACGGAAGTTTTACGTGTTTCTGCTAGTTAAGCTTTAAGCTGTATGGATCTTCCTCGCTTCCATCTCACTTACCACCTCAATGATCAGAATCGGCAAAAGCTCGAGCTAGAATACAACTTGGAGACAGAGTCAAATATAATTTGTAAATCATCAAAATCACCTTGGCGATGTAAATGGGCGAAGAGATGGATAAATCTGAAGATTCTCAGAGTAAATCAATCACATTGCTGCTCTTTTTCTTTTTTCTTTCTTTTTCTTATATAAGATAATTGAGTATTTACAAGCATGGGCTGATTAGGTTGGTTAGTAGGGCAATATTAGATTGCGCCTTATTTTTCAGTGAACTTAAATCTGTTGGGCTTTTTGGGTTGGGCTCATGAATAGAAGGCCCATTCAACAAAGCAAGTAAATTATTGGGCTTCTGAATAAGGTTTTACAATGGATAGAATATTTGGACTTTGCTACTATAACCTTTCCAATAATTGGAATGGAAACCCATTTCATTACAACATTTGCTCCAATCTAGCATGGCTTAGTCAAAACAAAAAACTTCTCAAGTCAATCGGAAAAATCTATACTTTTATATTACTGCTCGACAAGAGTTAAAAATCGCTCAATTTGGTGTATCAAACGGCCAATCAGAATTTTTCTCATAGTAATAATTAATATAAAATAAATTAAGAAACCACTCATTATCCTCTTATTTTTAGTAATTGTTATTTAATATTAAATAAATGATTTATATATTATGTACCACAAGCACATGAGCGTGCAATTTAGACCGCTTGTATATAATGGTTTTTTGAGGTTGTGAATGGGCATAGCCAAATAGGCCTATAATGCGACTCAAAGCGGTAAGTCGATGTGATTGAATTGAGCTAAGGAATGCCATGTCTTCAATTTCAATTTGTTACTTTAGTATTGATTTTTGACGACATACATGGTAAGGAATTAATCTTACGTCCCTCTACATTAAATAAGTTAAACAATAAAAACGAAGAAATTAAAAAAAAAAACAGTTGTGGGCCCCAGAGGCGGTGAATGAAGTCACGTGGGGACTGTAGATACAGAAGACCCTGAACTCAAGTCATAAAAGTACTACCGCTTTTTTACAATGCCAACTGCTCCATTTATATTTATTTACTTGTAATAATTCATATTATATTATATAGTAATTTGCCATAAGTGATAATATTTTATTTAATAAAGCCATAAGAACAAAGATACGTCGTGCATGTGTGATGTGATGTTATATATATAGATAGTTACTAAGAAGCGTTAGCTAAAGATAATAGAGTCAGAACAACGATACAGGAAAGCAGAGGAAGAGGACAAATGTTTAACTTAAAACAATTAAAAGTAGGAAAAAAGCTGCAAGGCTATGATGCCGTTGAAAGCAAAATGTCAAACGCTACGTATGCAAATTTTCCCATTGGTAACTGAGTTAAAAAAATTATTATCAAATCGAGTACAGCTAGTTTATTTTAATTGTAATATTATTTGATTACCAAAAGAAATTCATATCGTTTTTGCAATCGTACACGCTTCTCTCTTCTTACCTGCTCTTTGCTTTGCCCATCCATTTCTTGCATCATTATACATGTACTGTTGCAGTGCAGTATGATAAAGACGATACGTTGTCTCATTTTTCTGTTTTTTTTTTTCCCTTTACTGTTTGAATTTGTGTGTCTGTTTTATAATATTTAAATAACTGTATTCGCTATATTCCAAGGTTCAATATATATAGATTGGGATTGGATTCGAACCAAAAATTATTTGGCAATATACTTGGTACATTAAGCTTATCTTTTTATCTAATATATCTGTACTCCTTTATTAACGTTCAAAGTTTCCGTATTATGGTACGTCATAAAATAACCGTCAATAGAAAAAAATCACCAGCTACATAACCTTTTTACATTTCAGATTTTATTGTTCTACTTTTAGTAAATTATTATTTTATAATTAATATACATAATATATAGCACACGCCTTGACACCCCGACACTTAAATGTTAATTTTGTAGGTTGTAGTACACTTTGATTTTATATATCACAATTTCAACATGTAACTCGCTTTTCTCCTATGATCTATTTTTTTAGACGAAGGCGTATATATTTTCTTTCGTACGTGTCGTGATGATTAACTTGTAACTCTTGTTTCTGTTTAAGGGTGATGTAAGAATTTATGCTCATTATGTCTAACAATTTCAATTAAAGATTAAATTCGTTGGATTGTGTGATTTTTTTTTATTATTTTATCTATCGTATCATTAACATGTACCATCACTTATTGTTATTTTTTTTCTGCTGTTGCATCGTAAGTAACATCAACTAAGCTAATTATAGTTGGAACATACTTGTTGACAAGTGATTGTTTCGACAACAACAATATTATTATGTAATAATAATAATCATCAGCGTCATTATCCTAAGTTTATCATATATCGGAAGAGATGTTCTTTTTTTAAATTAGCATCACGTACGTTCCAAAGAAATCACCAGGTTTTTCTTAATTATAGTTATCGAAAGATTTTATTACATAAAGTTAGATTTTCTAGTAAACTATGTTTTGATGCGTGCGATTTCGTCACATACTAAATTATCCTTGTAATGTACACTAAGTACGATTTCTCATCTATTTTTATTTTGATGAGAACAAAGTGTTAATAAGACTCTTTCTATTTATTTCTAAATTCGAAGAAATATATTTTTGACCAAACAAAATAAATCGTAGAAAAAGTTGGAAGAAAAGAAAGCAAACCAATTCCCAATTCTCGTAACATGTTCAAGTACGAACATTAAATCATTTTAAAATGTTATAATTTCCACAGAAACCAAGATAAAATAGCATAAATTATAATCTAAATATTCCCAAACTTGGAAGATGGAAAAACAACTTAAATCGGGGAGCTCGATGTCGCCTACAATCTTCAAAGGCAAAATCATAAATTGATAAAAGGCTTGGAAGTTTCTCGTAAAAAGTCAAACACTCGAGACAAAAAATGAATGAATAATTCAATAACTAGATTTAAAAATAATAAAAAAAATCATCAAACCATCCGTCAAATTTTTATATATTTCTCCTAGGTAATCGAACTCTACCATAAAGTTACTGCCTAAAAAATACTAATAAAAAATCTCGAAAAACATCGCATTTTCATTTTCCACACAAAACCCTAGAAAACATATTAAAGTCTTGACATTGAGAGAGAGAGAGAAAAGAATCCCAACGTGTCTGAACCTTTTCACTACATATCCTCTTGGATCATCTCACAAACACATATCTCCTTTACCACTTATTCCGTTTACACACCCCACATGCTTTTCGTTCTTGATCTAAACACTCATGGTGTAAGATAGTTCTTGGTGGTTTCTTCATAGAGCTATTTCTTCTTTTGTTGGGTAATAATTATTAACTCCATATCCATCTATATGGTTAATTCAAGCACTTCCCACCTTGTAATGAGTGACCACCAGCAATACCATCTCCAAAGCCCATACATCAATTCACTGTATTCGACGACAGCGTCGCCGACTTTACTACCTCCTCATCACCAAAGCCAAAACGCCACCACCACCACCACCGTCGGCGGCGGAAAGATGGCGAGGAAGAGAACTGCTTCAGAAATGGAACTCAACGCCGCCTTTTCTTGCAACAACAACATTAACAGCTCATCGAGGTTTGCTAGAAGGAACAACGATTATGGAGTCGTTCATGGTAATAACAACAACGGCCCTCTTATGACTAGTCAACCAACTTCGTCACAGCTCAACTACTCCACCATAGGAATGACGTCACCAGCGGCCAGGTGTGGTGGGCCCGGGCCGGAAATCGCATTTCCATGTTATGACAATAATATGAGTAACATCAACGGCGGCGGCGGCGGCGGCGGCAATGGTGGTAATATCGTTTTGGACTCTTTGTCGTCGTCTTCTTCGTCTCCCCACCATGCGATCTTCCCGGCGAGCAGTACTGTTATTTCTGCGCCTACTGCCGTACAAGCGCAGCAACCTTCCGTGTGTGTTTTCTCTGGTTTGCCGTTGTTCCCTCCTGAGAGAAGCAGCCGCGGCGGCGGCGGCAATAACAGTATCGTCGAACCTAGCGCTGCGGCGGCCATGGAAGATTCGACTCCTCCGACGACGGCGTGGATTGATGGGATTATAAAAGATCTCATCCACGGTTCCAACGTTGATGTATCGATTCCTCAGCTTATCCTCAACGTTAGAGAGATCATCCACCCATGTAATCCGCCGCTGGCTTCTCTGATCGAGCACAGGCTTCGTTCTCTTACAGCAAGTAGTTCTAACAGTCTCAATCATCGTCAAGAGTTTCAGAGGACGGACTTTGCTGAAGCCATCGTCAACACTTCGGCGGCGAATACCAATTACATCAACAACCCAGCAGCTTCTGCAGGTATTCCTATGGCCAGTACTTCCCTTCCGCCGCCGCCGCCGGCCGTGAGTCCAACTGAAGCACCAGCGTCGAACACGGCGGCGGGGCAGCAACCCTTACACCCAACCCCTCAACAGCAACAAACAATGACTTCTCCCAAGACGGCGTCGGAGCTCGCCAAGGAAAGGAAACAAGAACTCAAAAGGCAAGAAGCCGACGAACAAGGGCTCAATCTCCTCACTCTTCTGCTACAGTGCGCAGAAGCAGTCGCTTCAGACAACCTAGAAGAAGCAAGCAAGATGCTGTTAGAGATATCCCAGCTCGCCACGCCGTTCGGCACCTCCGCCCAGCGCGTCGCCGCCTACTTCTCCGAAGCCATGTCGTCGAGGATAGTCAGCTCGCGGCTGGGAATATACGCCTCCCTTCCCATCATCCCACAGAGCCACAAGCTAGCTTCGGCGTTCCAAGTCTTCAACGGCATAAGTCCTTTCATCAAGTTCTCGCACTTCACGGCGAACCAAGCCATCCAAGAAGCCTTCGAAAGAGAAGATAGGGTTCACATAATCGACCTCGATATAATGCAAGGACTTCAATGGCCAGGTTTGTTTCACATCCTAGCTTCACGGCCAGGTGGGCCCCCCTTTGTCAGGCTTACTGGTCTAGGTAGTTCCAAGGAAGCCCTCGAAGCTACGGGCAAGAGATTGTCCGATTTCGCCGAGAAATTAGGCCTTCCTTTTGAGTTCTGCGCCGTCGACGAGAAGGCCGGCGACGTCACGGTGGAGAGGCTGAACTTGAGGAAGAGAGAAGCTTTAGCTGTTCATTGGCTGCAGCATTCGCTGTACGCCGTCACGGGCTCCGATGCTAACACGCTGTCGTTATTGCAGAGGTAATGTCAAACGTTGTTGTTCTGAATCCGATCATGTCTGAGAATTTAGATTTCTAAAAACTTTTTTTTTTCTTTTCATGCAACGACAGATTATCTCCGAAAGTAGTGACGGTGGTGGAACAAGACCTGAGCCACGCCGGCTCGTTCCTATCGAGGTTCGTGGAAGCCATCCACTACTACTCGGCGCTGTTCGACTCTCTCGGCGCCTGCTACGGCGAGGAGAGCGAGGAGCGACACGTGGTGGAGCAGCAGCTACTCTCGCGGGAGATAAAGAACGTGCTGAGCGTTGGCGGGCCGTCGAGGACGGGCGAGGTGAAGTTCAACAACTGGCGTGAGAAGCTTCTGGAGAATGGGTTCAAGGTGGTCTCCCTGGCCGGAAACGCGGCGTCTCAGGCGAACCTTTTGCTGGGCATGTTTCCTTCCGACGGCTACACTCTGGTGGAAGATGGCGGCGCGTTGAAGCTCGGCTGGAAAGATCTCTGCTTGTTGACTGCTTCTGCTTGGAGACCCCTGGCTCAGGGTTTCGGCGGCGGCGGCGGCGTGCTTCGTTGAAAGGCTTAGTGTGTGTTCGCGTGGTTTTCTTGCATGGCTTTTTTGCTTTTCCGACTCTAGGAAATGATGACGTCGACGATGATGGTGAGTATACGTAGGGACAGTGTGGTGGTATGGTAGTATCTGTTTTGTTGGGATCTTTTTAAGGATATACTCTTTAATTGGGACGTTTTATCCTTTATTAAATGAGGCCCAACTAAATCTATCCAATATTCTTGCAACCATTGACGAGCCCACTAACGAGCAAAGGGCGACAAGAACCAATTAAAGCATAGGTCAGCTAATCTTAAGCAAATAACTTACAATTCCTCGAAAATGTTAAGGAAGTGGACAAAAAGCATTAGAACAACGAAGATCAAGACCCAGAAAAGACGAAATTTTTGTAACGAAAAGAAGAATTAGAAACAATAGAAACTCCCATAGAAAGAACACCACACAGGTGCACTAAATCCAAATCAAGAAAAACAGACCCGAGACGGCGGCCGCAGACAACGCCCAAACAGAAACTCCCACACGCGCCGCCACGGAACCCTTGTCTCCATTCACGGCTGCCGTCGGCGCCGGAGGCAGTGGGTGGACAACGACGGAGACCTTCATGCCGCTGAAGCAGCCACCGTTTCCACAGATGAAGTAGTATCTCTTGGCCTCGTCGAGGGTTATAAAATCTTTTCCACTGCTCCAGTTTCCGACGGCGCCGTACGTCGTACAGTTGTCGTAATCCGTCGCGTTCACTTCGAACACATTGTACTGCGTCTTTTGGTACCTAAATGCTGCACACAGATTCCAACATTCACACACACACAGAGAGAGAGAGAGATCTACTACTACTTAGAGGACATTAATGAAAGAACTACTTACAAATGAGATCTCCGACGAAGAATGTCTGGTTATTAGCCCACAAGGTGTAGTTGATGCCTGGGTTCCAGCCTCGGTTAGCTCCGACGATGTGGTCGGTGGCTGCGGCGGAGGAGAGGAGGAGCACGGCGGTGGTGAGGTGGATGATTGGGAGTAATAAGGTTGACATTATTTGGTTGGTCGTTGAGTTGTCTCCTTCTTGGATTTCGATTATAGGTTTCCCTTATGGATTGGGCGTTGTGAGCCTTTTTGACAACGAAATTAAGCATTGAATGACGGATGCTTTTATTATGGTCAATCTTTTCATATTTTTCCCTTTGTTTTCTCTGAATTAATGTACTTAATTGTAACAAGTAACGCGCTCATCACATGCGTTGTGGGCCAAGTGCCAACCTCAATCATTACGCTTTTTCTATTATTCCGTGTGCAGTAAATGTCTCCCCAAATGATTGTAGTAACGGTCAAAAACCTTCCTTAGAAATAAAATAGCAAGATTGCGTTGGAATTTAATGGGCTAAGTTTGATCGTCTGGGCGCAATTAAAAGTCAAAATTCTGAAGTACAGGAATTAGCAAGGCATAAATCTATATTTGGTCTTTTTATTACTACGTAAGAAATAAACAATAATTTTTAGCCCATGTGTTTGTCTTGAAACATTCCATGCATAAAGAAACTTTTGATAGTTCAACAACGTTTAAATAAAGTAGACGGTCAAATCAAATCATGATTAATTACAGCAGACCCTTTTATTGTATGCTTAAGACCATGATCTGTTAAAATTAAAGGAAGAACGAGCGCAGAGCAGCACTGAGAGTTCAAGACAGCATTTGAATGTTTATAAGTTACCAAACGAAGAAAAGGCGCCAGTTGAGGAGAAAGCGTCTTTTAGAACAAAGAAGTGAGAGATCAACTTATAAAGACGCTACAGCTGGGGACGTTTTCAACACACATAACAGACGATGGCAAAGCTGTAAATAAAAAGGCGGGAGAATTCAATTCTTTATTCACTCGGTTCTTGTTTCATACAGTTGCATAGCTGTTATTCAGCTTTTTCACTTCACTTCTTCTTGTTCCTTTTGATTTCTGATGTAAGTGTGCTAAGAGGGATAGCGATCACTGTACTGTAAAAGATCATCAGCATCAGTAAGAAGAGTTTTTCCCTTCACCGTGGATGTAGGATTATTTAAAATTCGAACCACGTTAAACGATTGTGTTCTTCAATTTACAATTGCAACTCGCCGATTTGATATGGTATCAGAGCGATTACGCACGTAGCTGCGAGCACCTGAGTTGATTCTGCATTCAAGATTGGGAAATTGATATGAGTACAGAGATCCCCAACATAGATAGTCTGAATCGTGATACTGGTATGACTACTTCCGTGAATGATCCATACTTCTTGAGCGCAAACGACACATCAGGCCAGCTCTTGGTTCATGAGCAGCTGAACGGAGACAATTACACGACCTGGAGCCGTGCCATGATCATCGCTCTCATCGGTAAAAACAAAGAGGGATTTGTGAATGGAGACATTAAGGCACCGGCGGCAACTGATTCTGAGAAGGTTAGTGCCTGGAAAAGAAATAATAATATTGTCATCTCTTGGATACTTAATGCTGTTTCAAAAGAGATATCGGCTAGCATACTTTATAGTGCAACGGCTCGTGAAGTGTGGATTGACCTCCAAGAGAGGTTTGGGCAAACTAATAGGCCACGGATTTTGCAGCTGAAAAGAGACTTAGTTAATCTTGCTCAGGGTACAAGCAACATTGCATCTTACTTCACCAAGCTCAAGACTCTTTGGGATGAGTTAGCCAGCTATAGACCGCCAATGCAATGTCTCTGTGGTGGTATCAATCCAATCAAGGCTCACCTTGAGGAGGAGTACGTCTTGACCTTTCTGATGGGATTAAATGACACTTTCTCGCAGATCCGAGGCCAAATTCTGCTTATGGAACCATTCCCTGCCATCAATAAAGTGTTCTCTTTGCTTGTACAAGAGGAGAAACAGAGGGCCATGGTTGCAGGAAACCTTCGGATGATTGATGATCAGATCAATAATCTCGCCATGTTGGCAGCTAGGGCAGATCATGAGCCAACCAAGAAAGGACAGGGATGGCAAAAGAAAGAATCTGCAAAAGCAGTTTGTACCCATTGTAACAAGAGAGGGCACACTGTCGAGACCTGCTATCAGCTGCATGGTTTCCCACCTGGTTATAGACAAAGTGCACGCTTCAAGACAGCTAGAACTAACCAGGCTCTAGTAGAAACTCACAGCAAACAGGGTCAGCAGTCAGGACAGTCAGGGCCTCCAATGTCCACTGATGCATTGGTCCAGCTTAATTTGACCCCCTTTCAGCTTCAGAGCCTCAGGACTCTGATAAATCAGCCCTTCAGCAGTGCCCCACCTGAGGAAGGAGAGCAGGTATCCCAGGCAGAAAAGATCCAAGGTCTGTGCCTCTCATTTAATTTGCCAAAATGCACTAGTACAGATTTTTGGCTTGTTGATTCGGGAGCCACTAGACATGTGTGTGGAAACTTAGACATGCTATATAATTTGCATGATATTAAGGAATCAAAGGTAATACTGCCCAACAACACTGTCATCAGGGTGAATAAAGCAGGAACATTTAGACTTAATAGATTTATCACCTTGACAGAAATTCTATATGTCCCTCAGTTCCACTTTAACCTCATATCAGTGAGTTATCTGGCGGCTAACAATGCTTGTAGCTTTGTTTTTGGTGCTAACATGTTCCAGATACAGGGTCCTACACAGGAGGTGATTGGCAAGGGTAGTGAGCAGGCTGGACTTTACATCATTAGGACTGAGCAGTCACCTATTTTTCATAATCATCCTGTCTTTCTAAATAAGCTGTCAGCCGAGGTCTGGCATAGCAGGCTAGGACACCCCTCTAGTAGGGTCCTTCGTGCCTTGAAGAGTAAGCTGAGAGATGGTTATGAGATTCCAGATTCTAGTTGTAAAATCTGTCCCTTGGCTAAACAAAAGAGAACCTCATTTCCAAATAATGGTAGACTTACTTGTTCTGCTTTTGATCTTATTCACTGCGATGTGTGGGGACCTTTTCATGTAGCATCCCACCTAGGATATCAGTACTTTATGACTATAGTGGATGATCATACCCGGTTTACATGGCTCTTCATGCTTAAGTATAAATCAGAGGTGAGTTCTGCTCTTACCTACTTCTTGGCATTAGTTGAAACACAGTTTAAGTGTAAAGTGAAAACTGTACGAACTGACAACGCCAAAGAATTCAATCTAGCTAATCTGTTCAAGAGCAAAGGGATCATTCACCATAAGTCATGTGTTCAAACCCCGCAACAAAATTCAGTGGTGGAAAGGAAACACCAACACCTTTTAAATGTAGCTCGTTCTCTATATTTTGAGTCCGGTGTGCCTATTGACTTGTGGTCCGAATGCGTTTTAACTGCCACTTTTTTGATCAATAGAATACCCTCTGTGAAATTAGGAAATAGAAGCCCTTTTGAATTACTTTATCAGAAACCATTTAACTATGATGTGCTTCGAGTTTTTGGATGTTTGTGCTTCTCTTCCACACTTGCAGCGGGTCGGAGGAAATTTGATCCAAGGGCAAGGCAGTGTGTGTTCCTAGGATACCCTAATGGAATGAAGGGATACAAGCTAATGGATTTATCTTCAAGAGAGATTTTTGTCTCAAGAGATGTGCAATTTCAGGAAAATGAGTATCCTTTTAAACATATACAGTCTACTGACAATCAGGAGGATGTTTTTAGCCCCCAAGTCCTGCCTAGACCATACTTGCATATGCCTGATTCAGAGGAAGTTCCCCAGCCATATGAAGGACATACTGATACAGAACTTGTGCCAGATGAAGCACCTCAAGCAGGGGCAAGCTCTGCAGCAGAAGATATTCCTGAGGAGAACTACACTGTAATTGAAGATGCTGTGTCTGCAGGGAATCTTTCCCAGCCATCTGAGGAGGATGCTGAAATTCAACCTCAGCAGCTTGGAGTAAATACCAAATCAGGCAGGGTGTCAAGGAAGCCAACCTATCTGCAAGACTACCACTGCAATGCTTGGCATGGCAAGAAGATTCTATACCCACTATCTCAGTGCATATCATATGAAAACTGCTCCAGACAGTTTCAGAATTTCATCAGTAATGTAGCTGTAACTGAGGAGCCCCGGAGTTTTGCACAAGCCATGAGATCAGACAGTTGGGTGCAGGCCATGAATGATGAATTAAGAGCACTTGAGGACAATGAAACCTGGACAGTGATGCCTCTTCCACATGGCAAGAAAACTGTGGGAAATAGATGGGTTTATAAGTTGAAATATAATACAGCAGGTGAGATAGAAAAGTATAAAGCTCGTTTGGTGGCGAAGGGTTACGATCAGAAGGAGGGTGTGGACTACTTGGACACTTTTGCGCCGGTAGCTAAGCCCAACACAATTAAAATCATAATCTCACTGGCGGCTAAACTAGGTTGGCAACTTGCACAGTTGGATGTAAGTAATGCGTTCCTCAATGGTGAGCTCACTGAGGAGGTGTATATGGATCTGCCGCAGGGACTCAGTAAGGCTTATGGTCAGCACAGCTCAGGAAGGCTCGTATGCAAGCTTCATAAGTCCATCTACGGGTTAAAACAAGCATCAAGGGAATGGAATAGGACTTTCACAGATGCTGTCCGGGGCTTTGGATTTGTGCAGACCCAATCCGATCACACCTTATTCATCAAAGGCACAGGTGATCAGATAGTTATTTTGCTAGTTTATGTTGATGACATAATCCTAGCAGGGGCAGACATTGATCTCATACAAGCAGCAAAGGATTTTCTCAGGTCTCGCTTTAAGGTTAAAGATCTAGGTGATCTCAGGCTGTTTCTGGGAATAGAAGTAACTAGGGATGCTGGAGGAATCTATCTCTGCCAAAGACATTACACTCTACAGCTACTAGAGGACACTGGGTACCTGAATTCAAAACCATTGACAACTCCCATGAATCCAAGTCAGAACATAACAGCAAGTGATGGAGAACTGCTGCATAATCCATTTCAGTATCGAAGGCTGATTGGGAGGATGTTGTATCTTACTTTCACGCGACCAGACATTTGTTTTGCAGTACAGAAACTGAGCCAGTACATGGCAGCCCCTCGCACAGGCCACTTAATGGCTGCCCACCACCTGTTGCGATACCTGAAAAACTCACCGGGGCAGGGCATTTTCATGGCAGCTGAAAAGAACTTCAGTTTAACAGCTTTCTCAGACGCAGATTGGGGGGCTTGCAGGGACACGAGAAAATCTGTCACCGGTTTCTGTACATTTTTAGGAAGCTCCTTGATCACATGGAAAGCCAAGAAGCAGGCTACAGTCTCGCGTTCATCTACAGAAGCAGAGTATCGAGCGTTAGCTTCGACTGTGGCTAAGCTCTTATGGATCAAGGGATTGCTGACAGAATTAAATCTTAACAAAGGACAACTTCCAGTGGTATATTGCGATAACCAGTCGGCAGTCAAGTTGGCTATGAACCCCAGATTCCACGAGCGTTCGAAACACATCGAGATTGATTGCCATTTCATTCGGCATCACATCTCCAAAGGAAACATTAAGCTGTTACCAGTCCGCTCAGAACATCAACTCGCAGACATCTTTACGAAATCCCTTACAGGTCCTTTGTTGCAACAGCTCATGCTCAAGATGTCTGTAAAGAATTTGTTCCATCCATCTTGTGGGGGGATGTTAAAATTAAAGGAAGAACGAGCGCAGAGCAGCACTGAGAGTTCAAGACAGCATTTGAATGTTTATAAGTTACCAAACGAAGAAAAGGCGCCAGTTGAGGAGAAAGCGTCTTTTAGAACAAAGAAGTGAGAGATCAACTTATAAAGACGCTACAGCTGGGGACGTTTTCAACACACATAACAGACGATGGCAAAGCTGTAAATAAAAAGGCGGGAGAATTCAATTCTTTATTCACTCGGTTCTTGTTTCATACAGTTGCATAGCTGTTATTCAGCTTTTTCACTTCACTTCTTCTTGTTCCTTTTGATTTCTGATGTAAGTGTGCTAAGAGGGATAGCGATCACTGTACTGTAAAAGATCATCAGCATCAGTAAGAAGAGTTTTTCCCTTCACCGTGGATGTAGGATTATTTAAAATCCGAACCACGTTAAACGATTGTGTTCTTCAATTTACAATTGCAACTCGCCGATTTGATAGATAATCTTACAATCTAATGAGTAATGACTGAACACATGAAACAATTATTGACACGAGAAATTAAAGGAATATACAATATTTGGAAAATTCCCACACAACACACCACACGGCACTTTAGCCTCACTATATATATGAATCATATATGTAATAGAAAGATCATCAATATCTTCATCTCAACATCGACCTTCTCCTTACCATAATCCGAGCATAAACCTTCCTAGTCTTCATCAGCAAAGCCAATGCCACCAAGAACCCTAAAAGCCCAACCGCCGAAAGTATAAAAAACGAAAGCATAAAGCAATGAGTCCCACTACAACTACTGCTGCTCCCTGTAATAGAATCTCCTTCCCTGTCATAAATATAACCAATGACCCTCACAGAAAGTACATACGAACCAAGCGGGCTAGCAATGGCAATGGTGTTAAAAATAGTCCCCATATGCGCAACGCCGAAAACCTCAGAAGCAATCGTAGGCATCAACGACCACTGAGAGCCATAGCAAACGCCAACCAAAAGAGAACCTACGTACAAATTCCCGGCAAATCCCGACCCAATTATTACATAACCTATCGACATTCCCGCCAGCGTAAGAGTCATGCACAAAGGCCTTGCCAACCCGTACTTTAGCATGAGGATATCTGATAAGTAACCTCCCCCAAACCTTCCAAGAAAGTTCCATATGCTCCACAGCGAGACTAGAGTGCTCGTTTCTTTGGAAGTGTAGCCCAGCGACTCACCGATTTGGCTCATGTTGTTGATCGTTGCTAAGCCCGAGCCCATCCCACAAAGCATCGCAGCGAATAGCAGCCAGAAATTCAGGGTTTTCATCGCCTGTACTATGTTAAGCTGCTGTTCTTGGCCTGACAATACTCCTAATTGAGTTTCGTTCGAAGCGTTCTCTGAGTGTTTGTTCGTCAAGGGCTGCCTTAGTGTTTTCGGGATTTTGGTCGTCGAGTCTTCGTTCTTGGCTTTGATGGCGACGTAAATGGGGGATGAGAGGATTATGAGGAGGATCGTTAGGGTTAGGGCTCGTGCTAGGTGGGAGAGGGGGAAAATGTTGGATATGAGTATTAAGAGCATTAGGTAAGCTGCTGCTAAAATGGAGATCAGTGAGAAGCCATTTAGGTATGTTTTCTCATCTGTTGATTGATGTTCATGGTGGGTTTTGACGAAGGGCATTAGGACAAGGGAGATTATGGTTGGCATTAGGGCAAGCATGAGAAGGAAGGTGCTAGGGTTTCCTGGGAATAGTGTTTGGTATATCTGTATGAGAACTGCTCCACTTAATCCGAGAAAGCCCTGCAAGTTTTTTTTTTTTAATAAAGAAATATATATATATATATATGTTTTTAAATGGAGAGTTTTTATTTATTTCGGAGCTTAAAGTCATTCTCACATCACATGTAAGAGTGACTTCCACGCGATATACCTTGAACAAATTGGACACTCAACTAAAAAAACGAAACATATGACTCATCAATCCAATCAAGAAAATGAATACATGGACGTAATATTCCTTGTTAATTCTTTATTCAGACCAAACTAGACGGGGCGGCGGGGCGGATCTATTTTCGAGCCGACCCATTACTGGTAGGAAATCGATGGTCCGCCCCACCGACAAGGTTAGACGAAGCATGTAAGCCAAGTAAATTGTATAACTTGATATAGACTTTGAAGGATAATAACTTCGTGTGAATATGATTATCCACTACAAACAAATAAATAGTTCGTCTACGATCGTATCGGTCACCATCAGACACTTCCTAGACATAGCACGCTAAATCTGGGCGTGTTTTTTTTATTATATTTTTCTAACACACACATAAAATACAAAACTTGGAGCATTGGAGAACTAATTATTTAATTCGTCTCTAAGTCCATGCTGATAAACTTTGCCATGTCGACCACGGTATCCACGTCCCCCCCGAAACTTAATTAAATTCATAGAAATTCCAACGAACCCCAAAAGGAAAAGCAGAGAACATCAATTTCTTGGAATGATTGAAAATTAATTTATTACTTGATGAATTTTGTAGAAGCACCAACTATCCGACCAAGAAAACCGAGAACATCCAATTTTCTCGGAATAATCGAAGAATTAAAATATAAGAACGCACCTTCATGATCCCCACAATCGTCCCGCTGTACTCCGGGAAATTCTCGACGCCGGCGACGACGTTCGCGGTGTTGAAGAACGTCTGCGCGTGGGCGGCCAGGAACATGAACAGGCACGTGACGAGCACGTGCGGCCTGTGTACGGCGCCGGTGACCGCGAGCCACAAGAACATGTAACCCACGAAGCACTGCACCGCCCCCGCCGCGTGCACCACCCAGGCTCCCCACCGGCGCGTGAGGTAAGAGGAGTACAGCAGGCCGGAAACCACGCCGGCGTTGGCGCCTACGTCCTTGAACACCGACAAAGTGTCGAGCGTCGATTGGTCGTATCCCTGCGTCGATTTAAGGAGGGAGGAGTAGATCGCAAACGCGTACGATGCGCCGCAGCTGCACTGAATCCATATGCTCGCCGCCGTCGATATCCATTTGCTGTTGTAATAATCCCTTATCATCCCTATTTCTTCTTCTATTTTTTTTTTCCTCAGTGGGGTTTTCTCTTTTATGATGAAATGAGAAGGTGTCCCTTTGTGTTCGTGGGATGAGATTTTTTCTTATTGCTTGTGTGGATTTGTACGTTTATGGGCCCACTTGGACCATGCAGTAATGAAAATGGGTTGATTTGAGCTTCGGAATAAATAAGGTAATACAGAGAGAAGGAAGGCAAGATGAAATTTGAGAAGAAGATTTATTTCTTTTTTCGATAACAAATGTCGATGGGGGCGAAGATGTTTTGTGTTAAATAGAGAAACGGCTCTATTTCGGATTGAGAAGAGTCAATGAGAATATCCTATGACTTGGGATAAGGATGTTTTTTTTTTGGTTTGTCATAATGTTTTACGCCCACTTACGATAATGAAGCAATATACTGTTTGGATTATTATTACCGTAGATAGTTCCACGTACTTGTCGTCTCAGATTCACATGTTGGACTTGCCAAGTTGTGATACAAATTAAAATATATGATTGGTTTGGTTTGGTTTGATTGAGACAGGTTTAGTTCAAACTGGTATCGAAAATCGATAATATCAGAGTTCCATTGAAAGTTAGAAGTTCGTCTATAATAACAACTGGCAATTGGTTATAACATGTGATGTTGTTTTATGAAGTCAAAAATTATAATTCAATACGACTAAAAAAACAGAGCAACTCTATTTATTATTATCACAAGCCCCATCGAAACTTACTAAACTGCTCATCATATCCTTAAAAATAAGCTTTACGTGGCGGAGCGAACATTTGGAAATATGGGCTTTAATTAGGATATAATAAACGGGCCAGTTATGGGCTTGGATCATAACCCGTTTAAGAATATGGGCCGAATATGGGCTTTAGTAGCAAAGTAAATCGATAATAATAGATGGCTAATTCAAACGTCGTTCTACCTTAATCTAGAGGTAGGGGCCTCCTTGTCCTTCGATGACAACATACACCAAAATATAACGAGTTTGAAAATAATAAACATTTGTAAAAATGATTGTTGTAAGATTTAATCGCTTATAAGTCAAATATGCGCATCATCAAATAACTAATAAAGGCTGGCAAAGTCAGACACATCATTGTTTGTTGAAATAATAACGAGATTATATCCATACTCTTATATAATTGGTCTAGTATGGCTATAAACTGTCAAATTTGGTCTGTCAACTTATTTATAATTAGTCCTTCTATTTGTAATTTAATTTATTGAATACTCTTCATATAACTTCTAATTTTTCTATTTATTGTACTTATACCCTTAAACATTATTTTTTACTTCAAATATATTCATCTTAAACATTAAAAATTAGTAATCTCAAAATTAAAATAATATTAAATAAAATTATATTTTAAGCACATGCATATACTGTGCGAAAATGTACTAGAATATTTATAATGAACGCCGTCCCTACCTAGATATAGTAAATACACCTATATGTCACAACGTAGCATAAGTCAAAACTCACGACATCGAACCGTATTATCACTTGGACACGAAAAACCATTCTTTCAAAATAACTCACAACCACTTCTTGCAACAATTGTCTTTAAAATAAAAATTGAAATATACGACCGTTTAATTAGGTAAGCAGTCCCCCAAACAGTAATTCTCGCTTGCCCATTATACCATATATATGCTCCCTATTTTTATTTATATTTATTATATCCATTTCTGTATTTGGTTGTGGCGATGGGGTCAACATCTTCTGCAGAGAAATAAAGGGATCGTAAATTGCAGCTGAGAATTAAATAACAAGGCAGAGTTGGAGAAAGCCCCACCCATTATGACCGCATCAAACTTATATAAAAATAATTACACTTACATTTTTATTATATAGAGAAGATATGAGATGAGATCAAACTGGCTTATTACACTCACGTAGAGAGAGAGAGAGAGAGAGAGAGAGAGAGACAGATTACACACAAACACATGCATATATAGTGCGAGAGAAAAGTGTTTAAGATTGCTCTATTCAATGTAAGACGGCCACTAAATATTGCCGGCTTTTCTCTATGTATTCTTTTTTTTTCCTCACGATCATTCCTCAATTATATATTTTGTCCGTTAATATATATAATTTAATTGGAATCTGAGTTTCATGGCAAAGCTTTCGAAGCATAAGAGCGATAGTAGCAGCAATAGTTCTTCGACTGATGGTAATAGCAACGTCGTTGAGAAGGTAAGAAGAACACGAAAAAGTGTCCCAAGAGAATCTCCACAGCGTCGAAGCTCCATTTTTAGGGGTGTCACAAGGTTTGTAATGTATATTCGTTGATAATAATTTTTTGTATTATATATGTATTGTTAGCGTTTTATTTTATTTTTTATAATTGCAGGCACCGCTGGACAGGTCGTTACGAAGCACATTTGTGGGATAAGAATTGCTGGAATGAATCTCAAAACAAGAAAGGAAGACAAGGTTGTTGTTACTATAATCATATTAAAGTTAAATTTACATCTTTTTGGAATATTGGAATAAATTGTAATTAAAGATGCGTTTTTCTTGGTCCATCTTCGATCGGTGGTGGTGGTGGGATCCTATCATAATGCAGTATATTTGGGTGAGTACGTTTACTATGTCTTTTTTGTATAATATATTTTAACCACTGATTAAATATATGAAATAAAATAATCTCTACTATTGATGACAAAAAATGTTTTATTTTTTCCTTTTGTTTCCCCTATGTTTCATAAAATCAACTTGAAGGTTTTGAAATTTCTTTTAGGTGCTTATGATGATGAAGAAGCAGCCGCACATGCCTACGACTTGGCTGCATTGAAGTATTGGGGAAACGAAACTATACTAAATTTCCCCGTAAATTGCTTATGATAAATTATTTATTTTATTTATTAATCAGCACAAATTAAAATGATCATTAACTCTAATAAGAAATTTCATCCATTGTTATGCAGCTATCCACCTACGAAAATGAGCTCAGAGAAATGGTCGGGCAATCGAAGGAAGAGTACATCGGTTCATTAAGAAGGTTTAGAAAGTAAAAAATTGAATAAAATCGTAATTTTTCTTTGTGTTTTAGTTAACTTTTATTTTTATATGAACAGAAAAAGCAGCGGTTTCTCACGTGGAGTGTCCAAATATAGAGGTGTAGCAAGGTATGCATAACCCCCAAGTATACTCCATTTTTGCATAATAAGTTACTTATTCTAATAATTTTTTAGGCATATATGTTATGATTTAGTGGCATTGATTTCAATTTCTATAATTTCGGGCGTTAATTATTTATACGCAGACATCATCATAATGGTAGATGGGAGGCTCGTATTGGGAGAGTGTTTGGCAACAAGTATTTGTACCTCGGGACATATGGTACGTCGTAGTTCTACTCATTCATTTCCAATTAATTACCATTTCATTAATTTAATTTCGATAGTACCGAATTAGAAAAAAAAAAAAAAAACGAAACGTCGTAGGGTAGATGAACCTCTAATGACAAACATAAAATCTTGCGTTTAGAAAGTACTCAAAATAATTGCATGTAGACTTAGACAAACCTAATTATTACATAAAGCATCATGTCCCTTCACATTATATTTACGTTCTCGAATAATGTCAAACGAGTAGGGTTAGCTAATCATACAAAAAACAAACACATATTTTAATAATAATAGTGATTAAGAATAGGTGGGACCCATCATGTACATGGTCAACAAACATTGATCATGTCATGCAGATATTATAGTTGGCCGCTGGTCCTAATAGATCAACCAACCCTCAACTGCCTTTGGTCTGCTTATTACACAAAATGGTTTTATGCGCCTCTCTTACCAAAGTTTTCATGCAAATTGAATCCTTGAATTAAATACACATGCCACCATGTGAACTTCCATTATTTCCAAATTCACCCCTTAAAAATTTGTGTGATATATCCTAATATTTTATTAATATATAGCTACACAAGAGGAAGCAGCAGCTGCATATGACATGGCAGCCATAGAGTACAGAGGACTTAACGCCATTACAAACTTTGACCTCAGCAATTACATCGACGTACTTCAGTCAACCCAAAACCCTAATGAGGTCAGCGCATCGACGGAAAACCCTAATCAAGAATTAGGGTTCGATTTCGTGGACCGCAATTACAACCAGGACAGCCCGGGTTCGGTCCAAACGGGCCCATCGGCTCAGTCGAACGGCGAGCCCACCACAGCCTCGTCGGCCTTAGGCGTCTTATTACAGTCGAACAAATTCAAAGAAATGCTGGCTTGCAATAATGGCCAGCTCGTCGAGCCACTGCTCGAGCCAGCCGAACTCTTACAAAGCAGCAGTTTTCCCGACGATATTCAGACGTCTTTCGATATTCAAGACTCGAGCGGCTTCGCTGAGGCGCACGGCGATATTTTCGAAAATTACGATGAGTTCATTACGCCGCTGCTCAATTTTGGACTCGACGCTTAGCCCTACGACGTTATTTTACGTCAGATATATCAATAAGTTGTCAATTTTATATTTTTTTATATATAGAGAAATTGAGACATAGAGCTATTTTTTCTTACGTTGTATTGCGTATTCTTTTTTGAAAACATTCACCATATATAGAATATTTTCTGACATTAATTTGCATATTTTACATAAAACCAAGCCACAATAATCGAGGTCCTCATATGGGCCAAGGCCCAATTTTCATTCTGTTACAATAAAGCCCAATGTTTAATACATTATTACATATTGCACCCTGGATTTTACAATACTTTGCAGAAAGCACCCAGAAAGGAGGAAATAGAATAGTAGAGCAAAATCAAGAGCTAAGCTGAAGGAATCTGAGAGCCATGGGATGCTTAGACTCAGAGAGGCGATCAGGTTTCAGAATCTCGACGATCTCGCCGTCGACGAGGAGGCATACAACGTCGGCGATCCTCTGTATCTGCTTGATGCTGTGAGAAACCATTATTACAGTCAATCCTTGTTCGTTCTTCAGCTTCACTAAAACGTCTTCGATGTTCTGCGTCGATATTGGGTCCAATGCGCTCGTCGGCTCGTCCAAGAGCAAAACCTTTTCCAATCCAATAAACAGATCATAAGAGTTGTTGGGGTCATGAAAATTTCGTCATCAATTTCAGTTCATTACCTCTGGCTGGTTGGCCAAGGTTCTTGCAAGAGCCACGCGCTGGGCCTGACCGACGGACAGTTCGCCGCCGGGCTTGTCGTAGAAAGAGCGGTCGAGGTCGGCGAGGGCCAATAGCTTATGAACATCGTTTTCGTTTAGCTTCTTACCCTTTAGGTGGGGCCCATATCGGACATTATCTGCAACCGTGCCTGGGAAATTCGATAGGAAGGAGCTTATGATCGACATGGAAAAAGATGGGTTTTTTTACTGAAGTTTTTCTTTTTTAACCTTCGAACATGGCGGGGAGCTGAAACAGCATGCCCACTTTCCGGCGAAGGGCGAGGACGTCGATCTGAGAAATGTCGACGCCGTCCAAGAACACCGTGCTTGGATTTGGCTCCCATAGGCGGTTAAGGGCTCGAAGAAAGGTTGATTTGCCGCTGCCACTTGGACCAATCACGCCCATGATTACTCCTTTTGGGATGTCTAAGTTCACCTTGTTTAGTATCCTTACGTCCTTGTCTGAGACTCTTGTGAGGTTTCTTACCTCAATCTTCATGTCGTTTTGGGGTTCTACAGAGGGTGGAACATTTTCTTGGGATGGTCCAACGACTGCAGTAGAAATATCATCGGAGGAAGGGATATTCTTCGAAATATAGGTTTTTTTTATTGGTGGAAGTTTCCCATGATACAGATTATAAACGAACAAAACCACCATTTAACACCTAGTTAAGTTAAATTACAATCGTACTTACCTTCCAAAGCTTCCATGGCAGCTGCAAGAACAAAAGGTTTCACAAGCTAATTAAGAAATATATTGAGAGATTTTGGATTGTGTTCTTGCAGTGGGGAGGTGATTAGTTATATATATGCACATTAAATAGGTAGAACCTACCTCGAATAATGTAATTTTAAGTGGACGTGTAAAGAAAGAAAGTGAGTGTCGACGGCAAAAGCCTAAGCGTACTTGTCTTGTCACACACACACACACACACACAGAGGCATTTACTTAGAAGGTTACCGATGATATGATAGATATTTGTTTTTTCTCAACAAGGGAGGAATTCCACCAACGGCAGTGAAAAGGGCTTTATTGCTACTTTTGATATATACATATATATGTTAATCAATATTAAAATGTTGAAGATAGGTGCACATAGATATCACTACAAGTAGGGCTTTGTAATGCTATGTTGAGTGTGAATGCACTTGAGAAACTCTATTGTTTTAGTATATATACATATTCCAAATGTGATGGAAGTTAGGTTGATTTTGGCATATAGCTAAGAAATGTTCCATAAGAATGGTAGACAATCATTTGTTATTACCGTTATTTCTTTGTAATCAGTCAATCGTCGATAGTTTGGATGTCGTGATTGAGCATATCTATCGATGCTTATTGAGCTTCAGACTCATCGATTGAGAGAGAAGCAAACCTAATCTTTGTAAATGATATTTCTGATTAATTGCAAATGAGCTGTACATCATGTTTATATACAGGCCGATTCCAACAGAAAATAATTAACAAAATAACTACTAATTATCAACCAACTAATACAGAACCTAACTAACGTTCTTCCAACTCATCATCTTCAATTTGCTGATCTGGCACTTGATGTATATTGAATCTTATATTCTGCATCCCCCCCTCAAGCTTGGGGTGATGGAAATCAGACAAACCAAGCTTGGACAAGAGAGTGATAAACTGGGGAGCCGACAAGACCTTAGTGAAGAGATCTGCAGGCTGATGTAAAGAAGGGATGTAATAAGGACAAATGAAGCCTGCCTTGTACTGATTTCGGACCACATGACAGTCAATGTCAAGGTGCTTAGTACGTTCATGAAACACTGGATTTGCAGTGATGTGGAGGGCTGATTTGTTATCACAAGCTAGGGGAATGGGCAGCGTTAAAGCAATCTGCAAATCCTTGAGAAGGTATGAGATCCAAAGAAGCTCGCAAACCGTTGTACTCATGCTGCGATACTCAGCTTCACAGGAAGACTTGGAAACTGTAGATTGTTTCTTAGTCTTCCAAGAGATTAAAGAGGTCCCAAGATATATGCAATAACCTGTAAGAGAGAAGCGTGTAGTGGGACAGCTGCCCCAATCGGCATCACAGAAGGCAGAGAGCTTAAGGTCTGAAGTGCTGGAATAAAAAACACCTAAGGAGACACATCCTTTGAGGTATTTCAAGACATGTAACCCAGCGGTCCAGTGAACAACCCGTGGTGCTTGTAAGAACTGACTTAATTGCTGCGTAGCATAAGAAATGTCGGGTCGAGTGAAGCCAAGATATAACAAACGGCCAAGTAGTCGTCTGTAGGATGAAGGATCAGTCAATAAAGGACTTGTGTCATCATGAAGATTAAGACCCTTTGGAAGAGGTGTTGGGACTGCTTTACAGCCAAGCAAACCAACAGATTGTAAGATATCCAATATGTATTTCCGCTGGTTGAGGTACAAACCAGAAGATGATCGAGCAATTTCAATGCCTAAAAAGTACTTAGCATGGTGAAGATCCTTGATGGTAAAAGCTTCGTGGAGAAAAGATTTGGTGGAAGCAATGAGGGAGGCATTTGAACCAGTCAATAGGACATCATCAACATAGACAAGGAGCCATAAAATGTCTGAGCCGACTTGTTTGACAAATAGGCAATGGTCGTGCGCAGATTGAATGAACCCAAAGCTCTGAAGCTTGGTAGTGAACTCAAGATTCCATTGGCGAGAGGCTTGCTTTAAGCCGTACAAAGATCGATGAAGAAGACAAACCTGATTTGAAGAACCTTTGGAGCAGCCCGGGGGAACCTTCATGTAAACAGTCTCATCAAGATAGCCATGTAGAAAGGCATTATTAATATCGAGTTGATGGAGTGGCCATGATCTAGCTGCAGCAACAGCTAGCACAATTCGAACTGTGACCAGCTTAGCAACCGGTGAAAAAGAATCAAAATAATCTTCACCTTCGACTTGATTGTAACCTTTGGCGACGAGGCGAGCTTTGTACTTATCAACGGAGCCATCAGGATTATATTTGACCTTAAAAACCCAACGGCAGCCTATCGCTTTCTTCCTTTTGGGAGGTCAGTGAGAGTCCAAGTGTGATTAGCTTCCAATGCCTCCAATTCCTTTTTCATAGCAGCCTGCCACTCAGGATGAGTTTTAGCTTGTTCATAGTTATAAGGTTCATGTATCTTAGACACGTTCGCCAAGAAGGTCATGTATGATGGATCAATATGTGGTTGTTGTTTAAAAGGGTAGGTAGAGGGAGAATCAGAATAATGCGTAGAGTCTGTTATGGGAATACTGGACATTTGATGTGCTGTAGTGGTGTAGTCTTGAAGCCAAACAGGTGGTTTTCTGAGTCTAGAGCTTTGTCTAGTGGCTATAGGTGGCTGGGCAGTACCAGATTGTAAAGGTAATGACAGGGTATCATGTATGGGAATTGAATTATCCGAGGTATTAGGTGACTCGACATTTGAGGGGCTTTGTGGTTCAGTGACTAAGGAAGATTCTGCTGCTGGATGTGTAGGAAAAACAGAGGATGTCATTTGGTCATTTGTGGGCTGAGGTATTATATCTAGAGACATATCATAGGTGGGATGGTGTATTGTATCTAGAATAGGTTCATATGCTGAGGTTTTATAAGGAAAGACATGTTCTTTGAACACCACATCTCTTGAGGTGGTCACCGAGTGGTTATGTAGGTAATAAACTTTGTAACCCTTTTGTCCCTGGGGATACCCTATAAACACAGCTGGGTATGATCTTGGGGTGAATTTGTCTTTATGTGGACTGACATTGGTAACGAAACATAAACAGCCAAAAACTCTGAGGTTCGAAAAGTCTGGTTTGTGAGTATGTAAGATTTCATATGGTGACTGCCAGGCTAGGGATTTTGATGGTAATCTGTTGATGATGTAGGTCGCAGTAAGGACAGCATCTCCCCAGAATTTCTTGGGCAGATTAGACTGTATAATAAGAGCTCGTGCCACTTGAATCAAATGTTGATGTTTTCTCTCAACCACCCCATTTTGTTGGGGTGTATAGGGACAGGTTTTCTGGTGAACTATTCCCAAGGATGAAAAAAGTTGGGCACATGCTGAGCTAGTAAATTCTGTACCATTATCTGTTCTTATGATACCAACAGATGTATGGTACTGAGTTTTGATTAAGGTCATGAAATCTGATAGGGTTTGGAGTGTTTGTGACTTGTATCGAAGTAAAAAGGTCCATGTAGATCGACTGAAATCATCTACAATGGTGAGAAAAAAATGTTTCTTGGTGATGGTGGGCTGTGCATAGGGTCCCCAGAGATCAATATGTAAGAGTTCAAAGCATCTAAAGGTCTGTGTTTGGCTTAAAGGGAAAGGAAATCTATGCTGCTTAGCCATAGGACAGACATAACAATCAGACTCAGAATACTGAAAATTTATTTGCTGTGAGAGCTGTTTCATTACATCAGAGGACGGGTGTCCTAGCCTAACATGCCACTTATTAGTTGAGACATTGACAGCAGCATTCAAAAGTATTTGAGAACTAGAACTAGCAGCAGCATCTCTAATATTTCTAGGAAAAATATGAGCAAAGTATCGGTATATCATAGACTTGATTTTTTGAGCTGAAAATGAGGAGTTGTCCAGTATGTATAGGCCACGGATAACACTGCCAACACCTATGATCTCTTTAGTCCGAAGGTCCTGAAGAAAGGAACAATCAGACATAAAAAAGCAATAGATGTTGGATGTCTCAGCTAACTTACGAATGGATAGGAGATTATATTTGAAATTTGGCACATAAAGGCAATCTGTGAGAACAATTTTTGGGCTGAGAACTACATCTCCTACGGATTGAACAAGTCTGGTACTGCCATCGGGTAATGTAATGGGTATGTCGGTGGTGACTATTTTCTGGTTAGTGAGGATTTTGGGGTTCATGCAGGTATGGTTTGTGGCTCCCGTGTCAAGAATCCAAGAACACTTATATAATGAACCAGTTAAACACAGCTGAGAGTCAGAGCTAGTACCTGCAAATTCTCCACAGTGCGCAAAGTTGAAGCTGTTCTGATTCTGCCCAGTTCTGCTGCTGCTCATTCCTTTCATGATTTTGTTGAACTCTTCCTGTAAAGAGCTCATCTTCAGCATGACTGCATTCAAATCAGGTTGCACATCTCCACCATTCCCTTGCACATCGAAGGGAGTTTCTGCAATTTCTGCCAAGTTCGCATATCCCTTCTTTGGATAATGATCAAGCGCTTTCTGTGGATGTACCTCTTTGTTGGCCTTCCACCAGTCTGGAAAACCCTTCAGTTTAAAACATGTCTCCTTCTCATGGCCATTTTTGTGACAATAAGTACAGAACATTCTAGCCTTTTCCCTCTTCT